>OY997264.1:48894027-49494027 GCA_963921465.1 Triticum timopheevii | reverse complement strand
TGCTGCGCTTCTCCTGGGATTGCGCGGTGAAGCTGTGGTCGTTCTTGTCGTGGGCTAGGAGAAGAATACAGAGTGTTGCTGGAATAGATTTTTTTCGGATGTGGGATGCTGCCACAAGTATCTAAGAAGTGGGACGACCGTGAGTTGCATGGGACAATAAACTTAAACATGATTGTTTGTGCATTCAGCGGAACAATAAACTTAGACATAGATATTGATCAATCAAATGTTTTGGACCATGCCCGTATGGATTATAGTAGAGACGTTGTCTATCACCATGAATTGTCATATATTCTTTAATGTTACATGAAATATGAGTTGTCCTATTTTTATAAGAGTTCATTAGCTGGATATGACCATCAGACTCTAAATACATTATACATAGTCTTTCACAATTTATATTTTCTCCCGTATCGTATGTCCATTGAATTTTTGTATACTTTAGTATCTTAACAAAAATCTTTGTATTAAAAATCCAGCTTATTCATTTGAATGGTGCGAGCAATATATTTGGATTGGGAAAGCGCGAAGCAGAAGCAACCATCTCATATGTCAAATCGGAAGCAAGAGGCTTACAAAATCCTTTAATATTGATTTGACTGCAGCTCCTAGCAAAGAACCTTTCCTCCAAAATTTCTACGAAGAGCTACAATTTGATCCTAAACTTACTAGCAAGATGCATGAAGGTACCACCCTGAGACTTGCTTTTTTTATGGCATCATTTGTTTTACAACATTCTTCTATATCAGCTAAAATATTTGCTCCTGCTAGCTAGCACCAGTAGAAAAGGGGGAATGTGTCCCGGTTCATAAGGGCCTTTAGTCCCGTTTCATGAACCGGGACTAATGGGTCGTTACTTTAGTCCCGGTTCAAACACGAACCGGGGCAGATGTGCCTCCACGTGGCCGGTGCACCGAGCCCAGGCAGGGGGGCCTTTGGTCCCTGTTGGTGGCACCAACCGGGACCAAAAGTCGATGTTTTTTTTTTAAAAAAAAGTGGCTGCTTTAGGGGTTTTGGGGGTTATTTTTAGGTTGTTATTAGCTAGCTAATAGAGAGAAGTGTCCTCTCTTATATCTTCGTCCTTGGTTTACCAACGTTGCTGCTATGTTCATTTCACCTGCTGATATAATAACTCATGCATGCTCGCATCATATACATCATCATATATAATAACAAGTCCTACTAATCATGCATCATCATACAACTTCTACTCGTTATTAATAATAAGTCATACGATCATCATCCTCATAGTCATCGAACCCAACCCTACATAATTGTTCTTAGCACATGATCATCAGTATCAGGTAGGACCTAAACACCCTTAAAGTAAAATAGCATATAATAATATAGACCCTGACTCTCCATTATGAAGAATGGAGATCATCCTGTCTCCAATTCTTGCGCTTCGCTGCCTTTTGCTTCCAAGAAGCTCCTTACGACTGTCCGTACATTTTTTCCATTCTTTGATTGTCATGTCTCCACTTCTTTTAGAAACCCGGTATGGACAGTTCAGATTCGTAGGAAGACCTGGTTGTATGTTCAAAACATGAAGGGTACCGTGCGTATACATCAGATAAGGCACACAATCATTCGGGATTATCTGTTGAAAAACATAGTAATAACTTCGTAGTTAGCAATGATGTACTAGTTTTAGAAGTGTGCAAAAAGATGCACGGATGTCGTAATAGTAAAAACTCTTACCAGGGTATCTCCATGGTAGTTACCGTAGTTCAACACGTGCACTAGTGGCACGTATTGACCATAATGTTGAGGAGTTCGATTGTAGACATTTTAATTCTCAAGATCAGTACAAAATGCGATCAGATGATTTTTCTCCCTATAAGTTAATTCGGAGCCATCGGTGTAGTGGGTTTTGTCTACCATCTTTCGCACATTCTTTGAAGAATGAAAATAAGCTGTCAATGGAAATAAGATGTCAACTATTTTGAAATAAACAATATAAATTACTTAATAACTATGTTAATTAAGCTCACATGGGGGAAGAATTGGAGGTGTATCCACAAGGACCCAAATCGAAGGTCTTTCTTGCTCGATTGTAGGATCACGAAGATCCATGGTGACAAGCATACCCTCATCAAAACCATACATCTTGCAAAGTGCTTCCCAACTTTTGCAACCAAAATGGGTTACACTCTCAGCATTGTACAACTTTACTTGAAAATCCACACCATGATGGGTACTTAGGATAATTTTTTTGGTTTCCATACTTTCATGGTCTTCAAAACCCATCCTCTCCAAGACATAGCATCTTGCATAGTATGGGAGAAGCTAGTTGAATTGGAAAAGATAAAAAATACATGTTAAAATAGTTGAAGTCGTGCTTAATTACGAAAAAAAATTATTGTCGTCGTTGCGTACCGTATGAACATCGAAGGTCTCCTTGAGCTTAATGCTGAAGCGTCGATCTTCGTCCAGCTCAACGAACCTGTCGCACATACCTCGGTCGTCGTGGCACCAGTCTCACTCCCCGGGCTGTTTTCGTCGTCCGAGTACGACATTTCCGGCCTATGTTCATAATTCAAATATTAAACTAGATCATTATTATTAATCACGGGTTGACTATCGGTGATGTACGTAGCTCCTCCTTTCATTCCCGAGTGCATTATTACACCCAATTGTCTAGCACACGGGAATGAAGGAGAACTTTTCCAATATGAGCATTCAATAAGCGAAATCAAATCATAAAATAAGCAAAACCAAATCATAAAATAAAGTAGTATTCAAATTAGCATGCATTCAATAATTATAAGCAAAAGTACATCATCTCTTGGTGTCTGTACATCGTCGAATATTATTACTAATATAGCATCACTAATACAACTAGAACTGTAGCGCCCGACGGGTATCGTCGCGGGCGGTGGACACCCAAAGATAAGGAACCATCACAGGATCATAGCTCCAATGAGATCCCTATAGAACCTGCCAGGTATTGTCGAACCTGCCCTCCAATGCAACCATGTAGCGACGGACATGCTCGTCCTCCTCGCTGACACGGTGACGTACCACCTCCGCGGTGTCCGGAAGCCTCGGCACCGTCACTGGCCCAAGCGACCGCCACCAAACAAGGATCGGGTCAACAACGGGCTGCCTCCTCACCAACCTACGTCCCCCGGAAGGTAGCACCTCCCAATACCAGCCCGGCGGAGCCCAGTCCCGAACATGGCCCTGATCAAGCAGGCTTCCACCGCCGAGTCGACGACGACGAGGATGTGGGATAGGAATCGCCGACATTGATGCGGGAACTACTTCTATATATAGTTAAATAAAGCAGTTTTATTAATTAAATCAACTAGCTAGTTCAACTACTAAGCACTTACTATAAATAAATAAAGTAGTACTTACTAAAAACAAACAACTTCTATATATAGTAAAATAAAGTAGTTTATTAAATCAACTAGCTAGTTCAACTATATATGAAGCACTTACTATAAATAAAATAAAGTAGTACTTACTAAAAATAAACTAGTATTTTTCTAACTAATTATATTAAACACTTTCTCTTCTTATTTGTTTCCTTTTTCTAAATACTATGAACAAAAAAATTATTAAAATTCTATGAACAAAATTACAACAGAAAAAAATCATACAAATTCTATGAACAGAAAAAAATCATAAAAATTTGACATATTCGATCTTTGCATATATATGAACATACAAACATGCACATTCAACAATAATATCACCAAAAAAAACTATTAACAGAAAAAAATCTAACACAATATGAAAAAAATTCTAACAGAAAAATCTATGAACTACACATCTAACAAAAAAAAATCTATGAACTAAAAAAAATCTAAAAAACATAACAAAATCTAACAAAAATCATAAAAACTTGCGCACGGCGACGGCGAGGTGCGGCGCGGGGCGGGGTAGGGCGGCGACGGTGTCGGGGTGGCGCGGGCCAGGGCGGCAGGGGACGGCGGCGTCGGGGCGGGGCGGCGACGGCGCGGGCCGGGGCGGCAGGGGACGGCGGCGTCGGGGCAGGGCGGGGCGGCGACGGCGCGGGCCGGGGCAGGAAGGGATGGCGGCGCCGGGGCGGCCGGGGGCGAGGGCTGGCTCGGGCAGCCTGCCGACGTCGAGGATGGATTCGCCGCCGTCGGGGGAGAGGAGATCGAAGTGGGGGTGTGCGGTTGTGAAATTTTCCTAAGTGCTACTTATATAGCAAAGGCTTTGGTCCCGGTTCGTGGCGCAAACCGGGACCAATGCACCCTTTAGTCCTGGTTGGAGCCACCAACCGGGACCAAAGGCCTCTTTTCAGCAGCCCAAAGGGCGGGAAACAAAGACCTTTGGTCCCAGTTGGTGCCACCAACCGAGACTAAAGACGGGCATTGGTCCCGGTTGGTGGAAACCGGTACCAATGGACCTGTCTAATTACTTATTTATTTTTTGCAGTTGTTTTTTAGTTGATTCTTTCTGCAGCTGTTTTTTAGTCCCACCTCGCCAAGTGAGAGGCACTCGCAGCGGTTTATAAGCCCTAAGTGCAGAGACGACGAAGAAGAGGCTCAATGGTCACCTGCACGTTGCTTAGCTTCAAGCCTTGAGGAATAGGGTAGACTGCACAGAGCTATGTGCAGTGCAGTTTACACTATTCCGAAAGGCTTGAAGCTAATTAACGAGCATTGCGCCTTTTTTTTATTTTTAATGACTTATTACAACTCAGAAATAAATAGAAAAAAATAAATATAGCAGAAAGGAAAAAGAAAAACTATATAAAAAACTACTTAGAAATAAATAGAAGAAAAAATAGTTGTGATTAATTTTACTAAAAAAATGAGCATAGATGCTTATTTTTAATGAATTATTACAACTCAGAAAAAAAATTGAAAAAAATAAATATAGCAGAAAAGAAAAAAAACTATATAAAAAACTACTCAGAAATAAATAGAAAAAAACAGTTGTGATTAACTTTACTAAAAAATGAGCATAGATGCTTATTATTAATGACTTATTACAACTCAGAAATAAATAGAAGAAAAAATAGTTGTGATTAACTTTACTAAAAAATGAGCATAGATGCTTATTTTTAATGACTTATTACAACTCAGAAATAAATAGAAAAAATAAATATAGCAGAAAAGAAAAAACTATATAAAAAACTACTCAGAAATAAATAGAAGAAAAAATAGTTGTGATTAACTTTACTAAAAAAATGAGCATAGATGCTTATTTTTAATGACTTATTACAACTCAGAAAAAATAGAAAAAAATAAATATAGCAGAAAAGAAAAAAAATATACAAAAAACTACTCAGAAATAAATAGAAGAAAAAATAGTTGTGATTAACTTTACTAAAAAATGAGCATAGATGCTTATTTTTAATGACTTATTACAACTCAGAAATAAATAGAAAAAAATAAATATAGCAGAAAAGAAAAAACTATATAAAAAACTACTCAGAAATAAATAGAAGAAAAAACAGTTGTGATTAACTTTACTAAAAAATGAGCATAGATGCTTATTTTTAATGACTTATTACAACTCAGACATAAATAAAAGAAAAAATAGTTGTGATTAACTTTACTAAAAAACTGAGCATAGATGTGCTTATAGAGAAAATTCATCCTAAATTCATAATAAATTAGTACTAACTTCAGAGAAATTCAGTAAGAATTTAGGTCAAATTCCCTGTATAAGGGCATCTATTTTCATTTTGAGAGGAGCTCAACAAGGCAGAGAGGGAGGGGCTTATAAACCGGTGTGAGCGCCCTTCGGTTGGCGAGGTGGGACTAAACTCTGACCGCAACGAGGACCAACCCATTGGTCCCGGTTGGTGGCACGAACCGGGACTAAAGGGCAGCCTTTGGTCCCGGTTCATGCCACCAACCGGGACCAATGGTGGTGGGCCAGGAGCGAGACCCTTTAGTCCCGGTTCGTCCCACCAACCGGGACCAAAAGGTCCAGACGAACCGGGACCAATGGCCCACGTGGCCCGGCCGACCCCCGGGGCTCACGAACGGGGTCAAATGCTCCCATTGGTCCCGGTTCTGGACTGAACCGGGACTAATGGGCTGACCCTGCCTAGACCATTGCCCCCTTTTCTACTAGTGTAGACGCGCCACTACTAGGAAAAGGCCTACTAATGGCGCACCGATTTTGCCTACTAATGGCGCACTACTGGTGCGCCATTAGTATCACGCCACTAGTATTTTTTACTAATGGCGCACCACTGGTGCGCCATTAGTATCTGGTATACTAATGGCGCACCAGGCAGTGCGCCATTAGTTTTGCCCACAGTGCGCCACTAGTGTCTACTATACTAATGGCGCATCACATGGTAGTGCGCCATTAGTAAGAATTTTTTTTAATTTTTTTTGTTTTTTCTTAATCTCAGGTCACTATTTCACATATGAGATATCCAATACATATATATATACAACAAGCATCCATATAACAATCATAGCCAATACACAAGTTCCATCATATATACATACATAGCCAACACATAGTTCCATCGTTACATATTACAAAAGTTTCACATTGTTCATCCAACACCGTTATCCATCAATTCACAAAAGTTTCACATTGATACAAAATAAAAACACAAATGGAAAAGAAGCACTCCATCCATGCAAGCTTCCGTGAATTAAATCAAATCTGCAAAATGATAAACAAGAAGTTAGAAGAAGAACAAGAAGAAGACTATTAGAATACTAGAAGAAGAAGAACACTAGAAGAAGAATAAGAAGAATTTTGGAAAAGAAGAAGAATAAGAAGAAGACTATAAGCTTATTATGTAAACTTGATCATTTTGTGCTAACATAAGTTATTTTGGAGCTAACCTATAGGAAACTAAGCATATAAGATCTAAGTTAGTATATTAGAGCCAACTTAGGTAAAATGAAGCTAACCTATGTCATTTTGGAAAAGAAGAAGAATAAGAAAAAGACTATAAGCTTATTATGTAAACTTGATCATTTTGTGCTAACATAAGTTATTTTGGAGCTAACCTATAGGAAACTAAGCATATAAGCTCTAAGTTAGCATATTAGAGCCAACTTAGGTAAAATGAAGCTAACCTATAGGAAACTAAGCATATTAGAGATAACATAGGTAACTAAGTATATATATATATATATATATATATATATATATATATATATATATATATATATATATATATATATATATATATATCATTTTGGAGATCTGACATACTTGACATAGTTCAGTTCTCATTGTTCTTCTCCTTCTCCTTCCTCAGTCTGATGCGCCAAGAGCGGCGAGGCAGTGGAGGCGGTGGAGGCAGTGGGATGTAGTCTTCTACCACAATTGGCATGGTCATGTCGCCCAGCTGTGGGATCACCGGCGCCACCACCGGTGCGTGGTCATTGTCAGGCACCACCACCATTGCGAGGCCACCTTCAGGCAGGACGGGCACGACCATCGCTAGGTCATCCTCAGCCACCTCCATCTCTTGCCCATGGTCAGCCACCACCATCTCTTGCCCATGGTCAGCCACCACCATCTCTTGCCCTTGGTCAGCCACCACCAGCGCTAGGTCATCCTCAGCCTGATGCCCATCGTCATCCTGCAGCTCCTCATCCCCACTCTGCTCCTCTTCTCCCGCACTCCAGTCCGGATAATCCTTCTTGTTGTGTATGCTGCTGCCAGAATCGCTGCTGCTTTCGCTAAAGCCAGAATCGGTGTTGCTTTTGCTACAGCCATAGTCACTGCTGCTTTGGTGTAGCCAGTGTCGCTGCTGCTGCTCCCATTACCTGTCCAAATGCAACAATGACCGTTAATAATCGATGTGAGACAAAGCCAAATGTAGAGGAATAAGAAGAGGCAGAACGTACCGGCATCATCATCGTCAGCGTAGCGCATGTGACACATAGTCGCGTTGAACACCTTCACGATGAGCATGGTAGCATCGTCGTCGTACCTGAAGAGAAGGAAGTACCCCAGCCGCAGGTCGTAGGAACGGTAGAACTTCTCCCACCCATGAGACAAGTACATGTGGCCCTCCTTGATCACAAACTCCACATCCCACTGCCTGCGAAACCTGCTGCCGGCCTGTCGCAGCTTCACATTATTTGGCGGATCTTCACCCAGCATGTTCATAAAACTGTCAAGCAGCCTCTGCAGTTTGGGACAATGAGTGATGTTGCAAACAACAGATATCATAATGAGATGGGTGAAGGGGAGATCTCTCGTTTTATATACCTGCGTCATGGATGATACTGAAGTCCCAAGTATGATACTGAAGAACTCGGAAGCATCCAACTCGTACTGCGGTGTCGCAGAGCGGCGGTGGCTGCTTCCCCCCTTCTCTGATAAGCAGTAGAAGAGACCAATTAGTACCCTTACAACAGATCATAAAACATGCATGATAACAAGCTATACTGAAAGGCCAATTGTACTGGACTATAAATTAGGGTAACAATGACACAGAAGATGGGAGCACCTAGTACACATTAGCAAAACAAAAAGGTACCACGCTTAAAAGGAAAGGCCACTTGGCTCTATTGCCACCTATGGTTTAATGCAGCAAGAATAAAGGGGCAGTTGATCCTACTTAACTAAGTACTAAGATACCCCGGCCCATGCATTAGTCTCAAGTACCCCATATGTCCTATTTTTAGCAAAGTCATGCTAAAATTCACGGAACATTTCAGCATGACCTTGGCTGAAAATAGGACATATGGAGTATCTGAATTTGCTAGAACGGAAGTTAATCGACATTCCGGCTAACTCAAGGGCCTCTCGGGGTACTTGCAAAATCATTATCCCATCCCTCCCTGCTGCAACCCCACTACACCCCACAATATCATCACAACATGATGGTCAGAGACAAAACCCCCCAATATCATCACGACATGATGGTCGGAGACAAAACCCAGCAATATATCTTCTAGCCATGAAACCCTACCCTGATTCTCCTTTCTTCCTCTTTTTTCACTTAAACCTGCAAACATGTAGGGAAAGCAATTAATACAAGGCACAAAAATGGCATGCTATGTAGCCTTAATGCCAATGAACATATGAAATACATGCCAGCAATATATATGATATAAACTCCAATAATTTTTGAATAAAAACAGTAGCAAGCAAGCAATTCATTTGACTAACTATTTAAAACATTAGCAAGCAAGCTATTTTCATGGCTGTGCATGGCTCACTTGATACCATGCATGGTTTATTAATTCATGGGAAACTAGAAGAGACCTGGTCTCTGTCTCTACCATTTGGTGGCATGAATTAGTTAACACCGTAAACAAAGCTACTGTTTTTGCTAGCAAGCAAGCAAGTATATAAACTGCTCAAGCAAGCTTCCTGAAGAATATTAACAAATTTATCTATACCAATGAACTAAATCTATCTGTTACCACCTCTCGGCCTCTTGCCAAAGAAGATCAGAGGAAGCATATCAATGAACTAAATCTATCAGTTTTGCTGAAATAATAAAGCTCTAACAAAAGTGATTTTAGCACCCAGATACAAGCATATGAAGCAAATTTTATGACAGTATATACAACAACTTATCCTCTAAGCCAAAACAACTTTGTAAAAGCCAGATGCAACTTCTTGAGCTAATTTTGAGCAGAACTCCTTGAGGAACTAGCAGCAAGGAGTGGCTAGAACTGCAAACAGTGGCTAGAACTGCAGATTTACACATTAAAGGACACAAACTCAAGCAAGCTTCCTGAACAATACCCTGACAGAAAACATAGGACAAGCAATGAATTTCTATAACTAGCAGAGATCATGTGCAACTGTGTGACTATCATTTGTATTCTTGTTGCTAAAACTTGCCAAGTTTATGTCTAGGTAAGGAGCAGAAAGAAAATTCCTAGCAGTTCAAGAACTGACAGAAAACTTGCAACTGCGTGACTATCATTTCTATAACTAGCAGTTGGAAGATCACCCATTGTGTTGCCTAAAAAAGTCTAAAACCGCAGGTATTTGCTCCTACATGACACCAATTCAACGTAAAGATTATATTTAGCAACTTTGGATTTAACATGATTAGGAGGCCCATTTGACCAATGTTTGGTTCCTAAATTAAGCCACATTCTAAACAAAATCATCGCCATGCCTACACAGGAAGATGGACACTTGCTACAGAGCAAGAAGATGGACATGGCCGGGAGGGATTTGACCTAAACCTAGCGAAAGAGAGAAGAAGAGGGCATGGCCGGGAGGGAGGAGAGGAGGAAGAGAGGAGAAGAGAGGCAGAGGGAGGAGGGCAATGAAGATTACCTGACCACGATGAGGTGGTGGCCGGAGCGGAGACGACGGAGGGCGGAGACGACGAGCTTGGGGGAGGCGGGGAGGTCGCGGGCCTCCTCTCTTGGTGGACGTGGGGCCTCCTCTCCTGGTGGACGTGGGGCAGCGCCAAGGCTCCAAGTCTCCGGCGGTTCCGAGGGTTGGGGAGGGAGGCGAGGGAGGCGGCGCTCGCGGGGGAGGCGGGGCTCGGGGGGCAGGTGGCACTCGAGGGGGAGGAAGGGGAGAGGGAGGCGGCGGGGGCGCGTGGGCGGCTGCGACGGACGGAGGGGGGCGGCGGCGCTCGAGGGGGAGGAAGGGGAGAGGGAGGCGGCGGGGGCGCGTGGGCGGCTGCCGTGGACGGAGGGGGCGGCAGCGTACGGTTGGGGAGGGAGGCCACAGTGAGGTGAGTAGGTGGTGTGGGGGAAGGGTTCTAATGGCGCACCTAAACCTAGTGCGCCATAAGTACGACTGGTCAGGTTATATACAACCTAACCCATATCTAAATCAGAACAAGCCCACTAGCCTGACTGGTCAGCACGTAGCACACACACCAGGAGGTCCTGGGTTCATGGGTTCGATTCCCAGGCTCCCCATTTTTTGTATTTATGCATTTAAAATGTTGTTTGATATTTATTTGTGTTTAAATATGTTCAAACATGTTTAAATCATAACAGTAATATTTTTTATAAAAATAGTAATAATTTTTTAAAAAATATCATCAAATTTGTTATTTGAAAATATTTATGAATATGAAAAAATATCATCAAATTTATTATTTGAAAATATCATCAAATTTGTTATTTGAAAATATAATCAATTTTTTTTTGCAATTTTAGTTGCATTCATTTGTGACGGTGGAGCGGGCCGGGGAGTGTGCGGGTGGTCGTCGGCGATGGTGGAGTGGGGGACGGTGCGGGCCGGGGGTCGGCGGCGGCGGCCGGTGGAGCGGGCGAGGGTGCGGTGGGACGTCGGTGGCGGTGGAGTGGGGGAGGGTGCGGGGGGTCGGCGGCGGCGGTGGAGTGGGGGAGGGTGCGGGCCGGGGGTCGGCGGCGGCGGCCGATGGAGCGGGGGAGGGTGCGGTGGGACGTCGGCAGCGATGGAGTGGGGGAGGGTGCGGGTGGTCATCGGCGGCGGTGGAGTGGGGGAGGGTGCGGGCCGGGGGTCGGCGGCGGCGGCCGGTTGAGCGGGGGAGGGTGCGGTGGGACGGGGGGGTCGGTGGAGGGTGCGGTCGGCGGCGGCGGCCGGTGGAACGAGGGGTCGACCCTGGTTAATAATGGCGCACCAGCTTCTGGTGTGCCATTAGAAGTTTTGCAAAAAAAAGTATATATTCTAATGGCGCACGGTGTGGCCAGTGCGCCATTACTAGTTTGCACTAGTAATGACGCAGTGTGCCATGGTGCGCCATTACTAGTTTGCACTAGTAATGGCGCACTGTGCCACGGTGCGCCGTTAGAATGTTTGGAAAAATTAAAAAAAATTGTTTCTAGTGGCGCACTATGTTCCTGGTGCGCCATTAGTGTCTTCCACACTAATGGCGTACCGAAATACTAATGGCGCACCACCTGACAGGTGCGTCATTAGTGTCCATCCCATCTATAGCCCTTTTCTCAGTAGTGCGCACCATATTAGCTACAGATTGAAGGTTACAATCCTTTTCTTTTTATATAATCCTCCATTTATTTGTATCATTAATTTTCTGTCTATCTATCTTTTGCGCAGATTTTTACTCTGTCTTTGAGATTGTAACACCATGAAAGCATTTTTTGTGGTGACCACTAACCAATATATGTATATAGTAGTCTCACTCGGAAATTGATTTATGTGGCATGAAAAAGGTCCACGTCATTTATTCACATTTGGTCAAATTTCAGTAAATAACAGTGTAGCTAACTTAATTTGAGGGGTGTAGGGATTTTGCCCTGGCCTCAGTTTGCTGTTGAGTGTCATAAAGAGAAGAAGAGCAATCAGCTATATGCAAAACTTCACACCAAATTATTCCCTGGATGGTCTCTATTTTACTTTTTGATTTACTGAGAAATTATATAATTCGAGTGTAAGATGTTACATGTGTTAATTTGAGGTGAATGTTAAATGATTGTGTGACTTGCTTTTGTATCAAGAAATATTAATATAACAATAGAATCAGAGAGTTTTATCTCACTTGTCTCAGTGCAAGCCATGTTTGTTGAATGCCGGTATTGCATGAACCAATTTTGACTTGATAATCTTCGTAGGAATCTTCCTATGAGATGCTTGGTTACGAAAGCACTGATCGTTTATCATGCAAGAATTGATTTTCTATCTGGTAGGTATTAGTATCTTGTAGAAGGGAGATTACTTTGCTTCAGGGTACAGGATGTTGTGATCTTTGTTTTTATTGCCTTCTTATATTTTTGGCATTGACTTCCTTCCTTTCCTTTCATTCTCAGTGAACAAAGGAAACCTTGCGCCAAGGAGAAGCAAAACTCTCGTTGTTTCTTGTAGTCACCGTACCGTAGGAAGAAATGTCCAAGGTAATCAAAATTGATTGGGGATACCCATGCCTAAAAATAGATTACAACACATATTTTTCATGACAGTTTAATGACGCTCAAATCTATGTGCTAAAAGTAGCTCAATGGTGTTTACATGAATGAGTGCCCACAATGTCCAGTAGAGGTGTGACGCTAATCTGAAGGTGTTTATTTCAGTCTAAGTGAAGGAAGTTTTAGAGGCCGTCAATAGCTTTCCAAAGGTACACAGTTTGTGCAATTTAGAATAGTGATGGTCAAGATATCCCCAAATAGCAGTTCTGTTGTTCCAGGATTTTCAGTCCAAGCAGATCTATGTTTTGCAAGAATTAGTCTATTTATTACAGGCAGAACCAGTTTTTCAGCACAACATGAATTTCCTGCTGATATATGTAGTGTGCTCATCTGCTTGATTTGGTCAAGTAGAGCAAGCTTTACATATTTTAGAATTTAGTTAATGGAAGAAGTTACAATTCTGGTTCATTTTCAGTTTGAACTTGGAAGTGGGCATCATATATTTTGTATTATGTTGTTGCAAAGTAGTACAGTTTAATGATATGGTTTTACCACTAGCTCTACAAGGATATCATCCATGCATGGTACCTGCTTCTATTGCATTGCATAGATAACATGATTTGTTTGATAGCTTAACTGAACTTTGGCCATTGCTCCTGCAATGGCCAAATCATAGGTTGCAGCTCGATCTGGGACTTGCAGTAGGAAAGCAAGCCATGATTTCTTCTTAGGTAAGTGAATTGTATCCTTGTTGAAATGTACATTTCGAGTTATTTAACTAATTAAACATGCTCCACTGTTATTGTCATGTCAAGATTAAAATCTTGCATGCATTATATTATCAGGCACTAAATTCCTATGCTATTTTTGGTTAGTTCGACTCGAAGGGAGCTGTACTCCAAGAGTCCATGAGATTTCATTTCCAAACTGAGGATAAACTGACAATAGGTACAACTGACATGCACTATTATTAGGCACTTTACACTTTACACTTTACATGCTGAGGATAAACTGACAGTAGCTACCGAATTGGGATTAGTAGCACACCGAGGATAAATATTCTCCCATGAGGTAGCTAATTTCGTAACTTACCACCATTTCCTAAAAGTACAACTGGGCAGCATTAGCCAACCACATGGGAGATTGTTTTAAACAAATAATTAAACTGACAGTAGCTACCGAATTGGGATTAGTAGCACCCTGAGGATAAGCACTTTACATGTTGCGACCCCTACTTTTATTTAGTTCTTCCATGCTTTAGTTCTTGCAATGAGGGCTCCATGTTCTGTTTTGGAAAGAGTGCAAAAATCTGGGCCACTGTGATGCTTCATCATTTTGTCATGTTGTTTTGCTGCAAGGAAATATGTACATCAATTTGGCCTGCATTTTAACGTGCTTGCTCCAGTTTTTGATGCATTTTTATTATGTTAATTTATAGGTTCTTGCTTACACTGGGAATGATGAGGCTAGCAAGTTTTTCCTTGGAGGTGAGATGTCACTTGACAACACGAAGGTAACTGTCTGGAACTTCGGGACCAAAAGGGCAGCCCGGTGCATGTAGCTCCCGCTTGCGTAGGGTCGGGGAAGGGTCCGACCACTTTGGGTCTATAGTACGCAGCCTTTCCCTACATTTCTGTAAGAGGCTGTTTCCAGGACTTGAACCCGTGACCTCATCAAATCACTTAGGGTGAATGTTCCAACTCCGAGATGTTTGCACCAGCCCATAAATGGATCGCTGGAGCTTGCATACTTTGTTAGCGTTCTTAGGATCGACAAAACCTTCCGGCTGCATCATATACAGTTCTTCCTTAAGATGCCCGTTAAGGAATGCCGTTTTGACATCCATCTGCCATATCTCATAATCATAGTATGCGGCAATTGCTAACATGATTCGGACGGACTTTAGCTTCGCTACGGGAGAGAATGTCTCGTCGTAGTCAATCCCTTGAACTTGTCGATAACCCTTAGCGACAAGTCGAGCTTTATAGATGGTAACATTTCCATCCACGTCCGTCTTCTTCTTAAAGATCCATTTATTTTCTATCACTCGCCGATCATCGGGCAAGTCTGTCAAAGTCCATACTTTGTTTCCATACATGGATTCTATCTCGGATTTCATGGCTTCAAGCCATTTGTTGGAATCTGGGCCCGCCATCGCTTCTTCATAGTTCGAAGGTTCACCGTTGTCTAACAACGTGATTTCCAGGACAGGGTTGCCGTACCACTCTGGTGCGGAACGTGTCCTTGTGGACCTATGAAGTTCAGTAGCAACTTGATCCGAAGTACCTTGATCATTATTTTCCTCTTCAGTTGGTGTAGGCATCACAGGAACATTTTCCTGAGCTGCAATACTATCCCGTTCGAGAGGTAGTACTTCATCGAGTTCTACTTTCCTCCCACTTACTTCTTTCGAGAGAAACTCTTTTTCCTGAAAGCATCCGTTCTTGGCAACAAAGATCTTGCCCTCGGATCTTAAGTAGAAGGTATACCCAACGGTTTCCTTAGGGTATCCTATGAAGACGCATTTTTCTGACTTGGGTTCGAGCTTTTCAGGTTGAAGTTTCTTGACATAAGCATCGCATCGCCAAACTTTTAGAAACGACAGCTTAGGTTTCTTCCCAAACCATAATTCATATGGTGTCGTCTCAACGGATTTAGACGGTGCCCTATTTAAAGTGAATGTAGCTGTCTCTAGAGCGTATCCCCAAAATGATAGCGGTAAATCGGTAAGAGACATCATAGACCGCACCATATCCAATAGAGTGCGATTACGACGTTCGGACACACCGTTACGCTGAGGTGTTCCAGGCGGCGTGAGTTGTGAAACGATTCCACATTTCCTTAAGTGTGTACCAAATTCGTGACTTAAATATTCTCCTCCACGATCTGATCGTAGGAACTTTATTTTTCGGTCACGTTGATTCTCTACCTCACTCTGAAATTCCTTGAACTTTTCAAAGGTCCCAGGCTTGTGTTTCATTAAGTAGACATACCCATATCTACTCAAGTCATCAGTGAGAGTGAGAACATAACGATATCCTCCGCGAGCCTCAACGCTCATTGGACCGCACACATCGGTATGTATGATTTCCAACAAGTTGGTTGCTCGCTCCATTGTTCCGGAGAACGGAGTCTTGGTCATCTTGCCCATGAGGCATGGTTCGCATGTGTCAAATGATTCATAATCTAGAGACTCCAAAAGTCCATCAGCATGGAGCTTCTTCATCCGCTTGACACCAATGTGACCAAGGCGGCAGTGCCACAAGTATGTGGGACTATCATTATCAACTTTACATCTTTTGGTATTCACGCTATGAATATGTGTAACATTACTATCGAGATTCATTAAGAATAAACCATTGACCATCGGAGCATGACCATAAAACATATCTCTCATATAAATAGAACAACCATTATTCTCGGATTTAAATGAGTAGCCATCTCGCATTAAACGAGATCCAGATACAATGTTCATGCTCAAACTTGGCACCAAATAACAATTATTAAGGTTCAAAACTAATCCCGTAGGTAAATGTAGAGGTAGCGTGCCGACGGCGATCACATCGACCCTGGAACCATTCCCGACGCGCATCGTCACCTCATCCTTCGCCAGTCTCCGCTTATTCCGCAGCTCCTGCTGGGAGTTACAAATATGAGCAACGACACCGGTATCGAATACCCAGGAGTTACTACGAGTACTGGTAAGGTACACATCAATTACATGTATATCAAATATACCTTTGGTGTTGCCGGCCTTCTTATCCGCTAAGTATTTGGGGTAGTTCCGCTTCCCGTGACCCTTCCCCTTGCAATAAAAGCACTCAGTCTCAGGCTTGGGTCCATTCTTTGACTTCTTCCCGGTAATTGGCTTACCGGGCGCGGCAACCTCCTTGCCGTCCTTCTTGAAGTTCTTCTTACCCTTGCCCTTCTTGAACTTAGTGGTCTTATTGACCATCAACACTTGATGTTCTTTCTTGATTTCAACCTCTGCCAACTTCAGCATTCAAAATACTTCAGGAATGGTCTTCACCATCCCCTTCATATTGTAGTTCATCACAAAGCTCTTGTAGCTTGGTGGGAGCGACTGAAGGATTCTGTCAATGACTGCCTCATCAGGGAGGTTAATATTCAGCTGGGTCATACGGTTGTGCAACCCAGACATTTTGAGTATGTGCTCACTGTCAGAACTGTTTTCCTCCATCTTACAATTATAGAACTTGTCGGAGACATCATATCTCTCGACCCGGGCATGAGCTTGGAAAACTAGTTTCAGCTCCTCGAACATCTCATATGCTCCGTGTTGCTCAAAACGCTTTTGGAGCCCCGGTTCTAAGCTGTAAAGCATGCCGCACTGAACGAGGGAGTAATCATCAGCACGAGTCTGCCAAGCATTCATAATGTCTTGGTTCTCTGGGACGGGAGCGTCTCCTAGCAGTCCTTCTAGGACATATTGTTTCCTGGCAGCTATGAGGATGATCCTCAGGTTCCGGACCCAGTCCGTATAGTTGCTACCATCATCTTTCAACTTGGTTTTCTCTAGGAACGCGTTGAAGTTCATGTTGACATGAGCGTTGGCCATTTGATCTACAAGACATATTTTGCAAAGGTTTTAGACTAAGTTCATGATAATTAAGTTCATCTAATCAAATTATTATAATGAACTCCCACTCAGATTAGACATCCCTCTAGTCATCTAAGTGTTACACGATCCGAGTCGACTAGGCCGTGTCCGATCATCACGTGAGACGGACTAGTCATCGTCGGTGAACATTCTCATGTTGATCGTATCTTCCATACGACTCGTGTTCGACCTTTCGGTCTCCGTGTTCCGAGGCCATGTCTGTACATGCTAGGCTCGTCAAGTTAACCCTAAGTGTTTTGCATGTGTAAAACTGTCTTACACCCGTTGTATGTGAACGTAAGGATCTATCACACCCGATCATCACGTGGTGCTTCGAAACGACAAACTTTAGCAACGGTGCACAGTTAGGGGAGAACACTTCTTGAAATTTTGTAAGGGATCATCTTATTTACTACCGTCGTTCTAAGTAAACAAGATGCATAAACATAATAAACATCACATGCAATTATATAGTAGTGACATGATATGGCCAATATCATATAGCTCCATAGATCTCCATCTTCGGGGCTCCATGATCATCTTGTCACCGGCATGACACCATGATCTCCATCATCATGATCTCCATCATCGTGTCTTCATGAAGTTGTCACGCCAACGACTACTTCTACTTCTATGGCTAACGTGTTTAGCAATAAAGTAAAGTAATTTACATGGCGTTCTTCAATGACACGCAGGTCATACAAAAAATAAAGACAACTCCTATGGCTCCTGCCGGTTGTCATACTCATCGACATGCAAGTCATGATTCCTATTACAAGAACATGATCTCATACATCACAATATATCATTCATCATTCATCACAACTTCTGGCCATATCACATCACATGACAATTGCTGCAAAAACAAGTTAGACGTCCTCTAATTGTTGTTGCATCTTTTACGTGGCTACAATTGGGTTCTAGAAAGAATGTTTTCTTACCTACGAATAACCACAACGTGATTTTGTCAACTTCTATTTACCCTTCATAAGGACCCTTTTCATCGAATCCGCTCCAACTAAAGTGGGAGAGACAGACACCCGCCAGCCACCTTATGCAACTAGTGCATGTCAGTCGGTGGAACCGGTCTCACGTAAGCGTACGTGTAAGGTTGGTCCGGGCTGCTTCATCCCACAATACCGCTGAAGCAAGATTAGACTAGTAGCGGAAGCAAGTTGACAAGATCTACGCCCACAACAAAATTGTGTTCTACTCGTGCAATAGAGAACTACGCATAAACCTAGCTCATGATGCCACTGTTGGGGAACGTTGCAGAAAATTAAAATTTTTCCTACGGTTTCACCAAGATCCATCTATGAGTTCATCTAAGCAACAAGTCAAGGGAGTGAATTTGCATCTACATACCACTTGTAGATCGAGTGCGGAAGCGTTCAAGGGGATGGTGATGATGGAGTCGTACTCGCCGTGATTCGGATCACCGATGACCAAGTGCTGAACGGACAGCACCTCCGCATTCAACACACGTACGGGACGGACGACGTCTCCTCCATCTTGATCCAGCAAGGAGGAAGGAGAGGTTGAGGAAGATTGCTCCAACGGCAGCACGACGGCGTGGTGTTGTTGGTGCAGCAGTACTCCGACAGGGCTTTGCCAAGCACGTACGGAGGAGGAGAGGTGTTGGGGAGGGGAGGGGCTGCACCTTGAGTTGTATCCAGCAGCCCTCCCCTCACCCCTCTATTTATAGGGGAAGGGGCAAGGGGGGCCGACCCCTCTAGATGGGATCTAGAGGGGGCGGCGGCCAGGGAGGGGGACTTGCCTCCCAAGCAAGGGGGGCGCCCCCTTTAGGGTTTCCCCCCAACCCTAGGCGCATGGGCCCAAGGTGGGGGGCGCGCCCAGCCCTCCAGGGGCTGGCTCCCTGCCCCTTGCGGCCGATGTGGCCCTCCGAGAGGGGTAGCCCCTCCCGGTGGACCCCCGGAACCCCTCCGGTGGTCCCGGTACAATACCGATATGCCCCCGAAACTTTCCGGTGTCCGCATGACAACTTCCCATATATAAAACTTCACATCCGGACCATTCCGGAACTCCTCGTGACATCCGGGATCTCATCCGGGACTCCTAACAACTTTCGGTAATCACATACAAGTCTTCCTAATAACCCTAGCGTCACCGAACCTTAAGTGTGTAGACCCTACGGGTTCGGGAGACATGTAGACATGACCGAGACGACTCTCCGGTCAATAACCAACAACGGGATCTGGATACCCATGTTGGCTCCCACATGCTCCTCAATGATGTCATCGGATGAACCACGATGTCGAGGATTCGATCAAACCCCGTATACAATTCCCTTTGTCAATCGGTACGTTACTTGCCCGAGACTCGATCGTCGGTATCCCAATACCTTGTTTAGTCTCGTTACCGGCAAGTCACTTTACTCGTACCGTAATGCATGATCCCGTGATCAACCACTTGGTCACTTTGAGCTCATTATGATGATGCATTACCGAGTGGGCCCAGAGATACCTCTCCGTCATACGGAGTGACAAATCCCAGTCTCGATCCGTGTCAACCCAACAGACACTTTCGGAGATACCTGTAGTGCACCTTTATAGTCACCCAGTTACGTTGTGACGTTTGGTTCACCCAAAGCACTCTTACGGTATCCGGGAGTTACACAATCTCATGGTCTAAGGAAGAGATACTTGACATTGAAAAAGCTCTAGCAAACGAACTACACGATCTTGTGCTATGCTTAGGATTGGGTCTTGTCCATCACATCATTCTCCTAATGATGTGATGCCGTTGTCAATGACATCTGATGTCCATAGTCAGGAAACCATGACTATCTGTTGACCAACGAGCTAGTCAACTAGAGGCTCACTAGGGACATGTTATGCTCTATGTATTGACACGTGTATTACGATTTCCGGATAATACAGTTATAGCATGAATAAAAGACAATCATCATGAACAAAGAAATATAATAATAACACTTTTATTATTGCCTCTAGGGCATATTTCCAACAAGAAATCCAGCAGATAGGCTTTGTGCGGCAGGGATAGGCAGTAGTGATTTCCATCTCGCAGATTTTGGTTTCGGGCGGTTACTGCAACTTTCCCCGCTTCGTTCAAATTTTGCACAGTGCACGTTTATCGTGCCAACTCAATTCGAATCCCGTTTGTATTCTACTTTTTTTCGGGCGGGATCCATTTTCAGTTGGAATTACATTCTATATACATCATTTTTTACATATATACTTTCAAAAGCACAACACCGTTTATACATAAATATGGTTTACAAATGGCATGATCTCAGATTCATAAGGTTGTATCCATCAATTTGGATTTTCAAATATTTGAAACCACTTTATGTGTGTGTCATGCGGTTTTTTTTAACTTCTCAAAAATGTATAATGTGTTTCACACACGCAACATATAGTGTAATCCCGTTTAAACACTAATTGCATATAAACCATGCATTGTTTGTAATTGAAGAATCTATGGATCACCAATATTGATAAACTATATAACATTACACGTGTGCCCAAATTCAAATGAATATGCATGTTTGATACACCAATTTGCGTTATGATATTATCGATGTCGTGATCTCCAATTTAAATATTTGAATCCCTTTAATCCAGATATTCGTCTCATATAGCTATCACTCATGCTTATATAGGACTATCTTTCTGGACCTATACGCGTTCATCGTCTCTCAGGCATCTCTCGTGCTACCTGTATGTCGACAATGATCTTTTATCTTCGTAACACACTGACGGTACTCTCTCCATCGACCTTCATCATTCTATCTCTCTCTAAGTATATCTCGCTCCCTGCTATGTGTCTCTAGCTATGATTCTCCATGTGGAATCTCTTTCTCTCACACAAACACAAAACTTTGTCTCCCGGGGTCTCATTTCTCTCAACTATTCCCATGTGTGCCACTCGCACACCCCTCATACAGAGGTGTCTTTCGCTCCTTAGATATGAGAACCTACGAATCTTCCTCTTCAATATCTCTTTCTCACACACAAACACAAACTCTGTCTCCCAGGGTCTCATATTTCTCTATTGTTCTCTTGTATGTCGCTCAAACACACCCTCACTCCCTAGAGATATTTTGCGTTCCCTCATATGTCTCTCTAGCTATCACTCTCGTTGTGAAATATCTTTCTCTCTCGCAGACACAAAACTCCGTCTCTCTGGATCTCATTTCTCTCTGATATTTGTTTGTTTGTGACTCACATGCACCCTCTCTCTATCTCTCTCACACCCACACACATAACCCAGCCTTCTGATCCACTCGACTCCTATCTCTAGCGCACACTAGCTAGCATCCTTATCTTTCTATTTATCTGTTTCTCCATCAACCTTCTTTCTCGCCCTCACTCTTGATTCCTATCACGCACACTACATATGTTTTTCTCTACATGCATGCAGTCAAGTGCCCTCTCACACACATATATAACTTCACCCTTTGAACCACCCGACGATCATCTCGGACACCCAAACTAGAGGATGTCTCTCTAGCTAGCATCTCCATCTCTGTATCTATCTGTAGTTTCTCCGTCAACATTTCTTTCTCGCACGGAGTCTTGCTTCCTATCACCCACATTATATATGTCTATCCATACATATGCATTTATAGGTTGATCTCTTTTGCACAATCGTTGCGCCTCACCCCCTCTGCTTGCCATAGATGCATGCTCCAGCCCATGCCACTATCTCTTAAAGACAAAAACACATGCTGAATTGTCGGGCCTTCTTCCCTGCATTCTCACATGCATGCATATTGTCATACCGATCCGTCTCTCCCATATCGTTGATATTAGGACTTATGTCTTCTTTCTTTTATCTCGATCATGCGCGCGCGCACACACACACACATCCCACGTATACATGTATACCTCTCACACATGCACGTTCAAGGTCTCTATTTCTCCATACATAGTTAATTACCCTCAATCC
This sequence comes from Triticum timopheevii, assembly GCA_963921465.1. Lineage (NCBI taxonomy): Eukaryota > Viridiplantae > Streptophyta > Magnoliopsida > Poales > Poaceae > Triticum > Triticum timopheevii. The sequence goes on along the minus strand of OY997264.1, from coordinate 49,471,722 downwards.
TAACGCCACATCGAATCGTTCTCCTCTTTTGTGCACACAACTTCCACCTGGATGGGCAAAACACACACTCACACTTAACAATCTCCTTCTAGCTACCCCTCCCCCCCCCCCCCGCCCCGCGCGCCTCTCACTCTTCCCCTATATCCCCGAAACCAATAAGACCATCCCTTTGTTTAATTCCCGCCTACATGCACCATCGATATATAATAGTCTTCCGTGGTGTCTCTCGAACAAACATGTTCTCTCGATGTCGACTCCTCTCACGCGCACGCACCTTCTCTTCCCTCCTACGGGCATTTTCTCTCTCGCACCCCATCGTTGGTGGCCTCTGCCATACACATCACCTCTCTATGATGAAGCCATGCACAATTAAATTACATCCTCCATAGAGGACCCCGGGACACACACACACGCGCGCGCGCGCACACACACACACACACGCACGCACCCCCCGCACACACACTAAGACTCCATCTCTCTCTCTCTCTCTCACACACACACACGCACCCCCCCCACACACACTTAGACTCCATCTCTCTCTCTCTCACACACACAAACTAAGACTCCATCTCTCTCTCTCTCCTCTCTCTCTCTCTCTCACACACACACACACACACACCACACACTAAGAATCCATCTCACACACACATGCTCTAGGCGGAGCATTTGTTCCTACCACCCTTCATCCAACTTTACCCGTATGATAAACAATCACCTTTATTTACTTGCATAACATGGACAGATTCCACTTTACTTTAGTAGTCAGCAAACTTATCATCTGTATACCCTTATAAAAAAACGAGTTGGCGATGATGGTGTGCCTGCCATCTTGTAATACAGACCGTATGATCTATATCTGATGGATAGGAAGCAAACTATGATAATTTACAAAAGATACTCGCACCTCTCTCCACATCATTATCTCCCGCAACCTCATTGCTCAGCAATTAAAAAAGGAATAAGTCTCTGGAACAATCTAGCATGCATGGTGGCCGTTGCCGCCTGTCGGCGCCGTCCATCCCCATGCCTCCGCCTATCGCGACCACCAGTCACCACCACGCTCCACTCCTCCTCGCCTTATCTCTCATCTTTCATTTTTTCGATGACATTCTCGAGATATCAGTTTTCCGGTAAAATTCTCGAGATATCATTAGTTTTTACACATTGGATTACTCCTGCATGGGTTAATCACAATAGGTGTTTTGTAAAAAAATGCATATTGATGTTTCATGCAATGCACGAGAATCTTGCTTGTAATTATATAACGCAAATCACGAGCAGGAAGTGACATTTTTTTGACACAACCACCTTAACATGGCCACGTAAATCACGAGCAGGAAGGAGAAGGGAAGCGGGCTGTGGAGTAACGTTTTTTACCACAATTTCTTAGGAAACTGAGTGCAATAATTGAGTAGTTTTGCAAACTACCATTACTACTACACCTGAAACGGTTCAAAACCTATACTCCCTTGCCAGCGCGTGCTTCCCGCGTGAAACGGTCAGCGTCGCCAGGAGCGTCAGTGCCGCATTAATGCCCGGCCAGAGCGAAGGCGACCTCTGACTGGCGCCGGCTTTGAAGTGGCGCGACGGCCGAGAGAGCGCCGCTTCCCGGTGCATGCGACTGCTCCGCGTCGAGACTGGCCATAGGCCCTGTTTGGATCCATGGGTTAGAGTTAGTTTGAGCTAGTTGGGGCTCAAATAGCCCTAAAGTATCCAAGCCTGAGGGTTTAAATTGGAGCAAGTTGCACCGAACCCACCAAAAAAAAACTATCCCACCCAAGAGGTGCTAACTGGAGATAGTTCTCATTGGGACCACTGAAAAATCACTTTTCTCTCTCCATGAAGTGCATTTATTGTCAATCTAACACTGTCACCCAAACACCTCTTTGGCTACAGTTAGTTCAGGGTTAGTCATGAGTTAGTCTAACCTTTAGCTAAATTAGAGTATCAAACAGGAGCAGTATAGGACATGCAAGTTGCTCAAAGCATACATGAAAATTCGTACGTGAAAGGATTTTTTCTTTTTGAAAACGGAACGTGAAAGGAATTTTTTTAGAATGCTCTTGGCATGTCGCTAACATGTGATAGTTAACCGACCTCAATAGACGGCAGAAACGCCAGCCCGCCGCACATTGATAGAGACGAGGAGGGAGAAGCGATACAGGCTGCTGGATTACTAAGATAGGTGTCGCACGGAAGCCAAGAAATATGGTGATAGCGTGGGTTAGCCATGTAGTAGTATGATGTAACTACACTGGACTGCCGTGTTTCGTACTCTTCCAGTCCACTGTAGAGATGATTGGTTAATTTTATATCGCTGAATAATATTAAATATTATGAGTGCAGACGCTCCACTACGAGGTTCCTTGCTCCTTCTCGGTCGTCCAGAATCTATGTTCTTCCACTCTATTTTTTTGCGTGAGCTTTGTTCATCCTTTTGCCAACACACGAGACATCTAGCATCAAGGCGCACATGTTATGCAACGATCGTTCCATCTATATGAAGAACACGTGGCACTGGAACTACGAGACAGACATGTACCCAGGAGTGGACGTACGAACCTGAGTAATGTAGCGCAGTAAGTGAAGTAGAAAGGCACAAATGGTATGAACATGCGTGGCATACAGGGTGTGTTTGGTTGCGTTCTCGTCTCAGCATAGTAGTTCCCTCTTCATGCATGCTCAACTCAACACCCCTCTTCATGCATGCTCTCTTCATGCATGCTTCTAGTGTATTTGTGCTAAACTAGTGTGGACTCATGCACCCTCCATACACTCTACCAAACACCCAAAAGTAGGTCGAGAAGGGAACTCTTGGGCGGCATTTGTCTCTTACTACGTACTACCACTAAATGTTGTACGTGCAATGCACGGTGATGTTATGGAGTACATGTCTAAGTACTCTACTACTACTATATTAGTTGGAGGCACATATTAACTTTTATATTTGTTTACGTGTATGCCCCGAGACCTTCCAACTAGACGTGTCTTTCTCTCCAAGTCGCACTTTGTATCGTTCATACAGCTAAGTACTACTACGTGTGGTCTCCGACCCAGAAGTGGAAGAAGTGGAGACGCTCTACCACGCTGTTTTTTTACGCTGGGATCTACCACGCTGTTCATGTCCCACTCCTTTCACTGACGTGTGGGACATCCAGCACGTGTCGTGTTTGGCACCCTTCATCGTAAGAGTTGAAACGCTAGCATTCATCAGAAATAAAAAATAATTATAAATCGGCAGTGATACTTTTTTTTGCGAACCAATCGGCAGTGATACTATACCACGCGGTTTCCTTGCTCCTCGATATCGGAAAGAATACTTCTGTTTGCCAACATGTGGGACATCGACCATCCTGGTCCACTTGCCATGCACGCGGAACTCCAAGGGAGAGTCACCCAGGTCGTCGCGCCACAGTAACAATGACTAATGAGCCGTCAAATCACAGGCCTACTTCCCACTTTGAAGTTGCTCGGATGAAGGAACCATCATGACTTCGTTGAATTCCGCTTCTTGAAGAAAACTACTGTACCAGCAGTACTGCTAGCTACAGTATTTACTCCAACAGAGGCCTCCTTTCGTTCATAGGATAGGAATATGAAAATCATAGGAAGTGAGATGACATGCATCTCAATTCCTATAGAGAAAGAGATGCCATTTGATGCATAGGATAGGAATTTTTCCACTTAGTCTAGGCTAATTTACTGGTAATTTCCTCTAAAAACTATAGTAGTAACTAGTAGTACTGGTACATGCTCGCACTCAGACACAGACACACACACACTAACTACTAGAACTACTACTTCTCACATGCTGGCCAGACATCGTTGTTCTCCTTCCCGGCTTTGTCGGCGACACCCCACTGTGCTTGGATCTCCGCCGACCTCTCCGCAACAGCGCGTGCGTCCTTTTATTTCTTGCGGCGGCGGGCCTCTCTTTTCTTGAGTGCTTTCTAACTTTTCCGCTCCCTCTGTGCGGCTTTGGCCGCCTCTTGCTCTACCGCCCATTCGGCCTTGGCATCTTCAAATTCCTCCCACATAGTTGTGAGGTCGCGAGCGGCGATGAACTCGGCACGGCAGGAAGCCATCGCTTCCCTACCATTTTGTGTGCATTCGTGGGCGGCGAGGAACTCGGCGCGGCGGGATGCCATCGCTGCCTTACCGATTAGTGTGCAGTGCGGTGGCATGAACGACGCTTGGTGAGAGCTCTGGGGTGGAGTGGCCGGACAACCGTATAGTGCATTGGTTTGTCAAGAGCTCAAGGATAGAAGACGAAGCAAATTAGGATTCCCCTTCAATCTTGGTCATTTATTACCAAGTAAAATGCATTGGCGGTCATCAAACTTGTCTTGATAGCTCACTTTGATCATTGTATGGGAGATATGGTGATTATACGGTTGCTGGCTTAGCGTGTAGCTCCGTATTTGCATGGTTGACCAGTCAAACAGTCCGCATGCGCCTGAAACGGTCACCGTCTCTCCAGAATGTCAATGCCGCATTCACTGGACTTAACTGCAGGTGCAATTGGTGTGTCACTGACCTGCGGGCCAGACGCCCGTTGGGCCCACATGTCAGTCACCCAAACGCATATGCAGTTAAGTCACTGAAGCAGCGTCCGCATTCACGCCCGACGAACCTACTCCGGCGCAGTTTTCCATCCATCTGCCGCGGCTCATTGCCATTCGCTCGCTATATTAACTTGAGCCCCAGCTCCCAGCCATAGCCAAAGACCCACACTTATTCTCCTCCGGTCCCTTCCTTTTGTTGGCACCACTTCAACCATGGCCTCATGGAGCTCCGAAGCTCTCTTGGACATACTGTCGCAGGAGCAGACGAGGGACATCGGCGGCTCCGCTCCAGGCACGCTCCAAAGCTCTCTTCGACGTACTGTCGCAGGAGCAAATGAAGGAGATCGCGGGCACCCCCGGGCCGCCCTCCGCCGCCACGACCACGAAGCCGGCGCATGTGCGCGGGCGCAGCCAACAGCGAGGAAGAGTAGTACATGGTAGGTCACCGCCGCTCTGGTCCCGGGAAGGCCACCGCTACTCCACTCAGTCGACGCCAAGCTTGGTGGGGTAAACATTGGCGGTCGATTAGCCGCTTGACGGTGACGTGGAGGTGGAAATTTTCATAACCTTGTGCTCCGGCCAGAGGAGGAGGTTATCAAGGCAGATAAGGAGGAGGCAAAGGCAATGGCCGACTTTCTCGGGTTCATGGCCGGACTTGGTGGTTGGGCGCCGGCGATCGTTTAGATTAGGTTTACAGTAGGTTTAGTACGGTTTGTGCAAAAGATGTAATGAATTTCGTCCGATTTGTAGGAAAAGTTTTCAAAATGTAATGAATTTCATCCGGTTAATTTGAAATTTTCTTTGTTTGCATGAATTTCGTCCGGTTAGTTCATATAGTTGTCGAAAGGTATGCGGGCAGCATCGGATGGCATCCATTAGTGTCCTCGGACAGATGCTGGTGTAAATTTGTGGGCCAGCGCTGGAGATGCCCTAACTATCATGCTATAATCGCTAACAATCCTCCATTATTTGGCAAGGAACAGTTATCCCTCGATCAAAATCAGATCCGTGGTGTTTCGCACTCCTCCCGCGTACGAGTGTAAACTCTTGCTTACATAAAAATTGAGCAAGTGGACGGCACTGTAGCATGTCATATCACTCGAACTAGCCCGCCTAACGAGCGGGAAGCACCGCCCTCGTCATTTTGTTCTGGATTTCTATCGATCGATCGCGCGAAAATGTTACGCTTCGCAAGTTATAAAGGAAAAGGCGGCACACTTACGACTCGTACGCGTTGCAACCCTGACAGTCCGGCTCGCACGCCACTCACCAAAGGGGACATGCGTTGTCTTGCAATTTCACTGACATGTGGGACCGTAATTGAATAAACCGTCGATAGCCAAAATCTAATCGCTCGGCGGGCGTCGGCTGAGAAGAGAGAAATGGGGGAGGGAGAAGAGATCGCCCGCCCGCCGCGCACGGACTCCAAGAAATATATGGTGATAATGTGAGGTGGGCCATGCTGTAGTCCGGACCGCTTCCGGAGCCAGATCTCACCACCCTGGCCCCTGAAGACGCTAGCTGCCTACTGCATGCATAGCAAGTAGTCCCCGCTTATGTGGAGGAGAGAGAGGCATTGACAAAGTCAAGGAGTAACAGTGGAGACAATAGCTTTCATCAAAAATAAACAATGAATACTCGTTGCTCGTCCTCTATATCGGAAAGAATACTTTCATTCACCGACATGTGGGACGTCGACCATCCTGGTCCACCTGCCATGCACAAAATTATCCTGGTCTACCCTAGTCGTATCGCAGGCCCAACCTTTACCACCGTAAGTTGTTCGAACGAAGGAACCATCATGACTTCGTTGAATTCCGCTTCTTCAAGAAAACTTACTGTACCCGCAATACTGCTACCACACGTGAAGACTGGATGGCACTATACCACGTCATATCACTGAAACCCACTAGGCCAAACTAGCCCGCCTAGGTCATCTATTTTGGAACGGAGGGAGTACGTCTCTGCACTGCTATGATTTTGTGTTGCACGTTCTCTGTACTTTTGCTACGATTTTCCTACCCTATGAAGGTCTAAATGTATGTCGACTATTGTCTGATCGATCGCTAAGCCTACAATTTTAGGAGCTAGGGCTATTGGTCGATCGACGAGGGATAAGTCACTCTGTGCATTTTAAAACCGAACCGAAAAACCATACCGAAAATAAACCGAACCGAACCGATTTTATGGTTTTTCTGGTTTCTGGTTTCGGTATGGTATGAACTTTCCATACTGATTTGAACTTTGGTTTTTATGGTATATACCGAAAAACCGAACGGTTAACCGAATAAACCGAAGTAAAAATAAATTTATATTTCTTGAGATGAACAACCGTACAAGTTGTCATTTTTCTTGTACATGAGTCAAATTCACTGCTAAGCACGTAAATTTTTCTTGTAACATAGTCATTTTTCTCTTTTTAAAATGCTAAGCACGTCCATAACCATCACAGATGAATCAATGCATGCATATATACTTATATATATATAGTCATATACTATTTGTGTAAAATAGTATGTGTTTTGAATCATAAATTTGCAAATTATTATTATGTCATTTTCAAATTCGCGTCAACTTTGGTTTTTATGGTATATACCAAAACCATACCGAAATAATTTGGTATATACCGAAACCGAACCGTATTTTATTTTCATACCGTATTTACCGAAGTATTAATACCGTACAAACCAAAAAACCGTATAAACCGAACCATGTAAACCGAATAAACCGAACGCACAGGGTGAGGGATAAGTGTAAGCGTACCACGAGCTCATCAGCCCCAATGTTTCTCTTCGGTGAGTGTTTTGCAAGTACTATAGCTCGCACAGTAGCTAGCCTACTAACACCAAGAATCATCAAACAAGCCCTACTGATGTGATAAACAGTTCGAACTTACATCTAAGCATGCCATATATTACATCAAAAGCTGGTGAGGATACATCTGTTTCCATAACTCGGAGAGGGTTCACATGATTCATCACATGATTCACTATCAAACAATAGTAGAAAGATCCGCCCACACAAGACAATGCACTAGCCCTAAGATGGTTTGATAACACGCATCGTTCTGGTAATTAAACACAGGGCAATGCAAACTACCCTGAAAGATTAGCGCGACCAACTATTTCTTGTCATCGATCTCTCGGGCAATGACCACAGCACGGACAGCGGCATGGGAATCGATTTCTGGGGCGATGTCCACAGGACTGACCGCGACATCGGAATCGATCTCTGGGGCGATGTCCACAGGATGGACAGCGGTATAGAAATCGATCTGTGGGGCGATGCCAACAGGACGGGCCACGACATCGGAATCATCAAGGACAACCACCGGCACCTGCACAACACTAACATATTAGCAAACACATTGCAAATAATCAAAAAGCAAGCACATTGCAAATAATCAAAAACCACAACTATGGTAATAAGCCATTATTTTTTACCTTGTGCAGCTCACTGGGGGATCTCATCCCTCCGGGGGCCATCTCCTCGTCCTCGATGGGGGCCATCACCTTGCCAGGGGAATACTGCTTCTCAACGGCGACTATCTCCTCAAACTCGGTCTTGAGCCTCACATAGGTGGCAATCAGAGCTCAAAGGGTAGGCATGGTGGGGCCCTTGCTATTCTTCCAACTTTCTTTGAGGAGTTCGTCCGCCAACGTCCTCAACTCTTTGGCCAGTGCTTGTTTCTTGGAGTTCTTCGTCTCCATGGGTTGGCCCGCCAACATGGTCAACTCGTTGGTCGGTGCTCGCTTCCTGGAGATCACTGTCTCCAGTGGGTTGTCCGCCGGCAACTCTTTGCCTAGTGCTCCAGGATCTATCAATGAACTGACAAACAAAAAGAAATCGAAAGGAAACCACAATCGCAATGAAAACGGGAAAAGAATAGGATGTGAGAATCGGTCGGTGCTTCGCAAAAAGAAGATTATTGTAATGAAAGTATAGCAGCATAACTGATTCGCCCACCTTTCCTTCGTCGGTAGAAAAGAAAAATGGCAGAAGTGAGTAGCCTGGAGTGAGGTTTTCTTCAAGAAAGGGCAGAAGGGGCTTGAACGAGCGTTCCAATGAAATGATGGTTGCTTCATCGAGTCCAACTTGGAGGCCACCTTACCGCTGCCGGTAAAGGTGTGGGTTTTGTGATATGACGGGTCATGACGGCCACACCGGGGTGACAGGTGAGTCTCGACTGTAGCACCTCGCTGAGATTTGGTGGATGGCACGTGGGCCCGGATGCTTTGAAATGTCATTAACTTCATTTTAGTCTCTTTAGTATTTGGATCCAAGCATGGATGAGGCTAACAAGTTTTAGTCCCACTACTTTTAGTCATGAGACTAAAACGTATCAAAGCACTCTCTCAGGCTGGTCATAGTGGGGAGTAACTTAGACTAGTGTCATGCATATGACACTAGTGTAAGTTACTACGTCCATAGTGCAAAGTAACATAATACTAGTATCATAGATTGCTTCATTTATTATCTCATAGACTCATTTTGCCTCGGAAAGCGCTATGTTACAGTAACATATTATGTTACCACAAGCACCTCTTTCCTCATTAAATACTTGCCACATAAGCAAAATTGTCTTGGGATGTGTTAAGTTACTACCTAAGTTACTCCCACTAAGGCTAGCCTCAATATTGTGCACCGCGACCAGGGCGGAGAGGAAAACGAAAGAACTACGTAATTAATGCATGAGTTTAATTAGGGTAGTTTTGTAAAGTACGAGATACATTCCTCCAATCGCAAAATGCCTTGGTTCATGAGATTTGAGATTTGAGCCCTATAAACTGGAGGGGAGGGGGTACTGCACACGGTGTAGTCTAGTCACTTGTTTTTTTTGAGCCGAAGTCTAGTCACTTGTTGAAATCTCTAGAAAGGCAAATACTCCTTTCCGTTTTATAGGTCTATACTACTCCCTCCGTCTAGGTGTGTAAGTCATCTTACGAAAACCAAATAGTCCCAAAACAGTTAGGCGCGGTGCATTAACTTCTACCTTGTTTCTTGTTTCTTGACATACATATACCAATAAGAGATGAGAGGTGTGCATGCTTTTAATGACTTGCAATGGCTAGTTCATTGCATGGAATGCTATTAATTAGCAAATAAACATTGGTGACCCCAGGAGGAAACGGTGCTAAGTGTGTGGACCTATGCAGAATGAGTATCAACCAATGGATAATGGAGTTTAATTGTTAAACCATAGCAATTTTGTCTCATGCAAGAGCCTGGCTAGTACTCCAAGGAACCGCACCACGCGAGCGTTCGCAACTGCCACGTTCGGTTTGCACTTGGCTCTTCGCCTCTTCGAGAAGACGAACAATAATGTTACTCCTACTTCTACAGTATCGAATCCACTGTTGCATGCCCGTCCACCTCATGCGGGAGGGATAGCGTGTAGCGAAAGCTTCTACTTACTGCTCCTGCCTTTGCGTCCATGACAGGTGGGCACAACAGGTGGTTGGCCCACCTGTCATGCAGCCAAAGGAAGGTGCAGTTAAGGCACCGAAGCTCAGTCCGCGAGGGAGAGGGCGTCATAGTAATCAAATTTCTCGGGCTTGTATGAGTTGACGCGACACATCAAAGCACTGCATTCGATAAAACTCTTTTTACACATTTCAAATGGGCAACTTCGTATGTAGGAGTAGACATATTCTGCTTCGTCTGTACTCCCTCCGTTCCAAAATATAAGTCTTTTTAGAGATTTCACTATGAACGGGAGTACATACAAACAAAATGAGTGAATCTACACTCTAAAATATGTCTATATACATCCGTATGTAGTTTGTAGTGGAATCCCTAAAAAGACTTACATTTAGGAACGGAGGGAGTAGTCACTTGTTGCAATCTCTAAAAAGACTTATATTTGGAAATGGAGGGAGTACAACGCATGCATGCATGCCGTGACTTTCCTTTTGATACTTGCATGTGTTGATTTGATGCACCTTTCCAAATTTTGACTATAAATGTAACTAACCAAATTTTCATGCATGTCACAAAAAATCACGGGGCTGTTTGGATTGTGACTATGTTTATCTTATGTTGCCATATTATTTTTCCGACACTTGCCACACTAGCCTAACCTGAGTTGCTCAAATTGTTAGACACACTTTGGCTTGCCTAAGGGAATCTTGCCACAATTTTTGTGTCTATGACATGTGGGGTTCATTGCTAATAAAAAAATTCTTGTCTTAGGTGTGGCTAATAAAAAAGACTTATATTTAGGAATGGAGGGAGTAGAAAATATAAATAATAATGCATGTTGGGGCAACCCACGTTTCCGCTAATTTTAGCCGTGGGCTTGTTCAAAATTTTTATGAGGGGGTGGTTGTTCATTTAATGGAGGGACTTGTAGTACTACCAGACTTGAACGATACAAAGTGCGACCTGGCACACCGTAACACCACTTGGAACAAGCGGATAGCTATTTCAAAAAACAATCAACAACTAAAAAAACCGCGACCTGGCATGTAGTATAGTACACAATTTTAAACGATTGTTTTGATGGAGTCAAAAAGGAAAACTACCCCACTACTTATATATAGGCCGGAGCCTCCGCGCTTGCTTGCTAGGGCTGCTCTATTCACACACTCTCATCCTCTCCAGATCTAAACAAGATAGGGGTAGTAACCCTGTCTTTCTCCCTTCAAAAAAACACTGGATTTCTATCCTCACCCCTGGTTACAGATCCGGACGTATCCCCCTCCGCCGGTGAAGGGGAGGAGGGGCAGTGTTTAGGCCGTTGTCGACAGCGAGGGAGGAGACCCACTACCAGCCGCATTGTTATCTCTAGCCGAGCGCCGGCGCGGGAGGTCCTCTGATCCCTTCGTTGTAGCCTGTGGGCGGATCCGGCCTCCCGCTGCCCACCTATCCACATCCCGACGACCTTCAGGTATATCTTCGTTCGAAACCGCCTTAGCTCTACTTCCCCAGCTCGCTATGTCGCTGCATGTGCATCATTTTCTACCTCTCAGCCCCTCTCGTTCGGATGGTCCAACGTCACCTATTTTTTTCTATTGTTAGAGGTAAAGCTACTTCATGGAGTCGAATCTTGTACTCCCTCCGTCAGAAAATACTTGTCATTGAAATACAGTGGGGGTGGGGGAATTTAGTATGTACATCGGACTTGGTACAAACAGGAAGGAAAGGGGATGAAAGTAGTACAGACTGGTCATCCAACCGGTCTCTTGGTCGAAAAGGGAAATATAGGGGTAACGCTGTACACAGTGGTATGACCAGGACAAGATTTGCTACCCACACATAGGAGTAGGTGGCTAGAGTGAACAAAAATGGGACCAACCCAAATATGTTTCTTGGATGTTTGTTTCTCGGGGCAACAAACTATGAATCACCACTTTATGCCCCTGTTTACGTACATGGTACTATACTATTGGTGCACCCACTGTCCCATGCCCTTATACCAAATATTTAGGCTTTGGTCGGAATAAAGGGGCAGAAAACACAGGTCTTGATGAAAATAGAGGAATAGGAAAGGAATGTAGGTATAAAACTATGGAACAGCAAACCGGAGGAAACTCTCAAGAGAATGTGTTCGGATGGACTACGAAATGTACAGATTTGTTTTCTTAGAGTAGCATGCTTGGCAGTATGAGATGCTATTTGTTTATTCAGCTGCACAGTGACTACTCTTGTCCTCACCTCACGTACCACACATAGGTTGATTTTTTATTCCGGCAAACACAGCACAGCAACCTGTCTAACGCATGGCAGCGAGCGCCTGCCTTGGGCTTCCTCCCAAAAAATGAGCAGTGCGTGGATGTTTCTAATCCGATGGAATCAGTACTACCAGACCAGCTTTCCTACGAAACACTATTCACCTTTCCCGTGTTCCAAACGGTTGGAAGGGAAAGAATACGGTAGGAATTGTGTTCCTACGAAAATCCTGCACCAAACCTGTGAACCTAACCCAGCCTTAGATGTTCTTAATATAATGTCCCTGGTAAAAATAAAGCCATGCCACTGTTTTTGCCTGTAATTGTTTGAGACTCTGACAAGTTTAGCCAAATGTTTTTTCCTGTAATTGTTTGAGACTCTGACTATTTCCTCTGTGCCTTTTTGTGCAAACAGGGATATCCAATTCACCTGGTTGCTGTTGTGACCTTTTGGTGCACTACACAAAACTCTTCTTAAAAGAAGTGACTTTTGTGCTGTTTAACTGGAATGTCAGATGGAACAGTTCGTTCATTTTGGTGTAACTGCACAAAGGGAGATCTGTGTTCCAATCCTCATCATCCATATTGGCGCCATAACCTTCCTTTAGGTAAGAATGATATTTAATGCATGTGTTCATCTCTATTTTCCGACTGCCATGAGAAAATAATGCTGTTTTTTACTAGTACACTTGTACTCCCTCACTGACAAAACCAATTCTGAATTAGAAGGCCAATCATGTACTTGGTTTCACCAACTGGTGAGGAGAAACAGAAACATAGCATGAAGAGGAAGAAGAAGAAGAATAAACAGTGCCAAGGCGATCTTACTGAAGCCAGAGGCCTCAGTCGAGGCTATTCAAGGGCTCCGGCAATGACTACCTTACATGTGAGACGATCCTCCAGGGAGCCCTTCCACTTCTGCTGTCTCACTTAATTAATTAGGAGCACTTAAGTACCACTAATTTATTACTTCCTAATTTTCCTGTTGGAGTTAAACAAATCTTTAGTAGGACCCTATGCTGAATCATGTACGTGTGAATGTTTGTCTATGGAGGTGAATCATGTGGTGGAGCAGGGAGGGGATATTATTTGTGTCATGACATAATAGTGCTATTGTTTTGCATGTAAATTTATTGCCATTGGTTCAATGAGGCAATGTTTTGCGTATTGTCCATCATGAATTTGATGCTACTGTTTGAGTAATATGCTAGTGTCTTCCTATCCTTTCTCACTAAGCTAATGAACGTTTCACCTTGTTCCTACTTGTGCAAACAGGGATCATGTTGTGCCAATCATACATTTTAGTGGAACTACACAAGACAATACAATGAACTGTATCCCAGCCAGTGCTTTAACTCTGCTGGAAGTTCTTGATAATCTTTTGATATAATCTCAGCACTGGTAAACAAGAGTGATTTCAATCATACATTTGAAGTGCACAAAAATATATACTATTGTGTGATTCCAGTGAGTGCTTTATCATCTCTTATGGGACTACATGAATAAGCTTTTTTTCTCAGGTTGGTACAGGCCTAAGGCCTTCATCCATATTAGTTTGCTGTCTTCTCTATTTGTATCGTGCTACTGTCATGAGAAACTCCTTTATCTTTGCACTTTTAAGTTTTGCAACCTATGATAAATGGCAATGCTTTGAGTGTTGAGTTGAGCTAATTGGCACTGATTAAATAAACTAATACCTCTCTTTAAGCAAGACTACTATGTTGCTAACTTTACCCATTAAGATAATGAGGGTGCTTCTATTTGTTAGTGTATGTTTCAACAACTAGTCCCACCATTACAGTAATCTCACTCTCTCAATATATGTGCCAACAGGGATGCTCGATTTTGGTGGAACTACACAAAAACTTTGGGTGCTTCATTGCGTCGACAGCTTCCGTCCTTTCCTGTCAGTCGCTAATCTCCGCTCGCTTTCTTCCTTTGCTGTCAGTCGCTTGGCTTATCTCGGCTTCCAGTCAAAGGAAATAGTAATTGGTATGCTACCTCACACAGGTTGGTCCTGGTCTTTATCCTGATTATTGTGCCTGTCATATGTATTGGTAATTTGGTATTGTGCAACTGTTTGCCGATTTCATAAAGGAGTAGTTTGGAGTCTGAACTCGCAGGCAAATCATTACATCGGGTGATTTCAGTAGAACTGCACAAAATGATCAGATGGATAGGTACTTATGCTGCTGCTATGTACTCCAAAGTTCACTCAGACAAGCATCAATGTTGACAAGAAGTGCCTATATTCATTCGAGTATCAACCGGCGTCAACCAATTGTCAAACTTCAAGTATTAGGAGAGTGAATGCCAAAAATATTGCTTGGTGCATAGCCCAAAAAAACGCAGTCCAGTCTTTGATCCCAACTTGTGCCTTTTGGTTATCGACACATATGGTAGCGAACTATATGGCATGGAGTCTAAAGATTCCAGACAAGTTGGTTGACGCGTATATTCATCTGGGACTTAATCAGTCTGCACGCCAAGGATGCTCCATTTCAGTTGAACTGCACAAAAAATTTGGGTGGTTCATTTTCTCAACCGCCTCCTTTCTCATCTGCAATGTAGAATTTTGGCGATATACATGACCAAGATGAGCCAGTAAACTAGTTGGATGAAAGTAGTGGCCAAGTTGCTCAAACCTCCGTCGGCACGAGGCCACTATTTGAGGATAAACCTACAAGAAAAGTTTAGATTGTCTATGCTACCTCTTATGTACTCGAGAGTTTACTCGTACAAGAACTAATTTTAGCAAGAAGTACCTCTAATTGAACACCATTTACCAGTCTGTACCCTAGGTAATTAAAGTTTGTCCATGGATCATATTGGCTGTGATCTCAATCATTTGGATGCATAAACATACTTAACATGTGTATATCTGAATGTTTTTGTGAATTATGTATGAATATTGTCGTGTGATCTATCAATCATTTGGATGCATAGATATGCTGAGCTTGTGTATATATGAATCTTTTGAGTTGTTGATAGTGAATGTTGGCTATGAATATGAACGTGTCCTGTGAACCTGAGTTTGATATGAATTGCAATAGAACCAGTTATAACCCTTCTCCTCCTCTCAATCTGCGACTCCACTTCCGTGTTTTCCCATCTCCGAGTCGTTCCTGTCTGGGGCCTCGCCGTCGTCCACTGCCTCGCTGTGTTCGGTGTGGCATGGTCAACAAACGAGAGTCATTGGAAGAGGACTGTATGTGGAGAGCCTGACGGCTGGGACCCACGAGGTCCATGGTCGCACGCAAGGAAAGTTCCTCCTTATTAAGCTGAAAAAAAATGTTTCCTCCACCTGAAGCTGGGACCCACCAGCTGTATATTCGCACGGAAGGAAGTGCCTCCTTGTTTTGCAAAAAAAATTATTCATCCCGTTGACAGCTGGGACCCGTCAGATTTGGTGACTGGCTTGTGGGCCTGCTAAGCGGACATGTACGCACGGCTTTGTCAACTTAAAAAACAAATGATTCTAGCAGCTGGACCGTTGGATGTTAATCCAACAGCCATGCTCCTTCTTCAACCTCTATTCTTGCTCCTGTCTCCCACGGGCGGCACCGCGGCTGTGCTGCCGCGCACCCGAACCAGTGAAGTTTCCCACTGCTCTCCATCTGCGACTCCACTGCCCCGTCTTCCCCATCTCCGGGTCGTTCCAGTCTGGGTGCGCTCGGCATGGTGTGGTCAACATGGTCAACAACCGAGAGTCATCGGAAGATGACTGTACGGGCTGACAGTGGGGATGCACCACGCCCATGGACGCATGCATGCAACAGAACGCGGCGAGGTCAACGTGGTCAAGGAACGACTTCCATCGGAAGTATACTATACGTGGAGAATCTCAGCTGGGTCCACGGCCGCAGCAAGCAAGTGCCTCCTTATTACGCGGAAAATAATGATTCCTCCAACTGACAGCAGGGACCCACTAGACGGGCCACCGTATTTTGTGAAAAAAAAGTTTGCCCCCTGACTGCTGGGACCCACCTGACGGGCCACCGTATTTCGCGAAAAAAACGCCCCCCCCCGCTGTCAGCTCGGACCCACCGGAAGTGCCTCCTTATTACGCACAAAAAAAATGAATACTCCCCCTGCTAGCTGGGACCCACCTTGGTGGGAGGCTGACCTTTGGGCCTACTAAATTGACGGGGACGAAGGGCTTTGTCAACTTAGTCAATATGAACGATTCTAGCTCTAGTGATCGTACGATGTCCATCCAACGACCGTAGTGCTTCTTCAACCTGTGGTCTTCTTGCTCCAGCCGCCCAAACCAGCGTCGGTCGTGCCTCATGCTCCTGCCTCCCGTGGCCGGCTGTGCTGGCGCGGAGGACTCACCGCCCCCTACTATTCCCACTGCTGGCCAGGCCCTGCGGCAACGACAGCCTCACACCGCAGCCGAACCAGTGAAGCCTCGTACTCCTCTCCGCGTGGGATTCCACTGCTGCGTCTTGCCCGACTCCGCGTTGTCCCCTTCCTAGGCCTCGCCGTCGTCCACCACCATGGTGCTCTCCGTGCGGCGTGGTCAAGTGGTCAAGGAACGACTTCCATCGGAAGTGTATTGTACGTGGAGAGGCTGAAAGCTGGGTCCACGGTCACAGCCCAGTTTTTTTGTGATTTGCCAAGTAAGTCGCTTTCTCAGGCCTATTGGGCTGCAAATCTTTCAAGACGAGGAGAGCTTTCATTCGGCTGGCCGAGAAAATGGCCCATCAGAAATGAGAAATGGGCTGTACATTTTTAAAACACATCAAAGCGGCAATTAGTTTCAAATATCTTTTTTTTCATTTCGAGATTTTAAATTACATTAATTTTTATGCGTGGAGAATTTGTTGGATTTTATATTAATATACATTTAGTTTTAAAACCAGTTTGAACGTGAGTCGACATTTCGGGATTAAAAACAGTTCGGACCGCACCCAAATATGCAAAATTTCGTATAATTTTTTACCGTGGCCACAATATGGGTTGCAATGCTAACAAAAAGAATATGGGCTCCAAAAAAACCTTAAGAATTAGCAAATGGGCTGTAAATTATTAGAAATAATGGCAGACGGGTTGTATGTTGTTTTCCATAGATTTGAGGCTTTCCTAGAAAAAAGGTTGACGCACAAGCAGTGACTGTTGGATGGCCATCGAACGGCCGTCGTACTTCTTCAATCTCTGCTCTTCCTGCTCCAGCCGCTCAAACAAGCGCCGGCGGGACTGCCTGCTCCCTCCTCCCCGTGACCGGATGTGCTGCCGCGCAGGCCTCACCGCCCCACCATACTCCTATTGCTGGCCTAGCCATCCCTCTACTCACCCACACCTGCTGTTATTCTCTGGCGACGGCAGACGAACCAGTAAACCCTCGTTCAGTCGTACTCCCCTCCGCGTGGGAAACAACTGCTGAGTCTTCCCTGCCTCCGTGTCATTCCCTTCCTAGGCTTCGCTGTCGTCCACCGCCCTGATGCTCTCGGCACGGCCTTGTCAACGTGGTCAATGACCGACATGCATCTGAACTGGACTGTACGTGGAGAGGCCGACAGCTGGGTCCACGGCTGCACGCAAGGAAATGCCTCCTTATTACGCGCAAAATAATGATTCGTCCACCTGACATCAGGGACCCACCGAAAGGGCCTCAGTATTTCACGAAAAAAATGTTACCCCCGCTGACAGCTCGGACCCATCAGCTATATCTTCGCATGCAAGGAAGTGCCTCCTTATTACGCACAAAAAAATGAATACTCCCCCTGTTAGCTGGGACCCATTATAGTGGCACGCTGACTTGTGGGCCTACTAAGTTGACGGTGACGGAGGGCTTTGTCAACTTAGTCAATCTGCACGATTCTAGCTCTAGTGACCGTACGATGTCCATCCAACGGCCGTAGTGCTTCTTCAACCTCTGGTCTTCTTGCTCCAGCCACCCAAACCAGCGCCGGTCGTGCCTCGTGCTCCTGCCTCCCGTGGCCGGCTGCAATGCGGAGGAGGCCTCACCGTCCCTTACTACTCCCACCACTGGCCAGGCCATCCCTCTACTCATCCACACCCCCTGTTATTCTGCGGCGACGGCAGCCTCACACCGCAGCGAACCAGTGAACCCTCGTACTCCTCTACACATGGGCATCCACTGCTGCATCTTCCCCAGCTCCGCGTCCTCCCCTTCCTAGGCCTCGCCGTCGTCCACCGCCCTGGTGCTCTCGGCGCGGCGTGGTCAACGTGATCAAGGAACGGCTTCCATCGGACATGGACTGTACGTGGAGAAGCTGACAGCTGGGTCCACAGTAGCAGCAAGGAAGTGCCTCCTTATTACGCGCAAAATAATTATTCCTCCACCTGACAGCGGGGACCCACCGGACGGGCCACCATATTTCGCGAAAAAACGTTTCCCCCCTGACTGTTGGGACCCACTAGCTACTCCTTCGCACGCAAGGAAGTGCCTCCGGGCAAAAAAAAAAACGATTCGCCTCCCTGACTGCTGGGACCCACCAGCTACATCTTCGCACGCAAGAAAGTGCGTCCGGGCAAAAAAAACGATTCGCCCCCTGACTCCTGGGACCCACCAGCTACATCTTCGCACGCAAAGGAAGTGCGTCCGGGCAAAAAAAACGATTCGCCCCTATGACTGCTGATACGTCCATTTTGCATCATGCTTTTATATCGATATTTATCGCATTATGGGCTGTTCTTTCACGTTATGTCACAATACTTATGGCTATTCTCTCTTATTTTACAAGGTTTACCATGAAGAGGGGGAATGCCGGCAGCTGGGATTCTGGCTGGAAAAGGAGCAAATATTGGAGACCTATTCTGTGCAACTCCAAAAGACCTGAAACTCCACGGAATGTCTTAAAATAAATAAAGAAAAATCGTCGCCAAAGATGAAGGCCAGGGGGCCCACACCCTGCTCACGAGGGTGGGGGCGCGCCCCCTCCCCCTGGGCGCGCCCCCCTACCTCGTGGGCCCCCTGGTGGCTCTCCGATGCCCATCTTCTCCTATATGAGCTCTTTCGATGAGAAAAAAATAAGAAGAAACCTTTCGGGACGAGACTCCGCCGCCACGAGGCGGAACCTTGGCGGAACCAATCTATGGCTCCGGCAGAGCTGTTCTGCCGGGGAGACTTACCTCCGGGAGGGGAAATCATCGTCATCATCATCACCAACGCTCCTCTCATCGGGAGAGGGAATCTCCATCAACATCTTAACCAGCACCATCTCATCTCCAAACCCTAGTTCATCTCTTGTATCCAATTATTGTCTCCAAGTCCGGGATTGGTGCTAGTAGGTTGCTAGTAGTGTTGATTACTCCTTGTAGTTGATACTAGTTGGTTTACTTGGTGGAAGATCATATGTTCAGATCCTTTATGCATATTATTACCCCTCTGATTATTAACATGAATATGCTTTGTGAGTAGTTACGTTTGCTCCTGAGGACAAGGGAGAAGTCTTGTTGTTAGTAGTCATGTGAATTTGGTATTCGTTCGATATTTTGATGAGATGTATGTTGTCTAGCCTCTAGTGGTGTTATGTGAACGTCGACTACATAACACTTCACCATTATTTGGGCCTAGAGGAAGGCATTGGGAAGTAATAAGTAGATGATGGTTTGCTAGAGTGACAGAAGCTTAAACCCTAGTTTATGCGTTGCTTCATAAGGGGCTGATTTGGATCCATATGTTTCATGCTATGGTTAGGTTTACCTTAATACTTTTGTTGTAGTTGCGGATGCTTGCAATAGAGGTTAATCATAAGTGGGATGCTTGTTCAATTAAGAACAACACCCAAGCACCGGTCCACCCACATATCAAATTATCAAAGTACCGAACGCGAATCATATGAGCGTGATGAAAAGTAGCTTGATGATATTCCCATGTGTCCTCGGGAGCGCTTTTCCTATTATACGAGTTTGTTCCGGCTTGTCCTTTGCTACAAAAAGGATTGTGCCACTTTGCTGCATCTTATTTACTTTTGTTACTTGTTGTTCGTCACAATTTACCTTTTCACAAAACTATCTGTTACCACTTATTTCAGTACTTGCAGAGAATACCTTGCTGAAAACCGCTTATCATTTCCTTTTGCTCCTCGTTGGGTTCGACACTCCTACTTATCGAAAGGACTGTGATAGATCCCCTATACTTGTGGGTCATCAAGACTCTTTTCTAGCACCATTGCCGGGGAGTGTAGCGCCTTGGTAAGTGGAATTTGGTAAGGAAAGATTTATATAGTGTGCTGAAATTTGCTGTCACTTGTTACTATGGAAAGTGAATCTCTGAGGGGCTTGTTCGGGGTATCTTCACCCCGTCCAGTAGATCAAAGAGTTGCTCCTCAACCTGCTGAACCTATTGAAAATGAAACACCTTTTGAATTTCCTTCGGGTATTATGGAAAAACTGCTGGATAATACTTTTACAGGAGATGGAACAAAGTATCCTGACGAGCATCTACACTATGTGGATGATATTTGTGGATTATTTAAGCTTGCAGTATACCCGATGATGTTGTTAAGAAGAAGGCTTTCCCTTTATCTTTGGAGGAGACGCATTGACATGGTATAGGCTATGTGATGATACGAGATCATGGAACTATAAAAGAGTGAAACTGGAATTTCATCAAAAGTATTACCCTATGCATCTTGTTCATCATGATCGCAATTATATATATAATTTTTGGCCTCACGAAGGAGAAAGCATCGCTCAAGCTTGGGGGAGGCTTAAATCAATGTTATATTCATGCCCCAATCATGAGCTCTCAAGATAAATAATTATGCAAAGTTTTTATGCTCGACTTTCTCATAATAATCAAACCATGCTCGATACTTCTTGTGCTGGCTCTTTTATGATGAAGACTATTGAATTCAGACGGAATTTATTGGATGGAATTTAATGCAACTCTGAAGATTGGGACCTCGACGAAGGTAAGGAGTCAGGTATGACACCTAAGTTTGATTGTGTTAAATCTTTTATGGATACCGATATTTTCCGTAAGTTTAGCACTAAATATGGACTTGACTCTAAGATAGTAGCTTCTTTGTGTGAATCTTTTGCTACTTATGTTGATCTCCCCAAGAAGAAGTGGTTTAAATATCATCCTCCCATAGAAGTAAAAGTAGCTGTACCTATTAAAGTTGAAGAAAATACCATCACTTATAATGATCCTATTGTTCTCACCTCTTATGTTGAGAAACCACCTTTCCCTGCTAGAGTAAAGGATCATTCTAAAGCTTCAACTGTTGTTCGTAAAAGCAACACTAGAACTTATAAACCTCTTGAGCAAGTCAAAGTAGAACCTAATATTTCTATTGTTAAAGATCTCCTGTTTGATAATATTGATGGGCATGTCATTGAATTCTCTGGTGAAACTGATAGAATTGCTAAACCCTGTGATAGAGATAAACATAGACCCGTGGTAGGCGTGCCTGTTTTTTCTGTTAAAATAGGAGATGATTGTTATCATGGCTTATGTGATATGGGTTCTAGTGCTAGAGTTATACCCATTGACTTATATAAAGAAATTATGCATGATATCGCACCTGCTGAGTTAGAAGATATTGATGTTACAATTAAACTTGCCAATAGAGATACTATATCTGCAATGGGAATTGTTAGAGATGTTAAAGTCTTGTGTGGGAAAACCAAATATCCCGCTGATTTTCATGTTCTTGGTTCTCCACGAGATAGCTTTTGTCCCATTATATTTGGTAGACCCTTCTTGAATACTGTTAATGCTAAGATAGACTACGAAAAGAATGTTGTTACTATTGGCTTGGATGATATGGTTCATGAGTTTAATTTCTCTAAATTTAGTAAACAACATCGTGAGGAAGAATTACCTAGTAAGGATGAAATTATTGGTCTTGCTTCTATTGTTGTACCTCCTAGTGATCCTTTAGAACATTATTTGCTAGACCATGAAAATGAGATGTTCATGAATGAAAGAAGGGAGATAGATGAAGTATTCTTTAAACAAGAACCTATTCTGAAACACAATTTGCCTGTTGAAATCCTAGGGGATCCTCCTCCACCCAAGGGTGATCCCGTGTTTGAGCTTAAACCGTTGCCTGATAATCTTAAGTATGCTTATCTTGATGAAAAGAAAATATATCCTGTTATTATTAGTGCTAACCTTTCAGAGCAGGAAGAAGAAAGATTATTGAAAACTCTGAAGAAGCACCATGCCGCTATTGGATATACTCTTGAAGATCTTAAGGGCATTAGTCCCACTCTATGTCAGCATAAAATAAATTTGGAAGCGGACGCCAAACCAGTTCGTGATCCTCAACGACGTTTGAATCCTAAAATGAAAGAAGTGGTAAGAAAAGAAATACTCAAGCTTCTGGAGGCAGGTATAATTTATTCCGTTGCTGATAGTCAGTGGGTAAGTGCTGTCCATTGTGTCCCTAAGAAGGGACGTATTACTATTGTCCCTAATGA
The DNA here is from genome assembly GCA_963921465.1 of Triticum timopheevii. NCBI lineage: Eukaryota > Viridiplantae > Streptophyta > Magnoliopsida > Poales > Poaceae > Triticum > Triticum timopheevii. The sequence goes on along the minus strand of OY997264.1, from coordinate 49,449,086 downwards.
TAAAGATGAATTGATCCCGCAAAGAATTATCACAGGTTATAGGATGGTAATTGATTTCCGCAAATTAAATAAAGCTACCAAGAAAGATCATACCTTACCTTTTATTGATCAAATGCTAGAAAGATTATGCAAACATACACATTATTGCTTTCTAGATGGTTATTCCGGTTTCTCTCAAATACCTGTGTCGGCTAAAGATCAATCAAAGACTACTTTTACATGCCCTTTTGGTACTTTTGCTTATAGACGTATGCCTTTTGGTTTATGTAATGCACCTGCTACCTTTCAAAGATGCATGATGGCTATATTCTCTGATTTTTGTGAAAAGATTTGTGAGATTTTCATGGACGACTTTTCCGTCTATGGATCCTCTTTTGATGATTGCTTGAGCAATCTTGATCGAGTTTTGCAGAGATGTGAAGAAACTAATCTTGTCTTGAATTGGGAAAAATGCCACTTTATGGTTAATGAAGGTATTGTCTTGGGGCACAAAGTTTCTGAAAGAGGTATTGAAGTCGATAAAGCCAAGGTTGATGCTATTTAAAAGATGCCATGTCCCAAGGACATCAAAGGTATAAGAAGTTTCCTTGGTCACGCCGGACTTTATAGGAGGTTCATTAAGGACTTCTCAAAAATTTCTCGGCCTCTGACTAATTTATTACAAAAAGATGTACCATTTGTCTTTGATGATGATTGTGTAGAAGCATTTGAAATACTTAAGAAAGCATTAGTCTCTGCACCTATTGTTCAGCCACCTGATTGGAATTGACACTTTGAAATTATGTGTTATGCTAGTGATTACGCTGTAGGTGTTGTTCTTGGGCAAAGAGTTGATAAGAAGTTAAATGTTATCCATTACACTAGTAAGACTCTAGACAATGCTCAAAAAAATTATGCTACTACCGAAAAGGAACTTTTAGCAGTTGTGTTTGCCTGTGATAAATTCAGACCCTATGTTGTTGATTCTAAAGTAACCATTCACACCGATCATGCTGCTATTAAATATCTTATGGAAAAGAAAGATGCTAAACCTAGACTTATTAGATGGGTTCTCTTGCTGCAAGAATTTTATTTGCATATTGTTGATAGAAAAGAAGCTGAGAACCCCGTTGCAGATAACTTATCTAGGTTAGAGAATGTTCTTGATGACCCACTACCTATTGATGATAGCTTTCCTGATGAACAATTAAATGTCATAAGCACTTCTCGTAGCACTCCATGGTATGCTAATTATGCTAATTATATTGTTGCTAAATTTATACCACCTAGTTTCACATACCAACAAAAGAAAAAGTTCTTTTATGATTTAAGGCATTACTTTTGGGATGACCCACATCTTTATAAAGAAGGGGTAGATGGTGTTATTAGACATTGTGTACCTAAGCATGAACAGGAACAGATCCTACGCAAGTGTCACTCCGAAGCTTATGGAGGACACCACGCTGGAGATAGAACTACACATAAGGTATTGCAATCTGGTTTTTATTGGCCTATTCTCTTCAAGGATGCCCGTAAGTTTGTTTTATCTTGTGATGAATGTCAAAGAATTGGTAATATTAGTAGACGTCAAGAAATGCCTATGAATTATTCACTTGTTATTGAACCATTTGATGTTTGGGGCTTTGATTATATGGGATCTTTTCTTGCCTCTAATGGATATACACATATTTTAGTTGTTCTTGATTACGTTACTAAGTGGGTAGAAGCTATTCCAACTAGTAGTGTTGATCATAACACTTCTATTAAAATGCTTAAGGAAGTTATTTTTCCAAGGTTTGGAGTCCCTAGATATTTAATGACTGATGGTGGTTCACACTTTATTCATGGTGTTTCCCGTAAAATGCTTGCTAAATATGACGTTAATCATAGAATTGCATCTCCTTATCACCCACAGTCTAGTGGTCAAGTAGAATTGAGTAATAGAGAGCTCAAATTAATTTTGCAAAAGACTGTTAATAGGTCTAGAAAGAATCGGTCCAAGAAACTTGATGATGCATTATGGGCCTATAGAACTGCATATAAGAATCCTATGGGTATGTCTCCGTATAAAATGGTTTATGGAAAAGCATGTCACTTACCTCTTGAACTAGAACATAAGGCATATTGGGCTATTAAAGAGCTCAACTATGATTTCAAACTTGCCGGTGAGAAGAGGTTATTTGATATTAGCTCACTTGATGAATGGAGAACCCAAGCCTATGAAAATGCCAAGTTGTTTAAAGAAAAAGTTAAAAGATGGCATGACAAAAGGATACAAAAGCATGAGTTTAATGTAGGTGATTATGTATTGCTATACAACTCCCGTTTAAGATTTTTTGCAGGAAAACTTCTCTCTAAAAGGGAAGGTCCCTACGTTATCGAGGAGGTCTATCGTTCTGATGCCATAAAAATCAACAACTTCGCAGGCACAAATTCGAAGGTGGTGAACGGTCAAAGGATCAAACACTATATCTCACGTAATCCCATAAATGTTGAAACCAATATCATTGAAACCGTAACCCCGGAGGAATACATAAGAGACACTTTCCAGAACGTTCCAGACTCCGAAAAGGAATAGGTATGTGGTACGGTAAGTAAACCGACTCCAAAACAAATTCTAAGGCAATATTTCTCTGTTTTGGAATATTTAGAAAAATAGAAAAATAAGTAGCAGTCCGGGGAGGACACGAGGCCTCCACGAGGGTGGAGGGCGCGCCCTACCCCCCTGGGCATGCCACTCTACCTCGTGAGCACCTCGTGTGCCCTCCGGACTCCGTTTTCTTGCACGATACGTATTTTGGTCGGTAAAAATTCATTATATATTCTCCCGAAGGTTTTGACTCCCGTATCACGCAAATATCCTCTGTTTTCATTTCGAGCTGTTTCCGTTGCAGATCTGAGGATTCCGGAGACTCGATCATCCTTATATGAGGGTGCGCCTATGTCATGGAAGGTGGATGACAAGCTTGTATCATCAACAACACCTCCACCGCCAACAACAAAGAAGGAGACATAATCACATGGGTATGGGCACTCCCCTTGGCAACTACCAAGCTTGGGGGAGGTGCCCCGGTATCGTATCACCATCACAACTTCTACATTTACCGTTTTTCTTAGTTCGATCCTATTAGTAGTATCTTGATTTAGTAGAATAAAGTCATGGCATGATCTAGTTTTGAGTTTTGCTTTATGATCTTTCTTTGTAATCGAGTCCGTGAGCTATATAATAAAGATTAGTGTTGAGTCAAGGGTTTGATTACTTTTCCATGATCTTGGGTGAATAAAGAAAAGAATAAAAAGAAACAAAGAGTTCATATTGGTCTTATTGAAAGTAATGACTTCACATAGAAAGGGTATGATGATTAAAAGTTGTTGGGAGTTGGCAAATATAGCTTTGGTCATTGTTGCAATTAATAGGAAGTAATAAGGAGAGAGAGGTTTCACATATAGATATATTATCATTGACATCTTTTATGATTGGGATCACTCATTAAAATATGACACGCTAAAGAGTTGATGTTGGACAAGGAAGACAACATAATGAGTTATGTTTTCTTATATCTGAGATAAAGTATGTTGTCATTGTTCCTCTAACATGTTGAGCTTGCCTTTCCCCCTCATGCTAGCCAAATTCTCAGCACCAAGTAGAGATACTACTTGTGCTTCCAAATACCCTTAAACCAGTTTAGCCATGAGAGTCCACCATATCTAGCTATGGATTGAGTAAGATCTTTCAAGTAAGTTGTCATCGGTGCAAGCAATGAAAATTGCTCTTTAAATATGCATGACTTATTAGTGCAGATAAATAAGCTTTGTACGAACTTGTTGTGGACGCAATAAAAGCGACGGATTGCATAATAAAGGTTCACATACAAGGGGCAATATAAAGTGACGTTCTTTTGCATTAAGATTTTGTGCATCCTACCATAAAAGCGCATGGCAACCTCTGCTTCCCTCTGCGAAGGGCCTATCTTTTATTATTATCTTCTACCTTATTCAAGAATCACGGTGATCTTCACCTTTCCTTTTTTTCATTTTATCCTTTGGCAAGCCCAGCATGTTGGAAAGAACATGATATATATACCTAATTGGATGTAGGGGAGCATGAATTATTATTGTTGACATTACCCTTGAGGTTAAAGGTTGTGGAGCAAAACTACAAGCCCCTATCTTTCTCTGTGTCCGGTTAAAACTCCGTAACCACAAGTATTGCGTGAGTGTTAGCAATTATGAAGGACTAAGTGATAGTTGAGTATGTGGACTTGCTTTTAAGCTCTGACGTAGACTCTTTCCGATGTTATGATAAATTGCAATTGCTTCAATGACTGAGGTTATAATTTGTTAGTGCCCAATAAGGTTTCTGATTCATACTTTGGCTTTGTGAAAAGATCATCACTTGAACATGAGTAATCATATGACAAAATCAATATATGTTGCTGCTATGAGAATAATCATGATGCCTTCATGTCCGTATTTTATTTTTATCGACGCCTCTACCTCTAAACATGAGGACATATTTATTGTTATCGGCTTTTCTCTTGAGGACAAGCAAGGTCTAAGCTTGGGGGAGTTGATACGTCCATTTTGCATCATGCTTTTATATCGATATTTATCGCATTATGGGCTGTTATTTCACATTATGTCACAATACTTATGGCTATTCTCTCTTATTTTACAAGGTTTACCATGAAGAGGGGGAATGCCGGCAGCTGGGATTCTGGCTGGAAAAGGAGAAAATATTGGAGACCTATTCTGTGCTAGTCCAAAAGTCCTAAAACTTCACGGAATGTCTTAAAATAAATAAAGAAAAATCGTCGCCAAAGATGAAGGCCAGAGGGCCCACACCCTGCTCACGAGGGTGGGGGGCGCGCCCCCTCCCCCTGGGCGCGCCCCCTACCTCGTGGGCCCCCTGGTGGCTCTCCGATGCCCATCTTCTCCTATATGAGCTCTTTCGATGAGAAAAAAATAAGAAGAAACCTTTCGGGACGAGACTCCGCCGCCACGAGGCGGAACCAATCTAGGGCTCCGACAGAGCTGTTCTGCCGGGGACACTTCCCTCCGGGAGGGGGAAATCATCGTCATCATCATCACCAACGCTCCTGTCATCGGGAGAGGGCAATCTCCATCAACATCTTCACCAGCACCATCTCATCTCCAAACCCTAGTTCATCTCTTGTATCCAATTCTTGTCTCCAAGTCCGGGATTGGTGCTAGTAGGTTGCTAGTAGTGTTGATTACTCCTTGTAGTTGATACTAGTTGGTTTACTTGGTGGAAGATCATATGTTCAGATCCTTTATGCATATTATTACCCCTCTGATTATGAACATGAATATGCTTTGTGAGTAGTTACATTTGTTCCTGAGGAAAAGGGAGAAGTCTTGCTGTTAGTAGTCATGTGAATTTGGTATTCGTTCGATAACGTCGACTACATAACACTTCATCATTATTTGGGCCTAGAGGAAGGCATTGGGAAGTAATAAGTAGATGATGGGTTGCTAGAGTGACAGAAGCTTAAACCCTAGTTTATGCGTTGCTTCATAAGGGGCTCATTTGGATCCATATGTTTCATGCTATGGTTAGGTTTACCTTAATACTTTTGTTGTAGTTGCGGATGCTTGCAATAGAGGTTAATCATAAGTGGGATGCTTGTTCAAGTAAGAACAGCACCCAAGCACCGGTCCACCCACATATCAAATTATCAAAGTACCGAACGCGAATCATATGAGCATGATGAAAACTAGCTTGATGATATTCCCATGTGTCCTCGGGAGCGCTTTTCCTATTATAAGAGTTTGTTCCGGCTTCTCCTTTGCTACAAAAAGGATTGGGCCACTTTGCTGCACCTTATTTACTTTTGTTACTTGTTGTACCTTATCACCAAACTATCTGTTACCACTTATTTCAGTACTTGCAGAGAATACCTTGCTGAAAACCACTTATCATTTCCTTCTGCTTCTCGTTGGCTTCGACACTCTTACTTATCGAAAGGACTACGATAGATCCCCTATACTTGTGGGTCATCAACTGCTGGGACCCACCAGCTACATTTTTGCATGCAAGGAACTGCCTGACAGTCGGGACCCACCTGGTCGAAGCGTACGTAGCGTTGTAATTCTGGTCGCGAACTTGTACGTACATATATACTGGTCGATGTAGAGGCGCGCACGTGTCGTAGTAGAGGCGTACGTGTCATAGTAGAGGCGCGCACGTAGCATGTACATGTACATACAGCGTCAGGGTGCAAGAAAGAAAATACGGCCACGTATGTGTACATACGGGCGGGGTCTCGAATGCCTAGTCGCGCATACGTATGGCGAGGGCTCGTGTTCATGGGGAAGCAACGGTATGCGTCGTGTTCATGGGGAGGCAACGGAATGCCTCGTGTTCATGGGGAGGCAACGGAATACGTCGTGTTCATGGGGAGGCAACGGAATGCGTCGTGTTCATCGGGAGGCAACGGAACGCGTGGGAGCCAACCGGCTTGAACGGAACAGGCGATGGAAACGAGGCCTGGCGTACCGCAGAACGGAGGAAACGGACCTCCTACGGTCGAAACGGGGGTCCTGTTGATCCGGAGGGGTGTGTCGTACTGCAAAACGGACGAAACGGACCTCCTACGGTCGAAACGGGGGTCATGTTGATCGGGAGGGGTTTGGCGTACTGCAAAACGAATGAAACGGACCTCCTACGGTCGAAACAGGGGTCCTGTTCATCGGGAGGGGTGTGGCGTACCGCAAAATGAGACTCCATGGGATACTGTTCATCTCCACCGTCGACCTCCTCCAGCCTCCACGGGCTCCTGTTCATCCAGCCTCCACCGCGCGCTACTCCACCGGCTACTGTTCAACCACCCCTCCACGGGCACCCCTCCACCGTATACTGTTCATCCAGCCCTCCACACCACGGGGTCCTGTTCAACCACCCCTCCACGGCCACCCCTCCGCCATCTACTATTCATCCAGCCCTCCACACCACGGGTTCCTGTTCATCTAGAGGCAACGCCACCGCTCACTGTTCATCCAACCCCCCCCCCCCCCCCGCAACGTTCACTGTTCATCCCAGAGATAGCATCGATCGGCTTCAGTTAGCAGCAGTAGCGAAGGAATCGCTCCATCGAGTTCAGTTAACAGCCATCGATCGATCGCTCGGGTTCAGTAACGCGTAGCCTGCAGTGCAATCGCTTGGGTTCAGTTAGAGCCCAACGCCTTGCTCGGCTTCAGTTAGAGCCAACGCCTCGCACACACGCGCGTACGTACGAGAGAAACGCGCATCGCTCCGCCCCCGACCTCCCACCGTAACCGGCAACTCCCCGAAAATTTTCCTCCCCCTGGCTTCTACCACGGTTTTTTCCGTCGTGGACGGCCCAAAGAATGCAGCTGCGTCTCCGGCCCTCCTAGGACGAAAAGCCCATTTTTTGTCATGATTTTTTGTCATAGAAGTAGGAGCCCACCACATCTATGATGATACCGGGTTTTGTCACAATTATCGTCATAGAAGTGTCATATGTATGACACAAAAAAAATTCGTTCGGCCCAAAATATCACGGATGTGTCTTTTTTTTTTGTAGTGACCCGACATCGCCATCCGGTGATGATGATGCCTCGGTTGTGGCCTGATGGAAGGCGGACGACTCGGCCGTACCAATTGGGACTCTCCGGTACTTATTACGAGCGCTCTCATCAGAATCTGAAAAACAAAATATATATGGTTACTCTCACTTCCAAAGCAAAATCTTCCTAATCAAAGTGTCATATCATATATGGCAAAAAATAACACAAATAGCTCAATCAAGTATCAGATATATAGTTCCATTTACTAATGCCATAGCACTGACAAGGATATTTTTTTTGAAACAAAAGGGGTTGCCCCCTGCCCCAACTTTTTATTAAAAAAGCAAAGGCAACCAAAGATCAGAGTTCACCACTGACAAGGAAATAAGCACAAGTATATAGTTTCATTGATCTACTCTAGTATTTATCTAAAAAAGCACAAGCACTAGTATTGATCCTTCGAGCACTCATTCGGTTTAACTAAAACTAAACCAGTCAAACATAGGAGTCAAAACCAAAGCATTCTACTCTAGGCATTACTCCAAACTTCCAAACTTCCATACTACTCTAGGCATTACTAAACAGGACCATCTTCATCTATTACTTTTAATCACATTTGTGCATATTTCCTACATTTGTGCAAAATATCCTACTCTAGGCATAGAATGTGATACTAACCAGAGGGCATCTCCAGCTGTCGCGCTGCCGGAGAAGCTCTACTGCAGCGGCCGTCCTTGGGCCTCATCGAAGAACCGCCGAGCCGGCTGCCGGCCATGAAGCTTGGGGGAGGTGGCCGCAGTTGGGGGCGGTGGAGGAGGGGGTGGCGGTGGCCGCAGTGGGGAGCGGTGGAGGAGGGGTGGCGGCCGTAGTTGGTGGTGGTGGAGGACGGTGGAGGAGGGGATGGCGCCGAAGGAGGGGGTAGTGGTGGAGGAGGGGGCGGCGGCGTCCGCAGTTAGGGGCGGTGGAGGAAGGGGCGGTGGCTGCCGCAGTTGGGGGCGGTGGAGGAGGGGGTGGCGGCGGCCGCAGGGGGTGGCGGTGGAGGAGGGGGTGGCGGCACCCGCAGGGGGTGGCGGCGGCGATTTTAGCGTCGGCGGCAGCGGTGGCGCAGGGAAGAGACGAGGTGAATGAAGATACAAATGAAAGGGGAAAGGTTAAGATCTAGGTTAGAAGCTTTACCGAGAGCCGCGCTCGGAAAAGGTATCCATTACCGAGAGTCGAGAATCGACCCTTGGTAACCATTGCTCTAATTTTTCCCCTTCTCCTTTTGTTTTTGTTTTGCACTATCTTTTTTTATATCACATCCTATATACCTAAGAGATTCATCCCCACTAACCTATTTATCTAAACATGCAACATGTCCACATCATCAGTCCTTCCACGTCATCAAGTTTTGGTCCTCACAACCCCACGTCATTTACCACAAAAGCAACTGTTTTTTTATTTTCCTAATAAGACGAAGGCAACCATGTGACACCTCGCATCCCGTTCTCACTTTTTCATCTTCACACTTGGCTGCTCGTGTGCCCTGCCCACACTCATCGCGTCCTCTGCACTTCTCCACACGCCTCTTCCTCTCTCGTCCTCTTAAAACACACAACATTCACCCCTGATTTCTTCCGTCCATCTCCATCACTCATCCCTCCCCTCGATCTCCATCTCGCCAGCGGCTGTCCCCATCGCCCAATCCGAAGGTAGACTGCCATCATTGTGTCGACGACATGCCATGAGCCCCAAGCTCGAGTAGATCTATGGTGATGAGATCCAGGATATCTTCCGCGCCCTGCATAAGGCAGATCTCTCTATCTTTTTTATTCAATAATTTTAGTCCCAATTTGTTCCCTAGTTGTGCTAAAAAATATTATACAATATGGACTGTGCTGAGACCAGATTTTGCCTACCCACTACCAAATCATGACAACTCTCTTTTTTTCAATATTTTAGTCCAAATTTGTTCCCGAGGGGGGAAGGGCACCCGTACATGCGCGTGGCCCATGCATATGCATGCAGGGGTGGTGTGCTATTTGAATAAGCAATGCACGTCCTTGACGTGACACGTGCCTCACAAACCACCGAAGGGGCCACCGGAGGGGTGCTGGTCTCTAGAACCGGACGAGGCTCATCCAAAGAAGAAAACACAAGATGGTAATTATAATGTGCTAAGGTTGTTTGCCAAGCATGAAAGAAAACAACAACAAAAAAACACCGACATCCACCATTAAGAAGAAGGCCTATCACTTTGAATGTTCTCTGCTCGAGATAGGTGAACATTCAAAGTGATAGTCCATCTCCTTAACAAGAGTGTAATGAATACCAAAGCTTACTTCGTCTAGACTATCCCACTATTTAAATAGGTTTTGTTTCTTGTCTCTAGGCGAGGTGGGACTAAACTTTGATGGTGCCCTAGACCGCCGGGGCCACCGAATGGGTGCTCGATATGGAGACCGCCCGAGGGGGGGGGGGGGGAGGGCACCCGTACATGCGCGTGGCCCATGCATATGCATGCAGGGGTGGTGTGCTATTTGAAAATGCAACACACATCCTTAACGTGGCACGTGCCTCACAAACCACACACATGGGCGGGAACGTTGAGGACCGGCTGTGTTCGTCCCTGAGACAGGGTCTTCGGTGGGCGATCCCCTGACAGAACGGGCATAGACTTGGTCTATTATCTCGCGATGACATGCACTAACATAAAGAAGCAGTTATTCCCCGTGGCCTACCCCCTCTAGGTGCTGAACAAAGCCCTAGACCGCCGGGGCCACCGGAGGGGTGCCGGTCTCTAGAACCAGACGAGGCTCATCCGAAGAAGAAAACACAAGACGGTAATTAGGATGTGCTAAGGTTGTTTGCCAAGCATGAAAGAAAACAACAAAAAAAGTATAATACATATTATCGAGAATGCACAAGAAGGAAAGAGATCTAGGTGGATGGTTTACCGAGAACTGCTCTCGGAAAAGGTGGCAATTACCGACAGCCGAGAATAGACTCTCGGTAATGACTGCTCTAAAAAAATTTCCCTTCTCTTTTTGTCTTTTTTTGTACTATCTTTTTTGTATCTCATATTTCATATGCTTTTACAACCAAAGTTTATAAATTCCATGACTTTTGATGATTTTTTTCAAAACTCAACTTTAAAGAGTGTGTAAAGTAAAAAACATGAGAAGAAGAAGTTGTTGACCGTGGCCTACCCCCTCTCTCGGTGACGGTCAACTTTCTAGACCGTCAGCAAGAGAGAACTTTAAAAAAGTATCTGAACACTTCCCTCTACGTGGATTGCTCTTCGCGTGTCTACGACTGTGGCCGGCGGCCTCCGGGGGCTAGCACGTGCCGCCAAATATTGCGTAGGCAGCCTCTCACAAGTCTAGAAGTGTTGTGGCGTTTGCAAACGCCCAGCCCGCGTCTCCGGGGTGTGCCCCCCCCCTCGCAGACGGCGCCGCCGCCGGCACCTGGTGGGGGGAAACGGACGAGTCGGGTCTACATGGATGGGTTGTTGCTGTGGCTTTGGCCCGGATGTTTCTCCAAAGTGTTCCTATGGGCTAACCTAACACAACCGGGTGGAGAGTTCCACTGGTCAAAGCCCATCCGTGCAAAGTCAAAGGGCTAGAGAGAGAACTTTAAAGAAGTATCTGAACACTTCCCTCTCCACGGATTGCTCTTCGTGTGTCTACGACTATGGCCGGCGGCCTCCGGTGGCTAGCACGTGCCGCCAAATCTTGCGTAGGCGGCCTCTCACAAGTCTAGAAGTGTTGTGGCGTTTGCAAACGCCCGACCCGCGTCTCCGGGGTGTGCCCCCCCCCCCCCCCCCACGGATGGCACTGCCGCCGGCACTTGAAGGGGGGAAACAAACGCGTCGGGTCTACACGGATGGGGTCTTGCTGTGGCTTTGGCCCGGATGTTGCTCCAAAGTGTTCCTATGGGTTGACCTAACACAACCGGGTGGAGAGCTCCACTGGTCAAAGCCCGTCCATGCAAAGTCAAAGGGCTAGATCCCATGGTCAAACGCTACAGGGTTAGGCGGGACGGGGGCCCTGGGGTAGCAATGCCACCGGAGCATCGCACCGGGCCCTCATACATGCCGTACGGTGTGGTGGCATGTCCGAAGAGGCGGCACGCCTCTCCGAGGTGTGGCCCCCCTAACGGCCGGCACCTGGAGGAGGGAAATGGACGCATCGGGTCTACACGGATGGGATCTTGATGTGGCTTTGGCCTAGACTTGCTCTGTCATCTCGCGATGACATGCACTAACACGGAGAAGCAGTTATTCACCATGGACTACACCCTCTCGGTGCCGAATAACGCCCTAGACCGCCGGGGCCACCAGATGGGTGCTCGATATGGAGACCGCCCGATGGGGGGAGGGCACCCCTACATGCGCGTGGCCCATGTATATGCATGCAGGGGTGGTGTGCTATTTGAATAAGCAATGCACGTCCTTGACGTGGCACGTGCCTCACAAACCACACACACGGGCGTGAATGTCAAGGACCGGCTGCGTCCGTTCCCGAGACAGAATATTCGCTGGGTGATCCCATGACAGAACGAGCCTAGACTTGGTCTGTCATCTCGTGATGACATGCACTAACACGGAGTAGCAGTTATTCACCGTGGACTACACCCTCTCGGTGCCAAATAACGCCCTAGACCGCCGGGGCCACTGGAAGGGTGCTCGATATGGAGACCGCCTGAGGGGGGCGGGGAAGGGCACCCGTACATGCGCGTTCCCCATGCATATGCATGCAGGGGTGGTGTGCTATTTGAATAAGCAACGCACGTCCTTGACGCAGCACGTGCCTCACAAACCACACACACGGGCGGGAACATCGAGGACCGGCTGCATTCGTCCCCGAGACAGAGTCTTCGGTGGGCGATCCCGTGACAGAACGGGCCTAGACTTGGTCTGTTATCTCGCGATGACATGCACTAACATGAAGAAACAGTTATTCCCCATGGCCTACCCCCTCTAGGTGCCGAACAACGCCCTAGACCACCGGGGCCACCGGAGGGGTGCCGGTCTCTAGAACCGGACGAGGCTCATCCGAAGAAGAAAACACAAGATGGTAATTATGATGTGCTAAGATTGTTTGCCAAGCATGAAAGAAAACAACAAAAAAAGTATAATACATATTATCGAGAATGGACAAGAAGGAAAGAGATCTAGGTGGATGGTCTACCGAGAGCTGCTCTCGAAAAAGGTGGCAATTACCGAGAGCCGAGAATCGACTCTCGGTAACCACTGCTCTAATTTTTTTACCTTCTCTTTTTGTCTTTTTTTTGCACTATCTTTTTTTATCTCATATTTCATATGCTTTTATGACCAAAGATTATAAATTAAATGACTTTTGATAATTTTTTTCAAAACTCAACTTTAAAGAGTGTAAAGTAAAAAACATGAGAAGAAGCAGCTGTTGACCGTGGCCTACCCCCTCTCTCGGTGCCGGTCAACTTCCTAGACCACTGGGGCCACCGGATAGCCCATGCATATACATGTGATGGCCTCCTTTCAGAGCAACGGAGCAACAGGACCCGCACTTCCTGCACAAATCGGACACATTCCCTCTCGATACCCATAGACTATCTCGAAGAATGGGCCTAGACTTGGTCTGTTATCTCGCGATGACATGCACTAACACGGAGGAGCAGTTATTCACCATGGACTACACCCTCTCGGTGTAGAATAACGCCCTAGACCGCGGGGGCCACCAGATGGGTGCTCGATATGGAGACCGCCCGAGGGGGGGAGGGCACCCCTACATGCGCGTGGCCCAAGTATATGCATGCAGGGGTGGTGTGCCATTTGAATAAGCAAAGCATGTCGTTGACGTGGCACGTGCCTCACAAACCACACACACGGGCGGGAACGTCAAGGACCGGGTGCATCCGTTCCCGGGACAGAATCTTCGGTGGGTGATCCCATGACAGAACGAGCCTAGACTTTGTCTGTCATCTTGCGATGACATGCACTAACACTGAGTAGGAGTTATTCACCATGGACTACACCCTCTCTGTGTCGAATAACGCCCTAAACCGCCGGGCCACCGGATGGGTGCTCGATATGGAGACCGCTCGAGGGGGGCGGGGGAGGGCACCCCTACATGCGTGTGGCCCATGTATATGCATGCAGGGGTGGTGTGCTATTTGAATAAGAAACGCATGTCCTTGATGTGGCACATGCCTCACAAACCACACACACGGGCGGGAACGTCGAGGACCGGCTGCGTTCGTCCCCGAGACAGAGTCTTCGGTGGGCGATCCTGTGACAGGACAGGCCTAGACTTGGTCTGTTATCTCGCGATGACATGCACTAACATGAAGAAGCAGTTATTCCCCGTGGCCTACCCCCTCTAGGTGTCGAACAACTCCCTAGACCGCCGGGGCCATCGGAGGGGTGCCGGTCTCTAGAACCGGACGAGGCTCATCCCGAAGAAGAAAACACAAGACGGTATTTATGATGTGCTAATGTTGTTTGCCAAGCATGAAAGAAAACAACAACAAAAAGGTATAATACATATTATCGAGAATGCACAAGAAGGAAATACATCTAGGTGGATGGTTTACCGAGAGCTGCTCTCGGAAAAGGTGGAAATTACCGAGAGTCGAGAATCGACTCTCGGTAACCACTGCTCTGATTTTTTTCCCTTATCTTTTTGTCTTTTTTTGCACTATCTTTTTTGTATCTCATATTTCATATGCATTTACGACCAAAGATTATAAATTCAATGACTTTTGATGATTTTTTTGAAAACTCAACTTTAAAGAGTGTAAAGTAAAAACATGAGAAGAAGCAATTGTTGACCGTGGCCTACCCCCTCTCTCGGTGCCGGTCAACTTCCTAGACCACCGGTTCCACCGGATAGCCCATGCATATACATGTGATGGCCTCCTTTGAGAGCACAAGAAGTTTCGAGGCCAACGGAGCAACAGGACCCGCACTTCCTGCACAAACCAGACACATTCCCTCTCGATACCCATAAACTATCTCGAAGAATGGGCCTAGACTTGGTCTGTCATCTCGCGATGACATGCACTAACATGGAGAAGCAGTTATTCACCATGGACTACACCCTCTCGGTGCCGAATAACGCCCTAGACCGCCGGGGCCACCGGATGGGTGCTCGATATGGAGACCGCCCGAGGGGGGGGAGGGCACCCGTACATGCGTGTGGCCCATGCATATGCATGCAGAGGTGGTGTGCTATTTGAATAAGCAACGCACGTCCTTTACGTGACACGTGCCTCACAAACCACACACACAGGCGGGAACGTCGAGGACCGGCTGCGTCCGTTCCCAAGACAGAATCTTCGATGGGTGATCCCGTGACAGAACGAGCCTAGACTTGGCCTGTCATCTTGCGATGACATGCACTAACACGGAGAATCAGTTATTCACAGTGGACTACACCCTCTTGGTGCCGAATAACGCCCTAGACTGCTGGGGCCACCGGATGGGTGCTCGATATGGAGACCCACTAGTAGAAAAAGGGTCAGACGTGAAGCACATTAGTGCCGGTTTGTATTAGAGCCGGCACAAATGTATACATTTGTGCCGGTTCCAACGCCTAGCCGGGCCTCTCTCATTGGTACCGGTTCGTGGCTAACCTTTAGCACCGGTTCGTGCCACGAACCGGTACTAATGTGGGTGGTGGCAGGATGTTGTCAGTCTGGACCCCCTCCAGCACCTTTAGTACTGGTTTGTGCCACGAACCGGTACTATAGGTCCTCCTGCATATAAACCCTTCGTCCAGCTCGCTCTGTTCTTCCCCCTTTCCCCTCTCCTCTTCTCTCTGTTCTTCCTCTTCTCCCCTCGAGCTCATCACACATTTTGCCCAAAATTTGTCAAGATTTGAAGGCCCCCATCCATTCAAGTGATCACAAAGGTTAGCAACTTTGTCCTTTCATCTCTCATTGCTAGATTAGCTCTTGCAATGCTTTATGTAGTTATTAATTTGTGAGTTTAGTAATTTGGGAGGAAATATATATATATATATGTGCTAGTATTTGATTTATATGCAATTTGAGGTCAAAATAACACTTAGTTTGCATATTTAGGTGTGGTTTACTTAGTGCCTTCTAAATCTCCGTCGTAACCACCGTCGATCGCCCGCACCGTCCCGTCGCCGGCACCACCTTGTGGTGAGCCTCTTGTTCATGAAATTTTATATAAAAAATTGATGTTTGTGTGATTTGGATATATAGTTACTCGTATAATAATTATCTTACCCGTACGTTGTTTGTTATACATAGTGCCATGGTTTTGATATCCGTCCCCATCGGCCCTCGTCCTTGTTATGATTCGGATGTGGTATATTCTCTTTTAAAACTATTTGTTGCATTTCGTGTTTATGACAAATTATGCCCATCAAGTTGACATAGATATTTTTATCTAGGAGGTATGTGAACCGGAAATTCCAACCGACCCTATTGTCGAGAGGTTAAATTTAGTTGAAAGAGAAAACGAGTACTTGAAAGAACAATTGAAAAGAATTGAGGGGGAGAAGATGGAATTGGAGTTGCATGTTGCCGATGTCGTCGATGATCACAAGATCAAGATGGAGAAAATGCGCTTGAAGATTAGAAAGATTAGAAAATATGCCATCGATAGTGAGGCTTGGTATCATTATGCTGTTGGATCAATTGTTACCTTAGTTGCGATCTTGATCACATTTGTTGTTGCATTTAAATGCTTTAGCTAGAGAGTTATTTGTTTGTTGCATTTAAGTGTTGTATGAACTTTATGTATGAACTTGTATTAATTTGGTCTATTCGGTGTTGTGTAATGAAGATAAGCCGACAATGGATGTACGATGACCGATGCTCTCCCCAGTTCGTTGAGGGCGTGCATACTTTTCTACTTGCGGCTGAGGCAAACAAGCGGGCGGATGGTTTTATGCCTTGTCCATGTGCTGGCTGTAAGAATGGTCGCAATTACTCTACGTCAAGAACCATTCACGTCCACATGTTTGAGTCCGGTTTCATGCCCCACTATAATGTTTGGACCAAGCACGGAGAAATAGGGGTTATGATGGAAGACAATGAAGAAGAAGAGGACGATGACAGCTATCCTGGCCATGGGTTCCCTGAATACGATGATACAACAATGGGGGAAGAAGCTGAGCCGGTAATGCGGGAAGAATCTGAAGAAGAGGCATCAGATGAGCCCATTGATGATCAAGGTCGGGCCATTGCTGATGCAAAGAGAAACTGCGCAAGTGATTTGGAGAAGAAGAAGTTGCAGCGCATGTTAGAGGATCACAAAAAGTTGTTGTACCCGAATTGCGTAGGTGACAAGAAAAAGCTGGGCACCACACTGGAATTGCTGCAATGGAAGGCAGAGAATGGTGTATCTGACAAGGGATTTGGAAAGTTGCTGGTAATGATAAAGGATATGCTTCCAAAGGACAACGAATTGCCCGAGAGTACGTGAAGAAGCAAAGAAGGTTGTCTGTCCTCTAGGGTTAGAGGTGCAGAAGATACATGCATGCCCTAATGATTGCATCCTCTACCGCGGTGAGTACGAGGATTTAAACGCTTGCCCGGTATGTGGTGCATTGCGCTATAAGATCAGCCGCGATGAGCATGGTGATGTCGAGGGCGAGCGCCCCAGGAAGAAGATTCCTGCCAAGGTGATGTGGTATTCTCCTATAATACCACGGTTGAAACGTTTGTTCCAAAACAAAGAGCATGCCAAGGCGATGCGATGGCACAGAGAAGACCGTAAGAAAGACGGAAAGTTGAGAGTACCCGCTGACAGGTCACAGTGGAGAAAAATCGAAAGAAAGTACGGGAAGGAGTTTGCAGATGACGCAAGGAGCATATGGTTTGGTCTAAGCGCAGATGGCATTAATCCTTTTGGGGAGCAGAGCAGCAACCATAGCACCTGGCCTGTGACTCTATGTTTGTATAACCTTCCTCCTTGGTTGTGCATGAAGCGGAAGTTCATTATGATGCCAGTGCTCATCCAAGGCCCTAAGCAACCCGGAAACGACATTGATGTGTACCTAAGGCCATTCGTTGAAGAACTCCACTAGTAGAAAAAGGGTCATACGTGAAGCCCAATAGTGCCGGTTTGTATTGACTTTATTCCTGAGCTTAAGCCGATTGGTGTTCCTGAATCGCGGCATAAGGGCAGACTGGATGGAAAAGGCACGCTAGGAGGGGAACAAATAATATGTATGGACAGACATTCTCTCACTGAAGCACACTACACAGTTCTGCAGAATTCCGCCTTGGTGGCTCCATATATGGATGAACACAAGAATTTTCTACGCTCCAAACACCCGGAGCGGTCTGATGACTGGATTACACGTGAACAAACCAGGAGTTTCGCCAGCTGGTTGCAGACACGTACCATGCATGACACCTCTATTAAAGATGACCTGTACTTGTTGTCCCAGTTACCATCTTCAAATATAATGACTTCCAAAGGGTACGAGATAAATGGTAATACATTTTACACGATCGCCCAAGATAAGAAGAGCACCAACCAAAACAGTGGTGTCCGCTTTGATACAGAAACCAAGACGGGAAAGGAAACATATTATGGTTATATACAGGACATATGGGAACTTGACTATCGACGTGGTTTAAAGGTCCCTTTGTTTCGGTCCAAATGGGTCAATATGACACGAGGCGGGGTAACGAAAGACCCGCAGTACGGAATGACAACAGTGGATCTCAACAATCTTGCATATGCAGACGAACCATTCGTCCTAGCCAATGATGTGGCACAGGTTTTCTATGTGAAGGACATGTCTACCAAGCCAAGAAAAAGAAAAGATAAGGAAGCGAATGCATCGTACGATGAGCCAAAGCGGCACATAGTTCTTTCTGGGAAATGAAACATCGTGGGAGTGGATGACAAGACAGACAAGTCAGAAGATTATGAAAAGTTTGATGAAATTGCTCCATTCACAGTGAATATTGACCCGAGCATCCCGTTAAATGATGAAGATTTTCCATGGTTATGGCACAAAGGGACACACGCGAAGAAAAAGTTTCACACCCAAAGATCTGATGTGATCGGCTTCACTATCATCACTTTCTTCTGTGTTTCACACCCACAGGGGAATCTCTGTAATAGTTAGGGTAGTTATGTGTTTTGGCATTTGAAACGCGAAGAAATCTTATGTGCAAACAAATTCTTTCATGCCTTTACTGATTTTTAAAGTTAAGTTATTCACAAACTAGTGATTCACACTAATTTCAAATAATTCAAAATTTAAACTATTCAAATTTGAAAACTACGGGCACTAACAGAAAGTTTGTAATTTTTTGTACCTAAAGCAAAAATATTCACAAAGAAACTCTAAATACACAAAAAAACAACACAAAAAAAATAAAGCAAAAATAAATAAATAAAGCCCGCCTACTAGGCCAGAGCGGCCTGCATACGACTAGAAACCCAACCTGTTGTTAGGCCAGGATACAGGCCCGCAAAGGCCAAGTGGGCCCACAGGGCAGCAAAGAACACGTAGGCCCAGTAGGCCTGCTTTGGAGAGGAGCTCGAGAGAGCGACCGCACGGGGGTTTATAAACCAGTGCGGTCGCCCCTCGGCTAGCGAGGTGGGACTAAACTTGCCGCACCACACCTGCGCCAGCGCACCCCCTTTAGTACTGGGTCGTGGCACAAACCGGTACTAAAGGGGGGCCTTTAGTACCGGTTTGTGCCACGACCCGGTACTAAAGGGGGTCACTTCCCGCCGCTTGGGCTGGCCAAAACTGGCCTTTAGTACCGGTTGGTGGCACAAACCGGTACTAAAGGCCCCTCCTATATAAACAACACTTACGAAAAATTCAGTTTCTCATCTGGCTTCTTCTCCTCTGCACCGTCGCCCGCCGCCCCCGTCGCCGCCCCATCGCCGCCTCGTCCCCGTCATCGCCGCCCCATCGTCCCCGTCCCCGTCGTCCCCGTCGTCACCGCCGCCCCGTCCCGGCCCGTCCCGCGTCGTCCCCGTCCCCGCCCTGTACGTCCCCGTCGTCGTCGCCGCCCCGGCCCGTCCGTCCCCGTCCCTGTCGTCATCGTCATCTCCGTCGTCGCCGCGCCCGTCGCCGTCCCCGTCGCCGCGCGCCCGGCCCCCGTCGCCGTCCCCCGTCGTCCCTCGCCTCGCCGGTGAGCGCGCGCGCACACACACACATACATTTTTTGTTTTTTTATACAAATAGTTAGAAATTTTTCTGTTTTTAGAAATTGTTAGAAATTTTTCTGTTTTTCAGAAATAGTTAGAAATGCTAGAATTGTTAGAATAGTTAGAAAAGTTAGAATTGTTAGAATAGTTAGAAATGTTAGAATTGTTAGAAATTTTTTTGTTTTTTAGTTATAGAAATAGTTATAAAAAAGTTAGAATTGTTAGAAATTTTTCTGTTTTTTAGTTATAGAAATAGTTATAAAAATGTTAGTTATATATATATATATAAATGTTATAATTTTTTTCTGTTTTTTAGTTATAGAAATATTAGAAATGTTATAGAAATGTTAGTTATATATAGCATTGTTAGAAATGTTATAGAAATGTTAGTTATATAGAAATGTTAGAAATTTTAGTTATCAAAATCCAATCATTAAAAAATGTTACTTTTTGCGGGCATATAGCTAGTATTTGTTCTCGACGATGCCCGGCCCGCATCCTCGCCGTCGACCCGTCCGTGATGACGTCCAGCCGACCAATGTCCGGGACTGGGCTCCGCCGGGCTGGCACTGGGAGGTGCTGCCTGGAGGGGCGCGCCGCTTGATGAGGAACCCGGCCCCGGGTCCCGTCGTCGACCCTGATCTCGTTTGGTGGCATTCGCGTGGGCCAGTTTCGGTGCGGAGGGACCCGGCCCCGCCGGAGGTGGTACGTCGCCGTGTCAGGGAGGAGGACGAGCACGTCCATCGCCACATGGTTGCGTTAGAGGGCGGCAGGTTCTCCAATACCTGGCAGTATCTTCGGGGATCTCACTTCCGCTATGATCCTGTGAGGGTTCCTTCTCTTTGGGTGTCCACCACCCGCGCCGCAGGAACCGCGAGTGTCCTAGATTCTTCTGTAGTATTCGATCTTTAATTAGCTACCTAACCAGTGATGTACTATTCAATATTATATATTATTCGAGACGATGTATTCAAGATTATATCTATTATTCGAGACAATGTATTCAAGATTATATCTATTATTCTAGACGATCGATGTATTCGAGATTATATCTATTATTCGAGACGATGTAATTTGAATACTAAATTGTTTTATATTTCTTTTGGATTAGTTAAATAAAAGCTATGGCAGACAATACCGACAGAGAGGGAGAACAGACCATATTCGATATGATACGCGGGCCAGATGATGATCAGAATAAACAAGATTATGATGGCTCCGAATTTCTAAACGACACCGGAGAGGGTGATATGATATTCGACCACGACGACCGAATTGATGAAGTCATGAACTACGGTTATGACGATGACGAAGAACATGTTGATCCTGAAACAACAAAGACCGGCGAGGTATATATATTTATATAAGCAGGTATCTGGTGATCATCACATGTTTTAAATGACTTGCAGATATATTAACGAATCGATCTTTGTTCTTTCAGCCATCCGGATCGAGCAAATCTTCAGGCAAAAGGACGAATCGAGGCCCGAACAAAAAGTTGAAGGAGGGCGTAAAGTACAATATCGAGGCAGTCAAACCTAATGGCGAACCATTAGCGCCTAAGAAGATTGCGGACAAGTTCGTTCGTTAGTGCGGAGTTCTTGTGAAGGACCAACTCCCGATCTCCCATCAAGAATGGAGAGAGCCAGCAAAAGACAAAAGACAAAAAGACAAAGAGGACGCTGCTCCATGTCCAGAGGTTACTTTTGTCGACAAGAATCAAAAAGATCTGCTTTGGGATACTCTCATGGAAAATTTCACCCTACCAGATCATTTCACAGAAGGAGATGTGCAGAAAGTCAAGGACGCTGCTCAAGAATCGTGAATGGGACAAGTATGTCAAGGGAGGAAGGAAGACTCCAGTATTCGAGGGAACACTAGAGAACCAACGTGCTCATTGGGACGATTTCGTGAAATTCAAGGATTCAGAATTAGCTAAGGAACGGTCGAGAATAAACAAGAAGAATGCCGAAAAAAAGGATAAGTTCCATAAGCTGGGGCCAGGTGGCTATGCGGTGGCAATGCCTAAGTGGGATAAGTCTGAGAAAGAGATGGAGGATGCAGGTGTCACTCCGGTTACTAAGAGCTGGCCCCCCAGGTGCAGGACTTGGTTCTATGCGCATGGGGGGGAGTTGGACCCGAAGACAGGCAATGTTTCGACGAAGGCAAGTCTGAAGGGAGCCGACGATGCGATACTTGTTGCAATAGAAGAGGCACGATCAGGAGTGTTCCAGCCCAACAGAGAGAACGACGAGCTTACGCGTGCCCTGGGAAATCCTGAACACCCGGGAAGAACACAAGGCATGGGCGCTATTCCGTGGTATGAGGGGTTTTCAGACTGGAACAACGACTACAGAACCCGTGCGAGAAAGAAGATTGCGGAGGAGAAGAAGAGGAAGATGGAGGAGGAGCAGAGGAAGCGAGACTATGAATGCCTTCAAGGCCTAGAAGCAAGTCAAGCGGAATTGGCAGTCAAATTCCAGCGGCAGCAGGAGCAGATCGACTCACTTACCCAGCAAAGGGGGTCTCAGCAGCTGCAGCAGCTAGCGGATGATCCAGCATTGGATAGCACCGGCCCATCCATGCCGAGAAGCAGCGTGGGTTCGGCCGCCCCGGACAACGCAATGCTGGGTAGATACCCCGTGGATGACATCACGGAGAACACTAACTGCGAGTTACACGTCAAAATGAAGAACATATCCATGAAGGTGGCGGACGCCATTGCTTTTACAAATCCTCCCGAGGCAACCTTCCATTGCAACCCGATTCCAGCGGGCTATGCTCGCGTCTTGGTTGATGAGGTGGTGGACCCACCATATTCGGAGCTACAACTTGACATTCCTAGAGGTGACGGCGAGCACTTTCTCGGAGAGGCCAAACATCATATCATCCTATGGAAAATGGATTGCATCATCTTTCGAAGGCCACCGGCACCGCGCCAGCCGACTCCTCGTCGAAGTCCGCCACCGAGTCAGCAGTCTCCCGCTCCTGCAAGTCCACCAAGTCCGGCAAAGTGTCAGGCCACTCCTCCTCCAAGTACGGCAAAGTGTCAGGCCACTCCTCCTCCTCCAAGTCCGCCAAAGCGTTAGACGTCCACTCCTCCTCCAAGTCCGGCACAACTTCAGGCCACTCCTCCTCGCCCAACTCAGCCCCGTCAGCCATCTCTGCCGCCTCAGCAATCGCAGAAGAGACACCCCGCAGCTATGGTGCGTAGCGGTACGAGTCGAGGTAGTACAGGAAGTACAGACGGAGGCAAGCGATATAAATATGGTCCAAGCCTCACGCCTCTTCCGCAGAGGGCTTATGACAGGTCCGAGGAGGAAATAGTAGCCATATCGAAGGCTGATCTGGAAGCCCATTTTGCACTGAAACCGCCACCGCCGCCAAGGGAGAAAGTGCCTGAGGAAACGATTGACCACTTCATTCGTATGGCTCAACCACCAGCTCCCAAGCCTGTTGACACAGACTATGAGCGCCACATCAGGAAGTTAAATCGAGCACATCTACAAAAGGAGGCGAGCACGTCTACATTGGGATCGAGCAAACAAGAAGCAGCTGACAAAAATGCGGGAAAACCATTCCCCAGCTGGGAGAACAGGCGGCGCAATCGATCCCCTCGCTTGTTGTGCCAACAACACGTGACAGTATGCGCGCCCAATATTATTGTGGGCAAACAGTGCATGTTCCCGAGGTGGGCAATGTGGTAATAACGGAGGAGCATATAATGCAGGCTGAAGTTATCAACATCACTGTTGGACAACTCCTCGAGATCGAGCCCATGCTTGTGCTTAGAGAGGATGAAATAAAACGGAAATATGTCCGGGGCCAACCTTTGGTCGCGCCCGACATGGTCAAGAACCTCCCAACGAGAATGTATGAATTGCATCAATGATACATGAACATTACCAAGATTTCAGATCGATTTTCCCTCATGGTGAATGTCAAGGAGGAGCATTACTTCCATGAGAAAGCTCTGTCCGTTAAGTATTCTGAACTGTTTCAGTTATACAATCAAGACGCACTCGACAAATCTATCGTCAGTTGCTATTGTTTGTAAGTGATTTCTTTCTGTAATTTAAGTCTCAAGCTAGCTGTAGTGATCCTTTTGATCAATCATTACCTGTAATTATCCTCACTGTATTCTTTTCTGTGCTATTATGCAGGATGAAGATGTATGAAATGAGAAAAGGTGGACGCTTTGGCATTGGGTTCATTGACCCAAACATCGTTAATGAATACACATGGCGGATAAATGCACATCATCAAAAGGACGTAGAGGACAACATGCTAGAGTTCTTGAAGCGCCTCAAATACAATGAAGATATACTACTTCCTTACAACTTCTAGTGAGTCACACTGTCTTGTACTACAAATTCTCTGTTTTTGCCTACTAGCTAGCTACATGTTTTTGCTTACATATGCCCACTTAATTAAGACATGCAAACGTGTGTGCATGCAGATTTCACTAGGTCTTGTGTATCATTAAAGTTGACAACGGAACAGTTGAAATACTGGACTCACTACTCAAAGCAAAAACTGACTATAACATCTTGTTTGGGATAGTCAACAGGTAATTTCAATCATTATTAACTATATATCTCAGCCTATTTAGTTCGTCATTTCATGATATGAACTATTTAATAACCCCTTTGTTCATTTTCTTTGTCGGCGGGGCAGGGCTTGGGCAAGGTTCATCAAGGTCACGGAAGGCGAATGGAAACCAAAGCTTAAATGGTTTCGATCCAAGGTAAGTAATTAAGTAGTACTAGCTAGCTAGCTAGCTGCCATCTCTTTAATTATCATGCTTGATTAATTATTATCTGATCAAATTCCATTCTCGTAAAGGCCCTGAAGCAGGCGCAGGGGACTGATCTATGTGCATTCTGCGTTTGCGAGAACATTCGCATGATGGCGTCCGAAAGGAGCAGATCTCAAAGACAGGAATGGGTACGCTTGTCAGAACACTATTCACAATTTTTACACCATTATCGATATCTAGTCACACAAACTAATACATATGCATATTGATCTCCTTCTTAACAGTTCAAAGAGGTGCGGGAGAAGCTCCTAGAAACGGAGCACGTAGAAGCACTTCAAGAGGAAATAGCGGGATTTTTGCTCGACCAGGTCATAAATACGAAGGGAGAATACTATTACCCGCTACCGCCCCCATGAAAACCACTTCCAATTGTCATCGTGCTCCGAAGGCACCAATTAGGCTAATGCCACTGGCTCCGAAGGCAACATGCATATGTAGGAGAAATTGTATATAGCTATACATGTGTGTATGTGTGAATTAATTAATATGGTGGTTTGTGAGACATTGATGATATATATATGCATGATTGGTTCTACTAGAAATTCTATATATATATATATATATATATATCTTTACCTAATAATAAAGAGAATTGAGTTTCTGTCATCCGTCATTAAAACTGCCCCTGAGGTTGTAAAGAATTACCCACCATGCCATTGGTAAGTGAAAAAAAGGTTCGGTTCGCCCCTTCTAAAATTTGCGGCAGGCTCGGTTATTAAAATTAAGCCCATGTAGTCAATAACTTGCGGGTGGCTGGCGTAGTGGTGTGAGCCTCACCTCTCGACCTGGGAGACCCAGGTTTGATTCCCCTTTCTTCTCTCTTTTCTTCTTTTTCTCTCCTATTAATGTTGGTAGGCGTAGGATATTACTACTCACCAGTTACTCTATTTTCATTCTTTCTATTTTTGGACATATTCAAATATTTCAAAAAAACTCATAACTTTCAAACCCTAACTCCAAATCTAACATGTTATATATAGAAATCCCTGAAAAATATGTTTAGATTTCAAATATGGTATTATATTAATCACTTTCAAATCCTAACTCCAAATCTGACATGCTATATATGGAAATCCCTTTAAAAAGATGTGTAGATTTGAAATATGCTATTATATTAATCATCATTCCTAAAATTCCATTTATGACGCAACCTTTATTAATATCTTCTTTATATGGGGTGTTTTGAAAATCCCGTCTTAACGTTGATATTTCTGTTGTCTAATAAATTGGAAACATGTTGAGTACATTTCACAAATAATACAACCTTATGAACTTTGCGCGACACCACTTATCATGCTGTTTCTCGTGTGGCATTGTGAAAGATTTGAAGGGATTCGCCGATGCTGTCAGGTGTGTGTATGAGGGATGATTTTTTTTTCGTTTCAACGCACGGGGAATAATGCCTTTTCGTGGAATCTGAAGCATGCATGGTCAAAAGAGAAATTCCGAATCATACACCTGATTTCATGAAAAATATTGTGACCTCTTCAAATAAAAATTGTTTTTAGTGTGGTATGTGCAAATCCGTTTATTATGTTTCCTTCTATATGAAAGATAATTGAGTTGTACTTTAGACTTTATAGGTCTCCGTGCATGTATGTTTAGAAGAAATTTGGTAACGAAAATCAATAATGGGCATCTGGTAACTTATCAATTAAACCTTAATTTCTTATATATGTACATGCATGTACGATCCTCGTGATTTAGGCTCTCAATGATAAATCAAATGATGAAGGTAATGACTCCTTATACTGCAAAATAAATAGGAAGGTAATTTAGATATTTAAATTAATCAATCCTTTCATGATTGAAGTGTAGCATCTCATACATGCATTTTAAGACCATTGGTAAAATATATATTACATGGCTGATGCAACAGAATGCTGTCTTGGGTCATTGGGCCAGCGAAGTGTGTTTTGATTCTCCCGGTGCAACGCACGGGCTCTTTTGCTAGTATGTATATATATATATGCATAACGTGTACAATGTGTAGTATCGTAAAATACCAGCAAATGAAAAAGAATTAAAATGGAAACACAAAATTAAATGAAAAAGAAATCATAAAACTAAAAAACCCCAAACCTTATAGTACCGGTTGGTCTTACCAACCGGTACTAAAGGGCTCCAGGCTCCCGGAGCTGGCTCGTGCCACGTGGTTGCCCTTTAGCACCGGTTCGTGCTGAACCGGTACTAAAGGGGGGGGGCCTTTAGTGACCACACTTTAGTGCCGGTTATGGAACCGGCACTAAAGGGCCTTACGAACCGGTGCTATTGCCCGGTTCTGCACTAGTGACCACCCGAGGGGGGAGGGCACCCCTACATCCGCGTGGCCCCTGCATATGCATGCAGGGGTGGTGTGCTATTTGAATAAGCAACGCACGTCCTTGATGTGGCCCGTGCCTCACAAACCACACACACGGGAGGGAACGTCGAGGACCAGCTGCATTCGTCCCCGAGACGGAGTCTTCAGTGGGCGATCCTGTGACAGAACGGGCCTAGACTTGGTCTGTCATCTCATGATGACATGCACTAACACGAAGAAGCAGTTATTCCCCGTGGCCTACCCCCTCTTGGTGCCGAACAACGCCCTAGATCGCCGGGGCCACCGGAGGGGTGCCGGTTTCTAGAACCGGACGAGGCTCGTCCGAAGAAGAAAACACAAGATGGTAATTATAATGTGCTAAGGTTGTTTGCCAAGCATAAAAGAAAACAACAACAAAAACACCAGCATCCACCATTAAGAAGAAGTTCTATCACTCTGAATGTTCTCTGCTCAAGATAGCTGAACATTCGAAGTGATAGTCCATCTCCTTAACAAGAGTGTAATGAATACCGAAGCTTACTGCATCTGGACAGTCCCACTAGTTAAATATGTTTTGTTGCTTGTCTCTAGGCGAGGTGGGACTAAACTTTGATGGTGCCCTAATCATTATCGAGAGTGACTCTCGGCACCTGCTCAATTACAGAGAGCATGCAGTCGACCCTCGGTAACTGCTGCTTTACTGAGAGTCCTCTCGGCATAACTGCAACAGCCAAGTGCCTCCAGCTTCCAGCGCATGCCTGTTTGCCGAGTGCGGCCCTCGGTAAAATTTTGTTCCCAGTTCTGTTCATACTGTTTTTTGCTCGAGTTGGTGCAGCAAAAACATTTATACAATACTCAAACTTGTATTTCAAGTCACACAGGTTAACAACAAACTCACATAAGCATTAATCCATAAATAGTTCACACAAGCTTCATTTCAAATCACAAAGTAGCTCTTTAGTACAAGTTCCTCCTTACTAATTAAACAACAAAGCGGTCTACATGCATGCACCATATGATAAAAAGCAACACCACAATTATGACAAACTGAAAGAGAATTATGAAATTCTGCAACCCACTGAACCAGCTAAGCCGTGTCTGACTTGCACCATTGCGTAATTCTGTTTTTCTCTTTTGCTTAAGCAAATACTGATTGTGATGATACTCTGCCGTCTCTCTGTTGTTGAATGAGGCGAAGGAGTTGCCTTCATAATGAAGTATTTGTTCATTGTATTCCGACCATGAATTGTAGACTCCTGGACACTGTCCTCTGTACACCACATACCACTTCATCTACAAAAGAAAGAGAAATAAGGCACATCATACATAATCAACATAAGCATTCGTCACTCATACAATCAAAAGCATCGCAAGTGGCCATCCAAGTCCATATCAGCAAGTACATAACTATACCACTAAATCAACGTCAAACTATCTAGGTGACTACTCCGAGGTGTAATCGGTGAAACCAGTGATCGTCGAGTCAGAGCACGTGGGGGCATCCCCCACACTGGAGGACCAAGCATCGTCAGGAATGATGGTCGGTGGACTCAATGGCTCCTTGAGTGGTGGAGCCTTGCCCTCCTTAGCTGGGGGATTCTTCTTGGCCGGATCCACCAAAAACTTCATTAGGATCAGCTGTGGGTTCTGCTCAAGGAGTTCCTCCAAGTGGTACTCAGAGCTCTTCTCTGTGTCTGTGGAGTCGGCCCTAATGGAAGCTTCGCCGTTGGAGGCCATAGCCAAAAAATCGATCGATGCTAATACCTTTCATAACACAATGGAAAATAACATAAGAATCAAACATGAAAGATATAACATGAAGAGCTCACATAGATCGACCGCCATCATCAAAAGTCGATTTTCTTCCTCCAAGAACAACTCTCGCTGGTGGTGGTATATATGGTGGACACTCTCTCACAGGTATTTCAACTTTCGATGATGGTTGAGCAGGGTGAGCCCCTCGCGCGTTATCAAGATATAACATGAGGAGCTCACCCAAATCAACCGTCATCGCTCAAAAGTTGATTTTTCTTCCTCCAAGAACAACTCTCATCGACACTATCTCATAACTCAACTTTAAAGAGTGTGTAAAGTAAAAAACATGAGAAGAAGAAGTTGTTGACCGTGGCCTACCCCCTCTCTCGGTGCCGGTCAACTTTCTAGACCGGCACCGAGAGAGAACTTTAAAGAAGTATCTGAACACTTCCCTCTCCGTGGATTGCTCTTCGCGTGTCTACGACTGTGGCCGGCGGCCTCCGGGGGCTAGCACATGCCGCCAAATCTTGCGTAGGCGGCCTCTCACAAGTCTGGAAGTGTTGTGGCGGTTGCAAATGCTTGGCCCGCGTCTCTGGGGTGTGCCCCTCTCACGGCCAGCACCGCCGCCGGCACCTGGAGGGGGAAATGGACGCGTCGGGTCTACACGGATGGGGTCTTGCTGTGGCTTTGGCCTGGATGTTGCTCCAAAGTGTTCCTATGGGCTGGCCTAACACAACCGGGTGGAGAGTTCCACTGGTCAAAGCCCGTCCGTGCAAAGTCAAAGGGCTAGATCCTGTGGTCAAACGCTACAGGGTTAGGTGGGACGGGGGCCCGGGAGGGCTAGCAATGCCACCGGAGCATCACACCGGGCTCTCATACATGCCGTACGGTGTGGTGGCATGTCCGAAGAGGTGGCACCTGGAGGGTGGAAACAGTTGCGTCGGGTCTACACGGACGGGATCTTGCTGTGGCTTTCGCCTAGACTTGGTCTATCATCTCGCGATGACATGCACTAACACGAAGATGCAGTTATTCACCATGGACTACACCCTCTCGGTGCCGAATAACGCCCTAGACCGCCGGGGCCACCGGATGGGTGCTCGATATGGAGACCGCCCGAGGGGGAGGGCACCCCTACATGCGCGTGGCGCACGTATATGCATGCAGGGGTGGTCTGCTATTTGAATAAGAAATGCACGTCCTTGACGTGGCACGTGCCTCAAAAACCACACACACGGGCGGGAACATCAAGGACCGGCTGCGTCCGTTCCCGAGACAGAATCTTCAGTGCGTGATCCCGTGACCCAACGAGCTTAGACTTGGTCTGTCATCTCGCGATGACATGCACTAACACGGAGTAGCAGTTATTCACCATGGACTAAACCCTCTCGGTGCCGAATAACGCCCTAGACCGCCGGGGCCACCAGATGGGTGCTCGATATGGAGACCACCCGAGGGGGGGCGGGGGAGGGCACCCATACATGCGCGTGGCCCATGAATATGCATGCAGGAGTGGTGTGGTATTTGAATAAGCAACGCACGTCCTTGACGTGGCACGTGCCTCACAAACCACACACACGGGCGGGAACGTCGAGGACCGGCTGCGTTCGTTCCCGAGATAGAGTCTTCGGCGGGCGATCCCGTGACAGAACGGGCCTAGACTTGGTCTGTTATCTCGCGATGACATGCACTAACACGAAGAAGCACCGTGGCCTACCCCCTCTAGGTGCCGAACAACACCCTAAACCGCCAGGGCCACCGGAGGGGTGCCGGTCTCTAGAACCGGACGAGGCTCATCCGAAGAAGAAAACACAAGACGGTAATTATGATGTGCTAAGGTTGTTTGCCAATCATGAAAGAAAACAACAAAAAAAGTATAATACATATTATCTAGAGTGCACAAGAAGGAAAGAGATCTAGGTGGATGGTTTACCGAGAGCTGCTCTCGGAAAAGGTTGCAATTACCGAGAGCCGAGAATCGACTCTCAGTAATGACTGCTCTAACTTTTTTCCCTTCTCTTTTTGTCTTTTTTGCACTATCTTTTTTGTATCTCATATTTCATATGCTTTTACGACCAAAGTTTACAAATTCCATGACTTTTGATGATTGTTTTCAAAACTCAACCTTAAAGAGTGTGTAAAGCAAAAAACATGAGAAGAAGAAGTTGTTGACTGTGGCCTACCCCCTCTCTCGATGCCGGTCAACTTTCTAGACCGGCACCGAAAGAGAACTTTAAAGAAGTATCACAACACTTCCATCTCCGCAGATTGCTCTTTGAGTGTCTACGACTATGGCCAGCGGCCTCCGGGGGCTAGCACATGCCGCCAAATCTTGCGTAGGCGGCCTCTCACAAGTCTGGAAGTGTTGTGGCGGTTACAAACACCCGACCCGCGTCTCCGGGGTGTGCCCCCCCTCACGGACGGCGCCGCCGCCGGCACCTGGAGGGGGGAAACGGACATGTCGGGTCTACACGGATGGGGTCTTGCTGTGGCTTTGGCCCGGATGTTGCTCCAAAGTGTTCATATGGGCTGACCTAACACAACCGAGTGGAGAGTTCCACTGGTCAAAGCCCGTCCGTGAAAAGTCAAAGGGCTAGATCCCATGGTCAAATGCTATAGGGTTAGGCAGGACGGGGCCCCTGGGGGTAGCAATGCCACCGGAGCATCGCATCGGGCCCTCATACATGTCGTACAGTGTGGTGGCATGTTTGAAGAGGCGACACGCCTTTCCGGGGTGTGGCCCCCCTCACGGCCGGGACCTGGAGGGGGGAAACGGACGCGTAGGGTCTACACGGATGGGATCTTGCTGTGGCTTTGGCCTAGACTTGGTCTGTCATCTCGCGATGACATGCACTAACACAGAGAAGCAGTTATTCACCATGGACTACACCCTCTCGGTGCCGAATAACGCCCTAGACCGCCGGGGCCACTGGATGGGTGCTCGATATGGAGACCGCCCGAGGGGGGGGGGCACCCCTACATGCGCGTGGCCCATGTATATGCATGCAGGGGTGGTGTGCTATTTGAATAAGCAACTCACGTCCTTGACGTGGCACGTGCCTCACAAACCACACACACGGGCGGGAACGTCAAGGACCGGCTGCGTCCATTTCCGAAACAGAATCTTCGGAGGGTGATCCCGTGACAGAACGAGCCTAGACTTGGTCTGTCATGTCGCGATGACATGCACTAACACGGAGTAGCAGTTATTCACCGTGGACTACACCCTCTCTCGGTTCCGGTCAACTTTCTAGACCGGCACCGAGAGAGAACTTTAAAGAAGTATCTGAACACTTCCTTCCCCGCGGATTTCTCTTCGCGTGTCTAAAACTGTGGTCGGCGGCCTCCGGGGGCTAGCACATGCCGCCAAACCTTGCGTAGGTGGCCTCTCACAAGTCTGGAAGTGTTGTGGCGGTTGCAAACGCCCAGCCCGCATCTCCGGGGTGTGCCCCCCCCCCCCCCCCTCACGAACGGCGCCGCTGCCGGTACCTGGAGGGGGGAACGGACGCGTCGGGTCTACACGGATGGGGTCTTGCTGTGCCTTTGGCCTGGATGTTGCTCCAAAGTGTTCCTATGGGCTGACCTAACACAACCGGGGGGAGAGTTCCACTGGTCAAAGCCCGTCCGTGCAAAGTCAAAGGGCTAGATCTCGTGGTCAAACTGTACAAGGTTAGGCGGGACGGGGGGCCTGGGGGGTAGCAATGCCACCGAAGCATCGCACCGGGCCCTCATACATGCCGTACAGTGTGGTGGCATGTTCGAAGAGGCGGCACGCCTCTCCGGGGTGTGGCCCCCCTCACGGCCGGCACCTGGAGGTGGGAAACGGACATGTCGGGTCTACATGGATGGGATCTTGCTGTGGCTTTGTCCTAGACTTGGTTTCTCATCTCGCGATGACGTGCACTAACACGGAGAAGTAGTTATTCACCATGGACTACACACTCTCGGT
Source organism: Triticum timopheevii (assembly GCA_963921465.1). NCBI lineage: Eukaryota > Viridiplantae > Streptophyta > Magnoliopsida > Poales > Poaceae > Triticum > Triticum timopheevii. Next base: position 49,416,610 of record OY997264.1, on the reverse strand, counting down.
GCCGATCAACGCCCTAGACCGCCGAGGCCACCGGAAGGGTGTCGGTCTCTAGAACCGGGCGAGGCCCATCATTTGAAAAGGAAAACACAAGATGGTAATTATGATGTGCTAAGGTTGTTTGCCACGCATGGAAGAAAACAACAAAAAAGTATAATACATATTATGGGGAATGCACAAGAAGGATGATTTACCGAGAGTCGCTCTTGGAAAATGAGGTCATTGCCGAGTACTGCTGGACGGCGCTCGGTAACTACTGTCGGTGCGGCTCTCGGAAAAGCCCCTGAGATCTAGGTTAAGAGTTTTACCGAGTGTCGCTAAATGTTGGCTCTCGGAAATGTTTCCCGCTGGGACTTATGCAAAATTTCCCCCATCGCGCGCGCTCACTCCTCTCTTCTCTCTCTGTTTCTCTCGCTCCCACCCCCTCTGTCCGCCGCCGCCCCTAGTGCCGCCACCCCATCCGGCGAGCTCTACCGCCGCCGCCACCTCCGCCACCGCCGCCACCGGGAGGGCCTCCCCCGCCCCTCCACCTCCATCGAGCCCCCCCACCGCCACCTCCACCGGTCTCGTCCACCGCCACCGTCTCGGCCAAGCTTCAACGAGCACCACCGGCACGGCATCCCCTCCACTGAGCTCTACCTCGTCCGGCATCCACCTCCCCTGCCACCCCCTGCCCTGTTGGTGAGCCCCCTACTCAATCTCGTTTTTTTTGAAATAAAAGGGGTTTCCCCCCTCTCCATTACAACAAAAGGTGTATATATATATGCATATATAGTGAATAATGTGTGTGAGTGTGTGCTTTGTATGTGTGTGTGTCAGTGGTAGGAGTTGGGACCCTAACGGGTCTAGGGCGTAGGTTTTAGGGGAAGGAGGGGGCTGGATGTGGTGAAGCTCGTGGTCGCCGGCGGCAAGGCACCGTCGTGCGCGAGAGGGAGAGGCGGCGGCGGCGTAAGAGGCGACTAGGGTTAGGTCTCCCAGCTCCCTAAGGGAAGCCTAGCAAATAATGATTGCTTCTTTGCTTGATTAGCTGGACTAGCACGGCCGGCGCGGTTGACGCGGCCGAGGCTGGCACGGGCCAGTACGGCCACTGCGGCGCTGGGGCGGGCACGGGAGGCGCGGTTGGCGCCGCGAGAGCCGGTGCGGGCCACTATGTGTGTGCATGTGTGAGTGAGTGTGTGATGTGTGTGTATGGATATGTGAGTGTGTTTGTGTGTGGGGTGTGTGTGAGTAAGTGTTATTGATGTTTGTGTGTTTGACATATGATTGGCACAACTTCATTCTTTCATGCAGGACATGCATCTATTTTGACAAGAGAGAGTGAATTCCGTTGCACGCTTCAAGGTTAATCTATTCCCGTTCATGTGTAGGTTTTCATTATTTGTAGATCACCTAAATAGTCGCGTAACCTAGGTGTCTCCCGTTCGGAAGGGTTGTATCTATAAATATGCGAGTCTTTGCATATTTATAACCTCAACTCTTTCGAATTGTCCACGTTTTCCATGGACAACCCGAGGATGTGTAGGTGGGTCGTTTTCATGATGTACTAAGATCCGAGACAGAATTTCGACAGTGTCTCCTTGTTGTTCTCTAGATACACATCCTCTTGGCTTATTTCCGAGACGTGTATTTGGAGAACAGCGGGGAGGTGCTGCCGAAATTTTGTCTCGGGTCAGAGTACGTCATGAAAGCGGACCCAGCCTACACATTCTCGGGTGGGATTAGGACATATCTTTACCTATTACATAGCTCAGTGCATGTCGTAAAACTTGATGGAACCACTACATAAAAAAATTATGTGTGTGTTTCACTTTATATCAGAGGAGGGAAGAACGTGAGTGGATGTACACCCGACATCCCAGCATGGAGGGTATGACCCCTGAGTGGAGGTCAAAGACCAATGAATTCCTGGATTAGTATTTGCTGGAGAAACGCCAGTTCGTGGAATTTGGTGCCCATGCACGGAGTGTGATAACCAGAATGAAAGAGATAAGATTACTATGAGTAAACACTTAGGAAAATATGGGTTTACGCCAGGCTATTACCGGTGGATCTTTCACGGTGAGACAGAACAGTCCAGGGCGGAGGTGGTGCGACAACGCACCGGCGAATATGATACTCGGATTGAAAACCTGTTAGATGACATCCGCCGTGCGGATCTGCGAGAGGACCTGAACTCCGAGGAGCCGCCGGAAAGCCCTGAAGAGTATCATGCAGCTTTGTTTGCGGCACAAAAACCCCTTCACGCCCATAGAGAGGTTACTCAACTAGATGGCATTGCATGCCTAATGACCCTGAAGGCAAACCATAACATGAGCATTATTTGCTTCAATGAGTTATTGTCAGTTCTTGCTAGCCTGTTGCCTAAAGAACATATATTGCCAAAGAACATGTATGAGTCAAACAAAATCCTCGGTTCACTTAAGATGCCGTATGAGCAAATACGTGCTTGTCCAAACGGATGCATGCTATTTAGAAATGAACATAAAGATACGAATTATTGTGTCAAGTGCAAATCCTCTAGGTATATTGAGGTAATAGATGATGATGGTAGCAAGAGGCAGCTCACAATTGTCGTTAATATCCTTCGATATCTTTCATTCACAGAAAGGATCTAGAGGCTTTATATGACCGAGGAAACTGCCCAATATATGAGATGGGTCGCCGAAGGGAAGATGTACAATACAAAAAAGATGCAACATCCACGGGATGGTGAAGCATGGAAGAAATTTGTTGAAATTCATAAGAAAACAGATGACTGGAAGAGTGTAGCTGTTGGGATAACAACCGACGGGTTCAATCCATATGGTTTGATGGCTGCCATATACAGTTGTTGGCCAGTATATGTTATCCCCCTGAATATGCCCCCTGGCGTTTGCATGCAACGACATCACATGTTCCTGACGTTGATAATTCCAGGTCCTAAATATCCCGGGAAGCATATGAGTGTGTATATGGAGCCATTGGTGGATGACTTACTTGTTGCTTGGAACAACGGGGTCCGGAAATACGATGTCGTTTCAAAGAAGCACTTCAATATGCATATCTGGTACCACACATCGCTACATGACCTACCAACACGTGCGATATTTTGTGGTTGGTATATAAAGGGGAAGTGGCCTTGCCCGGTGTGTCAACAGCGTGTGACTTTCATTTGGCTGGCTAAGGGTCACAAGTATGTATGCTTTGACCAACATCGGCAATTCCTTCATCTTGATCACCCATACCGGCAAGACGCTATGCACTTCCAAAAAGGTGTTATTGTTGATGACCCGCCACCACCTATTATGACTGGTGCCCAGCTTAAGGATGAGTTAGATGCTCTCGAGGAAAAGCTCGATGGGAAAGGTTTTGTGGGATATGGAGAGACACACCAGTGGACTAACATTCCAAGCTTATGGAGGCTCCCTTACTTTAAAGATCTTCTACTTCCACACAACATTGATGTAATGCACACTGAAAAGAATATTGCAGAGGCCTTACTCGGCATGCTCCTCGACACCAAGGAGTCAAAGGATAACATTCAGGCTAGGATCGATCAAGCCAGACTATGCAACAGACCAAAATTAAATTTGGTGCCTCGTGCAAAAGGTAATTCTTGGAAGAAGCCACTAGCCCCTTTCACCCTTTCAATGCCCCAAAGGAAGGAAATTCTCCAATGGATTGTGAACAACTTGTACTTCCCTGATGGATATGCAGCTAATATCATGAGGGGAGTGAATATGGCTACAAAGCGAATAGGAGGCCTCAAGAGTCATGACTACCATGTATGGCTTGAGCGGATAATGCTTCTGATGATTCGAGGGTATGTCATAGAGGATATTTGGCGAGTGCTAGCGGAGTTGAGCTACTTCTTCCATCAGCTTTGTGCCAAAGAACTAGATTATGAAGTGCTTGCAAAGTTGGAGGAACAAGCACCTGAGTTGCTATGCAAGTTAGAGATGATATTTCCGCCAGGTTTCTATAATCCGATGCAACATATGATCTTACATCTCGCGTATGAGGCTAGAATGGGAGGACCTGTGCAGTTCCGATGGCAGTATGCACCCGAACGGGAGTTCAAGCATCTTCGTGGGAAATGTAAGAATAAAGCCTGCATTGAAGCCTGCATAGCCGAGGCATAGCTGAATGAGGAGGTGGCCACGACCACGACAAAGTACTATCATGACAGTATTCAGACTAGGTTAAATCCAGCTCCTCGTTACAATGAAGAACCCACCAGTAATGTTTCCGACCATAGCCTCTTCGAAGGCCAAGGTGGCAAAGCAAGTGGACCGAAGCCCAAGAACTTTTCACCTACTGAGTGGTCGACTATTATGATCTATGTCTTGACCAACATGGAAGAAGTGCAACCGTACATAAAGTAAGTGTAGAACACCTTTATTGACAACTACTCACTAATCTTGAGTTCTAACTCGAATTCTTCCTATTGCTAGGGAATTCCAGAACGAATTCTGGAAGCTACCATGGCCTCCTAGCGATGAAGAATCAACAGACCTTCTTGAATATACCAATGCTGATGGCGGTTTCATTTCTTGGTTCTCAAGAAAAGTAACTTTTCTAACTTTATGTTACTTCAAGTTGATCTTACTTGCCTGTAATGCTTCCACTAATGAACCAGACAATTTCCTATTAATCTTGTAGGCTTATCAGGAGGTTGATATGGACGCCAAAGTGAGAGAAGTAGCCAAAGGTTTTGATACGAGGCCAAGTCATTTAAGGCTTATGACATGAATGGGTATCGCTTCCACACAGATGAATACACGCGTGAGAGGCCCAACCAAAGGTCAATAAATAGTGCGGTCTATTGACTAGGGACAGATGGACGTCGCTACTATGGAACCATCGAAGAAATTTATGAGTTGAAGTATTGTGGTTTACAAGGAGTGAAGCCCATCGTATTCAGATGCAACTGGCTCAATCCTGAGAAAGTGAGAAGAACCCCTAGTATTGGCTTTGTCGAAGTTGAACGAGCATCGAAATATGCAGGAAATGATGTCTATATTGTGGCTCAACAAGCTACACAAGTGTTTTTTCTTCCATACGCGTGCACATCTACGGAATATATCGATCTCTTGAAGTGGGATGTTGTGTACAAGGTACCCCCGCTTATCAAGGTACCTACCCCAAACAAGGACGATTACCATATAAACCCTAACACATACGAGGGAGAGTTCTTTCAAGAAGCAGACACTGATGAAGATGAAGATGATGCAAAGGAAGATGATGGCGTGCATCACAAACATGATGCTATGGAACATGAGGCCATGGATGACATGGAAGTAGATAATGCAGAGGACGAATACGAGGATGTTTCTGACCCTCGGGATTTGGCATTACTTATGCGATGGCACATGGGGCTAGATGAGGATGAGGGCCCCCTGAAGACTTCGTGGCTGAATGTATGAACGGGCGTGATAGCGATGATGAAAGCCCTGATCCAAATGTTGCACCTAATATTGACCCTTATTTCTAACAACTCCATGTAATCGTGTGAGAACTCTATGTATGTGTGTCACAAGTCTATGTATTCGTCTGTGTAACAACTCTACGTATTCGTGTGTGTAACAACTCTATGTATTCGTGTGTGCAACAACTCTATGTATTTGTGTGTGTAACAACTATATGTATTACTGTGACAATTCCATTTATTCTTCATATGTGATATATTTATTGTATTTACATCAAGTTGTATCATCTGTACTAATTGGTTTGTTCTTCTTCGTATCAGGTGATTGAAACATGACATGTAGCAAGAAGATTCCAAAGGAAAGTTTGAAAAAAGTGAATGATATGTACAATCATCAACCTGCTCGACCGGTGAAAGCGGTGGCCGCTCCTTCATCGGTTGCCACAACCACCAAGAAGGCGAAAGGATTGGCGGGTCTAGATACCCATCCGGCAAAACGTGCAAAACAAGGTCGAGTACCACGCGGGGGAGGAGTAGGAGGCTGATGAGGAGGGGGAGTAGGTGAGGCAGGCAGAGGAGGAGGACGAGGAGGGGGAGTAGGTGAGGCAGGAGGAGGAGGCGGACAAGGAGGGGGAGTAGGTGAGGCAGGAGGATGAGGCGGACGAGGAGGGGGAGTAGGTGAGGCAGGAGGAGGAGGCGGACGAGTAGGCAGACGAGGAGGGGGAGTAGGTGACGCAGGAGGAGGAGGTGATACGTCCATTTTGCATCATGCTTTTATATCGATATTTATCGCATTATGGGCTGTTATTTCACGTTATGTCACAATACTTATGGCTATTCTCTCTTATTTTACAAGGTTTGCCATGAAGAGGGGGAATGCCGGCAGCTGGGATTCTGGCTGGAAAAGGAGAAAATATTGGAGACCTATTCTGTGCAACTCCAAAAGTCTTGAAACTCCACGGAATGTCTTAAAATAAATAAAGAAAAATAGTCGCCAAAGATGAAGGCCAGGGGGCCCACACCCTGCTCACGAGGGTGGGGGGCGCGCCCCCTCCCCCTGGGCGCGCCCCCCTACCTCGTGGGCCCTCTGGTGGCTCTCCGATGCCCATCTTCTCCTATATGAGCTCTTTCGATGAGAAAAAAATAATAAGCAACCTTTCGGGCGAGACTCCGCCGACACGAGGCGGAACCTTGGCGGAACCAATCTAGGGCTCCGGCAGAGCTGTTCTGCCGGGGACACTTCCCTCTGGGAGGGGGAAATCATCGTCATCATCATCACCAATGCTCCTCTCATCGGGAGAGGGCAATCTCCATCAACATCTTCACCAGCACCATCTCATCTCCAAACCCTAGTTCATCTCTTGTATCCAATTCTTGTCCCCAAGTCTGGGATTGGTGCTAGTAGGTTGCTAGTAGTGTTGATTACTCCTTGTAGTTGATACTAGTTGGTTTACTTGGTGGAAGATCATATGTTCAGATCCTTTATGCATATTATTACCCCTCTGAATATGAACATGAATATGCTTTGTGAGTAGTTACGTTTGTTCCTGAGGACAAGGGAGAAGTCTTGCTGTTAGTAGTCATGTGAATTTGGTATTCGTTCGATATTTTGATGAGATGTATGTTGTCTAGCCTCTAGTGGTGGTATGTGAACGTCGACTACATAACACTTCACCATATTTGGGCCTAGAGGAAGGCATTGGGAAGTAATAAGTAGATGATGGGTTGCTAGAGTGACAGAAGCTTAAACTCTAGTTTATGCGTTGCTTCGTAAGGGGCTGATTTGGATCCATATGTCTCATGCTATGGTTAGGTTTACCTTAATACTTTTGTTGTAGTTGCGGATGCTTGCAATAGAGGTTAATCATAAGTGGGATGCTTGTCCAAGTAAGGGCAGTACCCAAGCACCGGTCCACCCACATATCAAATTATCAAAGTACCGAACGCGAATCATATGAGCGTGATGAAAACTAGCTTGACGATATTCCCATGTGTCCTCGGGAGCGCTTTTCCTATTATAAGAGTTTGTCCAGGCTTGTCCTTTGCTACAAAAAGGATTGGGCCACCTTGCTGCACTTTATTTACTTTTGTTACTTGTTGCTCGTTACAATTTATCTTATCACAAAACTATCTGTCACCACTTATTTCAGTACTTGCAGAGAATACCTTGCTGAAAACCGCTTATCATTTCCTTCTGCTCCTCGTTGGGTTCGACACTCTTACTTATCGAAAGGACTACGATAGATCCCCTATACTTGTGGGTCATCAAGACTCTTTTCTGGCGCCGTTGCCGGGGAGTGTAGCGCCTTTGGTAAGTGGAATTTGGTAAGGAAAAATTTATATAGTGTGCTGAAATTTTCTGTCACTTGTTACTATGGAAAGTGAATCTCTGTGGGCCTTGTTCGGGGTATCTTCACCCCGTCCAGTAGAGCAAAGAGTTGCTCCTCAACCTACTGAACCTATTGAAAATGAAACTCCTTTTGAATTTCCTTCGGGTATTATGGAAAAACTGCTGGCTAATACTTTTGCAGGAGATGGAACAAAGCATCCTGACGAGCATCTACGCTATGTGGATGATATTTGTGGATTATTTAAGCTTGCAGGTATACCCGATGATGTTGTTAAGAAGAAGGCTTCCCCTTTATCTTTGGAGGGAAACGCATTGACATGGTATAGGCTATGTGATGATACGAGATCATGGAACTATAAAAGAGTGAAACTGGAATTTCATCAAAAGTATTACCCTATGCATCTTGTTCATCGTGATTGCAATTATATATATAATTTTTGGCCTCGTGAAGGAGAAAGCATCGCTCAAGCTTGGGGGAGGCTTAAATCAATGTTATATTCATGCCCCAATCATGAGCTCTCAAGAGAAATAATTATGCAAAGTTTTTATGCTCGGCTTTCTCATAATAATCAAACCATGCTCGATACTTCTTGTGTTGGCTCTTTTATGATGAAGACTATTGAATTCAGATGAAATTTATTGGATAGACTTAAACGCAACTCTGAAGATTGGGACCTCGACGAAGGTAAGGAGTCAGGTATGACACCTAAGTTTGATTGTGTTAAATCTTTTATGGATACCGATATTTTCGGTAAGTTTAGCACTAAATATGGACTTGACTCTGAGATAGTAGCTTCTTTGTGTGAATCTTTTGCTACTTATGTTGATCTCCCCAAGGAGAAGTGGTTTAAATATCATCCTCCCATAGAAGTAAAAGTAGCTGCACCTATTAAAGTTGAAGAAAAGACCATCACTTATAATGATCCTATTGTTCCCACCTCTTATGTTGAGAAACCACCTTTCCCTGCTAGAGTAAAGGATCATGCTAAAGCTTCAACTGTTGTTCGTAAAAGTAATACTAGAACTTATACACCTCCTGAGCAAGTCAAAGTAGAACCTAATATTGCTATTGTTAAAGATCTCTTGTCTGATAATATTGATGGGCATGTCATTGAATTCTCTGGTGAAACTGCTAAAATTGCTAAACCCTGTGATAGAGATAAACATAGACCCGTGGTAGGCGTGCCTGTTATTTCTGTTAAAATAGGAGATCATTGTTATCATGGCTTATGTGATATGGGTTCTAGTGCTAGTGTTATACCCATTGACTTATATAAAGAAATTATGCATGATATCGCACCTGCTGAGTTAGAAGATATTGATGTTACAATTAAACTTGCCAATAGAGATACTATATCTGAAATGGGAATTGTTAGAGATGTTAAAGTCTTGTGTGGGAAAACCAAATACCCCGCTAATTTTCTTGTTCTTGGTTCTCCACAAGATAGCTTTTGTCCCATTATATTTGGTAGACCCTTCTTGAATACTGTTAATGCTAAGATAGACTGCGAAAAGAATGTTGTTACTATTGGCTTGGATGATATGGTTCATGAGTTTAATTTCTCTAAATTTAGTAAACAACATCGTGAGGAATAATTGCCTAGTAAGGATGAAATTATTGGTCTTGCTTCTATTGATGTACCTCCTAGTGATCCTTTAGAACATTATTTGCTAGACCATGAAAATGAGATGTTCATGAATGAAAGAAGGGAAATAGATGAAGTATTCTTTAAACAAGAACCTATTCTGAAACACAATTTGCCTGTTGAAATCCTAGGGGATCCTCCTCCACCCAAGGGTGATCCCGTGTTTGAGCTTAAACCGTTGCCTGATAATCTTAAGTATGCTTATCTTGATGAAAAGAAAATATATCATGTTATTATTAGTGCTAACCTTTCAGAGCAGGAAGAAGAAAGATTATTGAAAACTCTCAAGAAGCACCGTGCCGCTATTGGATATACTCTTGATGATCTTAAGGGCATTAGTCCCACTCTATGTCAGCATAAAATAAATTTGGAAGCGGACGCCAAACCAGTTCGTGATCCTCAACGACGTTTGAATCCTAAAATGAAAGAAGTGGTAAGAAAAGAAATACTCAAGCTTCTGGAGGCAGGTATAATTTATCCCGTTGCTGATAGTCAGTGGGTAAGTGCTGTCCATTGTGTCCCTAAGAAGGGAGGTATTACTGTTGTCCGTAATGATAAAGATGAATTGATCCCGCAAAGAATTATCACAGGTTATAGGATGGTAATTGATTTCCACAAATTAAATAAAGCTACTAAGAAAGATCATTACCCCTTACCTTTTATTGATCAAATGCTAGAAAGATTATGCAAACATACACATTATTGCTTTCTAGATGGTTATTCTGGTTTCTCTCAAATAACTGTGTCGGCTAAAGATCAATCAAAGACTAATTTTACATGCCCTTTTGGTACTTTTGCTTATAGACGTATGCCTTTTGGTTTATGTAATGCACCTGCTACCTTTCAAAGATGCATGATGGCTATATTCTCTGATTTTTGTGAAAAGATTTGTGAGGTTTTCATGGACGACTTTTCCGTCTATGGATCCTCTTTTGATGATTGCTTGAGCAATCTTGATCGATTTTTGCAGAGATGTGAAGAAACTAATCTTGTCTTGAATTGGGAAAAGTGCCACTTTATGGTTAATGAAGGTATTGTCTTGGGGCACAAAGTTTTTGAAAGAGGTATTGAAGTCGATAAAGCCAAGGTTGATGATATTGAAAAGATGCCATGTCCCAAGGACATCAAAGGTATAAGAAGTTTCCTTGGTCACGCCGGATTTTATAGGAGGTTCATTAAGGACTTCTCAAAAATTTCTCGGCCTCTGACTAATTTATTACAAAAAGATGTACCATTTGTCTTTGATGATGATTGTGTAGAAGCATTTGAAATACTTAAGAAAGCATTAGTCTCTGCACCTATTGTTCAGCCACCTGGTTGGAATTTACCCTGTGAAATTATGTGTGATGCTAGTGATTATGCTGTAGGTGCTGTTCTAGGGCAAAGAGTTGATAAGAAGTTAAATGTTATCCATTATGCTAGTAAGACTCTAGACAATGCTCAAAAAAATTATGCTACTACCGAAAAGGAACTTTTAGCAGCTGTGTTTGCCTGTGATAAATTCAGACCCTATATTGTTCATTCTAAAGTAACCATTCACATCGATCATGCTGCTATTAAATATGTTATGGAAAAGAAAGATGCTAAACCTAGACTTATTAGATGGGTTCTCTTGCTGCAAGAATTTGATTTGCGTATTGTTGATAGAAAAGGAGCTGAGAACCCCGTTGTAGATAACTTATCTAGGTTAGAGAATGTTCTTGATGACCCACTACCTATTGATGATAGCTTTCCTGATGAACAATTAAATTTCATAAGCACTTCTCGTAGCACTCCATGGTATGTTGATTATGCTAATTATATTGTTGCTAAATTTATACCACCTAGCTTCACATACCAGCAAAAGAAAAAGTTTTTCTATGATTTAAGGCATTACTTTTGGGATGACCCACATCTTTATAAAGAAGGGGTAGATGGTGTTATTAGACGTTGTGTACCTAAGCATGAATAGGAACAGATCCTACGCAAGTGTCACTCCGAAGCTTATGGAGGACACCACGCTGGAGATAGAACTGCACATAAGGTATTGCAATCTGGTTTTTATTGGCCTACTCTCTTCAAGGATGCCCGTAAGTTTGTTTTATCTTGTGATGAATGTCAAGGAATTGGTAATATTAGTAGACGTCAATAAATGCCTATGAATTATTCACTTGTTGTTGAACCATTTGATGTTTGGGGCTTTGATTATATGGGACCTTTTCCTGCCTCTAATGGATATACACATATTTTAGTTGTTGTTGATTACGTTACTAAGTGGGTAGAAGCTATTCCAACTAGTAGTGTTGATCATAACACTTCTATTAAAATGCTTAAGGAAGTTATTTTTCCGAGGTTTGGAGTCCCTAGATATTTAATGACTGATGGTGGTTCACACTTTATTCATGGTGTTTTCCGTAAAATGCTTGCTAAATATGACGTTAATCATAGAATTGCATCTCCTTATCACCCACAGTCTAGTGGTCAAGTAGAATTGAGTAATAGAGAGCTCAAATTAATTTTGCAAAAGACTGTTAATAGGTCTAGAAAGAATTGGTCCAAGAAACTTGATGATGCATTATGGGCCTATAGAACTGCATATAAGAATCCTATGGGTATGTCTCCATATTAAATGGTTTATGGAAAAGCATGTCACCTACCTCTTGAACTAAAACATAAGGCATATTGGGCTATTAAAGAGCTCAACTATGATTTGAAACTTGCCGGTGAGAAGAGGTTATTTGATATTAGCTCACTTGATGAATGGAGAACCCAAGCCTATGAAAATGCCAAGTTGTTTAAAGAAAAAGTTAAAAGATGGCATGACAAAAGGATACAAAAGTGTGAGTTTAATGTAGGTGATTATGTATTGCTATACAACTCTCGTTTAAGATTTTTTGCAGGAAAACTTCTCTCTAAATGGGAAGGTCCCTACGTTATCGAGGAGGTCTATCATTCCGGTGCCATAAAAATCAACAACTTCGCAGGCACAAATCCAAAGCTGGTGAACGGGCAAAGGATCAAACACTATATCTCAGGTAATCCCATAAATTTTGAAACCAATATCATTGAAACCGTAACCCCAGAGGAATACATAAGAGACACTTTCCAGAACGTTCCAGACTCCGAAAAGGAATAGGTTGTGGTACGGTAAGTAAACCGACTCCAAAACAAATTCTAAGGAAATATTTCTCTGTTTTGGAATATTTAGAAAAATAGAAAAATAAGTAGCGGTCTGGGGAAGACACGAGGCCTCCACGAGGGTGTAGGGCGCGCCCTACCCCCCTGGGCGCGCCCCCCTACCTCATGAGCACCTCGTGTGCCCTCCGGACTCTGTTTTCTTGCATGATACGTATTTTGGTCGGTAAAAATTCATTATATATTCTCCCGAAGGTTTTGACTCCCGTATCACGCAAATATCCTCTATTTTCGTTTCGAGTTGTTTCCGTTACAGATCTGAGGATTCTGAGACTCGATCATCCTTCTATGAGGGTGAGCCTATGCCATGGAAGGTGGACGACAAGCTTGTATCATCAACAACACCTCCACCGCCAACAACAAAGAAGGAGACATGATCACATGGGTATGGGCACTCCCCTTGGCAACTGCCAAGCTTGGGGGAGGTGCCCCGGTATCGTATCACCAACACAACTTCTACATTTACCGTTTTTCTTAGTTCGATCCTATTAGTAGTATCTTGATTTAGTAGAATAAAGTCATGGCATGATCTAGTTTTGAGTTTTGCTTTATGATCTTTCTTTGTAATCGAGTCCGTGAGCTATATAATAAAGATTAGTGTTGAGTCAAGGGTTTGATTACTTTGCCATGATCTTGGGTGAATAAAGAAAAGAATAAAAAGAAACAAAGAGTTCATATTGGTCTTACTGAAAGTAATGACTTCACATAGAAAGGGTATGATGATTAAAAGTTGTTGGGAGTTGGCAAATATAGCTTTGGTCATCGTTGCAATTAATAGGAAGTAATAAGGAGAGAGAGGTTTCACATATAGATATATTATCATTGACATCTTTTATGATTGGGAGCACTCATTGAAATATGACACGCTAAAGAGTTGATGTTGGACAAGGAAGACAACATAATACGTTATGTTTTCTTATATCTGAGATAAAGTATGTTGTCATGGTTCCTCTAACATGTTGAGCTTGCCTTTCCCCCTCATGCTAGCCAAATTCTCAGCACCAAGTAGAGATACTACGTGTGCTTCCAAATACCCTTAAACCAGTTTAGCCATGAGAGTCCACCATATCTACCTATGGATTGAGTAAGATCCTTCAAGTAAGTTGTCATCGGTGCAAGCAATAAAAATTGCTCTTTAAATATGCATGACTTATTAGTGCAGAGAAATAAGCTTCGTACGAACTTGTTGTGGACACAATAAAAGCGACGGATTGCATAATAAAGGTTCACATACAAGGGGCAATATAAAGTGACGTTCTTTTGCATTAAGATTTTTTGCATCCTACCATAAAAGCGCATGGCAACCTCTGCTTCCCTTTGCGAAGGGCCTATCTTTTATTATTATCTTCTACCTTATGCAAGAGTCACGGTGATCTTCACCTTTCCTTTTTTTCATTTTATCCTTTGGCAAGCCCAGCATGTTGGAAAGAACATGATATATATACCTAATTGCATGTAGGGGAGCATGAATTATTATTGTTGACATTACCCTTGAGGTAAAAGGTTGTGGGGCAAAACTACAAGCCCCTATCTTTCTCTGTGTCCGGTTAAAACTCCGTAACCACAAGTATTGCGTGATTGTTAGGAATTATGAAGGACTAAGTGATAGTTGAGTATGTGGACTTGCTTTTCAGCTCTGACATAGACTCTTTCCGATGTTATGATAAATTGCAATTGCTTCAATGACTGAGGTTATAATTTGTTAGTGCCCAATAAGGCTTCTGATTCATACTTGAGGCTTTGTGAAAAGATCATCACTTGAACATGAGTAATCATATGAAAAAATCAATATATGTTGCTGCTATGAGAATAATCATGATGCCTTTATGTCCGTATTTTATTTTTATCGACGCCACTACCTCTAAACATGAGGACATATTTATTGTTATCGGCTTTTCGCTTGACGACAAGCGAGGTCTAAGCTTGGGGGAGTTGATATGTCCATTTTGCATCATGCTTTTATATCGATATTATCGCATTATGGGCTGTTATTTCACGTTATGTCACAATACTTATGGCTATACTCTCTTATTTTACAAGGTTTACCATGAAGAGGGGGAATGCCGACAGCTGGGATTCTGGCTGGAAAAGGAGCAAATATTGGAGACCTATTCTATGCAACTCCAAAAGTCCTGAAACTCCATGAAATGTCTTAAAATAAATAAAGAAAAATCATCGCCAAAGATGAAGGCCAGGGGGGGCACACCCTGCTCACGAGGGTGGGGGGCGCGCCCCTCCCCCTGGGCGCGCCCCCCTACCTCGTGGGCCCCCTGGTGGCTCTCCGATGCCCAACTTCTCCTATATGAGCTCTTTCGATGAGAAAAAATAATAAGCAACCTTTCGGGACGAGACTCCGCCGCCATGAGGCGGAACCTTGGCGGAACCAATCTAGGGCTCCGGCAGAGCTGTTCTGCCGGGGACACTTCCCTCCGGGAGGGGGAAATCATCGTCATCATCATCACCAACGCTCCTCTCATCGGGAGAGGGCAATCTCCATCAACATCTTCACCAGCACCATCTCATCTCCAAACCCTAGTTCATCTCTTGTATCCAATACTTGTCCCCGAGTCCGGGATTGGTGCTAGTAGGTTGCTAGTAGTGTTGATTACTCCTTGTAGTTGATACTAGTTGGTTTACTTGGTGGAAGATCATATGTTCAGATCCTTTATGCATATTATTACCCCTATGATTATGAACATGAATATGCTTTGTGAGTAGTTACGTTTGTTTCTGAGGACAAGGGAGAAGTCTTGCTGTTAGTAGTCATGTGAATTTGGTATTCGTTCGATATTTTGATGAGATGTATGTTGTCTAGCCTCTAGTGGTGTTATGTGAACGTCGACTACATAACACTTCACCATTATTTGGGCCTAGAGGAAGGCATAGGGAAGTAATTACTAGATGATGGGTTGCTAGAGTGACAGAAGCTTAAACCCTAGTTTATGCTTTGCTTCGTAAGGGGCTGATTTGGATCCATATGTCTCATGCTATGGTTAGGTTTACCTTAATACTTTTGTTGTAGTTGCGGATGCTTGCAATAGAGGTTAATCATAAGTTAGATGCTTGTCCAAGTAAGGGCAGTACCCAAGCACCGGTCCACCCACATATCAAATTATCAAAGTACCGAACGCGAATTATATGAGCGTGATGAAAACTAGCTTCCTCGGGAGCGCTTTTCTTATTATAAGAGTTCGTCCAGGCTTGTCCTTTGCTACAAAAAGGATTGGGCCACATTGCTGCACTTTATTTACTTTTGTTACTTGTTGCTCGTTACAATTTATCTTATCAGAAAACTATCTGTCACCACTTATTTTCAGTACTTGCTGAAAACCACTTATCATTTCCTTCTGCTCCTCGTTGGGTTTGACACTCTTACTTATCGAAAGGACTACGATAGATCCCCTATACTTGTGGGTCATCATGAGGCGGACGAGGAGGCGGACGAGGAGGGGGAGTAGGTGAGGCAGGAGGAGGAGGCGGACGAGGAGTACGTAAAGCAGCCCGGAGTAGAGCACCTCTTTCTTCTCCTCGACCCTCTGATGCAGTGCTTCACCGTGCTCAGGAGGAGGAAACAGAGGATGGGGATGAGGCGTGTTAGGAGGAGGACGGGGAGGATTTGGCGGAGGAGGTGGTGGAGGATGAGAAGGAGGTGGAGGTGGAGGACGACGCCGCCTAGAGGAGGCTGGTTGTTCGTCGGGTTTCTGAGGGGGGATGGACCCTCACGGGTGACAGAGCACCACGAGGTGAGCGGTTCGCAACCGAGCAGTTCGACTATCAGCACTACTTCCAGAGGGAAAGTGTGGCTGCGTGGTCCTTCAAAGCTTCCAAGACGTCCATATGTGCATAGAGACGTGTTGATTAAACCAATGGGAGAGAAGTAAGTGGTTATCTCGACTCATCCCATATAAATTGTACTTTTGTCATTTCCTCACATATAATATGACTTCACTCTTCGAAATGCAGAAGCTTAGTAAAAGGTGGTGAGAGGCATCTGCCACGGTCGCCGAGTGGCATCATTGGGGGTCTTTGTAGGTTAAATTATCCTAGACTGGTCACTTTGCCGAACGGTATCATTGACCTAGCTTGGTCATGGGATCACTACAAACTTGCACCGGATTTCCTGGATATGCGTCAAGAGGGTTTTTGATAACAGAGCCATGCGAGTGGTCAACGATTTCTGGGTAAGTCCTTTCAAACACCTAAATGTCAATACCAAAAGGTTTAAATTTGCCATAGTCATGATTTAACCCTTCTCACATGTATGCTTGTTTGTAGGATTTCTATACATGTGTTGAGGGTCAGAAGGATCGTGCAAATGTGGTGGTTGAGAATATTACCAAGAAACTAGTCCACGACATGCACTATGAGGAGCGCGTCCGGTTAGTGGTCAAGTATCACGCGGACTATCTCAACCATAGGATTTCCAAACAGGAGGCTCGAGGGACGCATCTTTCACGGGACAATTACTTCAAGGCAAGTGACGCTGGATGCTTGCTATTTCCTACACTACGGCAAAATTAGAATCCTTACTAAGATGTATTTGTTTAATTTACAGGTGATTCCTCGGTCGTGCGCTGACAAACGTCCGTGCTGGGAGAAGATCGTCGAACGGTGGACAGATCCAGGGTGGCAGGATGAACACAAAGTAATATCTGAAAGGCATAAGTTGATAGGGGGTCGAGGACACCGTCAAGGCAACCTCACCATCCCAGGTGTCGTCTCAAAACATGTAGGCAACCACATCCTTTTCTTTTCATCATGTTCTCTTTCATTTGTGAGCATTCCCTTGATTGTTTGGATCACTTTCTTTTGTAGAAAGAAGACACTAGCAAGGATATCACTTACTTCGAGGCATGGACCATCAAATGTACCAAAGACGACAAGGACAAGGACCCTCTCCACCCGGAGATGGACTGGATCAGCTCTAAAGCCCGGTCAGATGGAGAGAACTACACCAAAAAATTGAAGGAGACGTACGGGCCTGACACTGATCCTCACATGCTACCGTTTGACCCTCTTATGGCCATTGCCGCGGCAGGCGGTAGACCGAATGGCTGGATGGCGGTTCACCTCGATTCTGTCATAACCTCCTCCCTTTCGAGAGTCTACACGCTCCGTGCTATGAGTACTGGCTCTACTCGTACCGTAGAGCGTCATGTACCACATTCCGTGAGTATTATTGAGGATATTCAGGTCAGTGCTTCTTCATTGATCCTTCATGGTCCTTCTTCATTATTAAGGATATTTGCATTTCAACATGAATGACATTTGCATTACAATATTGTAGACTCGACTGATTGACACCGAGAAAGAACGAGATGAAAACCGGGCCAAGCTGAAGGCACAAGATGATCTAGTGAAGTCTTTACAACATATGGTGGCCAATCTTTATTCCATGCAAGGCCAACCAGTGCCAGAGATGCCACCGACGCCAGAGTGGAACATTGTGAGTTTTGTTCAAACTATTTCTATCACCATTTTCGGCATTACCATATGCATTCATCTCACTATTGGGTCAATCCATCACAGCTCAACCCATCACAAGGGTCGAATAATGTTCCGGTAGTTCCACCTCAAGTTGGTGGAGTTGGGGCAGCAAAGGGAATGATGCCTTCTAATGTTGATGTTATCACTCCGGTTGATGGAGTTGGGGCAGCAAACGGAATGATGCCTTCTAATGTCGATGTTATCACTCTGATCTCCAAAATCGCGTGAACTTCATGTTATGTTTGAAACTGTTCCTTGTATGTTGAGAACTCATGCATCTTGAGACTTGTAAACTTGTGGTCTATTGCTTTGATGCACTATTGCTTTTATGTGGAATGTTTTTCAGAATCAATCATTGCTTCTTTTGTTCAATGATGCCTATATGTGACATGTTCTATGTGTGATGAACTATATGCTGCTGCTGTATATATTTCGCTGCAGGAAAGAAACAGAAACAGGGAAAAAAGGCTCCTGGGCACACCATTGCCGAGGGCGGCTCTCGGCAATGACTGTGAAACTGGACAAGAACGCACCCTTTACCGAGAGTCCTCTCGGTAAAGTTGCCAGGAGGCCTCTCGGTAAAGGAAAAAGAATTGTCGACTGTGGCTCTCGGCAAACTATTTTCACGGCTTTTAGGAGAAGTGGCATGGCCCTCCCCTATTGGCTGAGTTTGCCGGGACTCACACTCGGCAAATAAAGAGTTTGCCGAGAGCAGCCCTCAGCAAAGTTGGCTCTCTTTGCCGAGAGTGGCACTCGGCAAAGATGGCCCTCGGCCTGTTCGCCTGATCCCACGTGTCAGGAGCTGACACGTGTCAGCCACCTATTGGCTGTCTTTGCCGAGCATGGCGCTTGGCAAAGATTGCCCTCGGCCTGTTCGCCTGGTCCCACGTGTCAGGAGCTGACACATGTCAGCCACCTACTGGCTGTCTTTGCCGAGCGTGGCGCTCGGCAAAGATGGCCCTCGGCTTGTTCGCCTGGTCCCACGTCTCAGGAGCTGACACGTGTCAGCCACCTACTGGCTGTCTTTGCCGAGCGTGGCGCTCGGCAAAGATTGCCCTCGGCCTGTTCGCCTGGTCCTCTTGTCAGGAGCTGACACGTGTTAGCCGCCTACTGGCTGTCTTTGCCGAGAGGGGCACTCGGCAAAGATGGCCCTCGGCCTGTTCGCCTGGTCCCATGTTTCAGGAGCTGACACGTGTCAGCCACCTACTGGCTGTCTTTGCCGAGAGTGGCACTCGGCAAAGATGGCCCTCGGCCTGCTCCCCCTGGTCCCACGTGTCAGGAACCGCCGTCACCGTCTGCTATCCGTTAGCTACTTTATTTTGCCGAGTGGTACTGTTTGACTCTCGGCAAAGTCTTTGCCGAGTGCCTGTGTTCTGGGTCTCGGCAAACTCCTGTTTGCCGAAAAGATGTACGCCGGGTGACTTTTGCCGAGGGTGATACTCGGCAAAGGCTTTGCCGGCGGTTTTCGGCCCTTTGCCGAGTGTCCGTGGCACTCGGCGTAGCACAGAATTGCAGTAGTGAGCAGCCGAAGTTGACGCGGAAGGCGGGCGGCGCCGTGTGGGCGCTGCAGCGGCGGCGGCAGAGGAGGGCGGCGTTGACCTCATCGATGAAGTCCCCGTTCTTGCTGCGCTTCTCCTGGGATTGCGCGGTCAAGCTGCAGTCGTTGTTGTCGTGGGCCTCGTCCTGGACGAAGGACATGGTGTCCACGGCGGCGAAGGAGTGGCGCCAGCTCCCGCTGAGCACGGCGGCGCGGCCGGACTCTTTCGTGGGGAGGTAGGAGAGGATGATGCCAAGGACGTCCTCCGGGAGGTTGCTCAGGCGGTCCTCGCCACACCACGAGTTGGTCGGTGCAGCGGCCATCACGGCTCACGGTGCGGTGCCGGTGATTCTCATCTGGCCGAATATATGTACTAGGGTTCCTTCTTGTTCCTGAGTCGATCAACTATATCTCATCCGGAGTCGATCGTTTCGATTGCTACTCCGTTACAAACAAGGATTCCTAATTCGCCACGAATCACAAAGCCCGGTCGTTACCTTCTTTTTTTCTCTTATACCTACCGAGAATTTTTTTTCTGAACATTCCAAATTAATATATGGTGAATGTACACAGGGTGCCCTAAGATCAGGTTTATTTTTTTGAGAAAAAAAGACCGGTCTAATTTTATTTTTAAGCTCAGTGCCCTTCGCCCTTGGGCACTTTATTCAACCTGCCAAAGCATGTCTGACTGGACAATTTCAGTCAGCCAGACAGGGATTAATCAAAGTTGACATAAGTAACCAAGAAGAAGAGAAAGTTATACTTTTCGTCGCTTAACTCTTGATGGAGTCTCGATTTGGCCCCTTAACTCTGAAACCGGAGAACTTGCAACTCTAACTACTAAAACCGACAAGCTTGGACCTCAAGAAGAGACATGGTTTTGGTGCCTACTGACTCCGTTTGACCGTATTGACTCAAAAAGGTACATGGACAAGAAGAAAGTATGCAAATTTAAAAAAGTACGTGGGTTTGAAAAAAGTATGCGAACTGAAAAAAGTACATGAATTTGAAAAAATTACGCGAATTTGAAAAAATTGTTTGATTTTGAAAAAGTATGAATTTAAAAAGTTCATGGATTTGAAAAAAAGTACACAAACTTGAAAAGGTGTGTGAATTTGACTCAGCACCTGTCAAAACCGGGGTCTGTCAGGACAAAAAAAAGGGTCAAATTCAAGACCAGGGCGAACATTGTCTGGTTTCAGTAATTGGGGATGCAAGTTTTCCGGTTTCATAGAATTCAAGCGGGTTGCCCATACCATTCGCCTTCCGACTTTCAGGCACTGGAGGCTCCGTGGCGTCCACCCCCAACAACTTTTATAAAGGAGCCAGCAGAAGAATCCTGAGGGAGCATCGTCGAAAACCACCATCCGTGAACCAGAAGCCATTCTTCAATCCTAGCCGCCGCCATTTCCCATCTCATCTCTATACCCACCACCATCACCATCACAACAGCAAACGACCATCTGTGAACCAGAAGCCATTCTCCAACCCTGAGAGAAGGTTCAACACCGAATTAAAAAAATTCGCAAAAATAGAAAAACACTGAAATGAAGAAGGTTCAAATAGTGTGATGTTCTGTGATTTGTACAACAAGCAAGCCTAGTTGAGGTGGTTACCGGGACTGGTTAGCCATATGCCTTGCTTCAGCTCATGGGTTTGAAACTCTCAAAAAAGCTCGTGGGTTTGAATCGCATGCAAATAATACTGTTCTTCTTTGTATTTTATTTTGGAAGAAAACCCGACAGCGCAAGAAAGGGAAAAGAAAACCGTACGGCGAGAACGGAAAAGAAGAGGAAAAATCGGTCGCAAAGTGGTTGAACGTGGGGTAGAGAGGTCTTTCGGTAACGTTGCTTAAAAACATAATGTTCGATAGTTACCACTGTTCTTTTTTTAAGTCTTCAACTTCAGCAAACCAAGACGCTTGAATTCTCGCTGCTGCCAGAATGGGACGCAAAAATTCGTTGAAATCCACCATGAAAGGAGTCCATCGTGTGAGGTTCGAATATAAACAGACTTTGGACATGTAGGCCGGAGCATCACCCCGAGCTTAGCCAGAGAGGATCTTTTGTCACCGCTCCCAAAAGGGAGAAATTTTCAACATGCTGCATCACGTGGAATTAATCGAGCAATTCACCTTACAAGACAAAATCTGAGAGTACAATTTTGCTAGAAATAAAAAAGCATAATAATCATGGGACACTACCTCATAAGAAAATCGTCTCTGCTGATCTATTCACCACCCATCGTTCAATTTCCTTCTTTAGTCTTGTCTGCAAATCCCGTGGCCCCCTCGGAAAGACAACACACGCTCTTTCGAGAATCCGCGCATTGCAAAACAGCAGCTTGGCCATACGCCTCTGTGCCTCGTGGCCCTGGTAGTGCACCAGGTTGATCTCCCTCACCCGCTTCTCCAAGCACGGGATCGGAACATTCGGAACCGTAAGTTCATCACTGAGCTCGTGAGGGTGCACCCAGACGTCCTTGCTTGATTTCATGAACATTGTCAAAATTTCAATGCGTGGAGCCCGATCGAGTATCCTAGCCACCGCCTCGATGCTGCCTCGATGAAGGTATCCTGTTAGCTCAAGTTTCCATAGGCTCGGAAACCAGGGAAATCCCGTGAAGGATTCACTCTCAATGTCTGAACCGAGATGAGTAGACACTAGATGTAAATGCCTTGTGGCGGTGAACTGCTCAAGGAACATTTTGAACTGGGAAAAATCTCCATTGCGAACCTTCTTGCCGCAGAAGCCAATGTGGCACGAAGATATCTTGCACCCACCGTGGAGGGTCACGAGCGACTCCGCAGGCACGGCACCCCTGTACTCGAACTCCCTCAGCTCCGAAGCGTCGACGGTCACACTGACCAGGGTGTGGCAGCACCGTATAGCGAGCCTACGGAGGTGCTTGTCGAGGACGGTTATCGTGAAAGTGTCGCAATTCTCCAGCGTAAGGTCGATGAGGCGTGGGCAGCAGGAGATGAGGCGCTGGATGCCGCCGCAGTCCAACTCGCTGATGCTGCTCAGGAGCAACGTCTCGAGAAGAGGCAGGCGTATGATCTCAGGTGGATCCAGATCGCATCCGCCGAGGCAGAGCGTCCGTATGGCCACGCAGGAGAAGAGGCTTACTGGTAGCGTGAACATATCCGCTACGTCGCGGCTGTAAGGCACGGGGCAGCGGTCGTCCGTCTCGCTGCCGGCGCCCCCGTGGTGGTCCGGCTCCCCAGCGTAGTGCTCCCCCATGACGGTGAGTTGTAGGCGAAGGTCAAGGTGGAGCTCCGGCCCGCTCCGGCGCAGCAGGTGGGAGAGCCACTGGCTCACAACGGGCCCGTCCCAGTCGTAGTAACCACCGAAGTGAACGCGGAAGGCGTGCGGCGCGGCGTTGCGGTCACCTGCGCAGCGGCGGCGGCAGAGTAGAGCCGCATTGACGTCGTCGAGGAACGCCCCGTTCTTGCTCCGGCGATCCCCGGCATTCAGGTAGAAGGTGTAGTCGTCCCCGCGGAAGGGGGCAACGTACTCCACGAAGGAGATGGTGTGGACGTAGGCGAACTTGTGGCGCCAGCTCCTGGCGAGCGCGGCGGCGCGGGCGGCCTCCTTGGTGGGGAGGAACGAGAGGACGTGGCCGATGACGCCGTCCGGCAGCTCGCTGATCCGATCTCGGCCGCCTCCGCCGCGGTTCGGCGAAGCCATCACGTACGTCCCGGTGCCTGTGGCCGGTGGCGATAACAAACTCACGATCGGGGCGGAGCGATAAATCTCGTCGGGTTTGTAGGTATAAGTGTGGTTCCTTGTTGATCCTAGGTCGGTTCCGAACTTCCGATTAGTTTGGTACGTGGCCGAACACTCCGTAATGAAATTATAGCTCTCTCTCCTCTCGATTTTTTTACCTTTCATCGGCAATCAACCACCGTTCATTATTTGCTTTAAGATTTGTGCTTTATTTTTTGAAGAAAATTGAAGAATTATTTTGTTGTACTTAGACAGTCAGAAAATTGTCATATGGCCCAAGAGGGCTTGCTGACAATGAAAAACATAGATCGGAAGGGCCATACCTACAAATACACCAACAAAAACGAGAGCTGACCGAATTTAGACAGATCTACTAGAGACAAGCGTGGACCGGCGCCAAACAAATCCACCGAGAAACAACGTCGACCAGATCCAAGACATGTTGAAGGCACACCTCCACACGGCCTCTACCGAAGACTCTAGGGCGCCGCCGCCACATCGTCGCCCCAACCAAGACACTAAAGCTACATAAAGCAAGGACGGAATCCCACTAGTAGAAAAGGGGGCAATGGTCCAGGCCGGGTCAGCCCATTAGTCCCGGTTCAGTCCAGAACTGGGACCCATGGGGGCATTGGACCCGGTTCGTGAGCCCCGGGGCCAGCCGGGCCACGTGGGCCATTGGTCCCGGTTCGTCTGGACCTTTTGGTCCCGGTTGGTGGGACGAACCAGGACCAATTGTCCTCGCTCCTGGCCCACCATCATTGGTCCCGGTTGGTGGCTTGAACCGGGACCAAAGGCTGCCCTTTAGTCCCGGTTCATGCCACGAACCGGGACCAATGAGTTGCCTATATATACCCCTCGCCCGCGAACAGAGCACTCCCACTGCTCTGTTTTTTCTGGCCGGCGAGGGGAGAGCTTTGTGGTGCTCCAGCTCACCTCCTATGCACACGAGGTGTTTGATGGAATGCCCGAGCCACACTACTTAAGCTTTCTCCTCTCCAAACTCCATTTTCCTTAATATTTGTTTAGGTTTAACGGTCCGTCACGTCCCGTCCCCGTCTTCACCGCCGTCGATCGCCCGCGCCGATCTCGTCGCCGGCACCACCGTGGTGAGCCTCTTGTTCTTATATTCTTTCTGAAAGGAAAAAAAATTCTTACTTGTATGTTTATATAGATACTTGTATAATTTTCTTACTTTTATTATTGCATCTTATATAGTGCGATGGTTTTGGTATCCGCCCCCGTCGGCCCTCGTCCTGTCTATGATTCAGATGTGGTATATATTATCTTTTCATAACTTTGATTCATTTATTGTTTATGACAATTATGCTGACCAACGTGACATAGATTTTATTTATCTAGGAGGTTGTTGAACCGGAAATTCCAACCGACCCTATTGTCGAGAGGTTAAATTTAGTTGAAGAAGAAAACAATTTCTTGAAGGAAAAAATAAGAAAAATTGAGGAGGATAAGATGATATTGGAGTTGCATGTTGCGGATGTCGTCGATGATCACAAGATCAAGATGGATGCAATGCGCTTGAAGATTAGAAAGATTAGAAAATATGCCATTCATACCGAGGCTTGATATCATTATGCCGTTGGATCAGTTGTTACATTCGTTGCGATTATGATCGCATTTGTTTTCGCATTGAAATGTTTTACATAGTTTCAATGTATGGTTTAATTAATTTAGATGCTCTGCGGAGTTTTATGTTTTTAGATGAGAACTATGTATGTACTTTGGTTTTAATGTGATGATGAACTTCTATTAATTTGGTCACTTAATTATCTATTTATGATGTTCTGTAATGATTTTTGACACACTTAATTATATATAATGCACACAGATGAACCGGCAATGGATGTGTGGTGAAAGACACACCTCCGAGTATATTAAGGGCGTGCATGATTTTCTCGAAGTGGCTTAGGCAAATAAGCAGAATGGTTTTATGTGCTGTCCATGCCCTATATGTGGGAATACGAAGTCTTACTCTGACCGAAAAATCCTTCACACCCACCTGCTTTACAAGGGTTTCATGCCACACTATAATGTTTGGACGATGCACGGAGAAATATGGGTTATGATGGAAGACAGCGAAGAAGAAGAGTACGATGACAACTATGTGCCCCCTGAATACGGTGATGCTACTGAACATCAAGAGGAACTAGACGATGTGCACGATGATGCTGCAACGGGCGAAGCTGCTGAAGATCAAGAGGAACCAGACGATGTGCCCGATGATGATGATCTCCGCCGGGTCATTGTCGATGCAAGGACGCAATACGAAAGTCAAAAGGAGAAGCTGAAGTTCGATCGCATGTTAGAGGATCACAAAAAAGGTTGTACCCCAATTGCGAAGATGGCAACACAAAGCTCGGTACCGTACTGGAATTGCTACAGTGGAAGGCAGAGAATGCTGTGCCTGACAAATGATTTGAGAAGCTACTGAAAATATTGAAGAAGAAGCTTCCAAAGGATAACGAATTGCCCGACAGTACATACGCAACAAAGAAGGTCGTATGCCCTCTAGGATTGGAGGTGTAGAAGATACATGCATGCCCTAATGACTGCATCCTCTACCGCGGTGCGTACAAGGATCTGAACGCATGCCCGGTATGCGGTGTATTACGGTATAAGATCAGACGAGATGACCATGGTGATGTTGACGGCGAGCCCCCCAGGAAGAGGGTTCCTGTGAAGGTGATGTGGTATGCTCCTATAATACCACGGTTGAAACGTCTGTTCAGAAACGAGAGCATGCCAAGTTGATGCGATGGCACAGTGAGGACCGTAGGAAAGACGGGAAGTTGAGAGCACTCGCTGACGGGTCGCAGTGGAGAAAAATCGAGAGAAAGTACTGGGATGAGTTTGCAAGTGACCCAAGGAACGTATGGTTTGCTTTAAGCGCGGATGGCATTAATCCTTTCGGGGAGCAGAGCAGCAATAACAGCACCTGGCCCGTGACTCTATGTATGTATAACATTCCTCCTTGGATGTGCATGAAGCGGAAGTTCATTATGATGCCAATTCTCATCCAAGGCCCTAAGCAACCCGGCAACGACATTGATGTGTACCTAAGGCCATTAGTTGAAGAACTTTTACAGCTGTGGAATGAAAACGGTGTGCGTACGTGGTATGAGCACAAATAGGAGGAATTTGACCTAAAGGCGTTGCTGTTCGTGACCATCAATGATTGGCCCGCTCTCAGTAACCTTTCAGGACAGACAAACAAGGGATACCACGGATGCATGCACTGTTTACTTGACACCGATAGTATATACCTGGGAAGCTGCAGGAAGAATGTGTACCTGGGCCATCGTCGATTTCTTTCGACCAACCATCAATGTCGAAAGAAAGGCAAGCATTTCAAAGGCGAGGCAGATCACCGGAAGAAGCCCGGCATGCGTACCGGTGATCACGTACTTGCTATGGTCAATGATTTACACGTAATCTTTGGAAAGGGTCACGGCGCACTAGCTGTTCTGAATGATGCTGAGGGACATGCACCCATGTGGAAGAAGAAATCTATATTTTGGGACCTACCCTACTGGAAAGACCTAGAGGTCCACTCTTCAATTGACGTGATGCACGTGACGAAGAACCTTTGCGTGAACCTACTAGGCTTCTTGGACATGTATGGAAAGACAAAAGATACAACTGAGGCACGGGAGGACCTGCAACGTTTGCATGAAAAAGACGGCATGCCTCCAAAGCAGTATGAAGGTCCTGCGAGCTATGCTCTTACCAAAGAAGAGAAGGAAATCTTGTTTGAATGCCTGCTCAGTATGAAGGTCCCAACTGGCTTCTTGTCGAATATAAAGGGAATAATAAATATGGCAGAGAAAAAGTTCTAGAACCTAAAGTCTCATGACTGCCACGTGATTATGACGCAACTGCTTCCGGTTGCATTGAGGGGGCTTCTACCGGAAAACGTCCGATTAGCCATTGTGAAGCTATGTGCATTCCTCAATGCAATCTCTCAGAGGGTGATCGATCCAGATATCATACCAAGGCTAAGGAGTGATGTGGTGCAATTTCTTGTCAGTTTCGAGCTGGTGTTCCCACCATCCTTCTTCAATATCATGACGCACATCCTAGTTCATCTAGTTGACGAGATTTTCATTCTGGGCCCCGTATTTTTACACAATATGTACCCCTTTGAGAGGTTCATGGGAGTCCTAAAGAAATATGTTCGTAACCGCGCTAGGCCAGAAGGAAGCATCTTCATGGGCCATCAAACAGAGGATGTCATCGGGTTTTGTGTTGACTTCATTCCTGGCCTTAAGAAGATAGGTCTCCCTAAATCGTGGTATGAGGGGAGACTGACTGGAAAAGGCACGCTTGGAAGGGAGTCAATAATATGCAGGGACGGATATTCTTGGGCTCAAGCACACTACACAGTTCTACAGAACTCTACCTTGGTGACCCCGTATGTCGATGAACACAAGAACAGTCTGCGCTCCAAACACCCGGAGCAGTGCGACGACTGGATTACATGTGAACACATCAGGACTTTCAGCAGTTGGTTGGAAACACGTTTCAGAGGTGACAACACTGTTTGTGATGAGCTGTACTTGTTGTCCAGTGGACCATCTTCGACTGTTACGATTTGAAAAGGATACGAGATAAATGGGAATACATTTTACACGATTGACCAAGATCAAAAGAGCACCAATCAAAACAGCGGTGTCCGCTTTGATGCAACAACCGAGAGGGGAAAGGACACATATTATGGTTATATAGTGGACATATGGGAACTTGACTACGGACATGATTTTAAGGTCCCTTTGTTTAAGTGAAAATGGGTCAATCTGTGAGGAGGCGGGGTACAGGTAGACCCACAGTATGGAATGACAACAGTGGATCTGAAAAATCTTGGGTACACTGACGAACCATTCGTCCTAGCCAATGATGTGGCACAGGTTATCTATGTGAAGGACATGTCTACCAGACTGAGAAAAAGAAAAGATAAGAAAGCGAATACATCATACGACGAGCCAAAGTGCCACATAGTTCTTTCAGGAAAAAGGGACATCAAGGGAGTGGAGGGCAAGACAGACACGTCTGAAGATTATGAAAAGTTTCATGAAATTCCTCCCTTCAAAGTCAAGGCTGACCCCAGCATCCTGATAAACGATGAAGATTATCCATGGTTACGGCGCAATAAGCAAATGACACAAGCGAAGAAAAAGTGAAGACTTTCTCCCGCAACTATTATGATGATATCATGCCAACTTTGTAACAGACGAGTATGATACCATTGTCCGTTTTGTACATGCACATGCTATGTGGGTGAAATTATGATACCATGCCAACTTTCAACTTTTTTAGAGTTCATTTGAAATCCTTTAATGTCTTATGGTTCGGCCCTCGTAATACCATTAATCCCGGTTTGCTCCTTGTCAACTATGTTCTCACCAAGAACACTCTCAAGAGGGCGGCAACGTGGGCCATTGGTCCCGGTTCGCCTGGACCTTTTGGTCCCGGTTCCACGCACGAACCGAGACCAATGCGCCTCGCCCCTGGCCCATGACCAATCCTTCAAAGAATTCAAATTTTAACTATTCAAATTTGAAAACTAATGGCACTAACAGAAAGTTTATAATTTTTCTAAAACTAATGGCACTAACAGAAAGTTTATAATTTTGCTGACCTAAAAGCAAAAAGAATTAAAAAATAAAGCAAAAAACAAAAGAAAATAAATAATGCAGAAAACAAAACAAAAAAACTGGAAACAAAATAGAAATAGCAACAATAAGTATTTTGTTGTAAGTAGAAACAAAATAAAATAAATAAAGCAACAAAGAAAACAAAAAAACAAAAAAAGTATTTTCAAATTTGAAAACTAATGGCACTAACAGAAAGTTTATGATTTTTCTAAAACTAAAAGCAAAAAAGAACTAAAAAATAAATCAAAAAAACAAAAGAAAATAAATAATGCACAAAACAAAACAAAAAAACAGGAAAAAATAAAAATAGCAACAATAAGTATTTTGTTGTAAGTAGAAACAAAATAAAACAAATAAAGCAAGAAAGAAAACAACGACAAAAAGTGTTTTCAAATTTGAAAACTAATGGCATTAACAGAATGTTTATAATTTTTCTAAAACTAAAAGCAAAAAAGAATTAAAAAATAAAGCAAAAAGAATTAAAAAATAAAGCAAAAAACAAAAGAAAATAAATAATGCAGAAAACAAAACAAAAAAACTGGAAAAAAAATAAAAATAGCAACAATAAGTAAAGAAAACAAAAAAGGTGCCTCCTACTGGGCCCCCACGGCCAGAATACGGCTAGAAACCCTACCATGGGCCAGGATTCAGGCCCGCAGAAGGCCCAGCAGGCCCACAGGCACATAGAGCCAGATTAGGCCCGAAAGACTGCTTTAGAGAGGAGCTCGAGAGAGTTGGCGCATCGCACCTTATAAACAGGTGCGGCTCTCTCTCAGGTAACGAGGTGGGACTAAACTCCCACCACCACGCCGTTGGGCAAGGCCCATTGGTGCCGGTTGGTGGCACGAACCGGGACTAAAGGGTGCATTAGTCCCGGTTGGTGCCACCAACCGGGACCAAAGGCTTTGCTATATAAGCGAACACTTTGCAAAAATTCAGAATTTCATCGCCAGTTGCCCCCGATGACGCCGACCTCCTCAACGCCGCCAGGCTGCCCCCCCGTCGTCGCCGTCGCCCGTGCCCCCGAGCCCACGCAGATGCCGTCCGCCGCCCCCGAGCCCACTCCCACGCCCACGCCGTCGCCGTTCGCCGCCCCCAAGCGCGACCGGTCGCGCCCCTGCCCCACGACCCGCCCCCCACCGTCGCCGTCGTCGCCGGCCACGCCCCTGCCCTGGCCCACGCCGTCCGCCGCCCCGGAGCCCACGCCGACGCCGTCCGCCGCCCACGCCATCGCCGTCCGCCGCCCCCGAGCGCGCCCTTGCCCCACGCGACCCGCCCCCCACCGTCGCCATCATCGCCGGCCACGCCCCTGCCCCGGCCCGCGCCCCCCACAGTGGCCGTCGCCGACGCCCTCACCGCCCCCGCCGCCGCCCTCGCCGGCCGCCCCCGATGCGAGCCGCCGCCGTCACAGCTCTGTGCAGTGCTTTTTTCATATATACATGTGTATTTTTTTGTTCATTGCATTTTTTTTCATATATATAATGTATATATTTATGTGGTAGCTATATGATGAATGGATGTGGCTATGTATGTATGAATATAATGTTCATAGCATTTTTTTGTTTATATATGTTTTTTCATATATGTATTAATTTTTTATTTAGGTTGTTAGTAGATATCGATTTTAGGTTAGTGCATTTTAGGTTATTGTAGAGGTAAAAGTAAAATAAGGAAAAGGAAGAAAAGAGGAAGAAGGAAGAAGGAAGAAGAAGAAGAAAAAGAAGAAGAGGAAAAAGGAAAATAAAAAGAGGAAGAAAGGAGAAGAAGAGGAGAGGAAGAAGAGGAGAAATAAATAAGAAGAGGAAAAAAGAAGAAAAAGAAGAGGAGAAGAAGAAAAGAATAGAGGAGAAGAAGAAAAAATAGAAAATATTCTATTTTTTCTTCTTCTCCTCTATTCCTATCTTCTTCTCCTCTCTTTTTTTCTTCTTTTTTTTCTTTGATCTTCTCCTCTGTCGTCGTTGATATACCCCTCCCGATAACTTCAACACGAGGGAGAAGAAGAAAAATAAGAGGAGAAGAAGAAGAAAGGAATAGAGGAGAAAGAAGAAACTTCAACACGAGGGGGGGGGGTACCGATACCCCCTCCCCGATAACATTATTTTCCCATGTATATGTATGTCGCGTCGTTGTCGATATAACCCACTCCCGGATAACTTCGACAGGAGGGGCGATCGATATATATACCCCCTCTCGACCGTGATAACTTATACCACGGCAGCACCCCCCTCGTCCCTCTCGCTCGACCAAAACTCTTGAGGACACCCAAACCCTGGAGGAAAAAACGATGTTGGTCTCCTACCCCCTCCCGCCGCGCCCCTACCCGACAAACTCTCTCGAGGCCACCCAAATTTACCAAGTTAAAAGAGCGTTGTCGTCGAGGCCACCCCAAACCCTTGAAGCGTTGTGTCGAGGCCACCCCAAACCCTTGAAGCGTTGTCTAGGCCACCCCAAACCCTAGAGAAGCAGCGTCGAGGCCACTAACATGATTCCTTATTGTGATTAGCAAGCTAGTTCTGCGTTTTCCACTAATATATATCCATATGTTCCATGTTTGAATAATAATTGACATGTTGTAAATATGCAGAAACTATGGAGCACTCCCGAGACAAAGCAACAGAAGCGATGTTGGGGGAGATAATCGCACAAGGAAGTGATGTCGTTGCGTCGTTTCTCAACAACACCGATGGTTAGGAAGGACCGGGTGAAGAAGAGGGTTATGTTCATGATGGCTCCAGCCCATTAATGCCGGTACAAGAAGAGGGCTACGTTCATGATGGCTCTAGTGACCCAATGGAGGTACAACAAGGAGACCGTGCTGACTGCTCCGGTGACTGAACCGAGTCCGGCCAGGTATATATATATATCAGTTAAGCCCGTGCTGACTAGTTAATTGATGCATTCATTGTTTTGGTATATGTACACATATTAATTAACTCTTGTCTTTCTTCCTTTTTCTAGCCCTCTGGATCGAGCACAACTTCGGTAAGGAGACGAGGCCCGAAGAAAAAGTTGAGCTCGGATGAAAGGTTTGAGATCACAGCAATCGCGCTCGACGGCGAACCGATTGAACCCATCCGGACAAAGAACATATTTTCTGCTCATTGCGGGGTTCTTGTTAGGGACAAGATCCCGATCAGCATCCAGCAATGGTATAAGCCTAAGGAGGAAGACCCTGAGGTGTCTTATGTCAATGATATGAAGAAAGATGATCTTTGGACTGAGCTGAAGGCAAATTTCACCCTACCGCCAGAGGAGGATCCGGAGAAGCCAGTTAAAGAGCAATTAATCAAGTCTTGTGCTCTTAAGAAGATGGCAAGCCTATTCAGGAGATGGAGGAAAGAGCTGAACAAGTTTGTCGATAAAGAAGAGACACCAGAATTCATCGGCAAATATGAGAAGATCAAAGATCACTGGCCCGCATTTGTGGCCCACAAGACATCAGAAAAGAGTAAGAAGATGTCGGCGACAAACAAGAAAAATGCTGCGAAGAAGCAGTTTCACCATCGCACGGGGTCAGGTGGCTACCTCAAAGCCCGGCCTAAGTGGTCCAAGGCTGAGAATGATCTGCTTGATAAAGGGATCGAACCAGAGACAATGAACTGGCTAGACCGTTGCCTGACTTGGTTCTTCGGGGCTGGCGGAACCTTGGACCTTGTATCAGGGAAGTGCCATTGGACGAACGAGCAACTGAAAATACCAGTCAAGAGGCGTCAGCACTATATCGATGCAGCGCAGCAAGGGACGTTTGTTCCAGACAGGAAGAAGGACGAGCTCACAATGGCCCTCGGGAATCCTGAGCACCCTGGACGGACACGAGGCACACCAGGCTCCATTCCATGGATGGTTGGTTTTCCGAACGCAGGGGGTTATAAAACCCAGGAGAGGAGGAAGAAACTGGAGCAGAGCCAACTGCAGGCGCTGCACGAAAGGGTAATGGGGCTAGAGGAACGAGAAGCAGATAGTAGCAAACGACCTGCCGAATGTTCCCCCGAAGCTACCCCGCCATCTCAGCGGAGAAGCAGCGTGGCTTCCATCGAGCTGCTTCAGCCGGAGCATGTCTTCACGGCTCCTGCCAGCTATCCCGTGGATGCTATCACGGAGTCTCAAAATTGCCACATTATGATGCGGTGGATGAATTTGAAGGTCAAGGCGGCTGTTGGCTCTGTTTATCCTACTGAACATGGCGCAACTTTTCACTGCCGGCCGATTCCAGAAGGATATGCTAGGGTGATAGTGGATGAAATAACGGAGGGATTTGAGGACCTCCAACTTGACTACCCTACCGGTGAAGGGGAGACTAGGCTAGGTTCTGCTCTGAAGACTCCATGCCTATGGCGGAAGGAGCTCATCAACCTTCCGAACTGGACGCCTCCGCCTCCTCCTCCTCCTCCGGCAAGTAAGGGCACTCCGCCTCCTCCACCGCCTCCTCCTTCGGCGAGTGACGATCAGGGCACTGGGCCTTCTTCTCCGGCGTGTGGCGGCACTCCGCCTCCTTCTCCGCCTGCGCCGGCGCGCCCGAGCAGCCAGCAGCCTCCTCCTTCTCCGCCTCGCCAGCAAGGGCGGAAGAGACCCGCCGCCCCGGCTGCTCCGGCGCGTCGTAGTCCTTCTCCTCCGCCTCGTAAGCAAGCACGAAAGAAGATAGACGCCGCAGCCGCTCCATCTGCTCCGGCGTCTCATAGTACAGCCAGAGGCGGGAGGCAATACAGATACGGTCCTCCTCTCAAGCCTCTAGAGAAGTTACCGTATGAGAGGACCGTGGAGGAAAACGCGAAGATCGTGCGGGCCAAAGTGGACAACTTCTTTGAAGTGTTGAAAGCAAAGAGACATCCACCTCCGAAGGAGAAGGTAGATCTGGTGAAAGCAAAGCGCACTCTCGATGCCCTAAGGAAACCAGCAAAGTCTCTGCCGAGAACAAACTATGAGCGCATTACTGAACAGACATATCTCCAAGCGGAGAGGTCGGGAAGTACTGTCAGACATCAAAGTTCAAGAGAACGAGCAGCTGCGAAAAATATTGCCCATCTCGGCGAACAAGCAAATCAATCGTGCCCCCCGCTCAATGTGTCTAGCGGCGACATCATCGCTAATGCTCTGGGGACGGTGGCCGGTTATGGCAATCTTGCAGATTACATGCCTGACGATCAACTTCCTGATTTCATGGAGGTGGACGAACACAGATACGAGTACGGGAAGCCTCTCGTCAAAGATGAAGAATCTCTAACAACGATGATGCGAATATTCTATAATTGGTACATGAAAACCTACAGAGAGTCTGGGGGACGAATACTTTGTATCTGAACATTAAAGAGGAGCACGACCTTGTTGGAACTGATCTGTTGTCTGTTCCATTTGAGGAGTTCTTCGCGTTCTTCAATCAAAAGGCCCTCGATAAATTAACGGTCTTTTGCTATTATATGTAAGTACTATTTCTGTCATTAAGTCTCTATATATAGCTCGGCTCTTTCATTGCATGTATTTATAATTAATTATCCTCAATATATTATGCAGATTGAAGATCGTCGAGTGCAGAAAACAAGAAATTTATGATATTGGGTTCATTAACACAAATATCATAGATGATATTCAGGTTAAAAATCACGCCGAGGAGGCCGAGGCCAACTTGCTACAATTGTTGATCAAAAATCAAAACAAATATACCATACTCTTTCTTTACAACTTCAAGTGAGTGTTACTGTCGTGTGCATATTCGGTTTCCGTTGTTACTCGAGCGAGGTTATAGTAATGTAATTGATGAGTTATGCATGTGTGCGCAGCTTCCACTATGTTCTTCTGGAGATTAATCTTGAGCGGGGACTAGTAACCGTCTTAGACTCGAGACGAAAAGATCCCGAAACCTATGCGGACATGACTGAATTGCTCAACAAGTAAGTTCAATCGATCATTATCGCACCATATCGGCAACTTTTTGTTCATTTTCTGATATCTCAAATAATAATAATTATTTTCTTTGTCTTGCAGAGTTTGGAAAGAGTTCACCGCAGAAGCTACGGGACTGCCGAAGGAGCTGCGATATACATACCCGAAAGCAAGTACTACTGGCTAGCTAGTTGCGCTCCCATTGATTCTATAGCTATACTTTCATCAATGCCATTTATAATACTTCATTATCAGTTTGATTGACCTCTATTTCTCATAAAGTGCTTGTGGTAGGAACAAGGAAATGATTTCTGTGGATACTACGTGTGCGAGTTCATCTACAACGCGACTTTGAAAAATAAGCGGGGCTACTCTAAAAGACAATATGAAGTGCGTAAGCAATAATATTCACAATTTCATTTTATTACACCATCATTTCTGTTGAGTTTCATTCATATATATGTATTAATTAACCCTCTTCTTCAAATTAGACGTGGCAGATGCGGAATGAACTCCTAGAACAAGATGGCATGAAAGCAATTCAAGAGAAATTAGAGGGATTCTTTCTTGACCACGTCATCAATAAAGCCGGAGAATACCATGTGGAAGTTGATTTCAATTGCTAGGGGATTGTAACTAAGAGATCTTACATATTGTATATGTATGTAGCCAGTAGCGTCGGATAGATAATACGAAAACTTGTTGTTCGAACAATCTCTCGGAGAAGGAGAGGTCGATCGATCACTTCTCTCGGTATGCATGACAAACTTCTGTACTTAATGGTTCCCTTCATTTTCCTACTAGCTAGCGTGTCGAGGGCCTCTCTATGTATAGTACGTAGCGTCGACCAAGCACAGACATAAGAGATGACACTTCTCTCTATTAATTAGCTAGCTAACATAATATATGAAACACCTAAATTAACCCCCCAAAACCCCCAACCCCCCCCCTTAAAAAAAACCCTAGCCATTGAAATGTTGACGCGTGGATGCCTTTTAGTCCCGGTTGGTGCCACCAACCGGGACCAAAGGCCCCCCTGCCTGGGCTCGGCGCACCAGCCACGTGGAGGCCCATCTGTCCCGGTTCGTGTTAGAACCGGGACTAATGGGGGGAGGTATTAGTAACGACCCATTAGTCCCGGTTCATGAACCGGGACTAAAGGCCCTTACAAACTGGAACAAATGCCCCCTTTTCTACTAGTGTCCCTCCCGTCGAGGGGGCAACACGTGCCGAAAACCCTAATTCTCATTACACGTTTGTTATGTTTTATGCGAGTAAATTATCATAATGTTTTGTTGTGTATCAATAAAAAATGAATTTGATTTAAAATCTGGATTTGCTGTATTGTTTTCTCGACCAGCAAATATATATATACACTTAAATAATGACAGATATACAGTTTCTGAGCGCTCCATCGGAAACAGCTTAATTTCAACCAAGTCTCCTTGACGTTGATGATATTCATTGTTTACACCAGGCATCATGTGTTTGCATCAATACAATGATCTTCTACCTTTTGGTAGGTACACACCACATAACTTTAACACAAATGTTAAGTCACATAAACCAATGTTTATTATTCAGGAACACACAAACTGGCGTGCATCTCTTGCACCTTTTTATTACCTGGTTCATCTACAACTCAGTACTACTAACTCTGAATGATCATGTCACAGGTGATCGGCATCTGCTTTACTTTTTTTTTTGAAGCACTAGTTGCTATTTCTTCTCATGTAAAATTTCTGAGTCAATTGCACAAAACCACCACATTTGCGGCTAGATTTGCAGAAAACCATCAAGTCGCTTATCCATTGCAAAAATCACCGCTTTTTTACTAAACCTTTTGCAAAAAGCACTGATCATCCACTTTGGCTCGTCTAAGCGTGTTTATGACAGATGGGACCAGATCGTCAGAGCTGACTTGGCAAAAAATTGACACATACACCCCTGGAATCTGAAAACAAATGCAATCAGCTCCTCCCAATGTTGGCCTCGTCCATTCGCTCAGATCTGTCGCTGTTGAGCTCGGTTGCGACCGGATCCATCGAGGGGAGGTGCTGCAGCCACGGCTCCTCTGGCGAGGATGACGCCATGGTGGCGCAGCTCCGGCCGCCGTCGATTTGTGGAGCTCTTCCTCTGGCACCGTCCACTAGTCGGCTCTACTCGCAGGGTGAAAGAAGAAGAAAGGCGTGGAAGCGTATGCCTACCTGGCAGGGACGCGTACGTGTTAAATACACAGTGAAGATTACATCGGCGCAGGTTGTTTCAAGTCTTTGCCCCTACTCCAAGCTATGCCGGATAAGGCTTGATCTATACTAACAACCTGCGCTAATTACAATATACACACGCAATAACCTATGTGACAACATGTCACAAATCTACAACTACCAGCCTATACTTTAACATCCTCCCTTAATCTTAACATGTCAAGGTTTAGATTACGCTTGAAGGCTTGTAGTTGTCTGACTTGAAGAGGCTTAGTGAATCCATCTGCAATTTGATCTTCTGTTGGAACAAACTGGACATCCAACAGTTTTTGTGCAACTCTTTCTCGAACGAAATGATAATCAATCTCTATGTGTTTTGTCCTTGCCTGAAACACAGGATTTGCAGAAAGATATGTTGCTCCAAGGTTATCGCACCACAAACACGACATGTGTGTTCTTCCAATCCCTAGCTCATCAAGCAAAGTTTGAATCCACATTACCTCAGCAGTTACATTTGCCAGAGACTTATATTCCGCTTCAGTGCTAGAGCGTGAGACTGTGGCCTGTTTCTTTGCATTCCAGGATACAAGATTTGACCCAAGAAAAACTGCAAAACCTCCAGTTGATCTCCTATCATCTGGACACCCGGCCCAATCTGCATCAGCAAATGCACTCACTGCTGTTGAAGGAGACTTGCATATTCTTAAGCCTCTTTCGGCACTCCCTTGAATATATCTTATGATTCTTTTGACAGCTGTCCAATGCAAAGAAGTGGGAGCATGCAGAAATTGACAAACTTTATTAACAACAAAGGATATATCTGGTCTTGTCAATGTTAGATACTGTAATGCCCCTACTGTACTTCGGTATTTAGTCCCCTCTTCTGGACTTAACAATTCTCCTTCATGCAATGACAGCTTGTCAGTGGTAGACATGGGAGTACTAGAGGGTTTACAGTCTCTCATGCCTACTCGCTTGACTATGTCTCTGGCATATTTTTCCTGAGTTAGTATAATACCATCATGACATTTTTTCACTTCAATACCTAGAAAGTAATGCAACTCTCCTAGATCCTTAAGAGCAAATTCTCCTTTCAGATTTCTTAGCAGTGCTGAGGTGGCTTCTTGTGATGAGCTAGCAACAATTATATCATCAACATAAATCAACATAAACATGGTCACCTTCCCTTTTTTGAAGAAGAACAAAGACGTGTCTCCTTTAGATGCCTTAAAACCAAGTTGTTGTAGCTTTGTACTCAACTTGTGGTACCAGGCTCTGGGGGCCTGTTTTAGACCATACAAGGCCTTGTCCAATTTACACACATGATGTGGTTTTGAACGGTCCTCATAACCAGGTGGATGTCTCATATAGACCTCCTCCTCGAGAATGCCATGTAGGAACACATTCTATACATCCAATTGGCGAAGACTCCAACCCCTGAAAACAGCAATAGACAAAACAAGTCTGATAGTAGCCTTAACTACAGGGCTAAAAGTATCTTCATAGTCAATCCCATAACGTTGCTTAAAGCCTTTAGCTACTAACCTAGCCTTGTATCTATCTATAGTGCCATCGGGTCTTTTTTTAATTTTGTACACCCACTTACAGTCTATGATATTCCTCCCTTGCTTTGAAGGAACTAAATGCCAAGTTTGATTTTTCACATGTGCATCATACTCTGTGTGCATAACATTTCTCCAATTTTCATTTCTTTGTACCTCTGTCAAATTTTGAGGTTCACCAGAAGATGCAAAGTTCTTCTCATACCTGACTGTACCGTCTTTGAATTTTGTAGGTTCCAAAATACCTCGCTAAGCACGTGTAGTTATCCGTGGCAACACGCCCTCAGCCGCAGAGGATCCTTCTCCTCGTACTGCAGCCGACCGGATCAGGGTGGTTGATCCTCCCTCAGTCGCCGGGCTCGAATCCCGCGTGTGTGGGGCCGGCGAAAGCGACCCGCCAGCTCGCCCCGCACCGCTCGTGTGCGCGTCGGGCGGTGTACCGCCTGTCCCGCCTCGACAACTGGCGATCACGGCGATTAAGAGCGTGCGGGCGAGGGAGTGTCCGTCCACGGGGCCGCCTCGAGGTGAGCGCATGCGTCCGCCCCGCCCGACTAGGTGGCAGGTGGCGAATCTGGAGGCGCTGCTGGCGAACCTGGACCTGCCAGAGGATCTTCCTGGGATCCCGTGACTGCGTCAGACAGCGTGCGCGCGCCCAATCCCGAGGGCGTATCAGCCTCATGTCCAGCGCCAGGAGTTCTCTGTTGCTGCTGCATAAAATCACAAGCCGGAGCGATGTTTTCACCGCCGTTTTTTTCACCGCTGTCTCCATGAGGGTCATGAGGGTCAGGATTATTAAACAAATGATCATTAGCACAATATTCACCCCCTTGATCAGTAGGATTTAATAACTCGAGAGATAGCAAAAGTATTTCTGCACGTAAACAAGCGCCGGCATTAGGATGCAAGGTAGAAAAGGGAAAGATGTTTTCATCAAAAACTACGTCTCTGGATATGTAAACACGTCCAGTGGAGATGTCAAGACATTTATATCCTTTGTGAAGATTGCCATAGCCAAGGAAAGCACATTGTTTTGATCGAAATTGGAGTTTATGGTTATTGTACGGCCGAATATTTGGCCAGCAAGCACATCCAAAGATTCCGAGAATGAAATAGTTGGGTTTTTCATGAAACAATCGTTGAAAGGGTGTCTCAAAATTGATGACCTTGCTAGGAGTACGGTTTATCAAGTATGTGGCAGCAATGAAGGCTTCGTCCCCACTAATTGGTTCTTTGCCTTGCTTCGTAGTCTCTAAACTAATTGGTTCTTTGCCTTGCTTCGTAGTCTCTGAACTAATTGGTTCTTTGCCTTTAGCTTTTACGGTATTGACCCTCTTTTCTTTTGGGTCAGACCGAGGATTCATGCTAGCAGAGGTTCCACCATAAGTAAAGCCATTTAATTTAAATGTGTCACATATGTTATCAAATAGCTACATATATGTTGATACAGATCTTTTGTACCACCATTTGTCAATTACCTGCAAAATAGGGATTGGACTCAGATTAATTTCATAAGTTACTCCACTGGTCTCAGCCTAAGAGCATCTCTAGCAGACCCCGTATAACGCCACGGCCTGCAAAATAACCCTCAAAATGCTGGTCATCGCAGAAAATTCTGCCCAAGCAAACCTCGCAAACGCGTTCGACCCGTAAAAGTGCGGCAAAAGTTCGCCCTCAACCTGTAGATTCACAGGGTGGGAGGCCGACCCAAGCGCTTGCCCCCTATCCGCAGCGAGATTTGGCGTGAGGGAAATTTCCGCGCGGCCATTCCCGCTCCCCCTCCCCCCTCCTCGGCCGCCATTGCCCCGCCACCGCGCGCTCCGGTCCATCTTCCCCGCCATTCTTCCCCGCCATGGAAGCCTCCCAGCCGTC
The DNA here is from genome assembly GCA_963921465.1 of Triticum timopheevii. NCBI lineage: Eukaryota > Viridiplantae > Streptophyta > Magnoliopsida > Poales > Poaceae > Triticum > Triticum timopheevii. Next base: position 49,376,097 of record OY997264.1, on the reverse strand, counting down.
CCCCATCACCGTTAAGGTCGCGCACGCGCAATCCCCTCCGGCGGATCTCGTCGCCGGCCATGTCGCCCCTACCATCGCCCAAGGCCCCAACGCGCCTGCCCACAAGCGGTAGGGCAATGTTGTCGTGCAGGGCGGAAATCCGGCTGGCCTCGCTGGAAAGGCATGAGCGCCGGGCACCGCCACTGCTGCGCGATCTGCCCGGCCGCCGGCGGAGAAGGTGAGCAAGATTTCGGGCGTGAAGCGGAAGAAGGTTCCTACGAAAAGGCTGCCACCTTCATCCACTCCCTCCGCCTTGGCGAGATGTTCCTCGACGATGCCGTTCAACGGTGTTGCTTCCACCGCAAGCGAGGTGTTCGATGAGATGGCCAGAAGGTATGTATCTTTGATCTCTTGTTCTTGCTTCGCTTTTCACCATTGTGGTTGTTTGTGACTTGATGTCACTCAATGTAGCGGTGGTTCGAACAATGCCACTATCGAGTTCGTGAACTTGTTGGACACCAATGGCGTCGACATCGATCAAGCACTGTTCGCTGATTTCGATTACCATGAAATGGAGGGTGACGTCGATGATCACGGTGGTGAAGATGAAGTGAAGGAGGTAGATGAGGGGGGCGTATGAGCAAGTGCGAGCAAAAAAAGCATGAGATCGGAGAACTACACGATCTTGGAAGATCATATCTTGATCAAGGCTTGGAGTGCGGTGTCTCTTGATGCTTGCACGGGTACGTCTCAAACCTCCAAGATATATTGGCAAAGAATCGAAAATCAATATTTCAGCATGATGGCCAAGCATCCCAATAGGACACCACGAACCCTTCGGTCACTCCAAGGTCGTTGGGACTTGATCAGGCCAATTTGTAGTCGTTGGGCAGCTTGCTTGGAACAAGTTTGCAATGCACCTCCAAGTGGCGTGGAATCCGACTATGTGAGTTCGTTTTCACGTCCAAGTTGTGCACATTATTTGCATCATTTGATTTTGTTTTAATTGTGTAGGACAAAATTTCCAAACAAAGATACAAAGACATGGAAGCTTCCGAAGGCAAAAAATTTAAACTAGAGCATTGTTGGGATATGCTCAAAGAGTGTGAGAAGTGGAAGTTGATTGACAAAGAATCCCCACCAAAGAGAGGTTCAATTACGAACATGGATGAAGATGAAGATGATGATGGCCCAAGAAACTTGAACAAGTCCGATGGTGACAAGAAGACAAAGGAGAAGATCAAGAGGGAACACGAAGCATCGAGCTTGTGGGACAAGATAGATGCCATGGTGCAATCAAGTGAGTTCATGCTAGCGAAGACATTGGAGACAAAGAAAGAGTTGGCCGAGAAGAAGGCACGAGAGAAGCAAGAGACGAAGTGGAAATTACTCAAGGATGAGAGGTTGCGCAAGGTGGCCATTGAGGAGAGAAGAGCACGTCCCGCTGAGAACAAAGCTATGTCCAAACTTCTAGCCAAAGAGAATAGGATCATGACATTGAACCGCAATGACATGGACGACATCACCAAAGAATGTCATGATATGGCAAGGAGAGACATCTTGAAGAGGAGGATGCTTGCATTGGCCGGTGCATTTTACAGTGCAGGTGATGTTTTATCATCGGGATTTGGAACCAATATCGCCGATGCATCCAACGCGCCCGCCGGTGATTTCGGTGCCGGAGTTGGAACAAGTGCCGGAGATGGATTTGGGGGCGGCGATGACCTCGATGGAGATGGTGCAGAGTGAAGGGTGACCAAGATGATGACGGTCGTGGTCGTCGCTTTTGCAAGTCCTTTTGTGTTTTTTCCTATAAAACTATGCTTTTTTGCGCGCGAATTATGTTTTATTGTTTGAATTTGAACTCATTTGTCGGAATCGCTGTCAATTCTCTTATTGAGGGTTTTGGTTTGCGAGTCGACGCGGCGGCACCCGAGCAGACCCCACATAACCGACCCGTGAAGAGCATCTTCTTCGGGTATCCTTGTTTACGGGTCCATTTGCGGGGTCTGACTCTACTATTGCCCGCGTCGGCCCGCAAAGCCATTTTTCCGCGAACTGTAAACGCGTTTTGCGGGTCGGCATTATACGGGATCTGCTAGAGATGCTCTAAGGATGTGAAGATTTCCTTTATAGGCGGTCCCGAGAGCTTCAATGCGGTGAGTTGGTACATATTTCAAGCTCACTAGTGGTTACTTAGAACCTGGATTTTTTTTATTACAGAGTAATAAACCAGAACTTGGAACAAAGGCCAAAGGCCCTTACCTCCCCATCAATGATGCCAGAAAAATAGCTTTATGTCTTAGGAGTGCATAGGGAATAGTTGTACTTGTTTTTGAAGCAACAGTGTAGATCCCATGAAGAGATGAGGAACGTCTTTTGCCCTTTAGAGCATCTAAAGCCGGGTGCACCAAACCTGCCTCATACGTCTGGGCGGGCTGTCCGGTCACTGACGGTTGTGAAAAGGTGACCCAGTCGGGCACCTTAAATGCTCAGACTAACCGGCAGCGCTCGTATCCAGCCCAAATATGGGACGAATATGAGGCGGCACGTGCGCGCCCAGGCGCGTCCGCCACGTCAGCCTGGCCCACCCCGACCCCATAAATATCTGTTGGGTAATGTAGTAATTTCAAAAAAATTCCTACGCACACGCAAGATCATGGTGATGCATAGCAACGAGACGGGAGAGTGTTGTCCACGTACCCTCGTAGACTGTAAGCGGAAGTGTTATGACAACGTGGTTGATGTAGTCGTACGTCTTCACGATCTGACAGATCCAAGCACCGAACGTATGGCACCTCCGAGTTCTCGCACACGTTCAACTCGATGACGTCCCTCGAACTCCGATCCAGCCGAGTGTCAAGGGAGAGTTCCGTCAGCACGACGGCGTGGTGACGATCTTGATGTTCTACCGTCGCAAGGCTTCGCCTAAGCACTGCTACGATATTATCGAGGTGGACTATAGTGGAGGGGGGCACCGCACACGGCTAAGGAACGATCACGAAGATCAACTTGTGTGTCTAGATGTGCCTCCCTGCCCCCGTATATAAAGGAGCCAAGGGGGAGGGGGCGGCCGGCCAAGGAGGGCGCACCAAGGGGGAGTCCTACTCCCACCGGGAGTAGGACTCCCTTCTTTCCTAGTTGGAGAAGGAGAAGGGGCAAGGAGGAGGAAGAGGGGAAGGAAAGGGGGGGGGGGCGCCGCCCCCCTCTCCTTGTCCTATTTGGACTAGGGAGGGGTGGGGGCGCAGCCCACCTCTTGGCTCCTCTCCTCTTCTCCCTTGGGGCCCATTAAGGCCCAATAACCCCCGGGAGGGTTCCGGTAACCCCCCCGGTGCTCCGGTAAAATCCTGATTTCACCCGGAACCATTCCGATATCCAAATATAGGCTTCCAATATATCAATCTTTATGTCTCGACCATTTCGAGACTCCTCGTCATGTCCGTGATCACATCCGGGACTCCGAAAAACCTTCGGTACATCAAAACTTATAAACTCATAATAAAACTGTCATCGTAACGTTAAGCGTGCGGACCCTACGGGTTCGAGAACTATGTAGACATGACCTAGAACTATTTTCGGTCAATAACCAATAGCAGAACCTGGATGCTCATATTGGCTCCTACATATTCTACGAAGATCTTTATCGGTCAAACCGCATAACAACATATGTTGTTCCCTTTGTCATCGGTATATTACTTGCCCGAGATTCGATCGTCGATATCCAGTACCTAGTTCAATCTCGTTACCGGCAAGTCTCTTTACTCGTTACGTAGTGCATCATTCTGTAACTAACTCATTAGCTACATTGCTTGCAAGGCTTATAGTGACGTGCATTACCGAGAGGGCCCAGAGATACCTCTCCGACAATCGGAGTGACAAATCCTAATCTCGAAATACGCCAACCCAACATGTACCTTCGGAGACACCTGTAGAGCTCCTTTATAATCACCCAGTTACGTTATGACGTTTGGTAGCACCCAAAGTGTTCCTCCGGTAAACGGGAGTTGCATAATCTCATAGTTACAGGAACATGTATTAGTCATGAAGAAAGCAATAGCAACATACTAAACGATCAAGTGCTAGGCTAACGGAATGGGTCATGTCAATCACATCATTCTCCTAATGATGTGATCCCGTTAATCAAATGACAACACATGTCTATGGTTAGGAAACATAACCATCTTTGATTAATGAGCTAGTCAAGTAGAGGCATACTAGTGACGTTATGTTTGTCTATATATCCACACATGTATTATGTTTCTGGTTAATACAATTCTAGCATGAATAATAAACATTTATCATGAAATAAGGAAATAAATAATAACTTTATTATTGCCTCTAGGGCATATTTCCTTCAATCTCCCACTTGCACTAGAGTCAATAATCTTGTTCACATCATCATGTGATTTAACACCAATATTCACATCTGTATGTGATTAATACCCATAGTTCACATCGTCATGTGATCAACACCCAAAGGGTTTACTAGAGTCAATAATATAGTTCACATCGCTATGTGATTAACACCCAAAGAGTACTAAGGTATGATCATGTTTTGCTCGTGAGAGAAGTTTAGTCAACAGGTCTGTCACATTCAGAGCCCTATGTATTTTGCAAATATTCTATGTCTTCAATGCTTTGCATGGAGCTACTCTAGCTAATTGCTCCCACTTTCAATATGTATCCAGATTGAGACTTAGAGTCATCTGGATCAGTGTAAAAGTTTGCACCGATGTAACTTTTACAATGAACTCTTATTACCTCCATAATCGAGAAACATCTTCTTAGTCCTCACTAAGGATATTCTTGACCGATGTGCAGTGATCTACTATTAGATCAAAATTGTATTCCTTTGTCAAACTCAGAGCAAGGTATACAATAGGTCTGGTTCACAGCATAGCATACTTTATAGAACCTATGACTGAGGCATAGGGAATGACTTTTCATTCTCTTTCTATTTTCTGCCATGGTCGGGTCTTGAGTCTTACTCAACTTCACACCTTGCAACACAGGCAAGAACTCCTTCTTTGACTGTTCCATTTTGAACTATTTCAAAAAAAAATTATCAAGGTATGTACTCATTGAAAAAATCTTATCAAGCGTCTTGATCTATCTATATAGATCTTGATGCTCAATGTGTAAGCAGCTTCACCGAGGTCTTGCTTTGAAAAACTCTTATTCAAGTATCCTTTCATGCTATCCAGAATTTCTATATCATTTCCCATCAACAATATGTCATCCACATATAATATTAGAAATGCTACAGAGCTCCCACTCACTTTCTTGTAAATACAGGCTTCTCCAAAAGTCTGTATAAAACCATATGCTTTGATCAACTCATCAAAGCATATATTCCAACTCCGAGATGCTTGCACCAGTCCATTGATGGATCGCTGGAGCTTGCACATTTTGTTAGCACCTTTCGGATCGAAAAACCTTCTGGTTGCATCATATACAACTCTCCTTCCAGAAATCCATTCAGGAACACAGTTTTGATATCCATTTGCCAGATTTCATAAAATGTGGCAATTGCTAACATGATTCGGACAGATTTAAGCATCGCTACAGTTGAGAAAATATCATTGTAGTCAACACCTTGAACTTGTCGAATCCTTTTTGCGACAAGTCGAGCTTTGTAGATAGTAACACTACTATCAGCGTATGTCTTCCTCTTGAAAATCCATTTATACAATATGGCTTGCCGATCATCGGGCAACTCCACCAAAGTCCACACTTTGTTCTCATGTATGGATCCCATCTCAGATTTCATGGCCTCAAACCATTTCGCGGAATCTGGGCTCAGCATCGCTTCCTCATAGTTCGTAGGTTCATCATGGTCTAGTAACATGACTTCCAGAACATGATTACTGCACCACTCTGGTGCGGATCTTACTCTAGAAGACCTACGAGGTTTGGTAGCAACTTGATCTGAAGTTTCATGATCATCATCATTAACTTTCTCACTAATTGGTGTAGGAATCACTGGAACTGATTTCTGTGATGAACTACTTTCCAACAAGGGAGTAGGTACAGTTACCTCATCAAGTTCTACTTTCCTCCCACTCACTTCTTTCGAGAGAAACTTCTTCTCTAGAAAGGATCCATCTTAGCAACGAATAACTTGCCTTCAGATCTGTGATAGAAGGTGTACCCAATAGTTACCTTTGGGTATTCTATGAAGACGCATTTCTCCGATTTGGGTTCGAGCTTATCAGGTTGAAACTTTTTCACATAAGCATCACATCCCCAAAATTTAAGAAACGACAATTTTTTTTTGTTTCTTGCCAAACCATAGTTTATAAGGCATCGTCTCAACGGATTTTGATGATGCCCTATTTAAAGTGAATGCAGTTGTCTCTAATGTATAACCCCAAAACGATAGTGGTAAATCGGTAAGAGACATCATAGATTGCACTATATCCAATAAAGTACTTGTTATGACGTTCGGACACACCATTAAGTTGTGGTGTTCCAGGTGGCATGAGTTTGTGGAACTATTCCACATTGTTTTAATTGAAGACCAAACTCGTAACTCAAAGATTTGTCTCTGCGACCAAATCGCAGAAACTTTATTTTCTTGTTACGATGATTCTCCACTTCACTCTAAAATTCTTTGAACTTTTCAAATGTTTCAGACTTGTGCTTCATTAAGTAGATATACTCATATCTGCTGAATTCATCTTGTGAAGGTAAGAAAATAATGATACCCGCCACGAGCATCAACACTTCATTGGACCACATACATCGGTATGTATTATTTCCAATAAGTCACTAGCTCGTTCCATTGTTCCGGAGAACGGAGTTTTAGTCATCTTGCCCAAAAGGCACGGTTCACAAGCATCAAATGATTCATAACCAAGAGATTCCAAAAATCCATCTTTATGGAGTTCCTTCATGCGCTTTACACCGATATGACCCAAACGGCAGTGCCACAAATAAGTTGCACTATCATTATCAACTTTGCATCTTTTGGCATCAATATTATGAATATGTGTATCACTACGATCGAGATCCAACAAACTATTTTCATTGGTTGTATGACCATTGAAGGTTTTATTCATGTAAACAAAACAACAATTATTCTCTGATTTTAAATGAATAACCGTATTGCAATAAACATGATCAAATCATATTCATGCTCAACGCAAACGCCAAATAACATTTATTTAGGTTCAACACTAATCTCGAAAGTATAGGGAGTGTGCGATGATGATCATATCAATCTTGGAACTACTTCCAACACTCATCGTCACTTCACCCTCAACTAGTCTCTGTTTATTCCGTAACTCCTATTTCGAGTTACTAATATTTAGCAACCGAACAAGTATCAAATACTCAGGGGTTACTATAAACACTAGTAAGGTACACATCAAAAACCTGTATATCAAATATACCCTTGTTCAGTTTGCCATCCTTCTTATCCACCAAATATTCAGGGTATTTCCATTTCCAGCAACCATTTCCTTTGCAGTATAATCACTCAGTTTCAGGCTTAGGTCCAGACTTGGGTTTCTTCTATTGAGCAGCAACTTGTTTGCTGTTCTTCTTGAAGTTCCCCTTTTTCTTCCCTTTGCCCTTTTTCTTGAAACTGGTGGTCTTGTTAACCATCAACACTTGATGCTTCTTCTTGATTTCTACCTCCGCGGCCTTTAGCATTGCGAAGAGCTCGGAAATAGTCTTGTCCATCCCTTGCATTATAGTTCATCACAAAGTTCTACTAACTTGGTGATGGTGACTAGAGAATTCTGTCAATCACTATCTTATCTGGAAGATTAACTCCCACTTGATTCAAGCGATTGTAGTACCCAGACAATCTGAGCACATGCTCACTAGTTGAGCGATTCTCCTCCATCTTTTAGCCATAGAACTTATTGGAGACTTCATATCTCTCAACTCGGGTATTTGCTTGAAATATTAACTTCAACTCCTGGAACATCTCATATGGTCCATGACGTTCAAACCGTCTTTGAAGTCCCGATTCTAAGCCGTTAAGCATGGTGCACTAAACTATCAAGTAGTCATCATTTTGAGCTAGCCAAACGTTCATAACGTCTGCATCTGCTCCTGCAATAGGTCTGTCACCTAGCGGTGCATTAAGGACATATTTCTTCTCCGCAGCAATAAGGATAAACCTCAGATCGCGGATCCAATCCGCATCATTGCTACTAGCATCTTTCAACACAATTTTCTCTAGGAACATATCAAAATAAACATATGAAAGCAACAATGCAAGCTATTGATCTACAACATAATTTACAAAATACTACCAGGACTAAGTTCATGATAAATTTAAGTTCAATTAATCATATTACTTAAGAACTCCCACTTAGATAGACATCTCTCTAGTCATCTAAGTGATCACGTGATCCATATCAACTAAACCATGTCTTATCATCACGTGAGATGGAGTAGTTTCAATGGTGAACATCACTATGTTGATCATATTCGACCTTTCGGTCTCCGTGTTCTGAGGCCATATCTGTTATATGCTAGGCTCGTCAAGTTTAACCTGAGTATTCTGCGTGTGCAATTGTTTTGCACCCGTTGTATTTGAACGTAGAGACTATCACACCCGATCATCACGTGGTGCCTCAGCACGAAGAACTTTCGCAACGGTGCATACTCAGGGAGAACACTTCTTGGTAATTTTTAGTGAGAGATCATCTTAAAATGCTACCGTCAATCAAAGCAAGATAAGATGCATAAAGGATAAACATCACATGCAATCAATATAAGTGATATGATATGGCCATCATCATCTTGTGCTTGTGATCTCCATCTCCAAAGCACCGTCGTGATCACCATCGTCACCGGCGCGACACCTTGATCTCCATCGTAGCATCGTTGTTGTTACGCCATCTATTGCCTCTACGACTATCACTACCGCTTAGTGATAAAGTAAAGCAATTACAGGGCGTTTGCATTTCATACAATAAAGCGACAACCATATGGCTCCTGCCAGTTGCCGATAACTTCGGTTACAAAACATGATCATCTCATACAATAAAATATAGCATCACGTCTTGACCATATCACATCACAACATGCCCTGCAAAAACAAGTTAGACGTCCTCTACTTTGTTGTTGCAAATTTTACGTGGCTGCTATGGGCTGAGCAAGAACCGTTCTTACCTACGCATCAAAACCACAACGATAGTTCGTCAAGTTAGTGCTATTTTAACCTTCGCAAGGACCGGGCGTAGCCACACTCGGTTCAACTAAAGTTGGAGAAACAGACACCCGCTAGTCACCTGTGTGCAAAGCACGGCGGTAAAACCAGTCTCGCGTAAGCGTACGTGTAATGTCGGTCCGGGCCGCTTCATCCAACAATACCGCCGAACCAAAGTATGACATGCTGGTAAGTAGTATGACTTGTATCGCCCACAACTCATTTGTGTTCTACTCGTGCATATAACATCAACGCATAAAACCTAGGGTCGGATGCCATTGTTGGGTAACATAGTAATTTCAAAAAAATTCCTACGCACACGCAAGATCAATGTGATGCATAGCAACGAGAGGGGAGAGTGTTGTCCATGTACCCTCGTAGACCGTAAGTGAAAGCGTTATGACAACGCGGTTGATGTAGTCGTATGTCTTCACGATCTGACCGATCCAAGCACCGAACGTACGGAACCTCCGAGTTCTAGCACACGTTCAGCTCGATGCCATCCCTTGAACTCTGATCTAGCCGAGTGTCGAGGGAGAGTTCCGTCAGCACGACGGCGTGGTGACGATCTTGATGTTCTACTGTCGCAAGGCTTCGCCTAAGCACTGCTACAATATTATCGAGGTGGACTATGGTGGAGGGGGGCACCGCACACGGCTAAGGAACGATCACGAAGATCAACTTGTGTGTCTAGATGTGCCTCCCTGCCCCCGTATATAAAGGAGCCAAGGGGGAGGGGGCGGCCGGCCAAGGAGGGCGCGCCAAGGGGGAGTCCTACTCCCACCGGGAGTAGGACTCCCTTCTTTCCTAGTTGGAGAAGGAGAAGGGGGAAGGAGGAGGAAGAGAGGAAGGAAAGGGGGGGCGCCGCCCCCCTCTCCTTGTCCTATTTGGACTAGGGAGGGGAGGGGGCGCAGCCCACCTCTTGTCTCCTCTCCTCTTCTCCCTTAGGGCCCATTAAGGCCCAATAACCCCTGGGAGGGTTCCGGTAACCCCCCGGTGCTCCGGTAAAATCCTGATTTCACCCGGAACCATTCCGATATCCAAATATAGGCTTCCAATAAATCAATCTTTATGTCTCGACCATTTCGAGACTCCTCGTCATGTCCGTGATCACATACGGGACTCCAAACAACCTTCGCTACATCAAAACTTATAAACTCATAATAAAACTGTCATCGTAATGTTAAGCGTGCGGACCCTACGGGTTCGAGAACTATGTAGACATGACCTAGAACTATTTTCGGTCAATAACCAATAGCAGAACCTGGATGCTCATATTGGCTCCTACATATTCTACGAAGATCTTTATCGGTCAAACCGCATAACAACATATGTTGTTCCCTTTGTCATCGGTATGTTACTTGCCCGAGATTCGATCGTCGATATCCAATACCTAGTTCAATCTCGTTACCGGCAAGTCTCTTTACTCGTTACGTAATGCATCATTCTGTAACTAACTCATTAGCTACATTGCTTGCAAGGCTTATAGTGATGTGCATTACCGAGAGGGCCCAGAGATACCTCTCCGACAATCGGAGTGACAAATCCTAATCTCGAAATACGCCAACCCAACATGTACCTTCGGAGACACCTGTAGAGCTCCTTTATAATCACCCAGTTACGTTGTGACGTTTGGTAGCACACAAAGTGTTCCTCCGGTAAATGGGAGTTGCATAATCTTATAGTTACAGGAACATGTATACGTCATGAAGAAAGCAATAGCAACATACTAAACGATCAAGTGCTAGGCTAATGGAATGGGTCATGTCAATCACATCATTCTCCTAATGATGTGATCCCGTTAATCAAATAACAACAGATGTCTATGGTTAGGAAACATAACCATCTTTGATTAATGAGGTAGTCAAGTAGAGGCATACTAGTGACGTTATGTTTGTCTATATATTCACACATGTATTATGTTTCCGGTAAATACAATTCTAGCATGAATAATAAACATTTATCATGAAATAAGGAAATAAATAATAACTTTATTATTGCCTCTAGGGCATATTTCCTTCAATATCCCCATCCGCCAAGCCTAGACACCAGTCAATTCGAACTCCATTTCACTTCCCTCTCCGTCCAATCCACTTCCGATCCCTTTCCCTCTGATCCGATGGCTGTCGATGGAAGCAATGGTGGCTCCGGTGCAGAATCCGGCAACTCGAACATCAATGTGGAGGAGGTGGCCCTTCTCATCGCCTGGAAGAGGTCGCTGCTCGAGCAAGGCATCCCAGGCACTGATGGATCTTCCTCAGCGCCCATCGCCCATCGACGCAGCGCCGGTAACATCGTCGCCCCTTCCCTCCCGGCGCACAGCTCCGCTCTGATCCTTCAGGTACGCCGCCCACCTCCACCACCCTCTGGTTCGGAAGTGGTACCCAGCCACCGCTGGGTCCTCATGCCCGCGCCGGGGCCGGCGCATACGAGGACGCCCGAGTCCGAGGCACGTGCAGCCTGACGTGAGCGGCGGCGGGCGAGGGAGAGGAGGGAGGCGATGTCCATGACCCGTTCTCGTGTGAGCGGGTCGGTAGATCCCGAGGTCGCATTCCTTGCGTTGGTCCTCCACCACTCTCTCATGAAGGCGGAGACAGATGCGCGGCATCTTCATCCCAAGAATGACAAGGCGCTCCGACGCGCCATCGAGTTGTAGGAGCATGAGCCAAACAAGGAGGCGGCAAAGAAGGTGCGGCCCGCCGTGCGAAGGAGCAGGAATGTCTGCTCCACAAGCTATCGGGCATGAGGTGCATCTCCGACTCCGATCTGACGGACGGCTCCACCTCCAGCCTCTACAACGACGACGCACCTTCGCACATCGACGCCTACACGGAGGAGGGCATAGTCGCGCCGACGACCAGAATGGGAAGGGGCCGGCAAGGAAATGTTGATTTGCTCAGCCCTTCCCCGTTATGTTTATATTTAACTATGTTTTAAGTTGTTTGTAGTATGGATTTGCAGTTGAACTCCGATGAACTATGCTCCTTTTGTCTGGCGATGCAATGTTGATCCGATGAACTGTGATTGATCCAGTTTTACGTAGCGTTGCATGGGTTGTATGGTTTTGAGGGTTCAGATATGAGGGACGCGGGTGTGAAAGCCAACCAATGAGGCGTGCCCGGTCAGTGCATGCGGACGCTCCCGGGCGCGTACGCGGGCGTTTGAGGGCCTGGATTTGCTATCTCCGCCTGTGGATACTCTTATAGAGGTTTATCGTAATCCGCATGTAAGTTATTTTAGATCTCAAGCAAAAGCGATGCAAAGGTGAAACTATTACAAGCATGTGTGTGTGTGTGTGTGCGTGTGTGTGTGTGTGTGTGTGTGTGTGTGTGTGTGTGTGTGTGAAAGCAAGAATTAAAGAGAGCCCTCAGGAAGCCGCCTCCTGCCCCCCAAAATACTAGGGTTCCTCTACTTCCCGTCGTTGCCGCCGCCGATCCAACCCATCTCCAGTGGCCTTAATTAGGGTCATGGCGACGCGGTGGATCCTGACCCTTGCTGGCATGAGGGCTCCATTTTTAGATATTGCTTCAACTCGTCTTAGGCTTTGTGTCCTCTCGGGAAGACGAGACGGCAGCGGCTTCCTAAAGATGAAAAAAGATTATCCCCGCCTAGCCCCCGTCCAAGTGGTGTGTCTAGCATTGTCGTTGGGCGTGTGAAGGTGTGTCTCCTGCGGATCTGTCCTTGGTGGATTTCCTCGGATCTAGTCGTAGTTTGTCTACGTTCATGTCTCTTTAGGTTGGATCCTTTCGATCTACGCTACTCTTCAAGGCATTAGTTGTTGTTCTGGTGTGTTGGTCCTATGAGACGTTAGCACGGCGACTTCCCGACCGTCTACTACAACAAGTTATGCTCGGCTGTGGCGAGGGAGGGATGATGACAACGGCGTGCCTTCGGCTCGCTTAAGTGCTTATAGTCGTTGCTAGGTGGTCTACGAATCTAGATATAATTTTTATTTATTTATGATGTTCGTTGTACAGCCATGAATTAAGATAAATATATCAAAAAAATTCTAGAAAAAGCAATAATTGAAGTGCGCAAGAATAACGACTAAGAAGAAGAGAGTAATGGAAAAGATGAAAACTGCAGCTGGGCTAAAGGCATTCTTATGGGGTTTGAATTCATCAATAGTGTTATTATATTTAATTGTGTGGAAACACAATATTTGGTTCATATACGTAATCCATGTTATATGTGAATTATGCGGGTGGAGCCAATAACAAGATACGTGCATACTGCAACAACTTCATATCACGCATGCCATCACCGTCCTTCCAATACCTATCGACAGAGTAGAACAGTGATTAAGGGAAGCCCTGTGGACGTAAGATAAAACGGCTACGCTAAATATCAGTCGACTAATTTTTGGCGAAGTCTCAGTCGATAACAATCCCTGTGTACGTGTACATTGGCTCGAACCAGCTTTTTTCTTTGTCGCTGCATGGGCCGGTGGAGATGAGAGAGCCTTTCTTTTATTTTTCTTCTGGGCCTTATTCCCTTTGCTATGCAGCCCAAGTTTCCCGAGTGTGTTTTTTAGTTATTTTTGTCAGCCTACAAGAAAAGTACTTTAGTTTGTTTCTTTTTCTCGCCTTACACAAGTGAGTTTTGCCGGTCGGAGAGGAAGTCACAGTGGCTTCTCTTTTTCCCAAAAGAAGTTTTCATTTTTCTTTTTTTCTTTACCTTTTTCTTCTTTTTATTGTTTTACTTTTCATTTACTTTTTATAAGTCTTTAACTTTTCTTTTATTTATTTTTACTTATTATTTGCTTATCCCGTTTCATTTTTTTCGTTTTGTTTATTTAATTTAATTTTCCTTTTGTCCTTGCTTATTAATGTTGTGTTTTATTCTATTTGATTTTAGCATATTTTCCAAATTTCGCGCAGCCCTATTTTAGCAACGAAATTTCCTACCAATTATTTGTTAATCATTTTTAGTTGCACATCCATCAGATGGTTTGTAAGTAAATGTTGTTTGCGGTAGTTGAAATTTTATTACCTGGATTGCTAAAATTTAGTCGATTGAGTTTAACCGAAGTCCCGGTACACATATATGGCAGTTAGACCACAGTTTCCGTAAGATTCATGCAACACTGCTTGTCTAGTGTTACCCCGACTTGTTTAGCGCCCGCTTCTTCTTTCTTTACTTTTCTCGTGTTCGGTATTGATGCGCGATGTGCTGGTTGTGAGAGGCGTTTTTCATTGTTTTTGTTGGACTTTTCAATTGCCATGTACACATCATATCTACCGCGGAGTACTTGTCTCAGGGGAGGGGGTCTTCGTCCCTCGGGGTTCTTTAGTTGCATTTTTTTTCTTCTGTTTTCCCATTTTTTATGCCAGATCTCTATTTGTGAATTTATTTATGTATGCATTTAGATTTTTTATGCTTGCATAGGGTAGGAAATGCTTTTTCTTCGATGACTGGGGATTTTTGAACCATGTAGACATAAATGTTAGTGGGTGTGTTGGTTGTTAGCGGGTTTTTAAACCATGACTTCTGTTTTGTATAGGACCGGCATTTTCATATTATTTTTCTTGTTTATGCGTAAAAGAATATTAGCATATATTTTTTCCTGCACCCGGCCGCAAGTGCATGTCTTCTAACCCGACCGCAACTAGACTTTTTTGTTATGTCAGAGGGGGCGTCGGGAGAGGGGGCGGGCCAGTTGCAAGCCCAACAACAGCCCCGCAACTGCATGTCCCCAACATGGTTGCAACTCTTCTTTTGTTTTGTTAGGGAGGGCACCGGGAGAGGGGGCGGGCCAGTTGCAATCCCGACAACAGCCCCGCAACTGCATGTCCCCCAACATGGTTGCAACTCAACTTTTGTTTTGTCGGAGGGGGCGCCGGGAGAGGGGGCAGGCCAGTTGCAAGCCCGACAATAGCACCGCAACTGCAAGGGTCGCACCAGACCGCAACTGCATGTCCCCCAACATGGTTGCAACCTCTACTTTTGTTTTGTAAGAGGGGACGCCGGGAGAGGGGGCGGACCAGTTGCAAGCTCGACAACAGCCCCGCAACTGCATGCCCCCTAACATGGTTGCAACTCGATTTTTGTTTTGTCGAAGGGGGCACCGGGAAAGGGGCCGGCCACTTGCAAGCCCGACAACAGCCCCGCAAGTGCAAGTGCCGCACCCGACCGCAACTGCATGTCCCCCAACATGGTTGCAACTCGACTTTTGTTTTGAAGGAGGGGGCGCCAGAAGAGGGGGTGGGCCAGTTGCAAGCCCGACAACAGCTCCGCAACTGTAACTGCCGCATTTGACCCCAACTGCATGTCTTTTAACCCGACCGCAACTGGACTTTTCTGTTCTGTCAGAGGGGATGCTGGGAGAGGGGGCTAGTCAGTTGCAAGCTCGACAACAGCCCCGCAACTGGAAGCGCCGCACCCGACCGCAACTGCATGTCCCACAACACGGTTGCAACTGGACCTTTGTTTTGTTAGAGGTGGCGGCGGGAGAGGGAATGGGCCAGTTGCACGTCCGACACTAGGAATGCAACTGCAAGTGTCGTACCTAGGCCTACAATTGCAAATGTCGTCTTGGACTACACCTGCATGTTGCCCTGATGCCTGCTGATTAAGACTTATTTAAATCTCAATCGACTGGACCGTATCCACACCCCATTATTTACTTTCTTTTTCTTATTTAATATCTTTTTATTTTTATTTTTCTGTTTCTCTAAAAAGAGGTGTTTTGATTATTTTTTTAAATGTGACACACCAATCCAGTTGCACCTCTGCATCGCATGTGTAACTGAATATGATTGGCTCTCTTATTTTGTTAGTAGTACCATTGTCAACTTGTGGATGATAGCAAAATTACAAATAGATGAGACCCAATCTAAGAAAATATGCAAGGAAAAACCATAATTAAATAATGCTAAACATTTTTCTAATTTCATGATGAATATTTTTAAACAATATTGTACATTTTCTAATGGCACTCTAATTTTTTTAAATACATGATTAATATTTGTGAAAATGCATGAACATAGTTCTTAAAAAATATCACGACTAATGCTTACATTTTCTAGAAACAAAAATAGTATAGATAAGAATGGAAGGAGAAAAATGAAAAGTAAAACTGGACAAAATTGATAGTAACCGTATGTTAATTTTTTTGCACGAACAACAAGCTAATACATCCGGCCGGTGCACCACAAGTAGTCAATGGAGCAGCAGCACGGAACAAAAATACTGCCCAATCTCTGGCCCAACTCAGCTCAAAAACACACAAAGCAAAGACAAACAGGGCAGCCCAAAAAGCAACTAGAGGTGACTTGGTATGGGCTGGACAATAAAGCAGAAAAGCAAAAAAAAAAAAAACAGGTGACGTCAGCCGACTGAGACTTGTCTCAGTCGACTGAGACCTAGACAAACCCAAGATAAAACACACATGCTACTTTTATTCACTTACCATTTATCCTCTAAGGAGAGATATCGTTGTTGTATCTCTAAGCCCGCATCACAAAGATAATAATATCCTTCAAGTCCCAATGGGCTAAATATTGTGCAGTTGACGTTTGTGCGGTATCATGAAAAACATTAACATGATCATATAGCAAAGATCATATATCTTATCTGTGTTCAACTCATGTAAATACTAGGGTTCCCTTTTAACCCCAAGAAGGTCGTGATGACGTCAAATCAACATATTTCAACATCAAAATATGTCTTTTACATTTAGCACTCAAAACCACTCGCTTCTTCGGGGATCATGGCAAACTCAAGCAAAAAGGGCGGTAAAGTGCCGAAAATCCTATGAATAATATTAAAAAATGCTAAGCAAAATGTCACACAAAATGCACTCATCAGACTCCTGGAAGGGCCACCTACAGGTGAAGACTCCTCTTGGAATATAAGATCTCAATCTCTTAGGATTTGGAGATCAAACTATATTACCTTTGTTATCTATTCCACATCGAAGTGTTGGATCCATGAGACCTCTTGTGTTGACCACTTGACCTTTGTTTGCGATATATGTATGTTGGCTCGTGGATTTCCTCTTTTGTTCTCCTTGTGTTTCCCCCCATTTCTTCGTGTTCATCCTCGAGCTCACCTCCAATTCAAGATCAGGCCACCATTATAGTTTACCCCATATCACAAGTTTCATTGGGCTTTCGGCTAATGAGAATCCTGGGGCTCAACAAGTATTCTTTTAGCGCGTTGAAGACATATTGGGTCTCATCCACCTATTTAGATTTGTTGGCACTCCAGGGGGCCTTAAAGAAATGGAGTTATTTCTTGGCGGAGCGGGAAACCAGGGTAGCCATCCTCCTAGCCAGGCGTTATACGTCTTGGATGGAGCTTGGGGGGGGGGGGCATTTCGAGATGGTGTGGATTTGCTTCGATCTCACATTGGGTACTCATCGGAGGTTCTCTGTTTTAGAAGAAGGGTCACATTTATATTCACACAACACAGCAAGTTACATTGCACATGCCTTCTCTTTGGAGCAACCCAAGAGGCAAGACACCAATAAGATCTATAAGAACCCCCTCCCCCAAAGAAATTTTGCAAAAGAGTCCTTCTAGGTCCATACAACCACCAACACCATGGCTATTTTTTTACTTTCACCGGTTGCTAAGCGCCCGTCAAAAAGAAGAGAATGTCGTAGCAGCAAAGCTATGCCATGAGCCTCGAGACATACGGCGTGCGAGCAACGACACTTTTGCCGATGTGGGTCATCGGCCGGAGAGAATCTCCGCATCACTTGGATTGCGGCTCTAGTGTCCTCCAGTAGTGGCGCCGACGAGGGGTTTCAGAACCGCCAATCATTTTTCCACCGTCAAATCTCTCAGCGATCCGCCTCCCGGAAGAGGCGCCCGTCATCTCCGACGCAAAAACATCAACTCCACAACAAAAGGAAGGGGGGCCTGCGGCCTCGTCGACACTGGAAAAAAGAACGGCTCCCCCTGTCACTGCTCCGGAGCGGGGGAGGGGAAACCGTTCACTTTATATACCCTTGAAAAAACCGCTCGCTTTGAGGGTCCTCATCGGGTCGAGCGTGGGCATGGTGCTGGTTTTCCGCATGGGGCCGGCCGCATGCACCTCATGTGCCACCCTCGCGTGCAGACCCTATCCATCTGTCACGTCACGTTTCCTGCCGCGGTAACAACAAGGCCAGGTGGCGGGCCCGGCCAGTCACCACGGGACCCACACGCCACGCCCGCCTAGACACCTGCTCCCTTCCCCCAGCCTTCACTCGCGGAACACTCTGCTCTCCACAGTGCGGTGCCAGCCGCGGCCGGCCACCGACCGATCCCACCCACCTCGCCGTTCCTCGCGCCGCAGGCCGGTGGCCAGCGACGGCAAGCGAGCCCTCCCACCAATGACCACCCCATCCGGCTCGGACCCTCGCCGCTCCGCCGCCGTACTCCATGCAAGAGGTTCTTTGTCTCCTCGATAAACCTGGCCAACGAAGACCTGTTAACTCTGTTGTCCGTCAAAGCTTCCACTCCTTCTTTACAGTCTAGTTCAACAATGATGGGTTTCTCCGTACGCTGCAGCGCCAGGGACGTACCCTCGAGACATGCGGCATGATTGGTGTGCGGCATGATCGAAGAATCCGACACGGGGAGAAGATGATGGCTCCCGTGTCGTCCCTCAAGACCA
Source organism: Triticum timopheevii (assembly GCA_963921465.1). Lineage (NCBI taxonomy): Eukaryota > Viridiplantae > Streptophyta > Magnoliopsida > Poales > Poaceae > Triticum > Triticum timopheevii. The sequence continues at coordinate 49,357,342 of OY997264.1, read as the reverse complement.
TGCCCGCACCTCCAGTACACTCGCCATGGATATGTGACCCATCAACATTTAGTTTCACCCAGCCAGGTGGTGGTTTTACCCATGTAGATACAGGAGTAACACTAGACTGAACCTTTGATCGCCTCACCACTTGTGGCACCTTGTGAACCATCATCTTCCCTTTCACCAAGTCTCCTTGTGGTTGTTGTTTGATGCATAAGAGGGATTTGATGTAGCTGTTCAGAAATCTCCTCAAACTCTCGATTGATGGTGCCGGTTTGTGATGTATGACTTCGTTCCGACAGTGCCAAGCTCGCCAAAAAGTTATCAGAATGACCAAGCGCTGCAATTTCGGCTGTTATTCAGGAGATGTAGAAGCCATTCTTCGCTGGTGTTGGACACCATCCGCAGGTCCGGAAGAGGCCATGACTCCTTCATAGCATCCCATAGGGCGCACGCCATAGGGCACCTGCACACGGCGTGAAAGGTATCTGAATGGAAAAGGAAAGAAATGAAAGTCACCGATCTTCCATATCCAGAAATAAGAGAAGGATGGATGCTGGAGCCTCCTCAGCGATTTGAGCTTCTCGGCCGTCGGATCTCTCCCTTGATGCGTTTCTGGCCGTCCGACCCCCCTCCCGAACGCCCTCGACCGTTGGATCAAAACCGAGACCGCTGCGATGCCCCGGTCGTGCCACCGCCTGTAAAATTGGGTGGCCGCTGAGGGCATTTTTGTCATTTCGCATAGAGGTGTATAAAAGACGAAGGCTCGCGTGGGGATGACCTAGCCATCGCTCCTCTCCCACTCGTGCTAGCCCTCCTCCCCCCCCCCCCCCCCCCCCCGCCCCGCGTCTCTCCCCCTGGTCCAAACCCTAGGCCCGCGCCCGCCGCAGCCGCCGCTTGCCCAGGCCATCCTCCCGCTGTGAAAGAAGCGGCCAGAGAGGGAGGGCGTTGCCGGGTGTGCGCGTGCCCCTCCGCGGATTCGCGTCGCGGTTGCCGGAGGCGTGGGCGCCGCGGGTCAACCACGCCGGGGAGGATGGGGGCGCCACAAGCCTCGTCGGAGGTCGCCTCTCCATCCGCTACGGCTCCGGCGCTCGTCCTCCTCACCGGCGGTCGCCTCTCCATCCGCCACGGCCTCGGCGCTCGTCCTCCTCACCATTATCACCCAGCGATCCTCCCCGCCCTGGCGCGTCCTCTGACCTCAACGGTGGCTGCTAAACCCGCAGGTCTCTCTCTCTCTCTCTCTCTCTCTCTCTCTCTCTCTCCACTGCTGATCCCCTTTTTTGCAGCTCAGTATGCTAGGGAATGGATTCACAGTCACAATGGAGTACTGGGTGCGACATCCAGCGCAGGTTGGTATTCTACCCCTCTGAGATGTAATCTTGTGTGCTGCAGTCTACCTTGAGGAGAGGGATTAGCAATTTTTGTTTTCTTCTTGTGGAGGAGATTCTCAGATTTAGCTAGGTTCCAAAGAAGAGATTTTTATTTGTCTTTCTTGATTTGTTTGTACCTTGCTGCCAAGGAAGGCATTGGATCTAGCTAAATATTTACAGAGCACATGTTTGTTGCCTTGCTTGGCTTGTTGGCCGTATTCTGCTCTATGTCCGTGTATGAGTAGAGGTGCTAGCTAAGATACATATGTATGCATATATGTGTGTGTTTTCTTTGCTTCGGCTGAAGATGTACTGATTTTGCCCCAAAAAAGCCATGAATATTGCAATTTGCTTGATTCCTACTTGTGTTATTGTTAAGCATGGTTTCTTTTTTTCAGCAGCCTATGTGATGTGTACCTATGTTGGTGCCTTGCCTTTACAGAGATCCATTATGCCTTCCTCTCCATAAGCAAGACAAGCTTTTACTTGTACCCTGGAACATGGAGCGGCTCGACGCGCCGGCCACGTGCGCCGAGGAGCCGGCTGCTAGCAAGGTGAGCCCCCTTTGCTTGGACCTGCCTATGCTAGATCTGTCCAGATTTATGCGATTGGATCTGTCTTTGATATATGCCATGTGATTTGTAGTTGAATAATCCTTCTAGTCATGTCGATGCTTCCTATGTAGTCCACTGTGCATCAGATTGTTTAGATCCAATGAATAGCCATTTTTACCCTGTCCATGCTTGCTATATGGTCCGCCATGTATCAGACTGTTTAGATTTTTTTTTGTCTATCTGCTTGTCTTTGCTAATTGTAGTCAACCCATAGCACGGTTGATGTTTGTATGGAAAGAACGTGCCCTGCCTTCTTTAAAAGCAGGTTTTCTGTTGTCTCATTCAGTTAGGCTTTTAGAGATTAAATGGTAACATATATATTCGCTGCAGGACGACAACCGTGCAAATCTGTCCTATTTTGAGATGAGCTATGCATGGCTAGCTTGATTTAGTTTCCAGGAGTAGATCTTTATTGATTTATTTTTTAGTTTGTACCATAGTTTTTAATTTGTGTAATTTGTGCAAGATGTGCTGCACGCAGGAGTGAGAGGCGGAGCGTGGTCGTTGTGGCAGGCGGCGCGCTACCAGCACCACAGCAAGATGGGATGCGCACAGGAGGGAGTGGCTGGGCAAGGTGATAATGGCCTTCTCGAGTCAGCGTCAGCAGCTGACCATTGACGGTGACACAAGGGGGGCACGCTCTATGGTGTTGCCGTCATATGCCGCCATATGTAGTCACAGCTCCACCGGGTAAACATCCATCCCTTCTTCCCCTGTCCATCTCCTATGATATATTTGTGCAATTCATGCACTAATTTGTACCCAGTTGGTACAGAATGTACTTGATGTTGCACACCATTTGTGGTTACATCTTACCAATTATTGAGCATTTTGCCATGTTTCTTTTTTTTATATGAAGGTTTTAATGTTGCTTACAAAATGCTTCTTCATTTATATATATCACTGATGTTGCTTCTAAATTATTTCAATTAAGTATATTTTTTAAGGAAATTTAGTTTCGTAGTTTCAAACTATATCCGTGTATTTTTATTTGTTTGCTACATGATTCAATGTGTCAAACCCAGAAGATGCCTTATAAATGTGGTGTACTACTAAAATATGTTCCTTTTCCATCACTCAATATGAAAATACTTCATAACCAGATGTCGGCGACCCGCCCCACCGGATGACGCCATACCTGGTGCAGGGCATGTGCACAACGCTCGAGGACAGCACTTACTGCCTCTGTGACGCTGTTGGTGCCGGGAAGGATGAGAGGCTCGAGGCAGACCTGAAACTAATTTGGTTGGTGGGTGTTTTAGTTTGCTAGATGGATGCGCTTCAGTTATAGGAGAGCATGCCTTATATGTTTTATGTCAATGCTTGGTTTCATGTCAAATAGCAATTTAGAGAGTTCCATTCCACAATATCTTGCCCTACTGTTGCTATAAATACACATATATAAATCCTCTGTGATTACCCAGCATCATGGTTTAAATTACATTAATCGGGACTACCATGCTTCTAGGTGGTCCCTTAAAGTCAGAACCCTCAAAGAATTTAGATAGAAGGTGCACACAATTCTTGTTTGCCGGTTTAGCATTTTACCATGTTTCTTATTTTATCCGTATTTCTCTTTGATCCATAAAAGTTGCTTCTATGGTCCGCTGCTGCTGGTCCGTTATATGGATTAATTTGTTTCTTACTCTTTGTTGCTCAAGAAACCATTAGATGTTGTTCTTTGGATTCATTGCCTGTCAGCTGGGCTATGACTTCCATAAGTTAGCATCATTTATATGTCAGTATTTTGCTGTTAGTAACTTTAATAAAATTGTGAACCTATGTTCGCTGGACAGGGGGCAACATCAGACCAGTGATATTGAGGTGACGTTGGCCATGGGCGCAGCTGTCCACAGCTAGGAGTGGGATTGTTAGTTTGTTACAACATATACAACACGGAAGGTGCTATAATAATCCCCACTATTATTTATTTGTGTCATCTGCTAATGGTTTTGTATTTGAAAAAGAATATCATGGTTGTTTCTTATATACACAGGGTGATTTAAACAAGCCAGAATTGTTTCGGCTATGATTCGCAACATAGATGGGGGATTTTAAAATGTCAGACAAGAAAGTTATCGGCCTGGTAGGTTCAAATTCAGTTCTTTTTTTCATTTTCTTTTCTATTACAGAATAATTTGAGTTAGCTAAATGATTTATGGAGTATATAACTAAATGTAGACATATTGAGTGGGTCATCAGAAGCCCCAAAGCATGATGAAGTTTGAGATCTATTATCTATGGTGAAAAATGAGAATCGATGCAATATTTCTGAAATGTGTTGCTTCTGCGCGTTTAGTTGGTCTAGGTTATATTTGGCTTTTCAATTAGGCTTATGTGTAATGGATGGGTGGCATGTAAGTAGTATATCCCCTTACAAGATTTTTGTTAAGTAGTCCCTGGACCAGTATTCAGCTAAGCGAGAGTAAACAAAAGAATATCAACATAGCAACTACTACTAGATCAACATCTGCTATATATACACTATTTTTTTCAACCTTCTATTTGATTTCTTCTTCCAGTTTGTTGATGACTTTGGGTCTCCGAGCATCTCTGGAGCCTGCTGGACGCTGCTCTTGCTGCTTGGTTCCCATGTTAACCCATATCTTGCTCTATTTACTCTTGCTTGTCATGTGTTTATTTATCTATTATTCTTATGTGTTCATCCCTTTGTCTGGCATGCGTTGGTGTCTTCTGGGTTATTCTTTAAGAATCATATAGGTCTGTTCTATTGGTGTCATGTTTTTTTATAACTATGTAATTAATTACAAACATATATTTAGATTAGATTATCCTTCTTAGATTAGATAGCATAATTAATGGGATGTAAATATTTGATTTCGCAGCCAGGTTTTTCATTAGTTTTGTTCCAAGAATAGTACTTTTGTCTTTGATTTCTATGTATAAAACAGAGAATAAAAAACTTCTTGCCGAGGTGCACCTGATCCCAGTTTTTCTTTGGTACGGTCAGTGTTTGTACCTTCTGGTTGTTTCCATTGAATGGTTTTCAAACATTTATTAGGGATTCAAAGGAAGGGCTAAAAACCGCATAAGAATAGCCACTTCTGCTTGAAGAAAACTCCATGGAGTTCCGATTCGGAGCTCAGCTTGAGCAACTGTTCATTTCTTGGTTTTTCTTAATTTGGAATGCAAGCATGTTGCCTTTTTTTACAAGAATTCTTCACCTATTCAAGCAGCTAAATTTTGTGTAAATTAGAACAAAAAAAAACTATATCAACATTGTGGTGAACTGATAAACAGAAAGAAAGATTAGCAAATAGTGCACTCACACAAATCACAAAAACCGAAAAAACTATATCAGCATTGCAGCTTTCAGTGATTATCAACTGCAATGTAAATGTGTATTTTCGTCCAGTCAGCCTGCCACCTCTCTTGCTATCTAGCTTACTGTGGCCTGTGGTCGCCCAGATCCTGGCAGGGATAGTAGTATGTGGCCAGAGCAGGGCATCTATCTCGGCGACCCAGCTATCAGCACAATACTCCAAGGTATTTGGATCCTTGCCTTGCGCCTGCAAGCCCATCGCCTATCCTCACAGGCACTAGCATAAAATTCATATGCTTCTCTACTTCAAACCAAAGGACCCTTGTTATAGAAGGAAATTGCTTTTATTCATGTATTTTAGAAGTATATACATTCTTGAACCGATGCGAAAATTGTGTTGTATTTCATACTTAACCAAATGCAAATCAACGTTCTTTAGCACTACTAGTAAATGGCACGTGCCATACACGTGTAGATTTTAGAATTATTATGAAATGTTGTGTGTTGGTGCAAGTAGTCCGATTGTCAATATTTATTAACTTCATTTTCAGGCATAATATGGTACACCTACATGCTTATATTGACAACGGTAGGTTTGTCTAATCAATTAGGATTTTACACAGATAAATTATTGGTAGAAACAACAGAAAAGTCATGTCATAATATATCTAAAATGAATTTATAAGAGAAAGTACAGCCTAACACATAGTATTAAGCTTCTGCTTACTTACCATTCACTAATCTGGCGCATGCAATTTTTTTCTCTCTCTCTCTCTCTCTCCCATCAATCGTCATTTTTTTTCCTAAGTAGCTGTCCACTAGAATGTGTCTGGTCAATTCTAGTCTACTTGCTAGAGTACTGTAGGGCTCAGGAGCACGCCAGAATTTTCTAGATATCAGTGAGAGGAATCTTCACGCGTACGGGCAGGCTGGCAACGCGCAGGACGCCCCAGCACCGCGAATCCCACTACTGTGGGCCGTTAGATTGCCCTATCAAATGGTGTATATCTGGCCACGTAGTTTCCTTGCTACAGTTATTGAACGTGAACCGTTTGATTGCAAATATCCAACGGCCTGTATGAGCTGATATTGGTACACTATATAGTGGTATAGATATGCCATGTTATAGAAAAAAAGGTTCTTAATTCCGAATATCTTTTGTGCATTCTTGGTTTCAAGAGCAGGCACATGTTTGGTTGGGTTCCCAATGCTTTATGAAGCATCATGATCAGGGAACAAATACAATGCTTTGTTTGATTTCTGTTCATATTATCCCTCTAAATATTAAGTGGGCTTCTCTTCAAGTGTGCCTGATTATCGGTGATATAACCTTTGGACCAACAATGCTCGACATTTTAGGGATTTACTCTCGCATCGACTAAACGCATGGTTCATTGCTGACAGTAGTGTCTGGAGCGGGTATTTCTTTTTGGAAACCACATTAGAGCTTATGGGCATCAACAATTTTATCAATGAGGAAGTATTCCGAGCCAAGGTCACTGCTGAGTAGACATGAAGAGGATGAATCCTACTTTGATGAGCCCTCATACATCATGCTTCACCTTCCTTCAATGTTAGAGGTGAGGATTGTGCGAACTCATATACTGTTAGCTTGACAGTATGCAAGATAGTCTAGTTGTATTTTTTTTCATCAGTGTTGAAGATAAGCTTGAATTTTCATTGCTCTCTTTGCTGTATTTTCTTTCCTCTTTCCAGCTTAGTCCCTTCTTAAATAAGTAATAGCTTAATTTGGAATTCCTCTGATTGTTATACGGTGTTCTTGATAATCCTTTTAGCTTTCTTGATATCCAGTTTATTAATATGCTCCACTGGTGGTGTAGTTAGGATTTACTCATGTCCTGTTTGTGTGTAGATGTCCATCTGTACATAATATACAGTACTAAAACTAATATTTCCAGTGAATAATTTCTTATGCAGTTTTTTTCACAAGGAGTACGCTCAATCAGGGGAAACATTAATAAGGTTTAAAAAGACTTTAGCTAGACTAATTTGTATTCTTGGTCCAGGTAGATTGTAATGTAGTAGGATTTAAGTTTTAACATGAATTTGCTCATTCAGAGTGTTGCATTGTTAGCCCTTGGTAGGTTGCTTCTCCTTTTGAAATGATCTGTTTATTCCCCCCATTATCTTGCTGGCTATCTTCATTAAGAAGCAGTGATACCTTACAGAGACAATTCAAAGATAAAATTCTTATGTATGTGCATCTTTTATGAAGTAATTTGTGAACAAGGAAATATCAAGCTGATGCACTTGGCCATTTAGGAGCTGATGATCCGGAAGAAATGGTAGAATTAGATATTTCATAGGCATAGTAATTTTCTTCTAATGCCGGGACTCGAGTTAGATCCATATCAGGTAAAGACTCCAGTCTACATGTATGTTCACTCTCTGAATGTAATTCAGAAAGTTGAGGGTTCCGATCTGCATGTTAGCCCACACCTTGCACAAAGTGAACACTCACATGTATGCGGATACTGGTTTTGCTTATGGTGCCTATCAACTCAAACTAATTTGACATGTGTATCTTATTCGTTTTCGCCCCACCGGTCAATTATGTCTCGCTTAAATCTGCCTTATAATCTCATGCTGATATTAAGCATCATTATATCTTTTGTATCACAATTGAATGTTTCTTCTTCATTGTACTGTTATCCTGTATGAATGCATAAGATAACGTTGACCAAAACATTGAGACCGGCACCTTGCGCCAAGGCGCGATCCCGATCTAGTCCATATTAAAATGAACAGAATCGGCCGCTAATAACGCCATCCAGCAACCTCGCTATCCGGATAATATCTCTCCCATAACTAAAATCTTTCAGATTAATTACTTCCCATGGTAAAAAAATACATACCATATATGTCCGTGGTTATATGTTACGGATCCAACGGGCAGTCATTCGCTCTAAGACTACCGACTCTAATAATCAGTTGTCAAGCAGTATGTCAACAACCTCGAGCTTAACGCTCGACATGAGGGGGAGCAGTTTGGCGTATGCCATGATCATCTTTTCCCTTATTGGATTCCTGGCAACGTCTTCAGAGTGTAAGCAGTGTACATATCTCTCGCGTGCATGTCATATTCATCGCATGATTCTTGCTCGTGTTTTCAGTCGTTTTTTTTTCGAAAAGGGGGCTCCCCGGCCTCTGCATCAGCACGATGCATACGACCACATTTAATAAATAATAAAAAAGATTCAACAAGGTCTCAAAGTCTGCAGATAAAAGCAAAGGCTAGCTCACACAGAGCCTCAGAGCCAAAATAATAAGCCCAATAAGCCACAACCGGCATGCAAAATAAAGATAGGTAAATTAATTGTCTATCCTATTACATGACCGCCATCCAAACCGGTTGAAGATATCCCGCGCTACCATCTCCCACCGGACAGATCCAGTAACCAAACACTCCCTGGCCTCCGTCGGAGTGAGTAAGGACCACATACGGATCAATGCAGTAGCCCGGAATACAACCTGCAAAAAATGAATAGTTGTTTTTCTGTTAAAAGCCAAATCATTTCTGCAGTTTCAAATTGCCCATAACAACGCACATACTCCTACACGAATGTGTCTAGCTGTTTCGGACTCTATCCCAGCAAGCCCCGCCCCGAATAACGTGTTGACCGAAGTCGGAGGAGTAATGTTAAAGGCAATTTGAACAGAGCGCCACAACCCCCGTGCCAACGGGCAGTCAAAAAATAGATGCTTGATAGTCTCGTCCCGATCACAGAAACTACACCTAGTATAACCTGTCCAGTTGCGCTTAACTAAATTGTCCTTTGTTAAGATTACTTGTTTATGCACAAACCACATAAACACTTTAATCTTCAAAGGGACCTTAACTTTCCAAACTTCTTTGGAACTAGGAATTACACTAGTGTTAATGATATCGATGTACATCGATTTAACAGTGAACTCCCCAGATCTAGTAAGCTTCCACCACAACTTATCGGGCTGAGGAGTTAACTGAACCTCCATCAGTCTACGGACTAGGTGAAGCCATGCTTCCCATCAGTCACCCACAAGCACCCTCCTAAACTGAATGTTGAGCGGAATGGACTGCATAACCGTGGCAACAAGAGTCTCACGACGCTGAACAATACGATATAGGGACGGATATTGGGTCGTCAAAGACGTGTCACCAAGCCACGTATTCTCCTAGAATCGAGTGTTGGTGCCATTACCCACCATGCACCTCGTTCTGTTAAAGAAGGTAGCTTTGACTCTCATTAGCCCCTTCCAGAACGGCGAATCGGTTGGTCGCAGAGTAACCTGGGATAGGGTCTTGGACTGCAAATATTTACTACGTAAAATCTGCGCCCAAGTTGCCTCCGTCTCAGAAGATAACTTAAACATCCACTTACCAAGCAGACATCTGTTCTTAACTTCAAGATTTTCAATACCAAGGCCCCCTGGTCCTTTGGTCGACAGATAATATCCCATTTGGTCAATCTATATTTTCTCTTAAGCTCATCATTTTGCCAAAAGAAACGCGATCGATAGAAGTCCAGTTTTTTCCTAACTCCAACTGGACCTCAAAGAAGGATAAGAGGAACATAGGTAAACTCGTGAGTACCGAGTTAATAAGAATCAACCGGCCTCCATAAGACATGAGTTATCCTTTCCAGCAACTCAGTTTCTTCTCAAACCGATCTTCAATGCACTTCCACTCACTGTTTGTTAGCTCACGATGGTGAATGGGAATACCAAGATACGTGAAAGGTAAAGCCCCAACTTCACAACCGAACAATTGTCTATAAGCGTCTTGTTCGTCTTTGGCTCTACCAAAACAGAACAACTCGCTTTTATGGAAATTAATCTTCAGCCCCGACAATTGTTCAAATAAGCATAACACTAACTTCACGTTCCTCGCTTTTGCCAAATCATGTTCCATAAAAATGATTGTATCATCAGCGTATTGCAGAATGGACAAACCACCATCTACTAGATGAGGCACCAAGCCATCTACCTGACTGGCCTCCTTTGCCCTCCCAATCAGGATCGCCAACATATCAACCACAATATCGAACAAAATTGGAGACATAGGATCGCCTTGTCTCAGACCCTTGTGCGTTTGGAAGTAATGACCTATGTCATCATTCACTTTAATTCCAACACTCCCTTTTTGCGTGAATGCTTCGACCTGGCGTCGCCAAGCTTCATCAAAGCCCTTCATGCGCAAAGCCTGTTGAAGGAACGGCCATTTGAGTTTATCATAAGCCTTCTCGAAATCCACCTTGAAAATAACTCCATCTAGTTTTTTCGTGTGAATCTCATGAAGCGTTTCATGAAGGACCACAACCCCTTCCAGGATGTTCTTGTCCGGCATGAAAGCCGTTTGAGAAGGCTGCACAACGGCGTGCGCAATCTGAGTTAGCCGAATTGTTCCAACCTTGGTGAAAATTTTGAAGCTCACATTCAGAAGACAGATAGGCCGAAATTGCTCGATTTTCACGGTGTCTGTTTTCTTAGGGAGTAGGGTTATTGTTCCAAAATTAAGATGGAAAAGCTGCAAATGTCCCGAGAACAAATCATGGAACATCGGCAATAGGTCTCCTTTAATAATATGCCAGCACTTCTTATAAAACTCAGCCGGGAAACCATCCGGCCCAGGTGCCTTATTATTTTCCACCTTGGAAATGGCCTCGAAAACCTCCTTTTCCGAGAAAGGGGCGGTTAAGATATCGTTCTCCACAGCAGTAAGTTGAGGTACATCTTGGATCCTAGACTCATTCAGCGACACACAGTTCTCCTCTGGTGGTCCAAACAAACGTTTGTAATACTCAGTAATGTAAAGCTTTAGATTATCCTGACCGATAATTGTACCCTCATCTTGTTCTAGCTGGAAGATTCTCTTCTTCCTATGTTTCCCATTGGCAATCAAGTGGAAGAATTGAGTGTTCGCGTCCCACTGGACCACTTTGCGTACCTTGGCTCACAGAGCCCACTTCAATTCTTCTTCACGAAGTAACTCTTTCAACCTCATCTCAACGTCCAGCTTGGTATGAAGTTCGGGGGCTAGCAAAACCGTATTTTCTGCTTTTACATCTAAGGCCTGAATAAGGGCCAGAAGCCGTTCCTTTTCAGCCTTATAAACCCCACTAAGATGTTTAGCCCACCCACGTAGGAAACTTCTCAAATGCCTAATCTTATTCTGCCAGCGCTCAAGCGCATTCCTACCGCCTGCATCCTTAGCCCACTCTCTGGCTACGAGATCCAGGAAGCCCTCTCTCTCGAACCACGCAATCTCGAACGAGAACAAATTCTTATTGCCCGAGTAGGTAGCCCCACCAGAGTCAACCAACAGAGGCGTGTGATCAGAAATCCCGCGAGAGAGAGCCTGAACAGTTACAAAGGGAAACTTCTGTTCCCAATCAACAATAGCAAGTACCCGATCCAACTTCTCAAACGTTGGATTGGGCAAAGCGTTAGCCCAAGTGAACTTCCTACCTGAAAGCTCAATCTCTCTCAAATCCAAGTGAGGGAGTCCTGGATTAGGGGGTGTCCGGATGGCCGGACTATGACCTTTGGCCGGACTCCCAGACTATGAATATACAAGATTGAAGACTTTGTCCCGTGTCCGGATGGGGACTTTCCTTGGCGTGGAAGGCAAGCTTGGCGATACGATATGAAGATCTCCTCCCATTGTAACCGACTCTATGTAACCCTAGCCCTCTCCGGTGTCTATATAAACCGGAGAGTTTTAGTCCGTAGGACGAACAACAATCATACCATAGGCTAGATTCTAGGGTTTAGACTCTCTGATCTCGTGGTAGATCAACTCTTGTACTATCCATATCATCAATATTAATCAAGCAGGAGTAGGGTTTTACCTCCACCGAGAGGGACCGAACCTGGGTAAAAACATCGTGTCCCTTGTCTCCTGTTACCATCCGCCTAGATGCACAGTTCGGGACCCCCTACCCGAGATCCGCCGGTTTTGACACCGACATTGGTGCTTTCATTGAGAGTTCCTTTGTGTCGTCACTTTTAGGCCCGATGGCTTCTTCGATCATCAACCACGACGCGGTCCAGGGTGAGACTTTTCTCCCCGGACATATCTTCGTATTCGGCGGCTTCGCACTGCGGGCCAACTCGCTTGGCCATCTGGAGCAGATCGGAAGCTACGCCCTTGGCCATCAGGTCAGGTTTGGAAGCTTAAACTACACGGTCGACATCCGCGGGGACTTGATCTTCGATGGATTGGAGCCATGGCCGAGCGTGCCGCACTGTCTCGATGGGCATGATCTAGCTCTGCCGCCGGACAGCGCCCAGAGCGCCGCTCAGGTGTCCGCTCCGACCATTAGCTCGGAGCCAACTGCGCTAGTCAGGGACGGTCGGTTGGACGTCGCACCAGGAGCCGCAATCTCTACGGCGATAGAGCCGAATACCAGCCTAGTCCTTTGCAAGGCCCGTCACTCCAATGTGCCGGACTCCGTTCCGGACTCCGAATATTCCGCACCCCTTCCGATCGAACCCGATTGGGCTCCGATCATGGAGTTCACCGCCGCGGACGTCTTTCAGCACTCGCCCTTTGGCGATATCCTGGATTCACTAAAGTCTCTCTCTTTGTCAGGAGAGCCCTGGCCGGACTATGGTCAGCAGGGTTGGGATGCGGACGACGAGGAAATTTGAAACCCACCCACCACCCACTTTGTAGCCACTGTCGACGATCTAACCGACATGCTCGACTTCGACTCCGAAGACATCGACTCTATGGACGCCGATGAAGGAGACGACCAAGAACCAGCACCTATAGGGCACTGGAAGGCCACCTCGTCATATGACATATACATGGTGGACACCCCCAAAGCAGGGGATGGCGATGAAAAAGCGGAGGATGACCCCTCCAAGAAGCAACCTAAGCGCCGACGTCAGCGGCGCCGCTCTAAATCCCACCAAAGCAAGAACGGCGAAACCGGCACCGGAGACGTCAACACCCCAGAAAGTGCCGAAGACAACCCCCTCCAGCAGGATTCAGCACGGGAGGACGAAGGAGCCAGCTCTCATGAGAGAGCGGCAGACAAAGAGGTCGAGGACGACAATTATATGCCTCCCTCCGAAGACGAGGCAAGCCTCGACGACGATGAATTCGTCGTGCCAGAGGATCCCGTCGAACAAGAGCGTTTCAAACGCGGGCTTATGGCCACGGCAAGCAGCCTCAAGAAAAAACAGCAGCAGCTTAGAGCTTACCAAGACCTGCTAGCCGACAGATGGACCGAAGTCCTGGCGATCAAAGAGTATAAACTCGAACGCCCCTCCAAGAGTTACCCAAAGCGTAGTCTGCTACCCCAACTAGAGGAGGAAGCAACTAAACCTACATCACCAGCGTACGATGCGCCCGATCGGCCACCCCGTGGCCGTGATAGAGAGGCCTTTCGGCCCTCAATCCAAGCCGCACCCCGTCGCCGCTCTAAAAATACCAGAGCACAGGGAAACGCAACAGACCTGCGAGACATATTGGAGGATAAGGCAAGGAAAACAAGATCGATCTACGGATCGCGTGGGCGCCCCACATCGCGGGACGATAACCATCACGCCGGATATGATAAATACGGCCAGGCCGAATACAACAGACAAAGCTCATCCAAGCTACATCGCGATATAGCCCAGTACAGGGGCACCGCACACCCACTGTGCTTCACAGACGAAGTAATGGATCATCAAATCCCCGAGGGTTTTAAACCTGTAAACATCGAATCATACGATGGCACAACTGATCCCGCGGTATGCATCAAGGATTATCTCCTTCATATCCACATGGCCCGTGGTGATGATCTACATGCCATCAAATACCTCCCGCTTAAGCTTAAAGGACCAGCTCGGCATTGGCTTAACAGCCTGCCAGCAGAGTCAATTAGTTGCTGGGAGGACCTGGAATCCGCATTCCTCGATAACTTCCAGGGCACTTATGTGCGACCACCAGACGCCGATGACCTAAGCCACATAATCCAGGAGCCAGAGGAATCGGCCAGACAATTCTGGACACGGTTCCTAACCAAGAAAAATCAAATAGTCGACTGTCCGGACGCCGAGGCCCTTGCAGCCTTCAGGCACAACATCCGAGACGAATGGCTTGCCCGGCACCTAGGACAGGAAAAGCCGAAATCTATGGCAGCCCTCACGACACTCATGACCCGCTTTTGCGCAGGCGAAGACAGCTGGCTAGCTCGTAGCAATAACATAACCAAGAGCCCTGGCAATTCGGATACCAAGGACAACAATGGCAGGTCACGTCGCAACAAGCACAAGCGCCGCATTAATGGTGACAATACCGAGGATACGGCAGTCAATGCCGGATTCAGAGGTTCTAAACCCAGTCAGCGCGGAAGAAGCCATTCAAAAGAAACCCTCCGGGCCTATCCAGTTTAGACCGGATACTCGATCGCTCGTGCTAGATACACGACATCCCCGAACAACCAGTCAACCACACCAACAGGGATTGTTGGGTGTTCAAGCAGGCAGGCAAGTTAAGTGCCGAAACCAGAGACAAGGGACTGTGTAGCGATGACGAGGAGGAGCAGGGGCCGCCGAACAACAGAGGACAGAAGGGCTTCCCCCGCAAGTGCGGACGGTGAACATGATATACGCAACCCACATCCCCAAAAGGGAGCGGAAGCGTGCCCTCAAGGACGTCTATGCGTTGGAGCCAGTCGCCCCAAAGTTCAACCCATGGTCCTCCTGCCCGATCACTTTTGATCGAAGGGACCACCCCACTAGCATCCGTCACGGAGGATTCGCCGCATTGGTCCTAGACCCAATCATTGACGGATTTCACCTCACTAGAGTCCTCATGGACGGCGGCAGCAGCCTGAACCTGCTTTATCAGGATACAGTGCGAAAAATGGGTATAGAGATGGCAAGGAATTAACCCACAAAGACAACCTTTAAAGGCGTCATACCGGGTGTAGAAGCCAGCTGTACAGGCTCGGTTACACTCGAAGTGGTCCTTGGATCCCCGGATAATTTCCGAAGCGAAGAGTTAATCTTCGACATAGTCCCATTCCGCAGTGGCTATCACGCCCTGCTCGGACGAACCGCATTTGCAAAATTCAATGCGGTGCTGCACTACGCATATCTCAAGATCAAGATGCCAGGCCCTCGCGGAGTCATTACGGTAAATGGAAACACCGAACGGTCTCTCCGAACGGAGGAGCACACAGTGGCCCTGGCGGCGGAAGTACAGAGCAGCCTCTCAAGGCAACTCTCCAATCCGGGTGTTAAACGTCCGGACAACGTCAAGCGCGCCCAAAGCAACCTACAACAGAGCCGGCTGGCACGATCCGAGCAAGCATAGCAGTGGGGCCCCAACCCCAGCCCTCGCCAGATGGTGCCATCGGTACCACGCGTACATAATTACGCTTTGAAAATACCATGGGCATAAGGGGAGGGGCATAACTACGGCATGCCCAGAATGCGGCTCAACCGCACTTAGGGGCTCCCTATTCCGCCATTTTCTTTTTTTATATACTTTCAGGACCCAACTATTCGGAAGGCATGTCCGGCAACACACTCGCCGAACACACGATGCAACAGCCATGGAGAGAACAAGCCGCATCGAATGTCCAGGTGGTCTCTATAACGAGCTAAATACCCATTTTACTTAAATTCACGCAGCTTGCCCCTGGAGGGGGACATGTCAAATAATCCCGTCCCTTGCTTATCGCACTATTTGTATCGTTCTGCTTTCATAGCAGCTCTTTTTAACAAACAATACATAGCTCTTATATATTATTGTATTCATCTATTTTTATACAAATATGTTCAGTCATGACATTATGCAACCGTACACTTTGGTATGGCCAATACACCAGGGGCTTAAGCACCCCATAATATGGTGTGAGAAGATCGAACACTCTCATGAGTGCGGCACCCCAAACTTATAGCACTATATGCATCGGCTCCGAATCATGTCTTGGGTCAATAGTTGGGTTTGCCCGGCTCCCATGTTTTGGTACCTTAAGTTTCGCATTGTTGGCTAAGGTAGCGCTGGGAGAACTATTGTGATTGTGTCCCAGTTGAGCTGGGTTAACACCTCAGTAGAGAAAGCTAAAACTGACTGTCATGATAGTGTGAGAGATCGGTCGTTGTTCGCGAGGTTTTTCGAGTCCCTAAAGACTTATGCCGCTTCGAGCGAGGAGCCGGATTCATCTGGCCTAGGCGTGGATAGTGCCCCGAACTCAGTCTTCCGAATACTAGGGGCTTCGCCGAAATTTAAAATTATAGAATTCTATGGCTAAGTGAGAGTGATAAAGCATTATAAGTCTGATGGCCTTGTTCGTTGTGCTGAGAGCCTCCCTAGATGGACCCAAGAATAGGAACAAGAGCGCTCAGGTTTATCCCGAACACCCCAGCACCAGTGGCACGGGGGTAAAAGCCGACGACTTGCATCTCTCAGATTTAATAAACAGCCGCACAGAAGGTAATATTTTAAATTAACAAGCGTTGATTAGCGCATATGAATAAAGTTTTCAGCGCATAGGATAACAACATGCGAGTCTACTCAAAAATTACATCTTTGGAGCACTCACCCGCTATAATGCGGGCACCCTTCAGGACACCTATCGGTTTCAAAACCGGCAGATCTCGGGTAGGGGGTGCCGAACTGTGCGTCTAGGCGGATGGTAACAGGAGACAAGGGACACGATGTTTTACCCAGGTTCGGGCCCTCTTGATGGAGGTAAAACCCTACGTCCTGCTTGATTGATATTGATATTATGGATGTTTACAAGAGTGGATCTACCACGAGATCAAGGAGGCTAAACCCTAGAAGCTAGCCTATGGTATGATTGTAATGGTTGTTGTTGTGTCCTACGGACTAAAGCCATCCGGTTTATATAGACACCGGAGAGGGCTAGGGTTACATAGAGTCGGTTACAATGGTAGGAGATCTACATATCCGTATCGCCAAGCTTTCCTTCCACGCCAAGGAAAGTCCCCTCCGGACACGGGACGAAGTCTTCAATCTTGTATCTTCATAGTCTTGGAGTCCGGCCAATGATGATAGTCCGGCCGATGATAGTTCAGCCGATGATGGTAGTCCGGCTATCCAGGCACCCCCTAATCCGGGACTCCCTCAGTAGCCCCTGAACCAGGCTTCAATGACGATGAGTGCGGCGCGCATATTGTTCGGCATTGCAAGGCGGGTTCCTCATCCGAATAATTCGTAGAAGACTGTGAACACCAGGATAGTGTCCGGCTCTGCAAAATAAATTCCACATTCCACCGTAGAGAGAATAATATATACACAAGTTCAATCTTCTGACGTCTTTTGCGGCATGACGTCACACCACTACCAAGCCATTACTTGAATCGTTTTTTACTTTACCACCTCAGCGCATTTAGCGAAGCGGTTTCCTTGGCACGTCTTGTCGAAGCAGAGATCGTGTTCCCCCTTAATCCGGGATTCTCATCAATACGGACGTGGGTAACCCAACCGCGCCATTGATGGTGACGCTTGGGAGATAAGCGAGTTTTACCAGGCAGGTGGGGGACGCACAGACTTCGCCCGCCCATATATAAGGGGATTAGGATCCACCCTTTCACCTACGCCTTCCTCCTCCTTTGCTTATCCATCTCCGCGCACTCGAGCTCCAGCGCCCAAGTTCGCGCATCTCGTCTCAACCTTCTCCGACCATGTCCGGAGCGGGAGGTAAATGGTTGGCCTCCACCGTTAAGGAGGAGCACATAGCCAAACTGCACGGCGCCGGATACCTCTCCGGCGCCATCGCGCACCGGCTGCCCGACGAGGGGCAGCTCATCCCCACCCTCAGGCCCCATGAGAGGGTCGTTTTCCTTCCCCACTTCCTCCGTGGACTGGGCTTTCCACTTCACCCCTTTGTCCGGGGGCTCATGTTCTACTACGGCCTGGATTTCCATGATCTGGCGCCGAACTTCATCCTCAACATCTCGGCGTTTATCGTCGTGTGCGAGGCCTTCCTCTGCATCCAGCCCCACTTCGGCTTGTGGCTCAAGACCTTCAATGTCAAGCCGAAGGTAGTGAAGGGCACTCAAGCGGAGTGCGGAGGCGCCATGTTGGGCAAGATGCCCAACGTCCTTTGGTTCGAAGGGGCCTTCG
This sequence comes from Triticum timopheevii, assembly GCA_963921465.1. Classification (NCBI taxonomy): domain Eukaryota; kingdom Viridiplantae; phylum Streptophyta; class Magnoliopsida; order Poales; family Poaceae; genus Triticum; species Triticum timopheevii. The sequence continues at coordinate 49,338,997 of OY997264.1, read as the reverse complement.
TGGAATCCGTCAAGGGGTGGCAATCGGGGTGGTTCTATATCACCGAGCCGCGTGACCCTACGTGGGCGGCGGCCCCCGAGTTCAGATCTGGTATCCCTACGCAGCTCACCTCCTGGAAAGAGAAGGGCTTGCTGTGGGGTAGTTCGGAGGAGCTGACGGGACTCCCAGCCTGTATCCAGAAGCTGGTGAATAAGAAGCTCAGGCTGGTTAATGTGGTCCAAGTCATGTTCGTCCGCCGGATTCTCCCATGCCAAGAGCGGGCATTCAATCTATGGGAGTTCGATCCGGAACAGCACCAGGCGTTGAGCGGGCTCTTCGACATGACATACGAAGGCGCCTGGAGGGTGCTGTTTAAGGGCGCCGAAGCCCCCGCATCCGCGACTGAAGATCGCGGATTTCGCTCGCAGCGCCAAGCTGACGAGGTAAGTAATTCTACCCCTTTACGGGACACTTGCTTCTCATAGTTTGACTCTATGCGGGTTTTAATTTCCCCTTTTCCTTTGACAGGACTGGATGAGGAAGGCGGAGCAGATCATCTGCCCGGTTCCTATGCCAGAAAACCCAGTAGGCGCCCGTCTAGCGGGGCTGCTGGTTCCGGCACCGCATGTGGTGCCGGAGAAGAAGGCCAAGAAGGAGGCCACGGGTACTCGAAAGAGTTCCCGTTTTCAGGTGTCCGACGACTCCGAGGCGGACTCCTCCCCCGAGAACGAGGAGGAGAAAGAGGACTCTTTCCCAGAGGAGGGAGAGAGGAAGAGGAAGGCTTCCCCAATAGGGGAGGCCGAAGGGTCCAAGAGGGGAAGGACTATTCCCCCGGACAGCTCCGCCAACAACAACGTTGGCGAGGAAGAATGGCCTTCAAGGGCCAGGCCTCCGGCGAGATCGTAAGTATCCGGATTACTGAATGATTTATAATTTCTCTTTTGTGTCACATAGTGTCATTCTAATGCCGCATGCTGCCTGTAGTCCGGCCAATGATGATCTCCCCACTTCATCGAGCGGGTCGTTGGCTCCGTCGGATGTAGACTCCATCCCGACCGCCTCCACCCCTCGCGACACCGAGGACGCCGAGGTAGGATCCCAAGAAGGGACCCATCAGGGGGAGGCTCCGGAGGCGCCACAAGGTGGCCTCCCAGACTTTGCGCCGGACTCCACGTCGGAACCCGCAGTGGTTCCGGAGTCCGGCCGGCGGCCCCTTCGCAAGAAGGGCAAGACCATGATGCCGACGGCTTCCGTCCAACCGGAGGCGTCGGACAATTTGTTGGAGGTGCTCCAGAGCGCTTCCATCAAGGAAGAACACCGCACTATTATGAGTGCGGTGATTCAGAAGGTACAGCTCGCCAAGAGCGGGCTGACCAAAGCCTGCAGTAGCCTTCTATCAGGCTTTGAGGTAAGAAGTTAAAAATATGCAATGTAATACCGCATAGACAGTAGCCCCTGATGCTCGGTTCGGTGTTCGGAAAGAAAAGCCGAACTGAGGATCTAAAAAAAAGATATACGCAGGGTTGCTAAAAAAATATGTCAATATGGGTTGCAGGCTGCGCTGCTGACCTCTGCCGCACTGACTGCGGAGGTCGGTGCTTTGAAGCAGGAGCTTGAGCGGTCCGAGCAAGAGCTCAGCCGTGCCAAGAAGCAGCTCCAGGACAAAGAAGGTGAGTAACACCACTTTGAACTTGTACCTTACAGAAAAGGATTTAGGTTGCGACAAAAAATAACAAGGATAACATGGGTACTGCAGGGGCCATGAGCGAGGTGGCCACCCTGAAGGAGGCCGTGTCCGCGGCCGAACGCAGCGCGGCCGTGGAACGGGCAGAGCGAGAAAAGCAAGAGGCGCGTGTGGCGGCGGTTCGGCAAGAGGTCCAGGCTCTCATGGAAAAGCATGAGAGTTTGGAGCGTGACTCAAAGACTCGAGAGTCCGAGCTAGCCTCGGCTCTCGAAAGTGCCAAAGCCGCCAAGGCCAAGGCCCATAAGTCCCTTTAGGAGATTGAGTCGGTGAAGAAGATAGCGGCGGGTAAGGCATTTTTCATGCAAAGCAAGCATGTGAATGTAAATTACGTGTTACTTACCCGAATTCGGAGCTCTCCAGGGGCGTTTGCAGATCTGCCTCGCAGCGTGTCTGATGCCGCCGCATTCTACCGAGCCGAGGAGGGGAGCTCAACGGAGAAGGTCTTCTGGTCTCAGTACGCTGAGGCCGGCCATCCGGTGCCCCCTAGAGACCAGCTGAAGCAGCTGGTCGAGCTCCACAAGGTAGCCGAGCAGGCCATGAAGGGCCTTATAGTCCGGCTGTGGCCTGGAGAGGCCATGCCTGGGAGCTAGTTCGGCCTCGTGCGGCGGTTGGTGGATACGTGCCCCTGGGTGGAGGTTATCAAGCGCTCCGCCTATATTGAAGGTGCTCGTCGGGCCCTTGCCCGCGCAAAGGTGCATTGGGGCAAGCTGGATGCGGAGAAGCTAATCACTGACGCGCCACCAGCGGGCAAGGAATATCGTACGCCCGAGATGTACTATAAGACTGTCCTGAAGGGTGCCCGCAAGATTGCGGATGAGTGCCCCAGGGATGTAATTATTGAGTAAATTCGCAATGTGTTATCCTGTGCGCTGACAACTTTGTTCATATGTGCTAAGCAACGCTTGTTGATTTAAAATATTACCTTCTATGCGGTCGTTTATTAAATCTGAGAGATGGCAAGTCGTCGGCTTCAGCCCCCACGCCGCGAGTGCTGGGGTGTTCGGGATAAACTTGAGCACTCTTGTTCCCATTTTTGGGTCCATCTAGGGAGGCGCTCAACACAAACAACAAGGCAACCGGACTTATAGTGCTTGAACACTCTCACTTAGCCATAGAATTCTATAATTTTAAATTTCGGCGAAGCCCCTAGTATTCGGAAGACCGAGTTCGGGGCGCTATCCACGCCTTGGCCGGACATTATCCGGTTCTTCGCTCGAAGCGGCATGAGTCTTTAGGGACTCGAAGGGACCTCTTGAACAGCGACCAGTCTCTCGCCTTATCATGACAGTCAGTTTTAGCTTTCTCCACTAAGGTGTTAACCCGGCTCAACCGAGGCGCAATCGCAGTGGTTCTCCCAGTGCTACCTTAGCCGATAGAACGGAACGTAAGGTGCCAAACATGAGAGCCGCGCAAACCCAACTATTGACCCAAGACATGATTCGGAGCCGATTCATATAATGCTATAAGTTCGGGGTGCCGCACTTGTGAAAGTGTTCGGACTTATCACACCATAATGCGGGGAACATAAGCCCCTGGTGTATTCGGCCGTACCAAAATATACGGATGCAACATGTCATAAATGAACATATATATATATATATAAAGTAATGCAATTATGGGCAAAAAGTGTTGCATTATTTATTCAAGAAGATCTGCTAGGAGTGCGGAATGATACAAATAGTGCGGAAAGCAAGGGATTGGACGAATTAAAGGCGTCTCGCTCCAGGGGTAGGCCGCGGAATGGTGTATTTAACAAATTTAATGCTCGTAATGGAAACCACCTGAGTGTTCGTCGCAGCCTTTGTCCCTCCCTGGCTGTTGCATCATGAGTTCTGCAGGTTCGCCACCGGACAGAGTCCTGTATATATATATATAAAAAAGAGAAACAAAAAAGGTAAAAAGAGCGACACACTTGGGAGCCCCTGGTGTGGTCGAACCGCACTCTGGGTCTATTGTGGTCGTGCCCCTACCCCTATGCCCATGGTATCTCCAGGGCGTAATTATGTACGCGGAGAGTTTGTCTTGCAATTGTGCGAGGGCTGGGGTTGGGGCCGCATTGCTACGCGTGCTTGGAACGTGCCAGGTGGTCTTGGTTGATGTTGCTCCGGGCGCGTTTATCCGTGTCCGGTCGTTTAACGGCCGGACTCGAGACTTGCCTTAAAAGGCTGCTCTGTACTTCTGCCGCGAGAGCCGCTGTATGTTCCTCCATTCGGAGGGAGCGTTCCATGTTTCCATTGACCGTGATGACTCCGCGAGGGCCTGGCATCTTGAGCTTAAGGTATGCATAATGCGGCACCGCGTTGAATTTTGCGAACACGTGTCAGGACCCCGACTCAATGTCACATCGATCTAGCCTGTAACACCTCATATCACTTTGCGGCCTCACGGATGGTATCCCCACGGGTGTCGCCTTACCTTTGCCCGGGACCGTTTGCGCCTTTTGGCACACGTATATGATAGTGTCGCTAGCATCCATATGAAAAGGAGCCCGGGCTGACATGGCTAGTTGTAAACCCAAAGTGGCACAGACTTACAGGGACAGGCATCCATGACCCAGCATCGAACGTGTCGGTCATCAGCAAGTAAGTTCCGAGCTGTAGCACTGGGCTAGCAGGACTCCGGTAAACCGGGCTGTAGCGGGCTAACAGGACTCCGGTACTCAATGCGTGACATTTCCCCGAAGGGACAGACACAGGAACGAAGAAGGACACATGCCGGCCAGCCAAGTGTTCCGGAGCAGTAGCAAGCTACCATGGCTCAGTGGAATCACGAGGAGACATTTCCTGGTAAGAGAGGCTACTAAAGATAAACAACTAGATAGTCAGATCCCACACATACCAAGCATTTCAATCATACACACAATATGCTCGATATGTGCAAATACAACAAGGCATCACAACATGACTCTATGATACAAGTACTTTATTTAAAGGCTCAGAGAGCCATACATAGCATACACACAAGTACGGGTCACACGACCCAGCATTCAAGTCATACAGTCATACAAACCAGCAGCGGAAGTAACTTGTCTGAGTACAGACAACTAGTAAAATAAAAGAGGCTTGGAAAGCCTAGCTATACTACGTGGTCCTTCACAAGCTCAGGATCACCACCTGGGCCTTAGCCTACTCATTGATGTCAACGTCTACGAAGAACCCATCAGAAGGGGTTGCAGCGTCTTCTGTAAAAATGTAAATTATAGCAACATGAGTACAAAGGTACTCAGCAAGACTTACATCAGATCCTACATACATGCACATTATCATGAAGGATTGGTGGAGTTATTGCAGCAAGCCAGCTTTGACTCTTGGCTAAGCTATCCTACGAGACTCCAACTTGAAATGGTTTTGCGCACACGAGTCCACTACTTACCACTCAATACACTACCGAGGACCCACCTCCGTCTTCCTACGGAAGAGCCATCCTCGGCACTCACGCTTATCTTGAGGCTTTTAGTAGTTTCCATTTACTTGTCTATGAACTGTATAGGCAACCAAGTAGTCCTTTACCGCGGACGCGGCTATTCGAATAGATTAGGTTAACCCTGCAGGGGTGTACTTCTTCATACACGCTCTCACCACTTACCGTCGTTTACACGACATGTACTCGGCAACCTTCAAGCGGAAGCCCAACGTGGGTGTCAGCCACGACCTACCTAGACACCTAAGTCTCTAGTCCAGGTTTATCGCCTATTTGGGTTCCATCCATGAGGAGATCCGGCCGAAGTTTCGCTCACGGCCCCAAACGATGTGAACAGGGTTCCCGAGATACCAAACGGGCATCCGGTACACCCGGCCACGTACCTACCGCATCACAGCCCACCCCTACGGTCAGCGCTGTCCACGGCCTCCAGTAGGCTACAAACACCAGAAACTACTTGCAACTCCTGGACAGAAGACTAGGGTGAATAAGAAGCCGAGAGGGTCCATTGGTTTCGGGCCCAATGCATGGTAGTAGCTGAATCTTAAATCACACATACAGATCTCAGTGCTTAAGGACGGCCTCAATGAAACAACCCACCATGTACTCCTACATGGCCTCTCATCGATACCTTTACCAAATCGTGTTCAACACACCACTCTCAAACTGATATGATCATTTCACTCTAGCCCATCACCCAGATGAACCAAACCTGACACGACTCTAAGCATAGCAGGCATAGCAAGGTAGGAACAACACATACATATGGCTCAAACAACTCCTACACATGCTAGTGGGTTTCATCTAGTTACTGTGGCAATCACAGGTCATGCAGAGGAAATGGGTTCAACTACCGAAGCACACAGCAGTTTGAAACGCGTTGTCTTAATGCAGTAAAAGAGAGCAAGAGCGAGAACATGGGATTGTATCGATATGATCAAACGGTTGGTTGCTTGCCTGATGGGTCGATGCACTGATACGGTTCTTCGCTAGGGTAATCACGGTACTCCTCGGAGGCAGAACCTGCCGCAAAGAACACCGATACACAGCCATCACCAAACAATGTGCGACAATATGATGCATGCACGGAACATGGCAATATGAGTGTGTTGGGCTAATGCAACTAAGACCAGAAGGGTTTGAACCAATTTGAACCAAAGATTCAAATTTCAAACTCATACATGGCCCTTTAAAGTGTTTTATCTTGTTCTGCATTAAACATCAAGTTAACTTGTTTAATCATGCATGGAAACAGTACAGATGGATAGATTGGATTTTTCTGATCATTTTTCATATATAACTTGTCTGATTTGGAGTTACAGATTAAAAGTTATGAATTTTTGAAGTTTAAACTATATTCTGGAATTTCCTATATTAGAATAAATCCAGAAATTAATTTATTGCGTCAGCCATGCGTCAGAATGACGTCAGGGTCAACGGAGACGTCCAGGTCAAACCTGACAGTGGGTCCAGGGTGTCAGGGTCATTAGTTTAGTTAAAATTTAATTAAAACTAAACTAGGTTAGTTAACAGGGCTGGGCCCCACCTGTCAGCGACTCAACGGAGTCAACCAGGGCCCACCCGTGGTCAAGACAGGTCAGCTGCGCCGGCGTTTAGCCGCCGGCGAGCCCGACGCGGCGGCGGAAAGTGGTTTTGGCCGTTCCGGCCACCAAAAGGGTCGCGGAGGGCTTCGGGATGGAGCTGAGGACGAGCCGCGGCTCTTGGCGGAGTCAGTTGGGATCGGGGTGGCCGGAGTTGGCGCCGGCGACGACTTTGGCGGCCACCGGAGTTCGGGTGGAAGCGAACTCGGGCTAGGGTGTGCGGTGAGGTGCGGGGAGTGCACGGTTAGCCTCAGCGCGGCGTGGTTAGTGCGATGGACAAGGTGAGGTGGCCGGTGGTTAGCCGGAGGCACGTCGGCGACGTGGTCCGCGGCGGCGAGTGCGGGTGAGCTCCGTGTGCTCGCTGTGGTGCACGAGAGCAAGAAAGAGAAGGAGGGGAAGTTAGCCCAGCTCACTGCGGTCTTGATGGAACGGACGGCGCGCTCGGGGACGAGCTGGTGCGGCGGCGACGGCGAAGGGGATCTCCGGCGACGGCGGTTCGGTCGAGGTCGATGCGGCGGCTTCGGGGCACGCGAGCGCTCGGGGCTCGGCTAGCTCGAAGGAGAGGAGGGTGGCGGAGCCTCTGGACACGGTGGCACGGCGTGGCGATGACGGAGAGCACGCCTACGGCGGCGGAGCGGCGACGGTGGCGTCGGTCATGGCGTGGGAGCGCGAGGGAGAGGAGCTTGGGGCGAATGGAGGTGTCCTGGGGCTTCATGGCTCGACGTGCAGTTCATCCAGGCCAGCTAGGCGGCGAGAGGGGGAAGCAGGGCGATGTGCAGCTGCGTGGCGTGCTGCGGTGCCGCCGTCGAGCACCTGCCTACCTGCCTGGTCGGCAAGCAGCTCGCTGGCGCGGCGCTGGGCTGGGCCGGCAGGTGGGCCGGGTGCTGGGCGCCAGGTAAGTTTTCCTTTTATTTTCTTTTTCTATTTTTCTGCAACTTTGTTGAATTATTAAAAATACTTAGGTAACTCCTAAAATCACCAAACTGCTCCTGGTCCATAGTTGGATTATTTCCAACATGAAACATTTTAGTTTGGAAATATTTGAGCACTTGAAATATTTTATATAATTTTAAGTGCACAATTCAAATATTTATGATTTAATTCAAAGACCCTAGGATGACCTAGGAAATTGTGCATCACTTTTGGCAGAGGTTCTGAACCAAGACAAAAATGATGGACATTTTAGAAGGGCATTTCAGGTTCATTGAAAAAGTTTTTAGTAAACCCTAGTTGGTTTCAGAGGGGGCTGGGGGTTCTGTCATCCCCATTTCAAGTTTCTGGTGAAAAAAATAGACATGATGCATCACTCTAATGCATAACTAGCTAGGGTGTGACAACTCACCCCCACTCAAAAGAATCTCGTCCCGAGATTTAGGTTCTTCCGGAAAGAAGGCGGGATACTCAATTCGAAGACGATCCTCCCTTTCCCAAGTTGCTTCCTTCTCAGAATGGTGCGACCATTGAACCTTGAGAAACTTGATATTATGACGTCGAGTGATACGCTCGGCCTGATCGAGAATACGAACGGGGTACTCTCGATACGTGAGATTATCTTGGAGATCAAGCGTTTCGTGGTCCACTCCACGGATAGGATCCGAGAAGCAACGCCTGAGTTGAGAAACGTGGAAGACATCGTGGACTCTGGAGAGATGCGGAGGTAGTTCCAATTGGTAGGCAACTTCTCCTCGTTTAGCGAGAATGTGAAAAGGTCCAATGTATTGAGGAGCCAATTTGCCTTTGATACCGAAACGATGGGTTCCCTTCAGAGGAGTAACCCGAAGGTAAGCCTTCTCGTCAACCTCAAACGTCATAGCCTTATGTTTTTGGTCATATTCACTCTTTTGATGAGATTGGGCTGTTTTCAACTTTTCACGAACGATGCGAACTTGCTCTTCTGCTTCCTGGATCATATCCGGGCCAAAGAATTGTCTTTCCCCGGTTTCTGACCAATTAAGGGGTGTTCGACACCGTCGTCCATAGAGAACTTCAAAAGGGGCTTTACCCAAGCTAGACTGATAGCTGTTGTTATAAGCGAATTCGGCAAATGGAAGGCATTTCTCCCAATCCATTCCGAATGAGATAACAGAAGCTCGAAGCATGTCTTCTAGAATCTGGTTGACGCGTTCTACTTGACCACTTGATTGGGGGTGAAAAGCGGTGCTAAAGGAAAGGCGGGTTCCCATAGCATTTTGGAAACTTTCCCAAAATCGAGAGGTGAAAAGACTTCCTCGATCCGAGTTAATTTCCAACGGAACACCATGGAGAGACACTATTCGGGAGATGTACAAGTCTGCTAACTGACTAGCAGTTATACTCTCACGAACAGGTAAGAAATGGGCTACTTTGGAAAGACGATCGACAACGACGAAGATAGCATTATTCCCTCTCTTGGTCCTGGGAAAACCGGTGATGAAGTCCATACCAATTTTATCCCATTTCCATTCAGGAATAGCTAGGGGTTGGAGGGTGCCAGCAGGCCGTTGATGCTCTGCTTTTACACGATGGCAGACGTCACAATTAGCAATATACTGAGCAATTTCTCTCTTCATCCTAGTCCACCAGAACCTCTGGCGTAGGTCCTGATACATCTTAGTGCTACCGGGATGAATGGTGAGAGGAGATTCATGAGCTTCCTTAAGGATCAATCGCCTCAGGTTTCGCACCTTGGGAACCACTAGCCGATTCCCGAAGTATACGACCCCTTGATCATCAATGGAGAAACAATTCGCAACTCCTTTCTGGATGTTTCTCTTGATGCGGGAAATTCCCGGATCTACTTTTTGTGCTTTGATGATCTGATCCGTAAGGGTAGGTTTCGCCACCAAGGTGGAAAGGAATCCTTGAGGAACGATGTGAAGGTTAAGTTTCCGAAATTCCTCATGGAGAAGTGGTTGACTTTGTTGCAACATCAGATTATTGCAATAAGATTTACGACTTAGCGCATCAGCCATAACATTGGCTTTCCCTGGGGTGTAAGTTATTCCTAAGTCGAAATCCGTGATCAACTCGACCCAACGTCTTTGCCTGAGATTCAAATCCGGTTGGGTGAATATGTACTTCAGACTTTGGTGATCAGTGTAAATCTCGCAACGATTACCGAGGAGGTAATGTCGCCAGGTTTTAAGTGCATAGACTACAGCTGCAAGCTCTAGATCATGAGTAGGATAATTCTCCTCATGTGGGTGCAATTGCCGTGAAGCGTAAGCAATTACGTGTCGATCTTGCATGAGAATACAGCCTAGTCCTTGTCGCGAGGCGTCGCAGTAGATAACAAAGTCCTTGGAGAAATCTGGCGGTACCAGTACGGGAGCAGATGTCAGGCGTCTTTTCAGTTCCTGAAAGCTGTGCTCACATTGTGGAGTCCACTCTAACTTTTTATCTTTCTTGAGGAGTCCGGTTAGAGGTTTAGCAACTTTGGAGAAGTTCTCGACAAAGCGACGACAATAGCTCGCTAGGCCAAGGAAACTCCGAACTTGCTTGACCGATACAGGTGGAGTCCAATTAAGGACGGCTTGAACTCGCTCAGGATTAACGGCAATACCTTTACCAGATATTACATGACCCAGATAGGTTACTTCTGACAACCAAAATTCACATTTAGAAAATTTGGCATAAAGGCGATGCTCTCGAAGTTTCTTCAACACTAGCCTTAGATGTTCGGCATGTTCTTCCTCGTTCTTGGAGTAGATGAGTATATCATCGAGGTAAACCATGACGAATTTATCCAAATACTCCATGAAGATTGAGTTCATCAACCGAGAAAAGGTGGCTGGAGCGTTGGTTAAACCGAAGGACATGACGGTGTACTCGTATTGGCCATAACGAGTAACAAAGGCCGTTTTCGGAATGTCCCCGTTCCTGATTTTGATTTGATGGTAGCCCAACCTCAAATCCATTTTAGAGAAGACTGAGGATCCAGCGAGCTGATCATACAGGTCGTTGATCCTGGGGAGCGGATACTTGTTCTTAATTGTGACCAAGTTAACCGGTCAATAATCTACAACAATCCGGTCCGTACCATCCTTCTTCTTGACGAAGAGGACGGGGCAAGCCCAAGGAGATGAACTAGGTCGGATGAAACCCTTTTTCAAGGACTCATCGAGTTGTTTCTTAAGCTCGGCTAGTTCTAGTGGTGCCATCTTATAGGGTCTTCTAGCAATCGGGACGGTTCCTGGAATGAGGTCTATTACGAACTCAACATCCATGTCGGGTGGAACACCTGGCAATTCCTCTGGGAAGACATCCGGAAAGTCACGGACTACCGGAACATCCTCAAGGTCTGGCAAAGGGCTGGCGTTAAGAGAATATAACTGTTGCTTGGCTATTCGGGTCAAGACATTGACTATCTTCCCCGAAGGGTGGGTGAGTTGAACAGTCCTAGAGAAGCAATCAATTTTGGCATGATGGGCTGACATCCAGTCCATACCCAAGATGATATTAATATCCGAAGATTTGAGAGCTATCAAAGATGCAAGGAAAACAAGTCTGTCGACTTGGATTTCATTTCCATGGCTTACTCTAGAGGTTTGCCATCTAGAACCAGGAGTGGAAATTTCCATGGTAGAAGGCATGTCACAGAAGGCGGTGTTATGCAAGCGAGCATAGTTTTCGGATATGAATGAATGAGATGCTCCAGTATCGAAAAGAACAGATGCCGGGTGGCAATTAACAAGGAGCGTACCGAGAACGACGTTGGGATCCTCTTGAGCTTCTTCGACAGAGATACAGTTGACATGGCCACGTGCAGCAGTGGCCGGCTTGGCGTAGAACACTTTCCCTGTCGGCTTGCCACGGCCAACAGTTTTTGCTGTCTGGTTGGGGTTTGTTTGGGGGCACTCGCGCATATAGTGTCCTGATTCCCCACACTTGAAACAAGTCACGGAACTGGTGCGTGGAGGAGCATTGTTGGTTGGACCACCATAGGGCTTGGCTAGTGCATATTGCTGAGCTGGGCGAGGCGCCTAAAAGGATGGCCTCGGTGTATATCTGGGTGGCAGGGCAGTGTTAGGCAACCATACACGGCGCTTCTGGGGTCCAGCACCGGATGAAGAACCCAAATCACGGCCATGCTTGCGTGATGCATCGAAAACAGTCTGTCCCGTCTCAGCACTGATGGCTTTATTCACAAGCTTCTGAAAAGAGGTGCATTCAAGCAGACGGAGGTCACAACGGAGCTCAGGACTAAGTCCCTTACGGAACCTTGCCTGCTTCTTGGCATCGGTAGAAACTTCCTCGGTTGCATAATGTGCAAGGTTACCGAACTCCCTGCTGTAAGCGTCAACAGAGAGTCGACCTTGAGTGAAGCTACAGAACTCCTCACGTTTACGATCCATGAGACCCTCCGGAATGTGATGTTCACGGAAAGCCTCGCTGAATTCAGCCCAAGTAGTGACATGGTCCGCTGGGCGCATAGCTTCATAATTCTCCCACCAAAGACTGGCGGGGCCTTCAAGATGATATGCAGCAAAGGTGACCTTATCAGCCTCAGCTACCAGCGCAGAACGCAGTTTGTGAGTAATGCTGCGAAGCCAGTCATCGGCGTCGAGAGGCTCGACGGAGTGGTGGAAGGTAGGCGGGTGTAACTTGATGAAATCACTGAGTGACACCAAGTTATTTCTCTGATGGTGTGCTGTGTTCTGTTCGATGCGCTCCAACAAACGATTGGTCTCCCGCTTGTTTCTCTCGGCTTCCAGAATAACTTCGGCTAGAGAAGGAGGGTGAGGCAGATTTGCATTCCTGACTTCACTGCCTTCGGCCTGCTCTTGGGGAGCAGGGTTTTTGCGCGTGTTAACCATCCTAGGAAAAAGAAGACAATGGTTTAGTCCAAAATGCTAAGATTCCGACATAGAATGTAGAATGTAATGGACAACTCAGAATGCAAGATGACCATCCGTATGACATGGTAGATACAAAAACTGCCTCTTTATTCCATCGTCATACACACCATACAAGGTTTAGTACAAGACCAAACAAAGTACTACTACGGTGAAAGGGAGATTAAATCTCATCGGAGGCATTCCAAGCTCCTATACATTATTTTTCATACACCTCCGGAATGTCTACACACTAAGTCATATTCCACAAGTCACGCAGGACAGCGGAAATACAACTGTTACATTACTAGTGGAACTACTACTAACTCAGACGTCTCCGTAGTAGTCCTCGTAGAAGTCACCTCCATAGCCTGGAAGTTCAAGGTGAGCATCCGGAAACAGACGATCTCGCGGAGCTTGTGGACCAAAAGGGCTAGGGTGAGGTCTTGGACCAACAAACGGTGGCCTGCGGGGACCACGAGGTGGGGTGATGCCTCCCACATCACGCCAATCCATCATGTCCGGCAGAGCAGACCTAACAGGATACAGATCTCTCATATCCATGTATCCAGCTTGCACAGCCGGTGCAAACCGAGTCAAGGTGGCCCAATGATCAGCGCGGGTGTTGAAGAGCTCCATTCTCAAGGCCCGGTTTTCACGGTCCTTATCCTCGAGCAACTCAGCAGTGGTGCGAGTTAGTGAATCCTCCTGAGTGGGGTCAGCATAGATAGCCTGGAGATACCCTTGTGCTCCCGGAAGTGATGCTGGCATATACCGGAAATCAGAGTCCCGAAATAGGCCAGTCCTGACTCGCATGATGGTCATCATAGAATAAGCCGCATCTTGCACGGCCATCTCAATAGTAACACCGAGCCCGTAGGAACAGTGAAGAGCCTCGGTAGATCCAGGATAAGATGGAAATATCCTGATAGTGCAAAGATACTGGCTTTGATTAAAGTCTCGAAATTGCTCTTCGACCGTGTACTCAGGATACCAACGGTATCCAGCCTCAGTCATTACCCTGACCAACATAGCAGTATGGCCGGGTACATCTAGGCATCAAGTCAGGCGAACCACTTGATTTTGGTCGCGAGTGGCCATCTGAAAGCACAACCATAATGCAAAGGCATTAGAATTTCTAGCAAAATTTCGATAGCATAACAGCTGTAAATGCTCAAAAGGGATTTTGAGACATTTGACAAGGATTTCATACACACTCAACAACATCATATCAAAGTTCCAGGTCCATCTTAGCAACATAATGTGGTAGTAGAACTGAACTAGGCTTGTATCCATCAAACCTATAAGGTACTACTGATTAGTAACACGTGAACCTGATAGAGAGAAGAGATCCTAATTCCTTAACCCCGGTGGAAGAATGGACTGACTCAGATCAGAATGCCATGAGGTAAAGAAGTAAAAAGAGCCTTACGTACCATCCCACAATCAATTCCCTTATATATAACTAAAGCATTTCTAGACTCAACATCGACCAGTTTGGCTTGGAGAACCTACAGGCAGTCCGGCTCTGATGCCAACGCTGTCAGGACCCCGACTCAATGTCACATCGATCTAGCCTGTAACACCTCATATCACTTTGCGGCCTCACGCACGGTATCCCCACGGGTGTCGCCTTACCTTTGCCCGGGACCGTTTGCGCCTTTTGGCACACGTATATGATAGTGTCGCTAGCATCCATATGAAAAGGAGCCCGGGCTGACATGGCTAGTTGTAAACCCAAAGTGGCACAGACTTACAGGGACAGGCATCCATGAACCAGCATCGAACGTGTCGGTCATCAGCAAGTAAGTTCCGGGATGTAGCACTAGGCTAGCAGGACTCCGGTAAACCGGGCTGTAGCGGGCTAACAGGACTCCGGTACTCAATGCGTGACATTTCCCCGAAGGGACAGACACAGGAACGAGGAAGGACACATGTCGGCCAGCCAAGTGTTCCGGAGCAGTAGCAAGCTACCATGGCTCAGTGGAATCACTAAGAGACATTTCCCGGTAAGAGAGGCTACTAAAGATAAACAACTAGATAGTCAGATCCCACACATACCAAGCATTTCAATCATACACACAATATGCTCGATATGTGCAAATACAACAAGGCATCACAACATGACTCTATGACACAAGTACTTTATTTAAAGGCTCAGAGAGCCATACATAGCATACACACAAGTACGGGTCACACGACCCAACATTCAAGTCATACAGTCATACAAACCAGCAGTGGAAGTAACTTGTCTGAGTACAGACAACTAGTAAAATAAAAGAGGCTTGGAAAGCCTAGCTATACTACGTGGTCCTTCACAAGCTCAGGATCACCACCTGGGCCTTAGCCTACTCATTGATGTCAACGTCTACGAAGAACCCATCAGAAGGGGTTGCAGCGTCTTCTGTAAAAATGTAAATTATAGCAACATGAGTACAAAGGTACTCAGCAAGACTTACATCAGATCTTGAGGCTTTTAGTAGTTTCCATTTACTTGTCTATGAACTGTATAGGCAACCAAGTAGTCCTTTACCGCGGACGCGGCTATTCAAATAGATTAGGTTAACCCTGCAGGGGTGTACTTCTTCATACACGCTCTCACCACTTACCGTCGTTTACACGACATGTACTCGGCAACCTTCAAGCGGAAGCCCAACGTGGGTGTCGGCCACGACCTACCTAGACACCTAAGTCTCTAGTACAGGTTTATCGCCTATTTGGGTTCCATCCATGAGGAGATCCGGCCGAAGTTTCGCTCACGGCCCCAAATGATGTGAACAGGGTTCCCGAGATACCAAACGGGCATCCGGTACACCCGGCCACGTACCTACCGCATCACAGCCCACCCCTACGGCCAGCGCTGTCCACGGCCTCCAGTAGGCTACAAACACCAGAAACTACTTGCAACTCCTGGACAGAAGACTAGGGTGAATAAGAAGCCGAGAGGGTCCATTGGTTTCGGGCCCAATGCATGGTAGTAGTTGAATCTTAAATCACACATACAGATCTCAGTGCTTAAGGACGGCCTCAATGAAACAACCCACCATGTACTCCTAAATGGCCTCGCATCGATACCTTTACCAAATCGTGTTCAACACACCACTCTCAAACTGATATGATCATTTCACTCTAGCCCATCACCTAGATGAACCAGACCTGACACGACTCTAAGCATAGCAGGCATAGCAAGGTAGGAACAACACATACATATGGCTCAAACAACTCCTACACATGCTAGTGGGTTTCATCTAGTTACTGTGGCAATGACAGTTCATGCAGAGGAAATGGGTTCAACTACCGAAGCACACAGCAGTTTGAAACGCGTTGTCTTAATGCAGTAAAAGAGAGCAAGAGCGAGAACATGGGATTTTATCGATATGATCAAACAGTTGGTTGCTTGCCTGATGGGTCGATGCACTGATACGGTTCTTCGCTAGGGTAATCACGGTACTCCTCGGAGGCAGAACCTGCCGCAAAGAACACCGATACACAGCCATCACCAAACAATGTGCGACAATATGATGCATGCATGGAACATGGCAATATGAGTGTGTTGGGCTAATGCAACTAAGACCAGAAGGGTTTGAAC
This sequence comes from Triticum timopheevii, assembly GCA_963921465.1. Taxonomy (NCBI): domain Eukaryota; kingdom Viridiplantae; phylum Streptophyta; class Magnoliopsida; order Poales; family Poaceae; genus Triticum; species Triticum timopheevii. The sequence goes on along the minus strand of OY997264.1, from coordinate 49,322,851 downwards.
CAATTTGAACCAAAGATTCTAATTTCAAACTCATACATGGCCCTTTAAAGTGTTTTATCTTGTTCTGCATTAAACATCAAGTTAACTTGTTTAATCATGCATGGAAACAGTACAGATGGATAGATTGGATTTTTCTGATCATTTTTCATATATAACTTGTCTGATTTGGAGTTACAGATTAAAAGTTATGAATTTTTGAAGTTTAAACTATATTCTGGAATTTCCTATATTAGAATAAATCCAGAAATTAATTTATTGCGTCAGCCATGCGTCAGAATGACGTCAGGGTCAACGAAGACGTCCAGGTCAAACCTGACAGTGGGTCCAGGGTGTCAGGGTCATTAGTTTAGTTAAAATTTAATTAAAACTAAACTAGGTTAGTTAACAGGGCTGGGCCCCACCTGTCAGCGACTCAACGGAGTCAACCAGGGCCCACCCGTGGTCAAGACAGGTCAGCTGCGCCAGCGTTTAGCCGCCGGCGAGCCCGACGCGGCGGCGGAAAGTGGTTTTGGCCGTTCCAGCCACCAAAAGGGTCGCGGAGGGCTTCAGGATGGAGCTGAGGACGAGCCGCGGCTCTTGGCGGAGTCAGTTGGGGTCGGGGTGGCCGGAGTTGGCGCCGGCGACGACTTTGGCGGCCACCGGAGTTCGGGTGGAAGCGAACTCGGGCTAGGGTGTGCGGTGAGGTGCGGGGAGTGCACGTTTAGCCTCAGCGCGGCGTGGTTAGTGCGATGGACAAGGTGAGGTGGCCGGTGGTTAGCCAGAGGCACGTCGGCGACGTGGTCCGCGGCGGCGAGTGCGGGTGAGCTCCGTGTGCTCGCTGTGGTGCACGAGAGCAAGAAAGAGAAGGAGGGGAAGTTAGCCCAGCTCACTGCGGTCTTGATGGAACGGACGGCGCGCTCGGGGACGGGCTGGTGCGGCGGCAACGGCGAAGGGGATCTCCGGCGACGGCGGTTCGGTCGAGGTCGATGCGGCGGCTTCGGGGCACGCGAGCGCTCGGGGCTCGGCTAGCTCGAAGGAGAGGAGGGTGGCGGAGCCTCTGGGCACGATGGCACGGCGTGGCGATGATGGAGAGCACGCCTACGGTGGCGGAGCGGCGACGGTGGCGTCGGTCATGGCGTGGGAGCGCGAGGGAGAGGAGCTGGGGGCGAATGGAGGTGTCCTGGGGCTTCACGGCTCGACGTGGAGTTCATCCAGGCCAGCTAGGCGGCGAGAGGGGGAAGCAGGGCGACGTGCAGCTGCGTGGCGTGCTGCGGTGCCGCCCTCGAGCACCAGCCTGCCTGCCTGGCCGGCAAGCAGCTCGCTGGCGCGGCGCTGGGCTGGGCCGGCAGGTGGGCCGGGTGCTGGGCGCCAGGTAAGTTTTCCTGTTATTTTCTTTTTCTATTTTTCTGCAACTTTGTTGAATTATTAAAAATACTTAGGTAACTCCTAAAATCACCAAACTGCTCCTGGTCCATAGTTGGATTATTTCCAACATGAAACATTTTAGTTTGGAAATATTTGAGCACTTGAAATATTTTATATAATTTTAAGTGCCCAATTCAAATATTTATGATTTAATTCAAAGACCCTAGGATGACCTAGGAAATTGTGCATCACTTTTGGCAGAGGTTCTGAACCAAGACGAAAATGATGGACATTTTAGAAGGGCATTTCAGGTTCATTGAAAAAGTTTTTAGTAAACCCTAGTTGGTTTCAGAGGGGGCTGGGGGTTCTGTCATCCCCATTTCAAGTTTCTGATGAAAAAAATAGACATGATGCATCACTCTAATGCATAACTAGCTAGGGTGTGACAACACGGTTCGTCCGAGCAGAGCGTGATAGCCACTGCGGAACAGGACTATGTCGAAGATTAACTCCTCGCTTCGGAAATTATCCGGGGATCCGAAGACCACTTCCAGTGTGACTGAGCCTGTACAATTGGCCTCAACACTTGGTATGACGCCTTTGAAGGTCGTCTTTGTAGGTTTAATCCTTGAAGGGTCTATGCCCATCTTGCGCACTGTATCCTGATAAAGAAGGTTCAGGCTACTGCCGCCGTCCATCAGGACTCTCGTGAGGTGAAATCCATCGACGATTGGGTCTAAAACCAATGAGGCGAATCCCCATGGCGGATACTGGTCAGATGGTATCTTCGATCGAAAGTGATCGGACAAGAGGACCATGGGTTGAATTTTGGGGCGACTGGCTCCATCGCGTATACGTCCCTTAGTGCAAGCTTCCGCTCCCTCTTGGGTATATGCGTTGCGTATATCATGTTTACCGTCCGAACTTGAGGGGGGAATCCCTTTTGTCCTCTGTTGTTCGGCGGCCGGGTCTCTTCCTCGTCATCGCTGTGTAGCCCCTTGTCATTGTTTTCGGCAATTAATTTGCCTGCCTGCTTGAATACCCAACAATCTCTGTTGGTGTGGTTAGCTGGCTTTTCGGGGGTTCCATGTATTTGACAAGAGCGGTCGAGTATTCGGTCCAAATTGGACGGGCCCGGAGTGGTTCTCTTAAATGGCTTCTTCCGTTGACCGGGTTTGGAGCCACGGAATCCGGCGTTGACTGCCGTATCCTCATTGCTGTCGCCGTTAATGCGGCGTTTGTTTTTGTTTCGACGCGACCTGCCGTTGCGGTCCTTTGTATCCGGACCGCCAGCATTTTTGCTGAGGTTGTTGCTGCGAGCTAGCCAGCTATCCTCTCCCGCACAGAAGCGGGTCATGAGTGATGTGAGGGCTGCCATGGATTTTGGCTTTTTCTGTCCTAGGTGCCGGGCCAGCCACTCGTCGCGGATGTTATGTTTGAAGGCAGCGAGGGCCTCTGCATCCGGACAGTCGACGATTTGATTTTTCTTTGTTAAGAACCGTGTCCAGAATTGCCTGGCCGATTCGTCTAGCTGCTGGATTATGTGGCTTAGGTCATCTGCGTCCGGTGCTCGCACATACGTGCCCTGGAAGTTGTCGAGGAATGCGGCTTCCAGGTCTTCCCAGCATCCAATTGACTCTGCGGGCAGGCTGTTAAGCCAATGTCGAGCTGGTCCTTTAAGCTTGAGCGGGAGATATTTGATGGCGTGAAGATCGTCGCCGCGGGCCATATGTATATGAAGGAGATAATCCTCAATCCAAACCGCGGGGTCTGTTGTGCCATCGTAGGATTCGATGTTAACGAGTTAAAACCCTTCACGGATTTGATGATCCATTACTTCGTCAGTGAAGCATAGTGGGTGTGCGGCGCCTCTGTATTGAGCAATGTCCCGACGTAGCTCAAGAGAGCGTTGTCTGTTGTGTTCGGCCTGGCCGGAGTAGTTGTATCCGGCGCGACGGTATTCGTCGTGGGTCTTGTTGCGCCCACGTAATCCATAGATAGATCTGGATTGTCTTGCCTTGTCCTCCAATATATCCCGCAAGTCCGGCGCGTTCCCCCGTGGCTTCGTGCTTTTCGAGCGGTGCCGGGGTACGGTTTTGGTGGAGGGCTTACATGCCTCTCTGTCGCGGCCACGAGGTGGTCGGTCTTCCGTATTATGCGCTGGTGATGCAGGTTTGTATGCTTCCTCCTCTAGTCGGGGGAGCAACTTGCGTTTTGGGTAGCTTTTGGAGGGGCGTTCGAGTTCATACTCTTCGGCCGCGAGGACCTCGGTCCATCTGTCGGCCAGCAGGTCTTGATCAGCTTGAAGCTGTTGCTGCTTTTTCTTTAGACTATTTGCCGTGGCCATTAGCCTGCGTCTGAAATGCTCTTGTTCAACGGGATCCTCAGGCACGACGAATTCGTCGTCGTCGAGGCTTGCCTCGTCTCCGGAGGGAGGTATGTAATTATCATCCTCGACCTCTTCGTCTGCCGCCCTCTCGTGAGGGCTTGCTTCTGCCTCCTCCTGCGCTGAATCTTGCTGGAGGGGGTTATCTTCGGCACTTTCTGGGGTGTTATTATCTCCTGTGCCGGAATCTCCATTCTTGCTGTGGCGGGATTTAGAGCGGCGCCGCTGACGTCGGCGCTTGGGCTGTTTCTTTAAGGAATCGGCCTCCGCTGCTTCTTCGCCTTCCCCATCTTTTGGGGTGTCCACCATGTATATGTCGTATGACGAGGTGGTCTTCCAGTGTCCTGTAGGCACTGGTTCTTGATAGTCTCCGGCATCGTCGTCCATACCGTCGATGTCTTCGGAGTCGTAGTCGAGTACGTCGGTTAGATCGTCGACGGTGGCTACGAAGTGGGTGGTGGGTGGGCTCTGAATTTCTTCGTCGTCCGCGTCCCAACCATCCTGGCCGTAGTCCGGCCAGGGCTCTCCGGATAGCGAGAGATGCTTCAGTGAATTTAAGATGTCGCCGAAGGGTGAGTGCTAAAAGATGTCCGCAGCAGTGAATTCCATGATCGGCGCCCAATCGGATTCGACTGGCAGGGGCGCAGAAGGTTCGGAGTCCGGCAGGGAGTCCGGCACCTCGGAGTCATGAGCTTTATGCGGGACGAGGTCAGTGTTCGGCTCCATCGCCGTGAAAGTTGCAGCTCCGAGGCGGTGTCCAGCCACCCGTCCTTGATCTGTGCGATCGGCTCCGGACTATGGGTCGGAGCGGATTCGTGTGCGGCCTCCAAGGCGCTGTCCTGCGGCAGAGTTAGGTCGTGTCCATCGTGACAGTGCGGCGCACTTGGCTGCGGTTCGGATCCGTCGAAGATCAAGTCCCTACGGATATCGGCTATGAAGTTTAGGCTTCCAAACCTGACCTGACGGCCAGGGGCGTAGCTTTCGATCTGCTCCAGATGGCCAAGTGAGTTGGCCCGCAGTGCGAAGCCACCGAATACGAAGATCTGTCCGGGGAGAAAAGTCTCACCAGGACTGCGTCGTCGTTGATTGAAGAGGCCATCAGCCTATCGGTGACGACACAGGGGAGCTCTCAATGAAAGCACCAATGTCGGTGTCAAAACCGGCGGATCTCGGGTAGGGGGTCCCGAACTGTGCGTCTAGGCGGATGGTAACAGGAGACAAGGGACACGATGTTTTACCCAGGTTCGAGCCCTCTTGATGGAGGTAAAACCCTACGTCCTGCTTGATTGATATTGATATTGTGGATGTTTACAAGAGTGGATCTACCACGAGATCAAGGAGGCTAAACCCTAGAAGCTAGCCTATGGTATGATTGTAATGGTTGTTGTTGTGTCCTACGGACTAAAGCCATCCGGTTTATATAGACACCGGAGAGGGCTAGGGTTACATAGAGTCGGTTACAATGGTAGGAGATCTACATATCCGTATCGCCAAGCTTGCCTTCCACGCCAAGGAAAGTCCCCTCCGGACACGGGATGAAGTCTTCAATCTTGTATCTTCATAGCCTTGGAGTCCGGCCGATGATGATAGTCCGGCCGATGATAGTTCGGCCGATGATGGTAGTCCGGCTATCCGGACACCCCCTAATCCGGGACTCCCTCAACGCCCTTATAATACATCTCGGGCGTGCGATACTCCTTGCCCGGCGGTGGCGGGTCCGTCACAAGCTTCTCAGTGTCCAGCTTGCCCCAGTTCACTTTAGCACGGGCAAGGGCCCGATGGGCACCTTCAATACAGATGGAGCGCTTGATGACTTCAATCCACGAACACGCGTCCACCAGCCGCCGCACCAGACCGAAGTAGCTCCCAGGCACGGCCTCTCCAGGCCACAGCCGAACTATGAGGCCCCTCATGGCCTGTTCGGCCACCTTGTGGAGCTCGACCAACTGCTTCAGCTGGTCGCTCAGGGCCACCGGATGTTTGGCCTCAGCATACTGAGACCAGAACACCCTTTCCGTCGAGCTCTCCTCCTCGGCTCGGTAGAACGCGGCAGCATCAGACACACTACAGGGCAGATCGGCGAACGCTCTTGGAGAGCTCCGGATCCGGGTAAGTAACAGATAATTTACTTTTATATTCTTGCTTTGCATAAAGAATGCCTTACCCGCCACTATCTTCTTCATCGCCTCAATCTCCTGGAAGGCCTTCTGGGCTTCGGCCTTAGCAGTTTTGGCACTCTCAAGAGCCAAGGCGAGCTCAGACTCTCTAGTCTTGGAGTCACGCTCCAAACTCTTGTGTTTTTCCACGAGAGCCTGGAGCTCTTGCTGCACCTCCGCCACCCACGCCTCCTGCTTCTCTCGCTGGGTGCGCTCCAAGGCCGCACTATTTTTGGCCTTGGAGACCGCTTCCTTCAGGGTCGCCACCTCGGTTGTGGCCCCTGCAACATTTACGTTGGTCCTGTCATTATTTGCAACCAAGTATTTCTATATACATTTACATACAGGTATTACATACCGTCCTTGTCCTCGAGCTGCTTCTTGGCACGGCCGTGCTCGTTCTCGGACCGCTCGAGGCTCTCCTTCAACACATTGACCTCCGCAGTCAGTGCGGCAGAGGTCAGCAGCGCAGCCTGCATTCCCATATTGACATATTTAAGTTAGACTCCTGCGTATATCTTTTTAGATCCTCAGCTCGGCTTTTCTTTCCGAACGCCAACCTGAGCATCAGGGGCTACTGTCTATGCGGTAAAAAATTTATATGTTTTGAATACATACCTCAAAGCCTGTTAACAGGCTTGTACAGGCTTCTGTCAGCCCGCTCTTGGCGGACTGAACCTTCTGAATCACCGTACTCATAACAGTGTGGTATTCCTCGTCAATGGAGGCGTCGTTAAGCACCTCCAGCAAATTGTCCGGCGCCTCCGGTTGGACGGAGGTCGCCGGCGTCGTAGGCTTGCCCTTCTTACGAAGGTGCCGCCTGTCGGACTCTGGAACCATTGATGGTTCTGGAGCTGTGCCCGACCCAGAGCCGGGCTTAGATCCCTCTGGGGCTTTACCCCCTTTGGGCCTGGGGTCCGGGAGGTCGCCTTGCAGCGCCTCCAGGACCACCTCCTCCTGGTTTAGTCCCTTTGGGGACTCCACCTCGGCGTCATCCGCAAGGAGCGGGGAGGAAGCCGTCGTAAGTGAAGCACTGTTCACATCCGACGAATCCAGGGAGCCGCTCGATGAATCGCCGAGCTGAGCCTTGGGCGGACTGCATGATTGAATTCAGCATCTGAAAATACCGAATAATAGAGGAGCGCTATAAGTTATTCGGGTATCTGGACACTTACGATTTTGCCAGGGGCTTGACCCTGGATGGCCATTCCTCCCCGCCGTCTTCGGCATCGGAGGCGTAGTCCGGCATAAGGGTATTCCCCTTCTTGGACCCTCCGGCCTCCCTAGTTGGGGCGGCCTTCCTTTCCCTTCCTCCCCCCGCTGGAGGGGGAGAGGTTTCTTCTTTTTCCTCCTCCTCGTCTTCAGAGGCGGAGGGCGCGTCGGGGCTGTCAGACGATGAATCTGACACCACCAGGCGCCGGGAGCTCTTTCGAGTCCCCATGGCCTTCGTCTTGGCCTTCTTCTCCGGCACCACGTGAGGTGTCGGAACCAACAGCTTGGTTAGGCGAGCATCCACTGGGTCTTCGGGCAAAGGGGCCGGATAGTTGACTTGCCCGGACTTCTTCAGCCAGTCCTGTCAAAGGTAAGGGAGTTTAGATCCTGCATAGAGTCAAACTATGTAAAACACGTACCCTGTAATGGGAAAATTAAGCTCACCACGCTGGCTTGGCGCTTGGCGCAGAATCCGCGATCCTCGGTGATGGGAGGGGAGACCTCGGAGCTCTTGAATAGCACCTTCCAGGCGTCCTCGTGCTTTGTTTCAAAGAGCCGGGACAGAGTCTGGTGCCGGGCCGGGTCGAACTCCCACAAATTGAAAGCCCGTCGTTGACACGGGAGAATCCGGCGGAAGAGCATGACCTGGACTACGGTGACAAGTTTAACCTTCCTGCTGATCATGTCCTTGATGCAGGTTTGAAGTCCGGTCACTTCTGCCGAATTACCCCACAATAGGCCTGTCTCTTTCCAAGATGTGAGCCGTGTGGGGATGCCAGATCGGAATTCGCGGGCCGCTGCCCATTCAGGGTCACGCGGCTCGGTGATATAGAACCACCCTGATTGCCACCCTTTGGTGGTCTCTATGAAGGCGCCCTCGAGCCATGTAACGTTGGCTATTTTGCCCACCATGGCGCCTCTGCACTCTGCTTGGCGGCCGCTCACGACCTTCGGCTTGACGCTGAAGATCTTCAGCCATAGGCCAAAATGGGGCTGGATGCGGAGGAAGGCCTCGCACACGACGATGAACGCCGAGATGTTGAGGATGAAGTTCAGGGCCAGATCGTGGAAGTCCAGGCCATAGTAGAACATGAGCCCCCGGACAAACGGGTGAAGAGGAAAGCCCAGTCCGCGGAGGAAATGGGGGAGAAATACAACCCTCTCATGGGGCCCGGGGGTGGGGATGAGTTGCCCCTCATCTGGAAGTCGGTGCGCGATGTCGTCAGACAAGTATCCGACCTTCCTCAGTTTTTTGATTTGCCCCTCCGTGATGGAGGAGGCCATCCATCTACCTCCCGCTCCGGACATGATTGGAGAAGGTGAAGGTGGGAAGGGTGGGCTTGGGCGTTAGAGCTCGAGTGCGCAGGGACGGATAGGCAAAGGAGGAAGAAGGCGTAAATGGAAAGGGTAGAATCTTATCCCCTTATATGAGCGGCCGAAACTACGAGCCCCCACCGGCCTAATAAAACTCGCTTATCCCCCAAGCGCCACGGTTAATGGTGCGGTTGGGTTACCCACGCCCGTATTGATGAGAATCCCGGAATAAGGGGACATGATCTCTGCTTTGACAAGACGTGTCAAGGAAACCGCCTCGCTAAACACGCTGAGGTGGAACAGTAAAATGATTCGAATAAAGGCTTGACCGTGGCATGATGTCACGCTGCGGGATACATCAGCAGATTAGATTTGTGCGGAAATTATTCTCTCTACGGTGGTATGTGGAACTTATTTTTGCAGAGCCAGACACTATCCTTGTGTTCAACATCTTCTATGAAGTATTCGGAGGAGGAACCCGCCTTGAAATGCCAAAGACAATTTGCACACCGGACTCGTCGTCATTGGAGCCAGGTTCAGGGGCTACTGAGGGAGTCCTGGATTAGGGGGTGTCCGGATGGCCGGACTATGACCTTTGGCCGGACTCCCGGACTATGAAGATACAAGATTGAAGACTTCGTCCCGTGTCCAGATGGGGACTTCCCTTGGCGTGGAAAGCAAGCTTGGCGATACGATATGAAGATCTACTCCCATTGTAACCGACTCTGTGTAACCGTATCCCTCTCCGGTGTCTATATAAACCGGAGAGTTTTAGTCCGTAGGACGAACAACAATCATACCATAGGCTAGATTCTAGGGTTTAGCCTCTCTGATCTCGTGGCAGATCAACTCTTGTACTACCCATATCATCAATATTAATCAAGCAGGAGTAGGGTTTTACCTCCACCGAGAGGGCCCGAACCTGAGTAAAAACATCGTGTCCCTTGTCTCCAGTTACCATCCACCTAGACGCACAGTTTGGGACCCCCTACCCGAGACCCGCCGGTTTTTACACCGACACCAAGCTTTCAATAATAGTGTTGAACATGAACGACCATCTCCCATTGAAGTTATCATTGTTCTTCTCATCACGTCTCCTAATAATATTAAAGTCTCCCCCAACCAGAATAGGGAGTTGCTCAGACCCGCAAACCCTAACAAGGTCGGCCAAAAAATCGGGTTTGAATTCTGCCTGCGCGGCACCATACACCGCCACCAGAGCCCAGTCAAATCCATCATCCTTGGACCGCACCCTGAACTTAACAGCAAAATCACCCATGATCACACTTCTAACTTCGAGAGAGTCGCATCTAACACCAAGTAAGATCCCTCCCGATCTTCCTCTTGGTGGCAGACAATGCCAGTCAAAATCAAAACCCCCTGATAAAGTGTTGAGAAACTGTGGTGAGAAATTTGCTCTACCTGTTTCGGACAACGCAATAAAGTCCAATCTATGCTCGATGGACGCTTCTGCAAGGAACCTCCTTTTAGCCAAGTCCTTAAGACCTCTGCTATTCCAAAAGATGCCTCTCATATCTCATCATGGAATTTTTTAGCCGTGCGGATCCTAGCACTCCTACGAACCGCGGACGTTGGGTATATCTTGCGCTTCCATTTGCGCTTAGGGCTGGTCCTCATGCCCACCCGGTCCTCACTCCCCATTTCTGGGGTACTATCTACAACCATCTCGACGTTCTCATCCTCCTCCTCCTCTGGCTCCGGAAGGGGAGGCGCGAGATCAGCACAAAACTCGTCGAGCACCCGTACTCCCAAAGCGTCAATCTCGAAATCATTCATGGGTTTTACGGCGGCTAAGTTACGAATCAATTCTAGAGCCCTCTCGGCTTCCAGATCAAGCAAATCATTAATAGAATTAGAAACTTCACCCTCATTACTACCTAGTGAAATTCCTATTTGGTTTGCATTATCAACAATCTCATCATTCGAAAAATGCAAGATAGTATTCGAAGTATTTACTGACATACCAGTAGTGACCTGGACGTCATGAAGCTTGGCCGCCCTCATGGCGCAGTGCTGCTGCATGTCGTCCACCTTCGGATGGCCCTAAAGCCGACAGCTCAACCGTCGACCCTCAGACTCCTGGTCAGGAATCCCACCGATCCGAATAACCTCCTCCCACGTGAAGTTGCCCAGGGAGTGACCGCCTGTCACCCTCCGAGCACTCAATCGGTCCCCATGATCGGGGGAGGGCGACGAGTCAGATGATGGGGAACCAAGGGCCACCTGCCCCCGTTCCCCATCCACCCCAGATCGCAGGCCCGGAGTGATCCCCCTAGGCGCAGAAGGTGAAGAGGGCCTCGAGGCCACCTGCCCCAAGCCCCCTCCAACGACCGGACCTGCCACCTGCAGCATCGGCCCAGCGACAGGTGAAGAGGGTGCCGAGGCCACCTGCCCCGGCCCCCCTCCCAAAAGAAGCTCCTCCCTCCTGGTAGCCCCGACCGGAGCAAGAGGAGAAGGGGGCGCCGAGGCCACCTGCCTCGAACCCCCAGCCAAGCTCGGAACCACACCCGCAGCTCAGCCGACTCAACAACATCCGAGGAAGGTGAGAACACCATCTCCGAACCCCCCTCCATGCTAGAACCCTCCACGCCTGGGCCCTCAAAGTCCAACGCAGGTAAAGAATGCTCAAACTCCTCCAAAGATTCCACCCGCTCACTCCAAAGTCTCGGAGGCGCAGTAGCAGGTTCAATGGAACCAAATCTCATAGTGGTCGATGGCACCGAAGATGGCGGCGCCGTCCCACCTTCGGTCGTCTGAGCAGCTGACCACGGTTCCGCGGCCATCTCTCGCCCAGGATCAGCGGCTAGAGTCTCCTTGCCTCCCATGCCAGCATCGCCCTCGTGCATATCGACATCAGTGGCAGCAGGTGCCTCAGCAAACAGGCTGTCATCCTCAAACTCAATCTGGAGGTTATACACCTGGCCTCGATAAGCCCACTTAACCACATCAGGCACACACTCAATGTCCAAAATACTGACCAGTAAGCGAGCCACCCCATGAGCTCTAGTGAAGGCCATATCCACTCGCTCTGTCTTTCCAACCAAGATACCCAGACTAGCAACGACCCTGGCATCCTGCAACGGCTTGGACGGAGCTCCCGTAAAACGCAACCAGGCCTGAGTAAGAGGTTTACCCTGAGGCTCAGTCAGCTTCCACTCGTGGAACTCAAGAATGCCCTCCGTACCTGGCACCTTACACATCCCAAAGCTCAGCAACCTCTGTAAATCCTCCACCGTCGGGAACTCAACCCGAAACACGTTAGGCTCAATACTGACAAGCTCCCAGAGGAAGTCACCTGGAGCTAGCTCCCGGAGCCGCTGCACAATATGTGCCTCAGAGACTTCACCTTTAGTCACTTTAACAACCCCAGTTGTTATACTGTGCACCTCATCAGCAACCTCCCGCTCGGTCGGAGACTCAAAAAACGTGAGCTCAGAACAGTACACGTCGTACATCATCAGACTCGGTAACTGCTCTCTCAAAAGCGGACATGCCCTTGACTCATGGGCTGGCTTACCACACGTATCACATAGAACTGCCACACACTCAGCAATGAAGTGGCCCTTATTACCACAGCGGTAGCATAGCATTCTTTCCTTCTTGCGCGCAAACTTGGCGGCCCTGTCCAGCTCAGCCCTGTCAGAGCCCTCCACCGACATAACCTCGACCTCACCATTACCAGGAACAACCACGTCCGCCAGTGCCGTCACCACCTCCATAGCCTGGCAAGACAACCCGGTCTCCTCAGTAGCCACGTCAACCGCCGTCTGGTCAACGACAACAGGATGCTGCCTAGGACGATAGCGTCCACCTCGGCCACCATGGTTACCACGGAAACCACCACAGTTACGATTAGCCGGTCCAGACGCCCCTTCGACAAATCCGCCCATCGCCCTAGGAATGGCCTCTTGTTCGAGCCATCACTCTGCCAGGCATACCCCCACCCACCACCTATGGACGAGGATCCCCGGTGTTGTCCATCACCATAGGCGTTAAGCCCATCGTCACCCCACTGCCGATGAGGCACCGAAGAATCTCCCCCCCCCCAGCCGAACCCTATGGCAATTGAGCCTGCTTCAACACCGGTGGCGTCAAATTCGGCGGCTGCCGGGCCACAAAATGCGGCGGCCTTGCCCCAGTCTGCATCGCCACGGGTCGGGGCTGACCACCTAAGGCCGGAGGAGGCGGCCCGTGACGGCCACAGGGATCGGCACCAGTGGCCGAGGGCCACCCCATCCCACAGCCGGCGAAAGGGGCCTCGCGCCCGCAGGCAGCGAGCCGCGGCCACCCGCGCCGGACCCTAGCGTGCCACCATGCAGCGGCGGCCTAGGGCCGCCGGCCTCCTGAGCCGCCTGACCGGACCCGGCGCCCGGGGCCGGGGTAGCGCCACCACGGCCAGCCCCGAGCGGCGGTCCATCACCGCCACGACCAGCACCAGCCGGTAAAACCACCCCGCCTCGCCCGCCTCCCGCCAGCGGCACCAGCCCACCGCGTCCCGCGCCGCCCAGGGCACCGGACTTGGCAGGGGGCGGACCTCGACCAGCCATGACACGGAGGGGAGGAATCCTCCTAGCTCGCCCCGCACCACGCTCGTTAAAGCTCGATCGGTGCAGAGCTCGAAAAACCCTAGATCGTCTCAAACGAAACCCCTCAGTAGGTCCGTTGATCGTGCATGGGGGTGTAGGAAAGGAACCGGACGAACGTGCGAGGTTAAACTGGGCCTCATACCCAGGCAAAACCGGCCGACACCCGATCGGGCCCGGCTCACACAGAACCGGCCCAACCCCAGGGGCACCGAGCCCACGGCCTAGGAGTGCGTTCAAATGCCTCTCCCGCATCTGTGCGATCCCGATCGCCCCCCCCCCCCCCCCCCCCGCCGGCGACAACGCCATAGCCGCCGCCGGCCGCCGGGATTCACCACCAGAACGGACCACATTTCTCTTCCTTTGAACTTTAGTCCAAGATTGAGGCCGGATCAGATCGAATAGAGTTAGGTTCGGAAGACTAACCTTCGGAAGGGGGCCCTTCCATGGCATGACAGCCGTTGCCGCCGTTCTCCTGTGCACGACCCGCACCATCTCCTTCCTCTCGCCCGCGTGAAGCCCAACCCTCGCCGGATCGTCCACCGGCAAGACCCTGTCCACCGTTGAGGCCACCTCATCCTCATCATATCCCGAATGAAAAAACTCACAAAAAAGATCTGATGGAGTCGGCGTAGGCGGAGAAGCCGCCGGATCCTCGCCGTCTCCGTCCGCCTCATCCTCATCGGATCCAGCCAAGGCCCAAAATCGGCCGCCAATCAGCGGACGACCCACCGCCCCCGAGAGCACAGGTCCAGAGATCGCCGGACGGCGCCCCGCATCGCCCCCCCTGTCGCCCCCCATTCAGAGCCTCTTTCCACAACTTGTTACGTGAGAGGGCACAAAAGCATAATAACATAGTGTACTTCATGCAACAGGTCGTCTCCAAGGTGGAAGGAGAAGGGGTCATATAAACGCAAATACTAGAGCGAATGTACTACTCAACTCAACAACGTTAGATGAGAGCAAATTTAGCGTGCAATTTTGCATCACCAAAACTTGCCCGGACAAAAGTTTGAACTCGCTTGCCTGCTCCTGCTGCCAGAACCTACCGGGCCATCCATGCTTTCTGACACAGGATGAATGCAAGGCCAAATGCCCTGCCTGTAACCCAAAGTGCCCACAGTTATAGGAAACGTAATTACATAAATACACCAACGGGTGATGAAGAAATTCTAGTATCTTACACGCAAATAAAGGGTTGTAGCATGGATAGTATATATACTCTTTGTTCTTGTAGAAAGACAGATTATGGGCTGTGCAATCGCGATGTATTGATCGGTGCACCAGGCACGTATATATAAGTACAGAGGTGGGCCACAACCTCAACTATACAAGGAAACAGGAGGTGGGCCCTACACACACATATACACGTACACAATATAGTCAACACCCCCCCCGCAGTCGAAGCGGCACCAGTGACGCAGAGACTGGAACGAAACTCCTCGAAGGTGGAAGTCGGCAGTCCCTTCGTCATCACATCAGCGAACTGCTAAGCAGTCGGCACATGGAGAACCCGCATGCGTCCAAGAGCCACCTGCTCGCGCACGAAGTGAATGTCCAGCTCGATGTGTTTCGTCCGGCGATGATGAACGGGGTTGGCGGAGAGGTACACCGCAGAGACGTTGTCACAGTAGACAACCGTAGCCTGAGAGACATCATGATGGAGCTCCTGAAGTAACTGTCGAAGCCAGGTGCACTCGGCGACAGCGTTGGCCACAGCTCGGTACTCAGCCTCGGCGCTAGAGCGCGAAACCGTGGGTTGTCGCTTGGACGACCACGAGACGAGGGAAGGGCCGAGGTAGACGCAGTAGCCAGAGGTGGACCGGCGAGTGTCGGGGCAGCCGGCCCAGTCTGCATCCGAGTAGGCCACCATCTCCAAAGAAGTGGACGCCGTGAGTGTCAACCCAAGGGTCATCGTGCCGCGGATGTAGCGAAGGATCCGCTTCACGAGAGTCCTGTGAGAGTCACGAGGGGCGTGCATGTGGAGACACACCTGCTGGACAGCATACTGAAGATCCGGTCTGGTGAGAGTCAAGTACTGAAGAGCGCCAATAATAGACCGGTAGAATGGAGCATGCGACGCAGGCGAACCCTCAAGAGCAGAGACCTTGGCCTTCGTGTCAACAGGAGTAGCAACCGGATGGCAGTTGAGCATGCCAGCGCGCTCAAGAAGCTCATGGGCATACTTCTGTTGATGAAGAAAGAAACCGTCCGGGCGCCGAACGACCTCAATGCCAAGGAAGTAATGGAGAGCACCCAAGTCCTTGATAGCGAACTCGTCACGCAGCCATAGAGTGATCTGCTGAAGAACGGCTACGGAGGAGGCTGTCAGGATGATGTCGTCGACGTAAAGCAGCAAATATGCAGTCGTGTCACCGTGGCGATAGACAAACAGTGAGGCGTCGGAGCGAGTGACGCTGAAGCCCAGCGTCTGAAGAAACCCGGCGATCCGCTGGTACCGGTGGGTTGCTCACAAAACACCTACTCCTCAAGATGGCCGTGGAGGAAGGCGTTGGAGACATCCATCTGGTGAACGGGCCAGCCGCGAGAGACGGCGAGCTGGAGGACAGTGCCGATCGTGCCCGGTTTGACAACCGGGGCAAACATCTCCGTGAAATCGACTCCAGCGCGCTGGCGGAAACCGCGGACCACCCAGCGAGCCTTGTAGCGCTCAAGTGAACCGTCTGAGCGGGTCTTATGACGGAAGACCCACTTGCCCGTGATGACGTTGGCGCGAGGAGGCCGGGGCACCAGAGTCCAGGTGCGGTTCCGCTGGAGAGCGTCGAACTCTTCCTGCATCGCCGCGAGCCAGTGAGGATCACGTAGGACGGCGCGGGCGGACGCAGGAATGGGTGACGGCTCCGCGGTAGAGGCGGCGAGGACGTACTCGTCACGCGAGTACTGGAGGCTCGGGCAGTGAATGCCGGCACGAGCACGGGTGACAGGGCCGGACGGAGCCACCGGGGCCGGCGAGGCGGCCGGCGAGACTGCAGGCGACGCGTCCGGCGAGGCGGTCGGTGAGGAGGCCGGCGTCTCCGCCGGTGTCGAGGCCGGCGTCGCAGCCGGCGAGGAGGCGCCCGACCCCGCGGCGCCCGGCGAGGCGGCCGGCGACTGGGCCGGCGAGGCGGCCGGCGGCGAGGCCGGCGAGGCGGCCGGCGGCGAGGCCGTCGAGGCAGCCGGTGAGGCGGCCGTCGACGAAGCCGGCGAGGAGGCGCCCGATCCCGCGGCGCCCGAGTCGGGGGCGGCGGGTGAAGGCGGGGCGCCGGCCGTGGAGGGCGCCGGCAGTAGGGCTCGTGGACCGCCAAAGCCCGGAGACGGTCCACGAACCAGGCATGCTCGTCCACCTGACGAGGTCGTCGATGAGCCGCCGGTGGCCGGCGGTGACGAGACGACGAGGGATGCCTGCTGCTGAAACGGGAAGACCATCTCATCAAAGTAAACGTGTCGGGAGGTGAAAACACGATGAGAGACTGGATCGTAGCAGCGGTAACCCTTAGTGTTAGGTGGGTAGCCGAGAAAGATGCAGGCGACGGAGCGGGGTGCGAGCTTATGAGGCGCAGTGGCAGCGATGCTAGGGTAGCACAGGCAGCCGAAGATGCGAAGCCCTTCATAAGAGGGGGGTGCACCGAAAAGAAGGTGGTGAGGTGTAAAGTTCCCGCGAGTACGACATGGACGGATGTTTATGAGAAGGGAAGCGGTGGCTAGAGCGTCAGGCCAAAAGCGCGGGGGCACATTGGCGTGAAAGAGAAGAGTCCGAACGTAGTCATTAAGAGTGCGAAGGATGCGCTCAGCACGACCGTTCTGCTGCGAGGTGTACGGGCAAGTGAGACGAAAAATCGTGCCATGTGTGGCGAGAAGATCGCGGACAGCGGTGTTGTCAAACTCCTTCCCGTTGTCTGTCTGCAACGCAAGAATGGGCCGGCCAAACTGCGTGCGGACATAAGAGTAGAAACCGACAAGAGTGGAGATAACGTCCGACTTGCGGCGCAACGGGAAGGTCCACACATAATGCGAAAAATCATCAAGGATAACAAGATAATAAAGAAAGCCTGTGTTACTTGCAACAGGAGATGTCCAAACATCGCTATGAATCAACTCAAACGGGTACGATGCAACAAAGGAAGAAGCCCTAAACGGAAGACGAGCATGTTTGCCAAGGCGGCATGCATGACACGAGTGATCCTCGTTCTTATTGCACGTGAAAGAAAAACTCCGAAGTATGTGGCGAAGGGTGCCATGATTAGGATGACCCAAGCGAGCGTGCCAGAGATCCACTCCGGTGGCGAGAGCGACAGGGGGGGCGGAAGTGGTGGAGGCGGCGGAGTGAACCGGGTAGAGCTTGTCGGGGCTGTCACATCGGTGGAGCACCATCCGCGTGCGAGCGTCCTTAACAGAAAAACCACATTCGTCAAATTCAACGGTCACCGGATTTTCACGTGTAAGAGAACGAATGGAAACAAGATTTTTAATAAGATCAGGAGAAACAAGAATATTAGACATGGATATAGGAGTGGAGTTAGACGGAAAATAGGTATGTCCAATATGGGTGATAGGAAGAGAAGAACCGTCACCGACGGTGATGCGGTTGGAGGTGTGGACAGGGTGAGCGGTATGAAGGTTACCGGGGTACGCCGCCATATGAGCGGTGGCGCCACTGTCCATGTACCAATCGCCGCCGCCGGTGTAGCTGGACGGAGAGGGGGCGGTGTGGAGAGCCGCCAGGAGAGCCGGGTCCCACGGCGCCGGTGGGAGGGACGGCGCAGACGTCAGGGGCAGCAGCGGCGGCCCGCCTGGCGGCGGCTGCTGCCCGTAGGGTGCCGCATAGGGCTGCGGCGCGGCGTAGTACGCCTGGTGTGACGGAGGCCGAGTGCCGAGAAGACCCGGAGTAGGAGCCCGTGGAACCGGCATGGAATAGGCGTGGACGACGCCGGTCCACGGGTTCTGACCGGCGTACCACGGGGCCGCCGGCTGAGGTGCCGGCTGCTGCTGGCGTGGCGCTCCTCCCTGAGCACCGCCACCGCCACCGCCGCCTCCCTGCTTGCGGCCACCCCGGCGGCCGCCGCGACGGCCTCCTCCATTGGCCGCCGGCTAGGGCGGCGGGAAGGGGGCTGGTGGGGCGGGCGGGAAGCCCGGCGGGAAGGCGGGTGCCGCCTGCGGGGGCGGCGTCTGGCGAGGCTGTGGCGGGGCCGAACCCCCGCGGGTGCCGGCAACAAGGGCCTTGTGGGTGGCGCGCGTCCGGGCCGCCCGCATCCGGCGTTCCTCCAGCTTGAGGTACGCGACCACCTTGCCAAAGGTGGGCTCCGGGATGAGGGTGAGGTTGGAGGCGGCGTTCCCGAAGTCCTCGTTGAGGCCGCCGGAGAGGGTGCTGATGAGGAGCTCGTCGCCGATCTTCTCCCCCAGATCACGGAGCTCATCGGCGAGCTTCTTGAGGCGCATGCAAAAATCATCGATGGACGAGTCAAGTTGCTAGCACCCGTAAAACTCACCATAGAGGAGGACCTTGCGCTGCAGCCGATTGTGGGTGAAGAGGCCGTTGAGCTTGGTCCAGACCGCGTGGGCGTCGTCCTCGTCGTTCACCATGGTGTGGAAGATGTCGCTGGAGATGGTGAGGTAGAACCAGCGGATGATGGTGGCGTCGAGGATCATCCACTCCTCGTCGTGGATCATGAGCGCGGAGTCCACGGTGCCGTCCACGTGGCCGTGAAGGAGGTACTCACGGAACACGAGCGAAAAGTACCGCTTCCACGCGGAGTAGGAGGCGGTGGTGTGGTCAAGCTTGACCGGGACGCGCTCATGGATGTTGAGGTCGCGGACGAGGGTGACATCAGGACCGGCGAACGGGTTGAAGACGGCGGAGGAGGAGGAACTCATGGTGGCGGCGGGATCGGGTGAGTGGCGCGGCGCGGGTGGGAGAGAGAGGTGGTGCGGCGCGGGTGGGAGGGAGGCAGAGAGGAGCGGCGCGGGAAGGAGAGAAGCGGCGCGGGAGGGAGAGGGGTGGCGCGGGAGGGAGAGGAGCGGCGCAGGAGGGAGAGACGGAAACGGTGGAGCGGCGGCGGCGGCCTCGGACGGGAGGCGGCGGCGGCGGCGAGCGGGGCGGGTGGGGAGCGGCGGCGGTACCAGGCGGCGGCGGCGGCCGAAGGGAGGGTGGCGGTGGCGGCGGCTAGTGACGGCGGCGGCGGGAGGCAGCGGCGGCGGCGGCGCGGAGGCGCGGCGGCGGCAGCGGCGGCTAGGGTTAGGACCTTACTGCGATAGATACCATGTAGAAAGACAGATTATGGGCTGTGCAATCACGATGTATTGATCGGTGCACCAGGCACGTATATATAAGTACAGAGGTGGGCCACAACCTCAACTATACAAGGAAATAGGAGGTGGGCCCTACACACACATATACACGTACACAATATACTCAACAGTTCTAACATAAGTGGTCTCCTAGTGTACCGTTCATATATTTCAGTTCCTTTTGTGCTGTGATGAAGTATTTCATATTAAACCATGTTTTCTTTAAATACCTGTTTTCCAACCGGAGTTAACGAGAACAGAATTTGGGCTCCTAAGAGAGTGGACACTCTCTAACTCGATCGTGCGCTGATCATTCTCATTTTTTTAGCTATGTTTTCCTCATTTACTCTTTTTAGTTAAGGTGTTACAATCATCGTCTGACAATGTCAACGACGTCCTCTGGTCCACAGCCGAGCCATACAACAGTTCATTTGCGGTAAATAGCCAGGCAATGTCACTACACCACGGTTGCTATTCGGAGGCGTTTTAATAAGGGCATTATTAAAAATGCCTTCAAATTGTATATAACAAGGCATTTGTTGATTCCGCCTCAAATCCCTCTGCATAAGAAGGCGTTTTTTGGGTTCGCCTCGAATCCCCGCATATACGAAGGCGTCTTGGAAAAGTGCCTTGGATTGAAGAAGCTTTGAAGGCACTTTTACTAATCGGGCATGTATTGGAGGCTTTTTTGAATCGCCCCTCAGCGGTGCCGACGGCCGCGAGTAGAGGGCCAGTGCGGCGTATTTGAGGCAAGACATTTGCAGCGGAGGCGGACTGTGACAGCGCCGCAGGACGCTTAGGCGACAACGAAGAGCAGCTGCATAACTGGCCGGTACTGTGGCCAGTACAGTGACAAGGTTAGCCGTGGGCCGAGTTGCGCAGCCATGCATAAGAAAGGTACTGACACGCGTGGTCCCGGCATCGTCGTTTTAATCCCAGCATTGAGGCCGCCTTCGACGCGTTGGTGATGCATGCCTCCGGTGGCTGTTGACCACTGTTCAGATGTTCAGATGTTAACCAAACAACCATAGCTTAGGTGGTCTTGTGGTAGGCGTCCAGCTCTTCATCCAGTCGACGTTGTGTTCGAATTCTCTGGTGGCCGATTTAATTTTTTTTTCTCATGCGCGAGCTCATGCCACAATCTATTTAATTTTTTTTCTCATGCGCGAGCTCATGCCACAATCTGTTTAGTCTCATACTGCTTACCGAGGAAGACTCGGACATAGTTAAAAGGAGGAAACATCTGCACTGTCTCAAGGATTGCGCCTGCCGATGAGTTTAGAATTATATATGGTGTTTGGTTAATATATTGATATGATAGCCCACTGGGCCTTGCTCAAGTGTTAATTGCAAGATATGATGTGGCCTGACCTGCATATCCCAGAGAGAGAACTGTGGGGTAGCCCGTGGGCCCTTTCCAAGAAGCCGTTATACTTTTACTCAGCTAGCTGGCTTCTTAGCAGAGTCTTCGAAAAATGCCGCTGAAACGTTGGAGCTTCCGAGTCACTTTTCAGAACACCGCGGTTCCTCAGGTTTAGAAGCGCTATTGCAAAACGCCTTTATTAACCTTTCCCTTCGCTACCATCTCTAGCCTTTTGAAGGAATGCTGCAAAAGACATGTATAGGCACTTCCATGGCCTTTGGAGGTATTTTAGAGTGCCTCGTAATGTTGTACGTGTTGTAGTGTCTGGTGGTAGGCGTCCAACTCTTCATCCAGTCGACGCTATGTTCGAATTCTCTGGTGTCCGATTTAAATAGTTTTTTTTCTCGTGCGCGAGCTCATGCTACAATCTGTTTAGTCCCATACTGCTTACCGAAGAAGACTCAGACGTGGTTAAAAGGAGGAAACATCTGCACTGTCTCAAGGATTGCGCCTGCCGATGAGTTTAGGATTATATATGGTGTTTGGTTAATATAGTGATATGATAGCCCATTGGGCCTTGCTCAAGTGTTAATTGCAAGATATGATGTGGCCTGACCTGCATATCCCAGAGAGAGAGAGAACTGTGGGGTAGCCCGTGGGCCCTTTCCAAGAAGCCGTTATACTTTTACTCAGCTAGCTGGCTTCTTAGCAGCGTCTTCGAAAAATGCCGCTGAAACGTTGGAGCTTCCGAGTCACTTTTCAGAACACCGCGGTTCCTCAGGTTTAGAAGCGCTATTGCAAAACGCCTTTATTAACCTTTCCCTTCGCTACCATCTCTAGCCTTTTGAAGGAATGCTGCAAAAGACATGTATAGGCACTTCCATGGCCTTTGGAGGTATTTTAGAGTGCCTCGTAATGTTGTACGTGTTGTAGTGTCTGGTGGTAGGCGTCCAACTCTTCATCCAGTCGACGCTATGTTCGAATTCTCTGGTGTCCGATTTAAATAGTTTTTTTTCTCGTGCGCGAGCTCATGCTACAATCTGTTTAGTCCCATACTGCTTACCGAAGAAGACTCAGACGTGGTTAAAAGGAGGAAACATCTGCACTGTCTCAAGGATTGCGCCTGCCGATGAGTTTAGGATTATATATGGTGTTTGGTTAATATAGTGATATGATAGCCCATTGGGCCTTGCTCAAGTGTTAATTGCAAGATATGATGTGGCCTGGCCTGCATATCCCAGAGAGAGAGAGAACTGTGGGGTAGCCCGTGGGCCCTTTCCAAGACGCCGTTATACTTTTTCTCAGCTAGCTGGCTTCTTAGCAGCTTCTTCGGAAAATGCCGCTAAAACGTTGGAGCTTTCGAGGCACTTTTCAGAATGCTGCGGTTCCTCAGATTTAGAGGCGCTACTGCAAAACGCCTTTATTAACCTTTCCCTTCGCTACCATCTCTAGCGTTTTGAAGGAATGCCGCAAAAGACATGTAGAAGCACTTCCATGGCCTTTGGAGGCATTTTAGAGTGCCTCGTAATGTTGTACGTGTTGTAGTGTGTTTGAAGATGTTTGTTCCCTATATTATTTGGTTATTAAAGTGCGCGTGTCACCACCTTCTTTCATTGTTGGTCGCATAAATTCCATCGCGCCAATATTTGAGCAGATGAGCTTCAGAACACAACTTGAATGTTTGATGCAAAAAAAAGTAACTTGAATGTTTAATGCAAGAGAAAAGTTGTCTCCTAATCGTCAAAGGACGAACGATATCATGCGCATCCAACTGGTCGAGACTCACGCTAGCCGCGATTGATAGGTGATCGGTAGGCAATTGCTAGGGCTAGTGTTTCTCTCTTTAGGCGGTGGTTTTCATCTGGCGCCGCTGGTGATGACGTTATGACCCCCACTGATGGCTTGTTGTGTTGATCTCCTCCTTGCATGCTCTTGGTGGTGCGCAGGGGAGGTTCTGGCGACGTCTCCAATGGCAAAAACCATGACAATAGGGTCTCCTAGCGGCAGCACATCTGGATCTCCAGATCATATGGTGAAATGTGTGCATCGAATTGCGAATAATGTTGTCCATGTGTCCCCTAACTAAAGAGGGGGGTGGGAACGCGATGTGGAACGCATCTCTCGCAATTGTATATCAAACGACGTTGTGATCTCGAAATTGATTCTAAAACAAAGACTGCAAATGATTAAGATCCAACACACCATGGTCGTCAAATTAGGTTAATCCATCGAGTACTCACATGTGATTTAACTATCATGTAATTTGCTTTTGAGAAACATAGTACAATTGAGACGCTCACAATACAATTTTCTTTCGGTAACTGCAATTGTTTAGTATAGGTGTTGATAATATGTAAATCAATATGAGAGTCAAGATAAAAAACTTCACTCTCGGCTTTTCATCTTTTCCTGCATTCGAGAAGGATTTAATACAATCATAATCAAGTTGTACTGCTCCATCACGTCTTTTATCTAATTCCCAAGTCTCATGATCAACATGAATTCTACCTGGTATCCCCAAGCCTAAGCAATATAATACTCTATAAATCATCATCTAGACGCAAAGCCTACATCAACCATACTCCTATCATTTAGCCCTCCATAAAAAAATATGTAATAACAACCATGGTGGTAAAATATGATGAGGACAATTATCATGTAGAGTATGGTACCTTCGATGGGCTTTAATAAGACTTTCACCTGGCTTTTGTTTCAAATAACAGATAATGCACCTCGCACCTCACTTCATAAGATTTTTTTTCCTGGATAAAAGGGGGTTAATAACAATGCAGTACATAATTTTTCCCAAGTGTCAAAAGTACATGTGGTATAAGTTAATAGCCATGTTTTTGCTTTGGCGGCCAAAATGTGAAATCAAAAAGCTCGAGTTTCATCTCATCATAAGTAAAGCCATTTAATTTAAATATTCCGCATATCTTATCAAATAGCTACATATGTTGATACACATATTTTATAGCACCATCTGTAAATTGCTTACTTTGCAGCATACGGAGTAGACTCAGATTAATTTCATAAGTTACTCCATTTGGTCTCGGGCCTAAGGATGTGAAGATTTCCTTTATAGGTGGCACCGAGAGCTTCAATGCAGTGAGTTGATATAGATGTTCAAGCTCAACCATGGTTACTTAGAACCTGCAAAACAATTTAGTACACAATAATAAACCAAAACTTGAAAAAAGGACCAAAGGCGCTTACCTCACTAGCAACGGTGCCAGAAAAATAACTTTATGTCCTCCAAGTGCATATGGTTTAGTTGTGCTTGTTTTTGAAGTAAGAGTATAGATCCCATGAATAGATGAGGAAATAGTATTTTGTCCCTTATAGAGGTTTATCATAATCTGCCTAGAAGTTATTTATATCCCAATAACAAGCGATGCAAAGGTGAAAATATTGCAAGAGTGTGTGTGGGAAAGCAAGAACTGAAGCGTGCAAGAATAACAATAAAAACAAGAGAGTAATGAAAAAGATGAAACTGAAGCAGGGCTAAAGGTGTTCTCAGTGAGTTCGAATTCACCACTAGTGTTTATTATACCTTTTTAAGAATTAGTGTTTATTATACTTAATTGTGTAGAAACACAATCTTTGCTTCAGATACGTAATCCGTGTTTTTTGTGAATTGTGCGGGTGGAGCCAATAATACGATATGTGCGTACTGCAATAGCTTTGTATCATGCATGCCACCACCATCCCTCCAATACCTACCGACGGAGTACGACATTGACTAAGGGCATCCCCGTGGACATAACATAAAACATATGAGTCTCCATTATTCCCTTACCATTGATCCACTAAGGAGATATGTAACTTCTATCTCTAAGCCTGCATCACAGAGATAATAATATCCTTCAACCCCAATGGGCTAAATATTGTGCAGTCAATGTTCGGGCGGTATCAAGAATAACATTAACACGATCATATAGCAAAGATCATATATCTTATCGGTGTTCAACTCTGTAAATACTAGGGTTCATTTTTATCCCCAAGAACTAGGGATTTACTCAAAAAAAGAGGCATGTAGAATGATTAGTGTGATACATGTATAGATCCACACTAGGGGTTTGGATTACAGCGGGATGAATGGAGGATTCAATGCGGAGGATGTGGCTGATGATGATGGTGGTGGTGGTGGTGGTTGATGTCATGGCCTCCGTGATCGAAGCCTTGGTGGACTGATGCTCTTCTACCAATCCCCCCGGGTCCCTATGGAGTTGAGGGTTTCAACTTATGTTTCATTGTTTGGAGTCTCTTTGTTCGTTCTCTCTGATCGGATTGGATAGGGTGGAAGTAATTGGGCAGGGGGAGGCAGCCGCACTCGTCTTCTCATTTGGAACGCCAACCGCGACTAGGTTTCCTCCGACGTGCTCATATCTTAGTATAGAAGGCCCTTATAATGTGCAATCAACATATTTCCACACCAAAAATATGTGCTTTCTATTTAGTACTCAAAACCACCAATTTCTTTGGGGATCATGGCGAAATCAAGCAAAAAGGGCGGTAAAGTGTAGAAAATCCTACGAGTAATATGCAAAGATGCTAAGCAAAATGCCACACAAAATGCACTCACCAGACTACCAGTAGGGCAACTTACGGGGTGAAGACTCCTCTTGGAATACAAGACCTCAATCTCTTATGATATGGAGATCAAACTATCCTACCTTTGTTATCTATTTCCCGTCAAAGTGTTGGATGCATGAGACCTCTTGTATTGACCTTTGTTTACGATACATGTATATATGTTGGCTTGTGGATTTCCTCTTTTGTTGCCCTTATGATTTTGTGTTTCCCCCCATTTCTTTGTGTTCATCCTCGAGCTCACCTCCAATTCATGATAAGGCGAGCACTACAGTTCACCCCATATCAAAAGTTTCATCAGGCTTTGGGCTCATGAGATGCGTGGGGGCTCGACAAGTATTCTTTGAGCGCGTTGAAGACATATTGGGCCTCATCCATCTGTTTTGATTTGTTGGTACTATTGGAAATATTAGCACTTTTCCAATTAGACTAATCCACGAGTAAACAGTAAGCATGGCAAATACGGTACGCATCTCATACCCATTCCTAGGCATACTAGCACGTACAGAACATAGAAGCAAACCATCTATGAGCAGCACATATACGGCTAGCATAAACATGAGTAAATGAGGGATGAACAAATCATAGGTTGGCCAGGCCAACGCGACGGCGGCAGCAGCAGCCTCGGCTTCGTCTGTGGCCTTCTTCTTGGCGGCGGCCATGGTGTTAATGCAGGGGAAGTAGTGGGAGCAGAGGCGGACGGAGCTGGGGATGGATCGGAAGCAGGCGCGTCAAGACGCTCCCCAAAAACCTTATTGCCGATCCGCCGGGCAAGATCTCGAATGGCGGGGTTCCGGAGGCACCTGATCTCCCGACCAACCGTGCACGCGGTCGTCGGGATGGGGGCGCCGGAGACAGCACAGAGCAACGGGTAGGAAGTCGTGGGCCTGGGCGGAGGCCCACGACCGAGTCGACGCACTCCCAGCAAGGGAGTCGGAGAAGGGTCACACTCCCCGCAAATCCCGGCAACGCAAATCAGACCAAAGTCCAACGTTGTAGGCTGTGCGGGGCGGGGCGGGGCGGGCGTGAGGAGGAGGAGGAGGAGCGTGTGTGTACCACTCCTCTTTCCCAGCTCCCAATGACAAGTTGTAGAGTATCCCTTATAAAGGAGTCTCAACTCTCTTCAACTAGCAAGGTGGGACTAAACTTCCCACCATCTGTCATCTCATACATGGGCCTCAAGATTAACTAAGGATTAGTGTCTTATATGGGCCTAAGCCCATCCATAATCCATCAGGTACTCCAGAGGGTCTTAAAGAAAACACATTTCCCAGGGCATCCATCCCCCAGCTAGGCGTTGTACATATTCGATTTCGCTTGGGGTTCCATTTCGAGGGTTGTGTGAATTTCACTTTGATCCTACATTGGGTGCTCATCGGGGTACTCTTTTTAGAACAAGTGTCGCGTTTATATTCACATAATACCACAAAATACATTACACGTGGCTTTTCTTTGGAGCAACCGAGGGGAGAAAACACCAAGATGATTTACATGAACCTCTCCCAGGAAATTTTACAAAATAGTCCTTCTAGGTCCATACAAGCATCAACATGGTCAATTTTTTTTACTGTCACGGTTGCCTAAGCATCTATTGTAAAGAAGAGAATGCCATGTCAGCAAAGATGCTATGAGTCCGGAGAGACATGCGTCGCGCCGTGAATGACGACACGTTTGTCGGTGTGGGTCATCGGCTGGAGAGCATCTTTTCGATCACGGCTCTAGTGTCCTCCGGTGGTGCCGCTGCCGAGGGGTTTCAGAACTGGCACCGGTCATCTCCGACGCAAAAATTGTCTGGTCCACAAGAGGAGAGGAGCCTGCAGCTTCGTCGACATTGGAAGAAAGAACCGCTCCCCTGTCACTGCTTCGGAGAGGGGGAAACAATTCACCTTATATACCCTTGAAAGCGGGGACCTCGGCGGATCCACCCTGCGTGGAGAGCCTCGGCATCCGGGGCGGCGGCCAGCGGCGTGGCCTATGCAGCGGGCGGCGCCGCAGGGTGCAGGTGGCCCGCCTTCCTGGTCGGCTGGCGGCGTGGAGGTGGCGGGCGTCGGCGGCTGCAGCAGCTTCCCGTAGGCCGGCTGTACCTTGGAGAATCGGCGTCCACAACCTCGATCTGCTCCCGATCCGCGCCGCCCCCTGTCCCTAGTGGCTCCGGTCGCCGTTTTCTGGATGGCGGGTGTGCAGATCTGGTGGTTGGGTGCGGATCCGGGGGAAACCCCTGGCCGCCGTGGCGTCCACATTGAAGATGTCGCCTTTGGGCGTCGTTTTCCCTGCTGAAGGCTTCGGTGGGCTTCCTGCACCTCCCACCCCACCCAGCAGCTCAGGTGAAAGCCTCAGTTCCTCGATTCATGGCGACGACGACACCTTGGTGGCGTGATCCTTCCTGAAGGCGTCGTCAGGGAAGTGCTCAAGTGGTGGTGGAGTCGGTGGTGGTACGACGACAGATTGTATTGGTCTGATCTTCATCTTCGGCAACTTGCTCGGGTCCAGATGTGGAGGGATTAAGCAGCTGGTGCGAGGGGATCGGGGTCCCTCTCTCGTGCCATGGGCTATGGAGACTCCTATTCTTGACCAATGCGTGGTGCTGCATACTCTTGGCCTTCTTCGGGGTTTTTCAACGCTTTCGTTTCGACAACTCTCGTTCGGTGCTCTGCCTTGCTGCTGCCGGCAACGGTGACTGGGTGTTCGGCTCCCCGTTTCGTGTGGGTTTGTTCCTGGTGCATCTCCTTTGGCTGCTTGGGAATTATGATCTGGGTTCTAGGGTGAACCACTCCACAGGCCGCCGGTGCGGCACCCGTCGAGCCCGGGCGAAAGGGTAGAGGCCCTTTGCGGAGGCGGAGTCAGGTCATGTGTTGCCCCTGTTTTCCCTATGGTGGCAGTCAGTGACACAAAACATGTATGGTGGTGCCTTCCTCCCATAGCCTTAGTAGGTTAGCTGGTTTCGGCATAGCGGCGTTTGATGACATTGTTCTATGCCTTCGAGTTGTTCTACCGAGCACAATGTATATTTATTTCCGCTTTTTGTTTTCTTGTTGTAAATGGCAGTCCTGTAATCCTAGCCGTTGATGACTTTGTTAATTCAAAGCCGGGCTATTCTTGAGCCTTCGTTAAAAAAAAGGAAAACGCTGGCTTTGAGGGTACTCATCGGGTCGAGCGTGGGCATGGTGCTGGTTTTCCGTGGCCGGAGGCGGATGCCGGCCGCATGCGCCTCACGTGCCACCCTCGCGCGCAGAACTCGTCCATCTGTCACGTCACGTTTCCTGCCGCGGTAACGGCAAGGCTAGGTGGCGGGCCCGACCAGTCACCACGGGGCCCACACGCCACGCCCACTCCCCTAGACACCTGCTCCCTGCCCCCAGCCTCCACTCGCGGAACACTCTGCTCTCCACAGCGCGGTGCCAGCCGCGGCCGGCCACCGACCGATCCCACCCACCTCACCGTTCCTCGCGCCGCGAGCCGGTGGCCGGCGACGGCTAGCGAGCCCTCCCTCCGATGACCACCCCCTCCGGCTCGGGACCTCGCCGCTCCGCGCGGGCGCGTGCCCGCCGCCAGCCGCCGGACGACGAGGCGCCGCCCGCCCCGGCCCCAGCCCCCGTCGCCCCTCCGCCCGACGCCGGCGGCCCCTCCTCCTCCCCTCCTTCGCGGAGAAAGCGCGGGGCTTCTCCTTCCCGGCGGTCCGTTCGCGCCAGGTTCGCCCCTGCTTCCTCTGTCCTGTCATGCGTGAACCGTGAGTTTGTCATATGCTGAAATTCGTGACGTTGGTGCTGCCATGGTCTGGGCTTGCGATTCCTAGCTAATTGGAGTAGATTGCTATGTCTATTTTGACAAGATTGCTTTTATATGGTTTATTATGTCAACAAAATTATATTTGTTCTGTCAAGCTGTGCATCATGCTTTGTGGTGCTCATTTGTCAGCGACTGTCTAATTTAGCATCCGTGCCACTATTTGCTGCTTCTCCCACAGAGAGAAGGACGACTCGGAGCCACCGGTGGCGGTCTTGGATGACGATGAGGTGAAGCATCGAACAGAGGCAGAAGAGCCAAAGAAACAGGGGAAGGAGATTGTGGAGGCAGAGGGACCAGAGGAGGTTGAATTTGATGAAAATGCAGAGGCCTTGAAGGACGCACCATTCTGGCTCCCCGATGGTTGGATCATAAATGTTCGCCATGGTGATGGCGGCTCGACCTACCGGGTACTCCCCTACTCTGTTTGTATGCTGAACATTATTTGCGTGATTCCGAATCTATTATCATGCTTCTATGCCGAATCTATTATCGTGACCATGTTGATGTTGGGCTGAGATGCGGTACCTATCTTGTGTAAACTAGAGGGGACTCCCCTATCAAAATGCAGTTGAAAAATGTATTTAAAATAGTATATACTGGACTAAACAGAGTTATTAAGAAAACAAATTCCTTATGAGTTAGCCAAGTACATGCCAAGAGCAAAAACGAAGCAACTGAGTGCAGTAAGCAGCTCCTCGCAGACATACATGCGCCTAAAGAGAAAGAGAACAAGAAGCAGAAGACAATAGAGGTCACAAATAAATTTTTGTCGCTTTCTCGTTGTTTTATTGCAGTATTACACTTCGCCAGTGTCAGAGTACACATTCTCGACGGAGATGGAGGCACTAGAATATTTGTTCTCAGAGATGGACGAGCGCATATTGGAGTCGGAGGCATGTGCTGAGGACAACGAGCTTCATGTGAGTGAGGTTTTTTCAATGTCATGTGTTGATTACATTTGAGATGTACGTAATTCCCTGAATGTTGCATACAGAAAATGCATTCGTGGCTTCCGGACGGTTGGGTGGTTGAGGTCAGAGCTGGGACGATGCGGGACAAAATGTACAAGGTTGATTTCAACTTGCTTACACATTAACATTCGGCATATGCTAGTTTTTGGCTTGTCATTTTCTTGAAAAAAAATGGCAACTCAGATTTGTCCATATGTGGTGGGAGGTTAGTGCAGCACACACATAAGAGATCAAAAAAGTATGACAGACTTGTTCAGATGTATCTGAAAAGAACAATGTATTATTTCTAAGTTACTACTGCTCTGTGCTTGCTTCTAGAATGGCTCTATGTATTTTTTTTTCTTGTTTAATACTCCCTCCGTCCGGAAATACTTGTCATCAAAATGGATAAAAGGGGATGTATCTAGATGTATTTTAGTTCTAGATACATCTCTTTTTATCCATTTTGATGACAAGTATTTTCCGACAGAGGGAGTAGAATACATTGTCTGTATAGAGATAAAATATTTTAATTCCATTGGGTAGAGCTAGAGAGTGGGTGAACATAATAAATAAACAATGTTAATTTGGTAGTCATATTTTGTAGCAGTGCCTCAAGAGATTAGCCATCATTTTTACCATGTCCGGATGTCTTTTGTAGTTTTACGTTCATCTGCCTACTGGAATGCGATTCTTCTCAAAAGAAGATGTATTGCGCTATGTGAATGAAGGGAAGATTTCTGAATGCGATGTGAAGGGGCTGTGTGACACCATCTCTGAAGATAATGTATGACTATTGCTGGGACTGTTCTCCTATTTGAACAACACAATATCTAAAAAAAATTGTAACTATTTTCAGGACTAAGCTTTGGACCTATTTGCAGATACTTGCACAGGTGGAATTCAATCCAGACGGGCTACCGAAAGGATGGGTGAAAGAATTGGTATTTAGAAAGTGCAACGATGGAATTAGAAAAGACCCGGTACATTACAACAGAGCATCTTCCTATTCCTTTAAAATTCATTGATGGAATTAATTTCATTTTGTTATTTAATCATTGATTATTTGATTGTGCAGTACTATACTGACCCTGTCAGTCATCTTCTATTCCGAACACTGAAATCTGTAATAAGCTACCTTCAGACTGGAGAAATAAGTAGACATGCCTATCTTCCAAGAAGAAGTGTTACAGACATTTACTCTTTCGATGGGTGTGCAGATCTGGTAATTGTTACGAATATAGTTTTTATCTATTACTAGGCCTATGAGCCATTATATTTAGCATTATGCAGGAAACCCCCTAAAAACGGGGTTAAGTACGCAGCTAATATATATCATCCATGATAGAAAGTTTTACTGCTTTGACTGACACTTCTATTTTTATATACCGATAATTAATAATATTGATTATACTGAGGCTTGTTTCTACTACAATGATCCTGTGTCATTGCTATTGGATGTACATGTACCTTCATGGTAATTTAGAAGTGTTCAGATCTTCTTTGAGTTATACTTGACAGATGTTTTTTTCACTACCAGCCTCGAAAAATGCTGAAACGATTGAAAGTACCAGGGAAGAAAAAACAAAAATCCATGCAATCATTGGTCTTTGAAAAGAAATTACCTGATGACCAGACTTCGAATCGCTGTAAGTTCCTGCAGTTACTGATTACATGGTGTTCTCAGAGTATAGTTCCTACTGTTATTGGTTAGGTGATATCTCGATAGCTATATATGGCGCAGTTATACTACTTTTTGTTGAACTACTTTTTGTTACTGGTTACATACTTTATTTTCTTATTGAGTAGTCCATCAAGTTACTGCATATGAAATGTTTGGTCTGATCTTTGTTGTACTAAATGTTAATTAACTTTTTATGGCACTAGCCTACTATATGCCCCTGCTTATTTCTGACATTATTATGTTGTTGATATGCTATGGGGCATGAAATCAGCAAGCAGTGCGGATTGTAGTATAACTGAACTTTATCTCTGGTAGTTCAGTCAAACGCTCAAACTCCTTATCTATTAATACTAATACGCAGAATACACCAAGAATATTGTGCTTGTAATTTTATATTTCATAATGTTATTAGAGTACTTGAGATATATTTATATACTACTCTTGCATGCCGTGCACAATGGAGATTTCAGTAGTCAAGGAACATGCCCAGGTAATATATTCATAGAGTACATGAGATGCATCAGGGAGTTGAATTTGTGCTTGGGAGGTGTCGAACAGGTATGGGGCCTGGCTATAGTGACTCTAATTGGGTCAGTTATGAAGATGATAGAAGATCAACGGCTATTATGTGTTTTTTGGGAGGAAATTTGGGTCATGGAGAAGCAGGAAACAGACAGTTGTGTCTAGATCAACAACGGAAGCTTAGTATAGAGCTTTATCTCAAGGGTTTAGTGAGATGCTATGGGTGAAGTACCTATCGAGCGAGTTGAAACTTCTGAGGAAGTGACCCTTGAGAGTGTTGTGTGACAATCAGTTAGCTATAAAGCGTTGTCAATAACCCAGTTTAACGTGATAGGACAAACCATGTGAAAATTTATTGCTTCTTCACTAAAGAGAAACTTGATGATGGGATCATCAGCCTTACTCATGTCAGTTCTGGGCAGCAGGTTGCAGTTTGCTTGACAAAGCTACTAGGAGCAGAGGATTGTATCTTGGCATATGGCAAGAGGGGTTGAATTTTTATTTTATTTTAACAGAGCAAGATTGGTTGATAGATATCTACCACCCATCTTGAGGGGAAGTGTTGAACCGGTATTGGGCCTGACCCATCTCCACTTCAACCCATAGGGCCCAGTCCATGCCACTGACCTAGATCAGGAGATGCTGGTCGCTGTCTGAGTAGAGGCCCCGCCCAACACCCACACACGACACTGGTCCGCTTGAACTGAAAATCCTGGTGGATATTTGGTAGCTCCCAGCAAGGGTATTGACATTTTGTACTCTCTCCCATTTGGCGCTCTACTTGCTACTATAAATGCTGGAAACATTTGAATGAAATTGAAAAAGATCTGCACGTTTTGACAAAATCTGCACATCATGTTCATGTCCCAGGAATGAAAGTTAAACTCTGCATATCAAGTTCTGTTGTTTAATATTAGAATCTTGTGAGTGATGTTTTGGTTTAAATTGTTGTAGAGAAGACATTGGAAGTACACAGGCTACAATGTTTACAATCTTTTGATATAGTATCTGGACAAAGTTCTACAGCAGTTCCTCTCCTTCATATTCTGTTTGGCCTCAGTCTGTATAATAGTTACCTAATTTATGAACATTTGTTGTACAGTTACTGAATCATAAATTTGGAGAACCAAAGTATATATGTCAAACCTGACAGCGGTCGATACAAGCAAAGTTTCGAACCAATATGCACTTCATACATTACTTTGATTATAGCTCAATATGACGTGTTGTGTGTTTCCTCTTTATTGTGCCTAATGATTTTACCTCACCATGTTGCAGCTCATGGCGGCACCTCTGCTAGCATGAATCCTCGGTCTGACCCAAAAGAAAAGAGGGTCAATACCGTACAAGCTAAAGGCAAAGAACCAATTAGTTCAGAGACTACCAAGCAAGGCAAAGAATCAATTAGTTCAAAGACTACCAAGCAAGGCAAAGAACCAATTAGTTCAGAGACTACCAAACAAGGCAAAGAACCAATTACTACCAAGCAAGGCAAAGAACCAATTAGTTCAGGGACTACCAAGCAAGGCAAAGAACCAATTAGTTCAGGGACTACCAAGCAAGGCAAAGAACCAATTAGTTCAGAGACTACCAAGCGTCCAAGGGGCAGGCCACGGAAAATACCAAAGCAGACGAACGAAACAACTTCAGATCACGCAAAGGGTTCAGACAAGGAAACTACACATATCGAAATTGCTTCAGACAAGGAGCCGAAAAACGAATCGGATACTGAAACTGGAGAGAAAATGTCAAAGGAAGACGCCCCTGAGGATAATGAGATGGAGAAGCATGCTATGGCAACCCAACAAGTGGACAACGAGAGCGACCTTGCAAGGACCCTTTCGTCGCTGAGGAGGGGAAGCATGGATCCGGAAATGCGTGAGCGAGAAAATGGCGATCCGGCTGAAGCTAGTGCAAGGTCAGCATCCTCCGCGGTCAAGAAATTTTACATGAGAAGAAATAGCAACCAGAGCTTCAAAAAATAATGTAAAGCAGATGCCGATCGATCACCTGTGACTTGATCAATCAGAGGTAGTAGTACTGAGTTGTAGATGAAACCAGATAATAAAAAGGTGCAAGAGATGCACGCCAGTTTGTGTGTTCCTGAATAATGAACATTGGTTTATGTGACTTAACATTTGTGTTAAAGTTATGTGGTGTGTACCTAGCAAAAGGTAGAAGATCATTGTATTGATGCAAACACATGATGCCTGGTGTAAACAATGAATATCATCAACGTCAAGGAGACTTGGCTGAAATTAAGCTGTTTCCGATGGAGCGCTCAGAAACTGTGTATCTGTCATTATTTAAGTGTATATATATTTGCTGGTCGAGAAAACAACACAGCAAATCCAAATTTGAAATCAAATTCATTTTTTATTGATACACAACAAAACATTTTGATAATTTACTCGCATAAAACAGAACAAACGTGTAATAAGAATTAGGGTTTTCGACACCTGTTGCCCCCTTGACGCGTCCTTGCTTTATGTAGTTTTAGTGTCTTGGTTGGGGCGACGATGTGGCGTCGGTGCCCTAGAGTCTTCGATAGAGACCGTGTGGAGGTGTGCCTCCAACATGTATTGGATCTGGTCGACGTTGGTTCTCGGTGGATTTGTTTGGCCCCGGTCCACGCTTGTCTCTAGTAGATCTGTATAAATTCGGTCAGTTCTCGTTTTTGTTGGTGTATTTGCACGTATGGCCTTTCTGATCAACGTTTTTCATTGTCAGCAAGTCCTCTTGGGCCTTATTACGACAATTTTCTGACTGTCTAAGTACAACAAGAGGAGAGAGAGCTATAATTTGATAGGTAAAAAAATCGAGAGGAGAGAGAGCTATAATTTCATTACGGAGTGTTCGGCCACATACCAAACTAATCGGAACCGACCTAGGATCAACAAGGAACCACACTTATACCTACAAACCCGACGAGATTTATCGCTCCGCCCCGATCGTGAGTTTGTTATCGCCACCGGCCACAGGCACCGGGACGTACGTGATGGCTTCGCCGAACCGCGGCGGAGGCGGCCGAGATCGGCTCAGCGAGCTGCCGGACGGCGTCATCGGCCACGTCCTCTCGTTCCTCCCCACCAAGGAGGCCGCTCGCGCCGCCGCGCTCGCCAGGAGCTGGCGCCACAAGTTCGCCTACGTCCACACCATCTCCTTCGTGGAGTACGTTGCCCCCTTCCGCGGGGACGACTACACCTTCTACCTGAATGCCGGGGATCGCCGGAGCAAGAACGGGGCGTTCCTCGACGACGTCAATGCGGCTCTCCTCTGCCGCCGGCGCTGCACAGGCGACCGCAACGCCGCGCCGCGCGCCTTCCGCGTTCACTTCGGTGGTTACTACGACTGGGACGGGCCCGTTGTGAGCCAGTGGCTCTCCCACCTTCTGCGCCGGAGCGGGCCGGAGCTCCACCTTGACCTTCGCCTACAACTCACCGTCATGGGGGAGCACTACGCTGGGGAGCCGGACCACCACGGCGGCGCCGTCAGTGAGGCAGACGACCGCTGCCCCGTGCCCTACAACCACTACGTAGCGGATATGTTCACGCTACCAGTAAGCCTCTTCTCTAGCGTGGCCATACGGACGCTCTGCCTCGGCGGCTGCGATCTGGATCCGCCGGAGATCATACGCCTGCCGCTCCTCGAGACGTTGCTCCTGAGCAGCATCAGCGAATTGGACTGCGGCGGCATCCAGCGGCTCATCTCCTGCTGCCCTCGCCTCGTCGACCTTACGCTGGAGTGGTGCGACACTTTGACGATAACCGTCCTTGACAAGCACCTCCGTAGGCTCGCCATACGGTGCTGCCACACCCTGGTCAGTGTGACCGTCGATGCTTCGGAGCTGAGGGAGTTCGAGTACAGGGGTGCCGTGCCTGCGGAGTCGCTCGTGACCCTCCACGGTGCGCGCAAGATATCTTCGTGCCACATCGGCTTCTGCGGCAAGAAGGTTCGCAATGGAGATTTTTCCCGGTTCAGAATGTTCCTCGAGCAGTTCACCGCCACAAGGCATTTACATCTAGTGTCAACTCATCTCGGTTCAGACATTGAGAGTGAATCCCTCACGGGATTCCCCTCATATCTGAGCCTATGGAAGCTTGAACTGACAGGATATCTTCATCGAGGCAGCATCGAGGCGGTGACTAGGATACTCGAGCAGGCTCCATGCATTGAAATTTTGACGCTGTTCATGAAACCAAGTAAGGACGTCTGGGTGCACCCTCACGAGCTCAACGATGAACTCATGGTTCCGGATGTTTCGATCCCGTGCTTGGAGAAGCGGGTGAGGGAGATCAACCTGGTGCACTACCAGGGCCACGAGGCACAGAGGTGCATGGCCAAGCTGCTGCTCTGCAATGCGCGGGTTCTTGAACGAGTGTGTGTTGTCTTTCCGAGGGGGCCGCGAGAGTTGCAGATTAGACTGAAGAATGAAATCGGAGAATGGGTGATGAAGGTGAACAAGTCGGCAGAGATGATTTTCTTGTAAGGTAGTGTCCCATGACTCTGATAATTTTGTGTAGGATTTTATTTCTTGCAAAGTTGTTCTCCAGTATTTTGTCTCTTAAGATGAATTGCTAAATTAATTCCACGCGATGCAATCCATTTCTCTTGTGATATTTTCTCCTTTAATCGGTTGCTGCAGTGTTGATTTGGTTTGATGGTACTCGATGGCTTGAATCCTATGAAACAACCCATATGTAAACATACGGTATGCTTATTGGACGGTACATGATATAGTCTGCTGTAGCTTATCACAGAATAATACAGTGCCCAGAAAGTAAAACCGTCCTTTTTATTTCTTAATCTCTTAAATAATCTCTTTGTAGCGTCAAAATTGGCCTATCAAAAAAGAACTTCCACCTGTCTTATCCAAAATTATTGGTTTAATGTATACAATCGTATAGAGCCTACATGTTTTAATTTAGGACTCGAGTGTAATCGTATAGAGCCAGGTGTTACACTAGATTACACTCGAGTTGCAGATTATCTAGTAACACCTGGCTTATAGGCTCTAAGTCAAAACTTGCTAAGTCGTGAGCTTTAAACCGAGTGTAATACTTGGCTTACTGTTCGCCGTGGTTAAAATGGTCTTTGCCTTGTGGTTAAACTGGAAACATTTCAGCTCCAAACTCGGTTCCACGATTACAGAAAATGGTTTTGAGATGTACCTGGTGCGTGTTCAAGAAAAGACAAACTGCATTGCTTCGGAGGTTTGTTAAATATATGACCTACTCGGTACGCTTCCAAGAACAATTCTGCAAAACACAATGGAAACATACGGGATATATTATTCATGGAGGGCTGCACATATTTTGATTTCTTCAAGCAAGGTCCATCCTTAGTCCAGCATTACAACACCTAGTTGACTCTAGCTGTTCCTACAACTGCCATGACTAATAATCATAACTTGTTTAATCTCGAAACATATTTTATCCTCTACAAACCTTTCTCACTACAGGTACAACACAACTCTATGTTCAGTGAAGGCTTCCGTTCCTTTCCTATGAACTTTCATTTCCGAGATCACAGTCACATGAATATCAACATATGGCTTACTAAGTTGAAACTGTTGTCATCAGAGCTACCAAAATCCATCCATGGCATCTTCCTTCTCCACCTCGCAGCTAACATCCGCGTATCATCCGCTCAAGCACGCCAACAGCCCTAGACATGGCGCCCTGTCCAGGGGATGGCTACCAACTCTGACCCTGCAAGTGCATCACACATGAGGAGTACAAACTACAGTCTTTTACTTGATGATGCAATGCGGGACAAACTTCAGATTCTGAACTCTAATCCTGCTATTCAAATATGCATGGTTTCAGTTTAGCATATGAAGTTATGAACCCATTTTTTCATTTTTTTCAGAACAACACTTCTCCATCAAAAGTTTGTTTTCCATGGTTTAGTCCTACTAAATCACTCCTGAACGTCTACAATGATGCCGACACTCAGTTTTTACAGACTTTTAAGCGAATATCCATTCACTGTCAGTTTTCATTCAGTGCAATGCGGAATCCGCCAAAATTATAATTTAACAGTAAATTACCATGTAGCTGAGTCACAATCTCAGGAGAAGTTCATATGTGTTCTCTGCATCCAGATATGGTCTGAGTCATCGTCCTGAAGAAATCTCAGACCTGCTGATAGTCATGAAGAAATCCCATGTAGCTACAGAAGCGACTGCTTGAACCACCCAACCCCGTCGCCGCCCCCGGAGCCGCTCGCCGCCATGGACGGCCACTATGTCGGTCCGTGCGCGTCCGACGCATCCGGCCCCGCCACCAGCGACGACTGCCTCCTTCGCGCCTCCCCTCTCGCCTGAGCAGCGTGCCCCCCGCGCCCTTCATGTATGTGCTCGCCCCCCTGGCCGGAAGACCATAGCGTCGCCAGTGGCCAAGCGCCGCCTCTATGTCCATGTAGCCGGCCGCTTCACACGCGACCGCGCCGCCGTGTGCGTCCTCTGACGAGCCTCCCCTTCTCCCGCTGGCTCTTTTCCCAGCCACCACGCCTCCAGCTCCGACGCTTATGTAGCCCCTTTCTCACCCCACTAGCCGTCACGGGCACCTTGGTGCCCTTGCTGCTTGCATCCTCGGCGTGATGGTCAGCTACTAAATCTCCCTCGCTTTCTGCTATTGGGAGGCGCCGAATTGGTGAACGGTGGCGTGTTGGCTCAGATCTCACGGCTCGGCGCAACACCTCCTCCCGCACGCGGCCGCCTTGGATCTCGGCGAGGGGAGGAGACGGAGGATTGGTTTGGTTGTTTTTGTTTAATAGAGAGGTTGTTTTGTAAAAAATGAAGCATTTTCTTAGATCCACATAAAAAACACAGGGACTTTCTTGCAAAAATGCCGCGACAGTGAGCGGGAAGAAGCGATAGCTGCTTTATTATTAGGTAAAGATAAAGAATTGGTTTGATGCCAAAAGTTGGCATGTCAATATTTTGGCAAATGCCAAATGTTGACTAGTGATTAGTTGGCTATCAATATTTCCTATCAATCTCACAAAAAGTTGTCAAATTTTGGCAACTTTTGATTTTGACAAATTTTGGCTATGCCAATTGTTGGCATCAAACCAATTATGCTCTATATTCCAGCCTCACATGGCGGACTCCTTTCATGGTGGATTTCAACGAATTTTTGTGTCCCATTCTAGTAGGAGCGAAAATTCAAGCGTTTTGGTTTGCTCAAGTTGAAGACTAAAGAAAAAGTACATTGCTAACCACTGAACGTTATGTTTTTAAGCAACATTACCGAAAGATCTCTCTACCCCATGTTGAACCACTTCGTGACCGATTGTCCTCTTTTTTTTTTTCCATTCTCGCCATCCGGTTTTCTTTTCCCTTTCGTGTGTTGTCGGTTTTCCATCAAGGGTAAAGTATAAAGAAGAAATAGATTATTTACTTGGGGTTCAAACCCACGAGCTGAAGCAAGGCATATGGCTAACCAGGCGCAGGAACCACCTCAACTACACTTGTTTGTTGTACAAATCACATAACATCACACTATTTGAACCTTCTTCATTTCAGTGTTTTCCTTTCTTGCGGAAATCTTTATTTTGGTGTTGAACCTTCTTTCAGGGTTGGAGAATGGCTTCTGGTTCGCGAATGGCGGTTTGCTGATGTGATGGTGATGGTGGTGGGTATGGAGATGAGATGGGAAATGGCGGTGGCTAGGGTTGAAGAATGGCTTCGGGTTCGCGGATGGTGGTTTTCGATGATGCTCCTTCGGAATTCTGGTGCTGGCTCCTTTATAAAAGTTGTTGGGGGTGGACGCCATGGAACCTCCCGCGCCTGAAAGTCGGGAAGGCGAATGGTATGGGCAACCCACTTGAATTCCATAAGAAGTCATTTTCTCGTCCCGCGCGCCCGGTGGCGTTTGCTCTGAATCGGCATTAACCCGGCACGGACAAAGCGCACACGATACGAGCGGCGGGCCAGAGTACCGCGCCGTTTGGCCTGCATGCAGCAGTAACCAGGCACGTCGGTGCTGGAGCGGCAAGAATCTCCGTGCCGTTTGGAGCAAAACAAAAAAGAGGGGGTTTTGTGTGGGTCAAGGGTGTCAGAGGCAAACATGGCGGAGGTCCGAACGCCAGGAAACCTCCCCTAGCATTGCTTCCAGTTTGTGAGATTTCAGACGTCCGAACCTTGCAGCGACGTTTGGTGCATGGTGTTGGATGGTCTAAAGTGTCTGCAGAACGCGTGGTCTGGATATTCGCGGGCAATTTGGTGCATGGTGTTGAAGTTGCACTTACAATAGTATATCAGAGGTAGATGTACAAATGAGTTTCACGGCTAGGATAATGTGATGACCTTCATAACCAGCGACTGTTTGTTGGTAGGAATGAAATTGCTTTGCATGGCAATTATTGTTGAACGCGAATGACAAGTTTAGTTGATAAGTATGATTTGTCTTGCTTGCGTATTAAATTTGTCATCTTTGCAGCAACCAAAATCTTTATAGAACTTCGTTTTGCCATGCTTTCCTAGAAAGCGTCAGTTGAATAATATTCTGCTAATTTAATTAGGCCAGTTCTTCGGTGTCCACATTCCATTGGAGATGAAGGAATTAATTGGTCTTCTCCAGCGGCTCACCGGCTTCCTAGGGAAGCTTATACTTTTTGCCCCTCAAATTTTGGCGGAGTTTTTTTCGTCTCTGAACTACGAAGTCGAACAGCTTGCACCCCTAACTACTGAAACCAGACAATGTTCACCCTGGTCTTGATTTTGACAGGTTTTTCTGCTAACACACCACGGTTTTGACAGGCGCTGACTCAAATTCACGCACTTTTTTCAAGCTTGTGTACTTTTTTCAAATCCATAAACTTTTTAAAATTCACGTAGTTTTTTTCAAATTCACATAAATTTTTAAATCCACGTACTTTTTTTAGAATTTGCATACTTTTTTCAGGTCCATGTACCTTTTTGAAGTTCAGGTACCTTTTTGAAATCCATGTATTTTTTTCAAGTTCATGATTTTTTGCAAATTCATAAACTATCCCAAATAAAGTACATGAATTTGAAAAAATCATGCGAATTTCAAAACGTTATAGGATTTGATAAAAGTACGCGAATTTCAAAAATGTTCACGACTATGAATTTTTTTGCACAAATTAGAGTCAACATGGTCAAATGGAGTTAGTCGGCACGAGAACCAGTCAAACCCGTGTTTTCTTGGGGACGAAGCTTGTCGGTTTCAGTAGTTGGAGTTGCAAGTTATTCGGTTACGGAGTTAAGGGCCGAATCTAGACTCCGCCAATAGACGAGGGACGAAAAATATAATTTTCTCTTCTTCCTGGTTACTTCTCTAAACTTTGATTAATCCCTATATGGCGAAATCACTAGTTGAGGAGTACTCGTTGCAAAGATCACTCCAACTCCCCAGGTTGCGACAAGTGGCGCACATGCAGCGCGCCACTTGTCGCAACCTGGGAGTTTTCCTTTTTTTTGTAGATCTGTTTATTCAAAACGTTTTATCTCTCAAACCGTGCGTCCAAATCTCAAACCATTTTCACCGTTGGATTCCTCGCGTCGAGATCTTCAAAACTAGATCCCAGCTTGATAGGTTTTGGCGAACTTTTTTTTGTGAAAAAAAACCGGCTGAAACAACCGAACCATGAGCACGGGTTTTTTTCCTTTTCCGAAAGAGGCA
Organism: Triticum timopheevii; assembly: GCA_963921465.1. Classification (NCBI taxonomy): domain Eukaryota; kingdom Viridiplantae; phylum Streptophyta; class Magnoliopsida; order Poales; family Poaceae; genus Triticum; species Triticum timopheevii. The sequence goes on along the minus strand of OY997264.1, from coordinate 49,280,999 downwards.
CGCCCGTGCCTCTCTAAAATCACAACCGTGCCTTTCACAGAAGCAAAACCGTGACTCTCGCGAATGAAATAAATAAATAAATAACACGTTTTTTTCGTTTCCGAGGAGGCACCGCCGTGACTTTCACGAAAGCACACCCGTGCCTCTCGCGGAAGCAAAACCGTGACTCTCGCGAAATAAAAAAACAGAAAACTCGTTTTTTTCCTTTTTCGAGAGGCACGGCCGTGACTCTCGTGAAAGCACAACCATGCCTCTCGCGGAAGCAAAACCGTGACTCTCGCGAAAGGGGAAAAAAGAAAACGCGTTTTTTCGCGCAAATTTTTTTTTTTTCGAAAAAAAATTGGTCGAAAAGCTAAAAAAGACCGGTAAAAAACCAAAACGTCGAAAAAAACAGGAAAAAACCGCTTAAATAGTTAAAAACGCGTGCGAAAAAAAAAACAAAATCCGGAGGGAGGCCCACAACGCGACATGTAGCGAATGACTGAGAGCGCGCCAAATGATGCTAATCGTTGCGAGGCTCCCGAAGGAGCGCTCGCTAACTAGTGGCTCCCCCTATCTGGCTGACTGAAATTGTCCGGTCAGACATGCTTTCGCGAGTTGAATAAAGGGCCGAACGGCGTTGAGCTTAAAAAAAAGAAAGTTAGACCGGTTCTTTTCCTGCAGTTCAAATCCTGATCTTAGTCGGGCACCTTGTGTAAGTTCACCATATTAATCTGGAATGTTCAGAAAATAAAATCTCGGTTGTTATATAAGAGAGAAAAAGAAGGTAACGACCGGGCTTTGTGATTCGTGGCAAATTAGGAATCTTTGTTTGTATCGGAGTAGCAATCGAAACGATCGACTCCGGGTGTTGATCAACGAACAAGGAACCCTAGTACATATATTCGCCAGATGAGAATCACCGGCACCGCACCGTGAGCCGTGATGGCGGCCGCACCGACCAACTCCTGGTGTGGCGAGGACCGCCTGAGCGACCTCCCCGAGGACGTCGTCGGCATCATCCTCTCCTACCTCCCCGCCAAAGAGGCCGCCCGCGCCGCCGTGCTCGCCAGGAGCTGGCGCCACTCCTTCGCCACCGTTGAGGCCATGTCCTTCGTCCAGGACAAGGCCCACGACAAGGACGACCGCAGCTTCACCGCGCAATCCCAGGAGAAGCGCAGCAAGAACGGGGACTTCATCGATGAGGTCAACGCCGCGCTCCTCTGCCGCCGCCGCTGCGGCGACCGCACGGCGCCGCGCGCCTTCCGCGTCAACTTCGGCTGCTACACACACTGGGACTCTGCCATGTTGAACCGGTGGCTCTACCACGTGCTTAAACGCAGCAGCAAGGAGCTCCACCTCGACCTGCGCCTCCAGCACACCGACCTCGCCGAGCACCACGTCAAGGAACCATACAATGGCGAAGGCGACCGCGATTGCGACGACCCCCGCGCCAACGACCCGGCCGACGACAGGTGCCCCGCGAGCTACTCCTATCAGTCCTATCGCGCAGATGAGTATGCGCTTCCACGAAGCCTCTTCTCGTGCGTCGTCATACGGACGCTCTGTCTCGGCGCCTGCACGTTGGAGCCGCCCGAGCGCATCGAGCTGCCTTTCCTCGAGACACTGTTCCTAAGCACCATCAGGAGCACCGGCGGCAACATCCAACGTCTCATCTCCGGTTGCCCGCGCCTCATCGACCTCACCCTCGAGCGGTGCGGCTACACAAACAAAAGTCACAAGGACCCTCTCCCCGACAAAAATTTCACCATCACTGTCCTGGATAAGCATCTCCGCAGATTCTCCCTAAGGTGCTGCCACAACCTGGTCCGAGCGAGCATTGATGCGTCCGAGCTGAGGACGTTCGAGTACAGGGGCGACGTGCCGTCGGAGTCGCTCCTCACACTCCACGACACGCACAAGATCTCTTCGTGCACCATCGGTTTCTGCGGCAGGAAAGTTTACAAGGGTGAGTTGCCCCTGCTCAGAAGCTTCCTCGAGCAGTTTACCGGCACAAGACATCTGCATCTCGTGTCTACTCATCTCGGTTCAGGCATCGGGAGTGAGTTTTTCTCGGGATTCCCCTACTTTCCGAGCCTCGTGCGGCTTGAGCTGACAGGATACCTTGGAGGACGCAGCATCAAGGCGGTGACTAGGATACTTGAAGTTGCTCCAAGCATTGAGATTTTGTCTCTATTCATGAAGCCAGGTTATGAGGACAGATATCACACCGGATACTTCTGGAGGCAACAGCAAGAGCTCATCAGTGAACCGGCTCTAGATGTTTCGATCCCGTGCTTGCGAAATCGGCTGAGGAGTATCAACCTCGTGCACTACCAGGGCGACAACCGACACAAATATCTAGCCAACCTGCTGCTTTGTAATGGGATGGTTCTGGAACAAGTGTGTGTTGCCTTTCCAAGGGGTGAACACAAATTGCAGACTAGACTCAAGAAGGAAATCGAAGGATGGTTGGTGAGTAAATCAGCAAAAGTGATATTCTTGTAATAAAGTTATATAAGTAGTGTCAAACCCAAGCGCATTTTCTCTTAGAAGGCGAGAATTTAGCTTTGTGTATCCTCGGTTCGATTTGTGTCGGGTGTAAAAATATAATCACATGGAAGCTATTGGTGTGGAAAAAAAAGAAGATAGACCTCATGAGAGCCATCGAGTAGGAGAGTGCATTTTCTACCATGCACGGTATATACCATGCATCGATCTGCGGCTTAATTATTTCAGGATCATTACTAACCTGCTGCACGTCTTTCTTTTCTCCACCCCTTCTGTCACATGGTCAGTTTGTGTGTCAACTTTTTTAAAAAGTGTCCTTTCGTTTGAATGTCTTCCCCTCGTTGCTGGCGGACGGCAAAGAGCGTCGTTAACCCCCTAATGGCTCTCACCCCACACCATTGCCGTCCGTCGTCTTTGCCGTCTGCTGGCCTCGGATGGTGGACAGCACAATCCTTTGTCGTCCGTTTCTGCAAAGCGGACGGCAAAGAAGGCCTTTGCTGGCACATGTTCAGTTGGACAGTTTGCCGTCCGCTGGCTGACGGCAAAGTACTTTGCCGTCCGGGATATGTGCCATGGCGGACATCAAAGAAGCTGATTCCAGTAGTGAAGGGAGACAAATCGGCAAACTCGTCGACCAAGCCTAGAGGGGAACAGTTTGCCCTAACCGCGGCTTTCTTTGGTCCATAGGATAGGAACAGAAAACTTGTAGAAATTTTTTTCTGCGAGAGAGAAAACTTGTAAAAAAACGGTATGACATGTATCTCAAATAATATGAAGAGGAATAGGAAAAAAGATGTCATTTGATTCACACGATAGGATTTTTTTATTGAGTCTAAGCTAATGTTCATTTTTCTTTTGAAATACGGAGGATAGGAAGCAATCCTACATAAAAACAGAGTCAATTCCTATAAACCAAATGACTCCAAAAATAATTTCCTACAGAAACCATATCCTCTAAAATGTTTATGAAATTCCTCCAAACCAAAGGAGGAGTTAAGAAGGGAAAGGAAAGGAAACTAATACAAAAGACCAAACCAATGCAAAATGAGTTCAAATGACCAAAAAGGTTCAGCACCCAGCAACTACCAACATCGCGCGACCCCAAAAGAGCTGTGATCCATGTTATCCAGCCATTTTCTTGCGACCACGAAAAAAATTGTAGATAATAACATACACGTGCCATTAATTATACTACATCCTAGGGATGGGCAGTATCTGATAGTCAATGAATTCAGCCAACTGTTTGCCTAATTGGCCTGACAACGGCGCCGGTGGTTTTGGTGTTTGCATGTGACCATTTATTTCGGCCGATGATATGAAAAATCCAGCAGAGACTTTAGCAATGTCGCGTCTTGCACGCACATGCAACTATAGTAGCCCATATGAATAGCCAAGAATCATTTATATGAACTATGCATGTACAGCTTTCCTTTTTTGCGGGTAAACTATGCATGTACAGCTGGGACTCAATATTTCACGGAACTTTGAAATTTTGGTGGGCCACATTTTTAGGTTCGATCGTTTCGGTTGCACATCAATTCAAGGTAAGTTCGAACGAAATTTAAATTCTGATCAGACATCAAACTTTGGTAGATGAAACATATTTCCAGCAAAACCGAGTTACCAAAACTGATGTGAAACATAAATTTTAAGCCACACATATAATATTTCACTTCTTTTGGCCTTTTCAATGTTGGTACATAATTAAACAGACGCAAAATTCAAGCACGTATACCAAAATTATATGTTTCCTTTCTATAATTTGGCCGAGAAGGCGAAGTTTTAGGGGTCAGTTGAGGATCCAGGGTCATAGGAGGTAAAAGGGCGTGTATTTTCCATGTTAGGAATTGTGTTGCTGATAGTTGTTTTGGGGCACACAACTTAGCAATGAATCTAAACATTTCTTTGCAGTTTTTTTTTCTTTCAAAAAGGTGTGTGTGTGGGGGGGGGGGGGGGGGGGGGGACATCTTTTATTGTCAAGTACTCCCTCCGTTCCAAAATAGATAACCCAACTTTGTACTAATACTGGGTACAAAGTTGAGGGTACAAAGTTGAGTCATCTATTTTGGAACGGAGGGAGTATCAAGTTCCAGACAAAGTCCACTATTGGAGTCGCCGAATTCAGACGAAACTTGGAAAAGTTCAGAAACAACTCAGTGTTGTGTTTGCCGAGTTCTCGGCAAACAAGCTCGGTTGGACAGTTGTAAGCAATCATAGATTTTGTCGCCGAATCGAGAAACATTTAAATAGACATTGCCGAGTTTCCAAAAACGACAACTTAGCAAACTACCACGTTAGGTGAAACGGCCGTCTTTTTTTTCGAAAAGGGGTTTTACCCCAGCCTCTGCATCAGAAAGAGGTGAAACGGCCGTTAATGGCACAAGATTACATGACACACTAATGCTTCACTAATCTAATTACTGGACCGCCATCCATATTTGTTGAACAAAATTCGTGCTACCATCTCCAAATGGCTATGTCTAGAGGCCACAGAGCTCCACGCGGTCAACACGCTGAAGGGATCACACAATGTTCGTCAGCTTGATTGCTGGTTTAAATGATTATTCCAGCACTTCATTTTTTGGCGAGAACCCAGCACTTGACTCATGGTGGAGTGAAGCTGCTCTATAAATATGCTCCACCGACGCAAAAGGAAGATATACCTTCCATCGAAAATCCACAGGAGCGGACGAGCTCGCGTTTCATCTAGTTAGAAAACAGAGTGTGATATGGCGACGTCGCAAAGCTCATGGCTCCTCAGACATGCTTGTCCACTAGCGATGCCATGGACAAGAACAGGGAATAATATAGGCCTCCAAGTGTCCAACATCACCCACTGGTACGTATCGTGCATATGTACAATTCAGTTGAAAATAGATTAGTGTATCGATGCATGCAATGCATCTCTCGATCATGTTCTACTTGATTTTACGCAGGAGATGCAGTAGGGCGAATGATGGAGGAAGAATCATGGCGAATATGAGTATGAGCACCGCCAACTGCTTGGCACTCCAAGGTGAAGCGGTCGAAGTAGCAGGAGTTAGTAAGAGAAGCACGCGCACTGGCCGGGGCGCAGTTAGGCACGAGGAGGAGGGCACCGACGACGAATGGCTCATGTACCTGGAGCCGGCGAAGCTAGAGGTGTTCGATCATCTGGAGCCTTGGGCGGAGGCGAATGTGGTGCCGCTCCTTAAGCCCGCCGAGGTGGCGTGGCAGCCGACGGACTTGCTGCCGGACCTGGCGTCGCTGGGCGCCGACGGCTTTCACGCGGCGTGCTCCGACATCAGCGCGCGCGCGGCCAGCCTGTCCGACACGCACCTCGTCTGCCTCGTGGGGAACATGGTGACGGAGGAGGCGCTGCCGACGTACCAGAGTATACCCAACCGCTTCGAGGCCGTGCGGGACCTCACTGGCTCCAGCGGTACCGCCTGGGCGCGCTGGATCCGCGGCTGGTCCGCCGAGGAGAACCGCCACGGGGACGTGCTCAACAGGTACCTCTTCCTCTCCGGCCGCGTAGACATGCGGCAGGTCGAGAGGACCATCCACAATCTCATCCAGTCCGGCATGGTCATGAACGCCGCGCGGAGCCCCTACCACGGCTTCATCTACGTCGCTTTCCAGGAGCGCGCCACCTCCATCTCCCATGGCAACACAGCGCGGCGCGCCAAGGAGCATGGCGACCTGTCGCTCGCACGTATATGTGGCGCCATCGCCGCCGACGAGAAGCGCCACGAGCTGGCCTACACGCGCATCGTGGGGAAACTGTTCGAGGTCGACCCAGACGGTGCCGTGCACGCGCTGGCGTACATGATGCGTCGTCGGATCGTCATGCCGGCCTCCCTTATGACTGACAGCCGCGATAGCGACCTCTTCGCGCAATACGGGGCCGTGGCGCAGCAAGCCGGCATTTACACTGCCTCCGACTACCGCAGCATTTTGGAGCATCTCATAAATCAGTGGGGAGTGGAAGAGCTGGTGGCCACCGGGCTCTCCGACGAGGGTAGGCGTGCGCGGGACTATGTGTGCGCACTCCCACAAAAAATCCAAAGGTTGGAGCAAAAGGCCCACGAACGTAATGACAAGAAGGCCCAGCCCACAACATCCATCCCATTTAGCTGGATCTTTGATAGGCCCGTCAACATCACCGTGGCCTAATAAAATTATCTCTTACCCTGAAGTATTTAAATAAATTTTGCTATGAAAAAATAAACAGCCATTTCTCGAGGCTATTTTAAGAGGAATTAAACATTATTCATCTATAGTTTGCCATTGCTAATGGCGCTCTCGAAATTACTATATTATACTGTTACATTAGTATTGTACCACATATTATAAAAAGTGCAATTTCTTTGTAAACTATGTGCAAATTTGTTGTCATTATTTGTTTACTTTTTCATTTTTTTACTTAAAGGGTAATAACCACTAATCCATTCTTCCTTCAGAAATTTCATTTCTTTTTTTATTTTTTTTATTTTTCAATTTATTTGTCTTGTCCCTTACAAGGTACCGGGTCAGTTTCTGTTATGTTCGGACCACGCCTTTGTATCTGATGGACTACTGTTTTTTGGTTGCAAAGGGCCGGGTACTAAATATGGTGGAACAGCAAAATAAGCTGAGCAAGAAGCAAGTGATTTCCTAGTGTCAAATTTTAGATTCCTCATGCATCACTATTATTCTTGCTCTCAATCATAATTCTGTTCTTGATATTATTCAGGTTCTAATTAACATGAACCATCCGCAATCATCTATTCCTAATATATTTACCTTCTTGTGGTGTTTGTGGAAAGCAAGAAACGATGTTCTTTTTTGTAGGAAAGAATCACATCCCCATCAGGTTCACCAAGCTGCTCTAGCCATCGCCTCTGTCCAAGATATACAAGATCCCCAAGAACACCTAAATAGGGAGCTGCCTTCTTCGAAGGAGAAGCAATCTACAACCATACTCTCTCAAGGGCAAGAACAAGTACAGCAAGGCTCCACCCTCAAATCTGACTTGGCTATTTCAGGTACCAAAATATATTCAGACGCTTCTTGGCATGAGAAGAATGTGCCTGGGTATGGTGGTAATCCGGCTACTGGTATTGGTGTTCACATCCTTTTCCCTGAAGAGGGTTCTGATTCAAGAATAATGATTCAAGCCTCTACTCATGATGTTTGTTCACCTCTTATTGCTGAAGTTTATCACTTCTATTTGCTGCTAAAATCTCTTGCAGGCTTCAACTTCAGCAAGGTTCTTTTCTCACTGACAATCTTTCATTAGCAAAGATGGCTGCTTCAAGAGATATCAATAACACCAACATCAGCTGGAGGTGCAGACAACCAATTAGCGAGTTCTTTCAAATCTCCCATTCTCTTAATGCTGTTTATCACATCTCTAGGAATACCAATGGAATTGCTCACAATTGTGCTCATCAGGTTCTCAACTCGAGAGTAGAACCTGTCTTTAGTTGTTCAACGTTCCTCTCATGCCAATGTACCTTGCCCTTTTCTGCAGTCCCTTCTCAATTTTCAAGTTCAGGGCTATGTAATTCATGCTGTACATTGTTTATGAGTTGAATGAAATTGTGGCGCTTGATGGCGCCTTCCTTGTGTTCAAAAAAAAAATGCATCACTATTAAATATTCATTTCTTTACTTTGGAAGAACGACAAACCTTGAGACCATTTATTATCTTGATTGCTACTTCCTAACTAACATGCGGAGACATGCACGCTGTATTTTCATCCACCTATTTGCCGAATTGGACCGGCAGCGTGACACGTTACTTCGTCCATGCATTTGACCATTTCATCCAATAATCGATATGCAAACCTAAGAGAGACCTTTTTAATAATAATTGTGGCCATCGCGGCCGACGAGAAGTGGCACGAGCTTGCCTACAGGCGCATATGAGGAAGCCGTTCGAGATCGACCCGAACGGCGCCGTGCACGCCAATAATCCTACACCTACAGGCAATCAACGGGAAGTTACGGACCTTCCTTCTTTTCTAATCATACCTCCGCCCCCTAATTTTCAGGGATGGACCGGTGCCTCCCAAATTGACCAATGAAAGAATGCCTCGTCACCCTGTAAACCACTCTCCCCCGTAATTTCCTGTAGATGTAGCATTACTGCCGTGCACGCACTGACTACATGATGTGTTGTCGGATCCTGGCGTCCCTTATGACTCGCGCCCGCGACGGCGACCTCTTCATGCACTATGGGCTGTGGCGCAGAAGGCTGGAATTTACATTGCCTTTGACTACCGTAGCATTTTGGAGTATCTCATCAAGCAGTAGGTGTAGAGGAGCTGGCGGCCACCGAACTCTCAGACAAGGGAAGGCGTGCACGAGACTAGGTGTGCGTCCTGCCAAAAAATATCCGCAGGTTGGTGGAGAAGGCCCACGTACATATAACGGCCAGAATTCCCAAACCATTACACCCGTCGTCGTATTCAGCTGGATCATGCATAGGCCCGTCAACATTAGCATGGGCTAATCTGCTGTCTGATAAGTATCCCTCAAAAAATACGTCTGATAAGTCCCCTAAAAAACAAAATATGTCTGATCAGTCTTGGTCATTAGGAATTTTCAGGTGATGGTCCTTATAACATGCATGGTTGTTTTGGTCGTTAGGGTTTGGTGCCCGTTGGTTTCCCGTTAGTTTTTCTTTGGCTCCTCTCTGCTATAAAATTTACTAGCACATATGCATGTGCGTTGCAACGGGAGAATTAGAACCATGTATTGGAACTATGTTGAATCACCCATGCTTCGCTACGTACTAAGTAAATGCTAGTTGTCATGAATCAGGATTGCCCGGATGAGGAACTTGATCATACGATAGTCGCTAATGAAACTGTTGATAAATAGGGTTCTTCGGGACGGGACATATTAGAGATGATAGTGCTTGTCAGAGGATGCCCACCCCCACCCCACACACACACACGTTGAACACTCACCCAGTGGCGAGCTCCGCCGTTCAAAAGCAGTGATTCGTCTTGCTAATGTGACGGGCATCGCCATTGCGACTGAAGCAGACCACGTGAAAGAGGAGTCTGGACATGGGTGCTTGAGGGGGTTAATAATATAGTAGGTGTTGTTACACAAACGATTTAATCCATGCATTAATATTATAGTAACCATGAGGGGGTTAATTTTATACTAGCTTCTGCACTAAAAAAAATGACACTCCAGTTTCTTTTGAGATCTAGGGAAGCATCGACATCCAATAAAAAATACAGAAAAAAAATATAAAAAAAATACAATAAATGATCGACACATCTTTAACATATTTTGTTTTGTATATAAAGGCCCACGTCCCTTCAACCCTATCATCAAGCACGGCTGGCTCACACCACACGAAGGCCCATGTAGGTTCCCGTTTAATTAGGGTGCGACGGGAGCAACTAATTAATGAGCGCTCCTTCGGGAGCCTCGCAACGATCAGCGCCACTTGGCGCGCTCTCAGCCATTCGCCACGTGTCGCGCTCTGGGCGCTTCCTCCAGATTTTATTTTTTTTATTTTTCCGCACGCGTTTTCGGCTTTTTAAACGGGTTTTTTCGGTTTTTTTTGACGTTTTGGTTTTCTACCGGTCTTTCCTAGCTTTTCGACCATTTTTTTTTTCAAAAAAAAATAATTTTTTTACGCAAAAAATGCATTTTTTCGCGAGAGGCACGGTTTTGTTTTCGCGAGACACACGGTTGTGCTTTCGCGAGAGGCACAACCATGCCTCTTGGAAACGAAAAAAAAACGTGTTTTCTGCTTTTTTACCTTTCGCGAGAGGCACGGTTGTGCTTTCGCGAGAGGCACGGGCGTGCCTCTTTCGGAAAGGGGAAAAACGCGTTTTCTTTTTTTTTATTTCGCGAGAGGCACGGTTTTGCTTCCGCGAGAGGCATGGGCGTGCCTCTTTCGGAAAGGGAAAATACACATTTTTTGTTTATTTTTTCTTCCGCCAGAGGCATGGTTGTGCTTCCGCGAGAGGCACGGGCGTGCCTCTTTCGGAAAGGAAAAAACACGTTTTCTGTTTATATTTTCTTTCACGAGAGGCACGGTTTTGCTTCCGCGAGAGGCACGGTTGTGCTTTCGCAAGAGGCACGGGCGTGCCTCTTTCGGAAAGAGAAAAACACGTTTTCTAATTTTTCTTTCTTCCGCGAGAGGCACGGTTTTACTTCCGCGAGAGGCACGGTTGTGATTTCGTCAGAGGCACGGGCGTGCCTCTTTCGGGAAGGGAGAAACCCCATGTTTCGGTTCCGTTTTTTCGTCGGCTTTTTCGGTCCGGTTTTTTCATGAAAAAAAAGTTCGTCAAAACCTATCAACATGGGATCTAGTTTTGAAGATCTCGACGCGAGGAATCCGACGACGAAAGTGGTTGGAGATTTGGACACATGGTTTAAGAGATAAAACATTTTGAATAAACGGATTTACGAAAAAAGGGAAAACTCCCCGGTTGCAACAAGTGGCGCACATACAGCGCGCCACTTCTCGCAACCTGGGAAAGTTGGAGTGATCTCCGCAAGGAGTACTTCTTAATTAGTGATTTCGGGGTGTGACTCCTCTATGCGTGCCTTATTTTAACTAGCAGGCGGAGGCGCGGCGGCATGCTGCGCCCGAGCTTGAGCCCGTCGTTGGCTAAGTCATAGTTTAAACGGTGACAAGAAAAATAATGCAATTTGTTAGTATATGATTTTTTTAACCGGGCATTACCCCTTTCCATTACTAATCATAACGGAAATAACAGCAGTTCAACATGCCCAATAGGAGACACAGAAAGGGGAAGCGGGTTCAAAGCATCGCTGGGAAACCCACGGTGAGCACCCGTCGTCGAGCAACTCACTATGGGGCGAAAACCCAGCGACACTTGAAACGACTCCAGAAAGACTCTAAGAAGTATCAGCCCTCGATACAAGCCTGTTTCTGATAGGCCACGTCCAAAAGCTCACGCAGGAGCAAAAGACTAACCAACGACTCAACCAGTTCGACACATATCCAAAATCTCTACACATCCAGAGAGAGGCCGCCAGGGGGGAGGGCGTCGGCTGAGCACGAACACGAAGGCGGAGGAGATCTACCCCAGCTTCAATGGCCACTCGTCGCATCTCCAGGCGCAGCACAGATTCTCATCATGTTCGAAGCATTCATCCTTAGCATCTTTGCCCCGCGCTCCCTAGCCTCCCGATCTTCAGCAGACAACAAACCTGCCCAATAAGAGATGTAACCACAAGCAGAGTATACCACATCAAAAGGGGATCTCAGTTCTTTGAACTCAAAGATTTTTTTTGTTACGACAATTCCACATAGCCCAGCACAGAGCAGCCAAGCCAAAGGTGTAAAATTTTTCCCCATCATGAAGGTAAGAGTAGCACCAGGAAAAGTACTGCCACAGATCATTAGGGCAGCGATCAGTGCCAAAAACACACCGAACTGTCCTCCACATGACTCTAGCAACTGGACAGGTAAAGAAAAGGTGATTAGATGTTTCTTTCTTATTGCAGAAAGCGCATATCGGCCTACCCAGCCACCCACGCCTGCTCATGACATCTCTGGTCAGGACCGAATCCTGAAACAGTTGCGACAGAAAGATCTGAATCTTTAAAGGGATTTTCGCTCTCCAAATCCATCTAAAGTTGCACCCAGCGATGTTCCTCTCCAAATGCTTGTACACCGATTTAGTAGTGAAGTATTTCTTTCCCCCTAAGGACCAGACAACCTGATCAGGATCATTAGATAGTGGCAGCGCCCTCACCCAGGCCTGCACTTTATTCCATTGAGCAGAAAGCTCAGGATTCAGACGGCGGCGTCGTCACCCTAGCGCTCTTCGCCTAGCGCCTCCCGCCGCCCGCCACTCCGACGGCGGCGTCGACCCTCCCCCCGCCGTTGGTCGCTCCGACCCCGGCATCCACCCTTCTCCTGCTGCTGGTCGCTCCGACCCCGGCTTCCACCTTCCCTCGCCGGCGTCCCCTCCTCCATTGCAGGTCGCCCAGATCCAGGCCATGGCCAGCAACCCCTTGTCTGTCACCTCCACCTTCAGGCCCTCCGAGGAGCGGCCGGTCGTCTCGGGGCTTGGCATATCCTCCAGCTCCAAGGCATCACGGGGCGCATGGCCCCGTGGTTCTGCTGCTCGGGCCGGACGCGCTGGCCGCGGTGGTGCCATGGGAGCAACCTCGGCCTTCCAGGAAGGAGATGTGGAGGCACCGCCAAACTTCTAGCGCGAGCGCCAGCCCTCATCGTGTGTAGCCTGCGGCTCGGCCTCCGCCGACAGGTTTCGCCAGAGATGGATGGATTATGCTACAAGTGCTTTGAGGAAGGGCACTACAAGAAGGAGTTCACTAATCAAGTTGTCTGCTTTCTTGCAAGCTGCGAGGCCAAGAGTCCAAGGACTGCAACCGCGGAGCCCCTCGCCGGAGGAAGAGCTCAGGAGGATGACGACGACCAAGGTTGCGCGTAGGGAGGCGCCTCCGCGTGCTCTAGGCGGTGCACCGTCCAGGACGTCGCCGCCTCTGCCTCCTCCTCCTCCATCCATGGCCGCTGCCCCAGCCTCCTGGCCAAGCCTCTGCGTCTCGCGCTTGGAGTGTTTGGCGCCTGAAGATATAAGCTCGCATGAGCTCTGTGTCGTCTGCCGCACCAGAAGCATGGATGACCTTGAGAGGAGGCAGCAGTTCGCCATGGCACTACTAGGGAAAACCCTAGTAGTAGCGCGGGGTAATTGCCTAGCAGTAGCGTGGGGGCCTACGCTACTGCTAGGGCGCTACAGCTAACTTATAGCAGTAGCGTGGGTGGTACCCGTGCTACTGCTACTTCTAGTAGTAGTAGCGCGATTGCCACCCGCGCTACTCCTACTTAGTTGTAGCGCGGGTCAGGCCCCACGCTACTCCTAACTAATTGAGAATTAAAAAAGTAAATTCCATCCACGGGGGCTGCTTCTGCTACGCGTCATCGTCCTCTCCATCCATGGCTGCTACTGGTCCTGGAGGGGATGAAGTTGTCCATGGTGATGGTGCTTCCCCACCCAACTTGTGCTCGCACCTCTCTTCTACTGCTGCTAGAAAAGAAGAGAATATTATTAGAAAGAGGAATAGTGAGATAGAGAGCAGTAGGAGGAGGAACTCACTGGTGGCCGCCGGAGTTGGAGCCGACGCCCGAAACCATAGATGAAGCCCAGTGACCTGCTGCTTCTTGTCATGGGACCCTTTACCCCGCGCAAGTGGCTGCGTCCATGGCGGATCTGGCCGCCGCCATGAACGACACTCTGCTGGTTTCCCTCTCCTTCCAATAGCGGAGAAGGAGGATGGAGGGGGAGGGGAGGGGTCTGCAGTGCGAGAGGAGGTCGCCGGATTTGTGAGTGGCGCCGAGGTGCAAGGCTGGCAGTGGCGGTGGGTGAGGAAGGGAATCGTGGGTGGGAGTAGAAGGGGAATCAGAAGAGTGTGGCCCGTTTGGATTTGGGCCTCCGCACGCTATGTGTACACATGTCTTGGTGGGTCGATAGTAGTAGCTCGGGTTTATACCCCTCACTACTACAATGGCATGTCCCGGGTGGCGCACGGTAGAGACCACTTAGTAGTAGCGAGGGTTATAAACCAGTGCTACTTCTATCAACTTAGTAGTAGCGCGGGTTCATACCCCTCGCTACTACTATGGCATGTCCCGGGAGGGAGGGGGGCACGAGAGAGACCACTTAGTAGTAGTGAGGGTTATAAACCCATGCTACTACTATCAACTTAGTAGTAGCGGTGGTTAAAAACCCGCGCTACTAGTAAGTAGCAGTAGCGAGGGGTATGAACCCGCACTACTAGTAAGCGTCTGCCTATAAGCTTTTCCCTAGTAGTGTGGTGGCGTATGTTGGGGGGGGGGGGGGCTCGGCACGATATCAGGCCGGAGTTCATCTTGCAAGCGATGGGGTCAGTGGTTGGCTTCGAGCCAGAGTGGGTGTCGGTGCATTGCTTCAGGCCGGAAGACTTCTTGGTGGTTTTTGCGCGTCATGAGCATCGCAGCTTGGTGGCGGTGGCGCCGTTCATCGAGTTTCAAGGAGTTCGCCTCTTCTTTAGGCAATGGAATCGACAAGCGCAAGCAGTTACTTCGCAGCTCAATTACAAGGTGTCGCTCATGCTGGAGGGCATTCCCCCGCATGCTTGGGAGCGCGAGGTTGTGGAAGATTTACTGGGAACTTCTTGTCTGGTGGATATGGTGGCGCCGGAGTCCAGCTCGCACCGGGACCTATCGGCGTTCAAGCTCACGGCATGGACGGCGGAGCCGGATTCAATTCCCTCACTTAGATGGCTGGCAATTCCAGAGCTAGGAGTGGTGGCGCCTCTGATGCTACCACCAATGCTGCAATACAAAGTGCTAATCCATTTGAATTCGGTGGCAGATTACAATGATCGGGATGAGCCGCTCTTCCTGGGCGTTTCGTCGGGCAGTGAACAAACTGGAGTGCCATCGGATGGGAGAATCAGCGGTGCTGCTACGCCTGCTATCGTTCCACGCCGTATACCATTGCGGTTCAGAACGTGTGATTCTTGTGGCCAAGGAGTTGGTGGTTCGTCTGGCGTGCTACCGTGCACGCCGGTCGCCAGAGACAACTGCGCCTCCCGCCAATGGAGCCCAGGACGATGGTGATAGCTAGGGGTGCCATCATTCCTATAAGAGATAGGTTGTCTGTCAGGATATCACCTTTTGACCGTCTGTCCATGCAAGCTGGGGTGGCTTTGGACACGGTGGGGCTCATAAATTCAAATTCAAGGCTCAACAACAAGGGGACGGAGGAACGCCAGCCAATCAACGATGCAGAGGCAGATCGCTTGATTTCTCCAGACAACTGCCTGAGTCCGCCTGAGGGACCCATAGATGCTTTGGCGGCACATGAGATCGAGCCTGTAGGTGACCAAAACCCTTCCGATGGTGCGGCAGATGCTTTGGGAGTAGTGACAAATGATGAAGCAATGATGCACATGGGAGAAGCGGCCATGGAAGAACCAATACAATGCCCAATCATTGAGTATCCATAGCCATCGCAAGTGGGCGTGGAGGAACCAACACAACTCCCAATGATTGAGCATCTGCAGCCAGTGCCAAACATGCAGCCCGATGTGGGCCCATGAGCCAAAACCACGGATTTTGAGCAAGGAGACAAGCGCGTCGATACGGCTTCCCAGGATAGCCTTGAGATGAGTGTAAATGCAGAGAGGGGACAAGATGCAGAGTGGGGACTAGCACCTGGTGGCCAGGAAAGCGACCAGGAGGGTTGTGCTACTTCCAAGCCTTTAAGTGGGCCAACACGGAAATCCTTGGCACACCGACAGATGAGAGAAGAGATAATGCTCTGACAATTCTTAATGAAGTGTAGCCACAGCCAAGGGAGGGCGAGAACGTGTTGGCTCACAACTCATTGCATGGCACCCTGGATGTGACCACGTCCCACGGGGTTACAAGCAACTTGCACCTGCAAGCAAACGATCTAGATAGCAGGCCATGCACGGAGCTGGCCATGTACGAAAGGGAGATACTTTCAGAAGTTCAAGACTCGGTTTAGCAAGGGATGACAGCTCTAGAGGCGATTGCATTCTCTAAACTTAAGGCCTTTTGCTCATGCATTGTCAAGAAGTTGGCTCCCCCACTTCTGAAGGCCTCGTCCCTACACCCGGCTGTTGAGCCATGCACGCCTAGGCGCAGCACACGTGCCACGAAGCGCACCGCGGGGACAGGAGCATCCAAAGCATCACCTGCTGAAAATGTTCTTCTCCGGACACTGGGACGAAGCGCACCGCAGGGACAGGAGCATCCAACACATGAATTTGAGCCTGTAGGTGACCAGAACCCTTCCGATGGTGCGTCAAATGCTTTGGGAGTAGTGAAAAATGATGAAGCAATGATGCACATGGGAGAAGCGGCCGTGGAAGAACCAATACAATGCCCTGATACGTCCATTTTGCATCATGCTTTTATATCAATAGTTATTGCATTATGGGCTGTTATTTCACATTATGTCACAATACTTATGCCTATTATCTCTTATTTTACAAGGTTTACATGAAGAGGAAGAATGCCGGCAGCTGGGATTCTGGGCTGGAAAAGGAGCAAATATTATAGACCTATTCTGCACAACTCCAAAAGTCCTAAAACTCCATGAAAGTCATTTTTGGAATTAATAAAAAATATTAAGCGGAAGAAGTTCCAGAGGGGGGCCACCCTCTGTCCACGAGGGTGGGGGACGCGCCCTACCCCCTGGGCGCGCCCCCTACCTCGTGGGCCCCCTGGCAGCCCTCCGGTGGCCATCTTCTGCTACATGAAGGCTTTTACCCTAAGAAAAATCATAAACAAGCTTGCGGGACGAAACTCCGCCGCCACGAGGCGGAACCAATCTAGGGCTCTGGCGGAGCTGTTCTTGCAGGGAAACTTCCCTCCAGGAGGGGGAAATCATCACCATCATCATCACCAACGATCCTCTCATCGGGAGGGGGTCAATATCCATCAACATCTCCACCAGCACCATCTCCTCTCAAACCCTAGTTCATCTCTTGTATCCAATCTTTGTACCAAAACCTCAGATTGGTACCTATGGGTTGCTAGTAGTGTTGATTACTCCTTGTAGTTAATGCTAGTTGGTTTATTTGGTGGAAGATCATATGTTCAGATCCTTAATGCATATTAATACCCCTATGATTATGAACATGAATATGCTTTGTGAGTAGTTACGTTTGTTCCCGAGGACATGGGAGAAGTCTTGCTATTAGTAGTCATGTGAATTTGGTATTCGTTCGATATTTTGATGAGATGTATGTTGTCTCTCCTCTAGTGGTGTTATGTGATCGTCGACTACATGACACTTCACCATTATTTGGGCCTAGAGGAAGGCATTGGGAAGTAATAAGTAGATGATGGATTGCTAGAGTGACAGAAGCTTAAACCCTAGTTTATGTGTTGCTTCGTAAGGGGCTGATTTGGATCCACATGTTTCATGCTATGGTTAGGTTTACCTTAATACTTCTTTTGTAGTTTCGGATACTTGCAATAGGGGTTAATCATAAGTGGGATGTTTTTCCAAGAAAGGGCAGTACCCAAGCACCCGTCCACGTGAATCATATGAGCGTGATGAAAACTAGCTTGACGATAATTCCCATGTGTCCTCGGGAGCACTTTTCTCTATATAAGAACTTGTTCATGCTTGTCCTTTGCTACAAAAAGGATTGGGCCACCTTGCTGCACCTTATTTACTTTCATTGCTTGTTACCCGTTACAAATTACCTTATCACAAAACTATCTATTACCGATAATTTCAGTGTTTGCAGAGAATACCTTACTGAAAACCACTTGTCATTTCCTTCTACTCCTTGTTGTGTTCGACACGCTTACTTATCAAAAGGACTATGATAGATCCCCTACACTTGTGGTTCATCAAGGCTCTTTTCTGGCGCCGTTGCCGGGGAGTGAAGTGCCTTTGCTAAGTGGAACTTGGTAAGGGAAAATTTATATAGTGTGCTGAAATTTACTGTCACTTGTTACTATGGAACATAATCCTTTGAGAGGCTTGTTCGGGGTATCTTCACCCCGACCAGTAGAGCAAAGAGTTGCTCCTCAACCTACTGAACCTACTGAAAATGTTTACTTTGAAATTCCTTCGGGTATGGTAGAGAAACTGCTAGCTAATCCCTTTACAGGAGATGGAACATTGCATCCTAATTTACACCTAATCTATGTGGATGAAGTTTGTGGATTATTTAAGCTTGCAGGTATGCCCGATGATGTTATCAAGAAGAAGGTCTTCCCTTTATCTTTGAAGGGAGATGCATTGACATGGTTTAGGCTATGTGATGATATGGGATCATGGAACTACAAACGATTGAAATTGGAATTTCATCAGAAGTTTTACCCTATGCATCTTGTTCATTATGATCGTAATTATATATATAATTTTTGGCCTCGCGAAGGAGAAAGCATCGCTCAAGCTTGGGTGAGGCTTAAGTCAATGTTATATTCATGCCCCAATCATGAGCTCTCAAGAGAAATGAGTATTCAAATTTTTTATGCTCGGCTTTCTCTCAACATTTGCTCCATGCTCGATACTTCTTGTGCTGGTTATTTTATGATGAAGACTATTGAATTCAGATGGGATTTATTGGAAAGAATTAAACACAACTTTGAAGATTGGGGTATCAACGAAGGTAAGGAGTCAGGTATAACACCTAAGTCTGATTGTGTTAAATCTTTTATGATTACCGATGCCTTCCGTGAATTTAGCACTAAATATGGACTTGACTCTGAGATAGTAGTTTCTTTCTGTGAATCATTTGCTACTCATGTTGACCTCCCTAAGGAGAAGTGGTTTAAATATAATCCTCCCACTGAAGTAAAAGTAGTTGCACCTATTAAAGTTAAAGAAAAGACTATCACTTATAATGATCCTATTGTTCCTACTACCTATATTGAGAAACCACCTTTCCCTGTTAGGATAAAGGATCGTGCTAAAGCTTCAACCGTGGTTCGTAAGAGTAATACTAAAACACCTACACCACCTGAGCAAATTAAAGTTGAACCTAGTATTGCTATGGTTAAAGATCTCTTGGCTGATAATATTGATGGGCATGTGCTACGTCTTGAGCTTGCGTTGGTTTTCCTTGAAGAGGAAAGGGTGATGCAGTAATAGTAGCGTAAGTATTTCCCTAAGTTTTTGAGAACCAAGGTATCAATCCAGTAGCAGGCTCCTCAGAAGTCCCACGCACCTACACAAACAAACAAAGAACTCGCAACCAACACAATAAAGGGGTTGTCAATCCCTTCACGGCCACTTGCAAAAGTGAGATCTAATAGAGATAATATGATAAGATAAATATATTTTTGGTATTTTATAATATAGATGCGAAAAGTAAAGATGCAAATAAAAGTAGATTGAAAGCTTATATGATAAAAGATAGGCCTGGGGGCCATAGGTTTCACTAGTGGCTTCTCTCAAGATAGCATAAGTATTACGGTGGGTGAACAAATTACCGTTGAGCAATTGGTAGAAAAGCGAATAATGTAGTTCTAGATGATATAGCCACACACAAATATGTACACTACTAGGAAAAGGGCTATAGATAGGATGGACACTAATGGCGCACTGTACATGTGGTGCGCCATTAGTAAATACTAATGGTGCACTTATGAGATTATCTAGGCATGATTATGTATATAGGCATCACGTCCGCAACAAGTAGACCGACCTGCCTGCTGAAGGAAATATGCCCTAGAGGCAATAATTAAGTTATTATTTATTTCCTTATTTCATGATAAATGTTTATTATTCATGCTAGAATTGTATTAACCGGAAACATAATACATGTGTGAACACATAGACAAACTTAATGTCACTAGTATGCCTCTACTTGACTAGCTCATTAATCAAACATGGTTATGTTTCCTAACCATAGACATGAGTTGTCATTTGATTAACGGGATCACATCATTAGTTGAATGATGTGATTGACATGACCCATTCCGTTAGCTTAGCACTTGATCGTTTAGTATGTTGCTATTGCTTTCTTCATGACTTATACATGTTCCTACAACTATGAGATTATGCAACTCCCGTTTACCGGAGGAACACTTTGTGTGCTACCAAACGTCACAATGTATATGGGTGATTATAAAGGAGCTCTACAGGTGTCTCCAAAGGTACATGTGGAGTTGGCGTATTTCGAGATTAGGTTTTGTCACTCCGATTGTCGGAGAGGTATCTCTGGGCCCTCTCGGTAATGCACATCAATATAAGCATTGCAAGCAATGTAGCTAATGAGTTAGTTACGGAATGATGCCTTACATAATGAGTAAAGAGACTTGCCGGTAACGAGATTGAACTAGGTATTGGATACCGACGATCGAATCTCGGGCAAGTAACATACCGATGACAAAGGGAACAACATCTGTTGTTATGCGGTTTGACTGATAAAGATCTTCATAGAATATGTAGGAGCCAATATGAGCATCCAGGTTCTGCTATTGGTTATTGACGGGAAACGTGTTTCGGTCATGTCTATATAGTTCTCGAACCCGTAGGGTCCGCACGCTTAAGGTTTCGATGACAGATTTATTATGAGTTTATGAGTTTTGATGTACCGAAGGAGTTCGGAGTCCCGGATGAAATCGGGGACATGAGGAGGAGTCTCGAAATGGTCGAGATGTAAAGATCGGTATATTGGACGACTATATTCGGACATCGGAAAGGTTCCGAGTGGTTCGGGTTTTTTCGGAGTACCGGGGAGTTACGAGAATACGGGGAAGAAGTATATGGGCCTTATTGGGCTTTAGGGAAGAGAGAGGGGCAAGCCGCGCGCCCCCCAATGACTAGTCCGAATTGGACTAGGGGGAGGGGCGGCGCCCCCTCCTTCCTTCTCTTCCCTCTCCCCCTTCCTTGTCTCCTACTCCTACTACATGGAAGGGGAGGAATCCTACTCCCGGTGGGAGTAGGACTCCTCCAGGGCGCGCCATAGGGGCCGGCCCTCTCCCCCTCCTCCACTCCTTTATATACGAGGGCAGGGGGGCACCTCTAGACGAAACAACAATTGATCTCTTGATCTCTTAGCCGTGTGCGGTGCCCCCCTCCACCATAGTCCTCCTCGATAATATTGTAGCGGTGCTTAGGCGAAGCCCTGCGACGGTAAAACATCAAGATCATCACCACGCCGTCGTGCTGATGAAACTCTCCCTCGACACTCGGCTGGATCGGAGTTCGAGGGATGTCATCGAGCTGAACATGTGCTAGAACTCGGAGGTGCCGTAGTTTTGGTGGTTGATCGGTCGGGCCGTGAAGACGTACGACTACATCAACCGCATTGTTCTAACGCTTCCGCTTTCGGTCTACGAGGGTACGTGGACACACTCTCCCCTCTCGTTGCTATGCATCACCATGATCTTGCATGTGCGTAGGAATTTTTTTGAAATTACTATGTTACCCAATAGTGGCATCCGAGCCAGGTTTTATGCGTAGGTGTTATATGCACGAGTAGAACACAAGTGAGTTGTGGGCGATACAAGTCATACTGTTTACCAGCATGTCATACTTTGGTTCGGCGGTATTGTTGGATGAAGCGGTCCGGACCTACATTACGCGTACGCTTACGCGAGACTGGTTTTAGCGCCGTGCTTTGCACACAGGTGACTAGCGGGTGTCTGTTTCTCCAACTTTAGTTGAACCGAATGTGGCTACGCCTGGTCCTTGAGAAGGTTAAAACAACACTAACTTGATGAACTATCGTTTTGGCTTTGAGGCGTAGGTAAGAACGGTTCTTGCTCAGCCCGTAGCAGCCACGTAAAATTTGCAACAACAAAGTAGAGGGCGTCTAACTTGTTTTTGCAGGGCATGTTGTGATGTGATATGGTCAAGACGTGATGCTATATTTTATTGTATGAGATGATCATGTTTTGTAACCGAGTTATCGGCAACTGGCAGGAACCATATGGCTGTCGCTTTATTGTATGAAATGCAAACGCCCTGTAATTGCTTTACTTTATCACTAAGCGGTAGCGATAGTCGTAGAAGCAATAGATGGCATAACGACAACGATGCTACGATGGAGATCAAGGTGTCGCTCCGGTAACAATGGTGATCACGACAGTGCTTCGGAGATGGAAATCACAAGCACAAGATGATGATGGCCATATCATATCACTTATATTGATTGCATGTGATGTTTATCCTTTATGCATCTTATCTTGCTTTGATTGACGGTAGTTTTTTAATATGATCTCTCACTAATTATCAAGAAGTGTTCTCCCTGAGTATGCACCGTTGTGAAAGTTCTTCGTGCTGAGACACCACGTGATGATCGGGTGTGATAGGCTCTACGTTCAAATACAACGGGTGCAAAACAGTTGCACAGGCGGAATACTCAGGTTAAACTTGACGAGCCTATCATATACAGATATGGCCTCAGAACACGGAGACCGAAATGTCGAGCATGAATCATATAGTAGATATGATCAACATCGTGATGTTCACCATTGAAAACTACTCCATCTCACGTGATGATCGGACATGGTTTAGTTGATTTGGATCACGTGATCACTTAGATGACTAGAGAGATGTCTGTCTAAGTGGGAGTTCTTAAGTAATATGATTAATTGAACTTAAATTTATCATGAACTTAGTCCTGGTAGTATTTTGCAAATTATGTTGTAGATCAATAGCTCGCGTTGTGGTTTTCATATGTTTATTTTGATATGTTCCTAGAGAAAACTGTGTTGAAAGATGTTAGTAGCAATGATGCGGATTGGATCCGTGATCTATGGATTGTCCTCATTGCTGCACAGAAGAATTATGTCCTTGATGCACCGCTAGGTGACAGACCTATTGCAGGAGCAAATGCAGACGTTATGAACGTTTGGCTAGCTCAATATGATGATTACTTGATAGTTTAGTGCACCATGCTTAACAGCTTAGAATCGGGACTTCAAAGATGTTTTGGACGTCATGGACCATATGAGATGTTCCAGGAGTTGAAGTTAATATTTCAAGCAAATACCCGAGTTGAGAGATATGAAGTCTCCAACAAGTTCTATAGCTAAAAGATGGAGGAGAATTGCTCAACTAGTGAGCATGTGCTCATATTGTCTGGGTACTACAATCGCTTGATTCAAGTGGGAGTTAATCTTCCAGATAAGATAGTGATTGACAAAGTTCTCTAGTCACCATCACCAAGTTAGTAGAACTTCGTGATGAACTATAGTATGCAAGGGATGACGTAAACGATTCCCGAGCTCTTCGTGATGTTGAAATCGACGAAGATAGAAATCAAGAAAGAGCATCAAGTGTTGATGATTGTCAAGACCACTAGTTTCAAGAAAAGGGCAAAGGGAAAGAAAGGTAACTTCAAGTAGAATGACAAGCAAGTTGTCACTCCTGCGAAGAAGCCCAAAGCTGGACCAAAGCCTGAAACTGAGCGCTTACACTGCAAAGGAATTGGTCACTAGAAGCGGAAATGCCCTGAATATTTGGTGGATAAGAAGGATGGCAAAGTGAACAAGGGTATATTTTATATACAGGTTATTGATGTGTACCTTACTAGTATTTAGAGTTACCCCTGAGTATTTAATACTTGTTCGGTTGCTAAAAAGTAGTAACTCGAAATAGGAGTTATAGAATAAACAGAGACTAGTTGAGGGTGAAGTGACGATGTGTGTTGGAAGTGGTTCCAAGATTGATATGATCATCATCGCACACTCCCTATACTTTCGGGATTAGTGTTAAACCTAAATAAATGTTATTTGACATTTGCATTGAGCATGAATATGATTTGATCATGTTTATTGCAATACGGTTATTCATTTAAAATTAGAGAATAATTGTTGTTCTGTTTACATGAATAAAACCTTCAATGGTCATACACCCAATGAAAATAGTTTGTTGAATCTCGATCATAGTGATACACATATTCATAAATATTGATGCCAAAAGATGCAAAGTTAATAATGATAGTGCAACTTATTTGTGGCACTGCTGTTTGGGTCATATTAGTGTAAAGCGCATGAAGAAACTTCATAAAGATGGATTTTCGGAATCACTTGGTTATGAATCATTTGGTGCTTGCAAACCGTGCCTTTTGGGCAAGATGACTAAAACTCCGTTCTCCGGAACAATGGAACCAGCTACTGACTTGTTGGAAATAATACATACCGATGTATGCGTTCCAATGAGTGTTGATGCTCGTGGCGAGTGTCGTTATTTTCTAACCTTCACAGATGATTGAGCAGATATGGGTATATCTGCTTAATGAAACATAAGTCTGAAATAGTTGAAAGGTTCAAAGGATTTTAGAGTGAAGTGGAAAATCATCATAACAAGAAAATAAAGTTTCTGCGATGTGATCATGGAGATGAATATTTGAGTTACGAGTTTGGCCTTCAGTTAAAATAATGTGGAATAGTTTCACGAACTCATGCCACCTGAAACACCACAGCGTAACGGTGTGTCCGAATGTCATAACCGCACTTTATTGGATATGGTGCAATCTATGATGTATCTTACCAATTTACCACTATCGTTTTGGGATTATGCATTAGAGACAACTGCATTCACTTTAAATAGGGCAACATCAAAATCCATTGAGACGACACCGTATGAACTATGGTTTAGCAATAAACCTAAGCTGTCGTTTCTTAAAGTTTGGAGTTGCGATGCTTATGTCAAAAAGGTTTTCACCTGATAAGCTCAAACCCAAATCGGAGAAGTGCGTCTTCATAGAATACCCAAAGGAAACTATTGGGTACACCTTCTATCACAGATCCGAAGGAAAAACATTCGTTTCTAAGAATGGATCCTTTCTAGAGAAGGATTTTCTCTCGAAAGAAGTGAGTAGGAGGAAAGTAGAGCTTGATAAGGTAATTTGTACCTTCTCCCGAATTGGAAAGTAGTTCATCACAGAAATCAGTTCTAGTGATTCCTACACCAATTAGTGAGGAAGCTAATGATGATGATCATGAAACTTCAGATTAAGTTACTACAAAACCTCGTAGGTCTTCCAAAGTGCAGTCCGCACTAGAGTGGTACGGTAATCCTGTTCTGGAAGTCATGTTACTAGACCATGATGAACCTACGAACTATGAGGAAGCGATGATGAGCCCAGATTCCGCAAAATGGCTTGAGGCCATGAAATCTGAGATGGGATCCATGTATGAGAACAAAGTGTGGACTTTGGTGGAGTTGCCCGATGATCGGCAAGCCATATTGTATAAATGGATTTTCAAGAGGAAGACAGACGCTGATAGTAGTGTTACTATCTACAAAGCTCAACTTGTCGCAAAAAGGTTTTCGACAAGTTCAAGGTGTTGACTACAATGAGATTTTCTCAACTGTAGCGATGCTTAAATCTTTCCGAATCATGTTAGCAATTGCCACATTTTATGAAATCTGGCAAATGGATGTCAAAACTGCATTCCTTAATGGTTTTCTTAAAGAAGAGTTGTATATGATGCAACCAGAAGGTTTTGTCAATCCTAAAGGTGCTAACAAAATGTGCAAGCTCCAGCAATCCATCTATGGACTGGTGCAAGCATCTCAGAGTTGGAATATACACTTTGATAAGTTGATCAAAGCATATAGTTTTTAACAGACTTGCGGTGAAGCCTGTATTTGCAATAAAGTGAGTGGGAGCACTACCGCCTTTCTGATAAATATATGTGAGTAACATATTGTTGATCAGAAATGATGTAGAACTTTTCTGGAAAGCATAAAGGAGTATTTGGAAAGAGTTCTTTAAAAGAAAGACCTCAGTAAAGCTACTTACATATTGAGCATCAAGATCTATTGAGATAGATCAAGACGCTTGATAAGTTTTTCAATAAGTACATACCTTGTCAAGATTTTGAAATATTTCAAAATGGAACAGTCAAAGAAAGAGTTCTTGCCTGTGTTGCAAAGGTGTGAAATTGAGTAAAACTCAAATCCCGACCACCGCAGAAAATAGAAAAGAGAGTGAAAGTCATTCCCTATGCCTCAGTCATAGGTTCTATAAAGTATGCTATGTACTAGACCTATTGTATACCTTGCTCTGAATTTGGCAACGGAGTACAATAGTGATCTAGGAGTAGATCACTGGACATTGGTCAAAAATATCTTTAGTGAGGACTAAGGAAATATTTCTCGATTATGGAAGTGATAAAAGAGCCCGTCGTAAAGAGTTACATCGGTGCAAGCTTTCACACCGATCCAGATGAATCTAAGTCTCAATCTGCATACATATTGAAAGTAGGAGCAATTAGCTAGAGTAGCTCCATGCAGAGCATTGTAGACATAGAATATTTGCAAAATACATACGGCTCTGAATGTGACAGACCCGTTGACTGAGCTTCTCTCACGAGCAAAACATGATCACACCTTAGTACTCTTTGGGTGTTAATCACATAGTGATGTGAACTAGATTGTTGACTCTAGTAAACCCTTTGGGCATTGGTCACATGACAATGTGAACTATGGGTGTTAATCATATACAGATATGAATATTGGTGTTAAATCACATGGCGATGTGAACTAGATTATTGACTCTAGTGCAAGTGGGAGACTGAAGGAAATATGCCCTAGAGGCAATAATAAAGTTATTATTTATTTCCTTATTTCATGATAAATGTTTATTATTCATGCTATAATTGTATTAACCGGAAACATAATACATGTGTGAATACATAGACAAACTTAATGTCACTAGTATGCCTCTACTTGACTAGCTCATTAATCAAAGATGGTTATGTTTCCTAACCATAGACATGAGTTGTCATTTTATTAACGGGATAATTTCATTAGTAGAATGATGTGATTGACATGACCCATTCCGTTAGCTTAGCACTTGATCGTTTAGTATGTTGCTATTGCTTTCTTCATGACTTATACATGTTCCTACAACTAG
The DNA here is from genome assembly GCA_963921465.1 of Triticum timopheevii. Lineage (NCBI taxonomy): Eukaryota > Viridiplantae > Streptophyta > Magnoliopsida > Poales > Poaceae > Triticum > Triticum timopheevii. The sequence continues at coordinate 49,254,165 of OY997264.1, read as the reverse complement.
GAGATTATGCAATTCCCGTTTACCGGAGGAACACTTTGTGTGCTACCAAATGTCACAACGTATATGGGTGATTATAAAGGAGCTCTACAGGTGTCTCCAAAGGTACATGTTGAGTTGGCGTATTTCGAGATTAGGTTTTGTCACTCCGATTGTCGGTAATGCACATCACTATAAGCCTTGCAAGCAATGTAGCTAATGAGTTAGTTACGGAATGATGCATTACGTAACGAGTAAAGAGACTTGCCGGTAACGAGATTGAACTAGGTATTGGATACCGACAATCGAATCTCGGGGAAGTAACATACCGATGACAAATGGAACAATGTATGTTGTTATGCGGTTTGACCAATAAAGATCTTCGTAGAATATGTAGGAGCCAATATGAGCATCCAGGTTCCGCTATTGGTTATTGACTGGAAATGTTTTTCGGTCATGTCTACATAGTTCTCGAACCCGTAGGGTCCGCACGCTTAAGGTTTCGATGACAGATTTATTATGAGTTTATGAGTTTAGATGTACCGAAGGAGTTCAGAGTCCCGGATGAGATCGGGGACATGACAAGGAGTCTCGAAATGGTCGAGACTTAAAGATCGGTATATTGGACGACTATATTCGGACATCGGAAAGGTTCCGAGTAGTTCGGGTTTTTTTTCGGAGTACCGGGGAGTTACGGGAATATGGGGAAGAAGTATATGGGCCTTATTGGGCTTTAGGGGAGAGAGAGAGGCAGGCCGCACGCCCCCCCAATGACTAGCCCTAATTGGACTAGGGGGTGGGGCGGCGCCCCCTCCTTCCTTCTCTTCCCTCTCCCCCTTCCTTGTCTCCTACTCCTACTACATGGAAGGGGAGGAATCCTACTCCCGGTGGGAGTAGGACTCCTCCAGGGCGCGCCATAGGGGCCGGCCCTCTCCCCCTCCTCCACTCCTTTATATACGAGGGCAGGGGGGCACCTCTAGACAAAACAACAATTGATCTCTTGATCTCTTAGCCGTGTGCGGTGCCCCCCTCCACCATAGTCCTCCTCGATAATATTGTAGCGGTGCTTAGGCGAAGCCCTGCGACGGTAAAACAGCAAGATCATCACCACGCCGTCGTGCTGACGGAACTCTCCCTCGACACTCGGCTGGATCGGAGTTCGAGGGATGTCATCGAGCTGAACATGTGCTAGAACTCGGAGGTGCCGTAGTTTTGGTGGTTGATCGGTCGGGCCGTGAAGACGTACGACTACATCAACCGCGTTGTTCTAATGCTTCCGCTTTCGGTCTACGAGGGTACGTGGACACACTCTCCCCTCTCGTTGCTATGCATCACCATGATCTTGCATGTGCGTAGGAATTTTTTTGAAATTACTATGTTACCCAACCCCTGCATCTACTACTATTACTCCATACATCGACCGCTATCCAGCATGCATCTAGAGTATTAAGTTCATAAGAACAGAGTAACGCATTAAGAAAGATGACATGATGTAGAGGGATAAACTCAAGAAATATGATATAAACCACATCTTTTTATCCTCGATGGCAACAATACAATACGTGCCTTGCTGCCCCTGCTGTCACTGGGAAAGGACACCGCAAGATTGAACCCAAAGCTAAGCACTTCTCCCATGGCAAGAAAGACCAATCTAGTAGGCCAAACCAAACTGATAATTCGAAGAGACTTGCAAAGATAACTCAATCATACATAAAAGAATTCAGAGGATATTCAAATATTTCTCATAGATAAACTTGATCATAAACCCACAATTCATCGGATCTCGACAAACACACCGCAAAAAGAGTTACATCAAATAGATCTCCACAAGAGAGGGGGAGAACATGGTATTGAGATCAAAAAAGAGAGAAGAAGCCATCTAGCTAATAACTGTGGACCCGAAGGTCTATGATAAAATACTCACAACTCATCGGAGGGGCTATGGTGTTGATGTAGAAGCCCTCCCTGACCGATTCCCCCTCCGGCGGAGGGCCGACAAAGGCTCCAAGATGGGATCTCGCGGATACAGATGGTTACGGCGGGCGATGGAAATTGTCTTTCGTTGGCTCCCTAGATGTTTTCGGGGTACGTGGGTATATATAGGAGGAAGAAGTACATCGGCGGCCGCTCGAGGGGCCCACGAGACAGGGGGCGCGCCCTCCTATCTCTTGGCCGCCTCGATCTCTGCTTGGCTTGCACTCCAAGTCCTCTGGATCACGTTCATTCCAAAAATCACGCCCCCGAAGGTTTCATTCCGTTTGGACTCCGTTTGATATTCCTTTTTGTCGAAATACTAAAATAGGCAAAAAAACAACAATACGGGCTGGGCCTCCAGTTAGTAGGTTAGTCCCAAAAATGATATAAATGTGTAAAATAAAGCCCATACACATCCAAAAGGGGTAATATAATAGCTTGGAACAATAAAAAATTATAGATACGTTGGAGACGTATCAAGCATCCCCAAGCTTAATTCCTGCTCGTCCTCGAGTAGGTAAATGATAAAAACAGATTTTTTGATGTGGAATGCTACCTAGCGTAATTCTCAATGTAATTTTCTTTATTTTGGCATGAATGTTCAATTCCAAATGATTCAAAATAAAAGTTTGTATTGACAAAAGAAATATTAATACTTCAAGCATACTAATCAAAGCAATCATGTCTTCTCAAAATAACATGGCTAAAGAAAGTTCATCCCTACAAAATTATGTAGTTAGGCTATGCTTCATTTCGTCACACAAAAATGTTCCCAAATTCTACACCCCCGATGACAAGCCAAGCAATTGTTTCGTACTTAAATAATCTCAAACTTTTTCAACTTTCACGCAATACATGAGCGTGAGCCATGGATATAGCACTATTGGTGGAATAGAATATGATGATGGGGATTGTGTGGAGAAGACAAAAAAGGAGAAAGTCTCACATTGACGAGGATAATCAACAGACTATGGAGATGCCCATCAATTGATGTCAACATGAGGAGTAGGGATTGCCATGAGACGGATGCACTAGAGCTATAAATGAACGGAAGCTCAACAAAAGAAAACTAGTGGGTGTGCATCCAACTTGCTTGCTCACGAAGACCTAGGACATTTGAGGAAGCCCATTGTAGGAATATACAAGCCAAGTTCTATAATGAAAAACTCCCACTAGTATATGAAAGTGACAACATATGAGACTCTCTATATGAAAAACATGGTGCTACTTTGAAGCACAATATATGAGACTCACTATATGAAGAACATGGTGCTACTTTGAAGCACAAGTGTGGAAAAAGAGATAGTAACATTGCCCCTTTTTATTTATTTTATTTATTTTCTTTTTTTTCTTTTTCTTTTTTCTTTTTCTCTTTTATTCCTTTTTCTTTCTTTGGCCTTTCTTTTTTTCTTTTGGCCTTTCTTTTTTTCCTTTTTCTTTTTTTTCTTTTTGGGGACAATGCCCTAATAATGATGATCATCACACTTTTATTGATTACAGCATATGAATTACAACTCGAAACTAGAACAAGATATGACTCTATATGAATGCCTCCGGCGGTGTACCGGGATGGTGCAATGAATCAAGAGTGACATGGATGAAAAGTTATGCATGGTGGCTTTGCCACAAATACGATGTCAACTACATGATCATGCAATGGCAATATGACAAAAGTAATGTATGTCATGATGATAAACGGAACGGTGGAAAGTTGCATGGTAATATATCTCGGAATGGCTATGGAAATGCCATAATAGGTAGGTATGGTGGCTGTTTTGAGGAAGATATAAGGAGGTTTATGTGTGATAGAGCGTATTGTATCACGGGGTTTGGATGCACCGGCGAAGTTTGCACCAACTCTCAAGGTTAGAAAGGGCAATGCACGGTACAAAAGAGGCTAGCAATGGTGGAAAGGTAAAAGTGCGTATAATCCATGGACTCAACATTAGTCAAAAGAACTCATATACTTATTGCAAAAAATTTAGAAGTCATCAAAAACCAAGCACTACACACATGCTCCTAAAGGGATAGATTGGTAGGAAAAGACCATCTCTAGTTCCCGACCGCCACTCATAAGGATGCACAATCCAAGTACACTTCATGTTTCAAATTTGTTACACAACTTTAACCATACGTGCATGCTACGGGATTTGCTAACTTCAACACAAGCATCCTTTAAATTCATAATCACCCAACTAGCATGACTTTAATATCACTACCTCCATATCTCAAAACAATTATCAAGTATCAAATTGATCATAGCATCCAATTCACTTCCTATGATAGTTTTTATTATACCCAACTTGGATGCCTACCATTCTAGGACCAATTTTATAACCATAGAAAATACTATGCTGTTCTAAAAGACTCTCAAAATAATATAAGTGAAGCATGAGAGACTAGCAATTTCTACAAAATTAAGCCACCGCCGTGCTCTAAACGATATAAGTGAAGTACTAGAGCAAAAACTATCTAGCTCAAAAGATATAAGTGAAGCACATAGAGTATTCCAATAAATTCTAATCAAGTAGGCTTCTCCCAAAAGGTGTGTACAGCAAAGATGATTGTGGAAAACTAAAAATCAAAGACTAATATCATACACGATGCTCCAAGCAAAACACATATCATGTGGCGAATAAAAATATAGCTCCAAGTAAAGTTACCAATGAACGAAGACGAAAGAGGGGATGCCTTCCCGGGCATCCCCAAGCTTAGGCTTTTGGATATTCTTTAATATATTGGGGTACCATGGGCATCCCCAAGCTTAGGCTTTTGCCACTACTTATTCCATAGTCCATCAAATCTTTACCCAAAACTTGAAAACTTCACAACACAAAACTCAACAGGAAATCTCATAAGCTCAGTTAGTGAAGGAAAAGAAAACCACCACATAAGGCGCTGTAATGAACTCATTCTTTATTTATCTTGGTGTTAAACCTAATGTATTCCAACTTCTGTATGGTTTATAAACTATTTTACTAGCCCTAGATGCATCAAAATAAGCAAACAACACACAAAAAATAGAATCTGTCAAAAACAGAACAGTCCGTAGCAATCTGTAACTAACCAAAACTTCTGGAGCTCTAAAAATCCTACCAAAATAGGAAGTCCTGGAAAATTTGTCTATTGATCATAAGCAAAACGAATCAACGCAAAATCACATTTCTGTAATTTAACAAAACTAATTGTGTGCGCGCAAAGTTTCTGTTTTTCAGCAGAATCAAATTAACTATCACCATAGGTTATCCTATAGGTCCTACTTGGAACAAACACTAATTAAAACATAGAAACACATCTAAACATAAGGTATATGAAAATTTTATTATTAAACATAAACAAAAACAAAAAACACAAATAAAATTGGGTTGCCTCCCAACTAGCGGTATCGTTTAACGCCCCTAGCTAGGCATAAAAGTGAAGATAGATCTAAGTAGTGCCATCTTTGGCACTCGATTCATAAGTAGCCCGCATGATAGATTCATAAGGTAATTTGACTTTCTTTCTTGGAAATTGCTCCATGCCTTTCTTTAATGGAAATTGGAATCTAATCCTTCCTTCATATCAATAATCGCGCCAATCGTTCTAAGGAAAGGTCTACCAAGAATAATACGGCAAGAAAGATTGCAATCTATATCAAGAACGATAAAATCTATGAGCACCAAATTTCTATTTGCAACAATGGGAACATCATTGATCCTTCCCATTGGCTTTTTAATGGTGGAATCCGCAAGGTGCAAATTTAAAGAGAAAACATCAAGATCATGGAAACCTAGAATATCACATAAAGTTTTCAGAATCGTGGAAACACTAGCACCCAAATCACACAAAGCAAAACACTCATGATCTTTAATTTTAATCCTTATAGTAGGTTCCCACTCATCATTAAGTGTTCTAGGTATAGAAACTTCCAAATTACGTTTTTACTCATAAGATTGCATCAAGGCATCAACGATATGTTTGGTAAAAGCTTTAATTTGACTATAAGCATGAGGAGAATTAACAACGGATTGCAACAAGGAAATACAACCTTCTAAAGAAAAATTATCATAATCAAATTCCTTGAAATCCGAGATAGTGGGTTCAATGCTATTTAAAGTCATGACCTCTCCAATCCCACTTTAACCAAATTTAGCATCAAGATCTAAAAACTCCGAATTATTGGGTCGTCTTCTAACTAAAGTCTACTCATCTCCAGTCCCATTATTATCAAGGTTCATATTGTAAAACAAAGATCTAATAGGGGACACATCAATAACTTTAAGATCTTCATCATTATTTTTATATAATTTTTCTGGTTTGGCAGCCATCTTATTGACTAAGGTAGCTTGCTTATCAGAAATTTTGGCTATAGAATTTTCAAGCGGGGTAATTTGAGAGTTCAAACCATAAAATTCTTTAGACATATCATCAAGCTCCTTTCATAAACCCCCGAAAACCTTTTTGTTCTTTAAGCTCTTTCCTGAAGAAATTATTATGCTCAAATTGCAGAGTCATAAAGCTTCTAATATTTGATTCAATCTCGTCCAACCTCCTAAGAAGGAGGTCGGTACTCTTAGGCAAAGCCATAAGGACAAACAGGCACACAAAAAGACAAGCGAGAGAGACTAGAAGATTGGGAAAGAGAGGGCGAATAAAACGACAAGGGTGAAGTGGGGTAGAGGAAAACAAGAGGCAAATGAAAAAAAATGTAAATGCGAGGGAGATGAGTTTGTGATGGGTACTTGGTATGTCTTGACTTGAGCGAAGACCTCCCCGGCAACGGCGCCAGAAATCACATGTTGGCGGGAGGTCGAATCTTGACTTGACTTGGTGGAAGCTTCCTCGGCAATGGCACCAGAAATACTTCTTGCTACGTCTTGAGCTTGTGTTGGTTTTCCTTGAAGAGGAAAGGGTGATGCAACAATAGTAGTGTAAGTATTTCCCTCAGTTTTTGAGAACCAACGTATCAATCCAGTAGGGGGCTCCTCATAAGTCCCACGCACATACACAAACAAACAAAGAACTTGCAACCAATGCAATAAAGGGGTTTTCAATCCCTTCACGGCCACTTGCGAAAGTGAGATCTGATAGAGATAATGATAAGATAAATATATTTTTAGTATTTTATAATATAGATGCAAAAAGTAAAGATGCAAATAAAAGTAGATTGAAAGCTTATATGATAAAAGGTAGTCCCGGGGGCCATAGGTTTCACTAGTGGCTTCTCTCAAGATAGCATAAGTATTACGGTGGGTGAACAAATTACTGTCGAGCAATTGATAGAAAAGCGAATAATTATGAGATTATCTAGGCATGATCATGTATATAGGCATCACGTCCGCAACAAGTAGACCGACTCCTGCCTGCATCTACTACTATTACTCCACACATCGACCGCTATCCAGCATGCATCTAGAGTATTAAGTTCATAAGAACAGAGTAACGCATTAAGAAAGATGACATGATGTTGAGGGATAAACTCAAGCAATATGATATAAACCCCATCTTTTTATCCTCGATGGCAACAATACAATACGTGCCTTGCTGCCCCTGCTGTCACTGGGAAATGACACCGCAAGATTGAACCCAAAGCTAAGCACTTCTCCCATGGAAAGAAAGATCAATCTAGTAGGCCAAACCAAACTGATAATTCGAAGAGACTTGCAAAGATAACTCAATCATACATAAAAGAATTCAGAGGAGATTCAAATATTTCTCATAGATAAACTTGATCATAAACCCACAATTCATCGGATCTCGACAAATACACCGCAAAAAGAGTTACATCAAATAGATCTTCACAAGAGAGGGGGAGAACATGGTATTGAGATCCAAAAAGAGAGAGGAAGTCATGTAGCTGATAACTATGGACCCGAAGGTCTGTGATAAACTACTCACAACTCATCGGAGGGGCTATGGCGCTGATGTACAAGTCCTCCCTAGTCGATCCCCCCTCCGGTGGAGCGCCGACGAAGGCTCCAAGATGGGATCTCGCGGATACAGAAGGTTACGGCGGTGGAAATTGTTTTTCATTGGCTCCCTGGATGTTTTCGGGGTACGTTGGTATATATAGGAGGAAGTAGTACGTCGGTGGCCGCTCGAGGGGCCCACGAGACAGGGGGCACGCCCAGAGGGTGTGGGCGCGCCCTCCTATCTCCTGGCCGCCTCGATCGCTTCTTGGCTTGCACTCCAAGTCCTCTGGATCACGTCGTTCCAAAAATCACACTCCCGAAGATTTCATTCCGTTTGGACTCCATTTGATATTCCTTTTCTTCAAAATACTAAAATAGGGAAAAAAACAGCAATACGGGTTGGGCCTCCGGTTAGTAGATTAGTCCCAAAAATGATATAAATGTGTAAAATAAAGCCCATAAACATCCAAAAGGGGTAATATAATAGCATGGAACAACCAAAAATTATAGATACGTTGGAGATGTATCAGCATGTTATTTATTTTTGTAATGCAGCTGCTAGAATTGCTAGACCCGATGCTGAGAAACATAGACATGTTGTAGGAATGCCTGTTATTTCTGTTAAAATAGGAGATCATTGTTATCATGGATTGTGTGATATGGGTGCTAGTGCCAGTGCAATACCTCATTCCTTATACAAAGAAATTATGCACGATATTGCACCTGCTGAGATAGAAGAAATAGATGTTACAATTAAGCTTGCCAATAGAGATACTATTTCACCAATTGGGATTGTTAGAGATGTTGCAGTCTTATGTGGGAAAGTTAAATATCCTGCTGATTTTCTTGTTCTTGATGCCCCACAAGATGACTTTTGTATCCATCATATTTGGTAGACCCTTCTTGAATACTGTTAATGCTAAGACAGATTGCGAAAAGGATGTTGTTACTATTGGTTTGGGGGATATGTCTCATGAGTTCAATTTTGCTAAATTTCATAGACAACCTCATGATAAAGAATTGCCTAGTAAGAATGAAATTATTGGTCTTGCCTCTATTGTCGTACCTCCTAATGATCCTTTAGAACAATATTTGCTAGACCATGAAAATCATATGTTTATGAATGAGAGAAGGGATGTAGATGAAGTATTCTCTAAACAGGGACCTATTTTGAAACGCAACTTGGCTGTTGAAATCTTAGGGGATCCTCCACCACCCAAGGGTGATCCCGTGTTTGAGCTTAAACCATTACCTGATACTCATAAATATGCTTATCTTGAAGAAAAGAAGATATATCATTTTATTATTAGTGCTAATCTTTCAGAGCAGGAAGAGGAAAGATTATTGAAAACTCTGAAGAAGCACTGTGCTGCTATTGGATATACTCTTGATGATCTTAAGGGCATTTGTCCCACTTTATGTCAACACAAAATAAAACTGGAGAAAGATGCCAACCAGTTATTGATCACCAACGACGGTTGAATTCTAAGATGAAAGAAGTGGTAAGAAAAGAAATACTAAAGCTCCTCGAGGCAGGTATAATCTATCCCGTTACTAATAGTCAGTGGGTAAGTCCTGTCCATTGTGTCCCTAAGAAGGGAGGTATTACTGTTGTTCCTAATGAAAAAGATAAATTGATCCCGCAAAGAATTGTTATAGGTTATAGAATGGTAATTGATTTCCGAAAATTAAATAAAGACACTAAAAAGCATCATTACCCTTTACCTTTTATTGATCAAATGCTAGAAAGATTATCCAAACATACACATTTTTTCTTTCTAGATGGTTACTCTGGTTACTCTCAAATACCCGTGTCAGCAGAGGATCAAGAAAAGACCACTTTTACTTTCCCTTTCGGTACTTTTTCTTATAGATGTGTGCCTTTTGGTTTATGTAATGCACCCGCTACCTTTCAAAGATGCATGATGGCTATATTCTCTGACTTTTGTGAAAAGATTTATGAGGTATTCATGGATGATTTCTCCATTTATGGATCCTCTTTTGATGATTGCTTGAGCAACCTTGATCGAGTTTTGCAGAGATGTGAAGACACTAGTCTTGTCTTGAATTGGGAAAAGTGCCACTTTATGGTTAATGAAGGCATTGTCTTGGGGCCTAAAATTTCTAAAAGAGGTATTGAAGTTGATAAAGCTAAAGTTGATGCTATTGAAAAGATGCCGTGTCCCAAGGACATCAGGTATAAGAAGTTTCCTTGCTCATGCCAGTTTTTATTGGAGGTTCATTAAGGACTTCTCTAAAATCTCCAGGCCTCTGACTAATCTCTTACAAAAAGATATTCCTTTTGTTTTCAATGATGATTGTGTAGAAGAATTTGAAATACTTAATAAAGCTTTGATTTCTGCACCTATTGTTCAGCCACCTAATTGGAATTTACCCTTTGAAATTATGTGTGATGCTAGTGATTATGCCGTAGGTGCTGTTCTAGGACAAAGAGTTGATAAGAAACTAAATATTATTCAATATGCTAGTAAAACTCTAGACAGTGCCTAGAGAAATTATGCTACTACTGAAAAAGAATTCTTAGCAGTTGTATTTGCTTGTGATAAGTTTAGACCTTATATTATTGATTCTAAAGTAACTATTCACACTGATCATACTGGTATTAAATATCTTATGGAAAAGAAAGATGCTAAACCTAGACTTATTAGATGGGTTCTCCTACTACAAGAATTTGATTTGCATATTATTGATAGAAAGGGAGCTGAGAACCCCGTTGCAGACAACTTGTCTAGGTTAGAGAATGTTCTTGATGACCCACTACCTATTGATGATAGCTTTCCTGATGAACAATTAGTTGTCATAAATGCTTCTCGTACTACTCCATGGTATGCTGATTATGCTAATTACATTGTTGCTAAATTCATACCACCTAGTTTCACATACCAGCAAAAGAAAAAGTTCTTCTATGGTTTAAGACATTACTTCTGGGATGACCCACACCTTTATAAAGAAGGAGTAGATGGTGTTATTAGACGTTGTGTACCTGAGCATGAACAGGAACAGATCCTACGCAAGTGTCACCCCGAGGCTTATGGAGGACACCACGCCGGAGATAGAACTGTACATAAGGTATTGCAGTCCGGTTTTTATTGGCCTACTCTCTTCAAAGATGCCCGTAAGTTTGTCTTGTCTTGTGATGAATGTCAAAGAATTTGTAATATTAGTAGACATCAAGAAATGCCCATGAATTATTCTCTTGTTATTGATCCATTTTATGTTTGGGGCTTTGATTATATGGGGCCGTTTCCTTCCTCTAATGGGTATACACATATTTTATTTGCTGTTGATTACGTTACTGACTGGGTAGAAGCTACTCCAGCTAGTAGTGCTGATCATAACACCTCTATTAAAATGCTTAAAGAAGTTATTTTTCCGAGGTTTGGAGTCCCTAGATACTTAATGACTGATGGTGGTTCACATTTTCTTCATGGTTCTTTTCGTAAAATGCTTCCTAAGTATGATGTTAATCATAGAATTGCATCTCCATATCACCCACAGTCTAGTGGTCAAGTAGAACTGAGTAACAGAGAGCTTAAATTAATCTTGCAAAAGACTATTAATCGATCTAGAAAGGATTGGTCCAAGAAACTTGATGATGCATTATGGGCTTATAGAACTGCATATAAGAATCCTATGGGTATGTCTCCATATAAAATGGTATATGGAAAAGCATGTCACTTACCGCTTGAACAAGAGCATAAGGCATATTGGGCCATTAAAGAGCTCAATTATGATTTCAAACTTGCTGGTGAGAAGAGGTTATTTGACATTAGCTCACTTGATGAACGGAGAACCCAAGCCTATGAGAATGCCAAACTGTTTAAAGAAAAAGTTAAAAGATGGCATGACAAAAGGATAGAAAAGCGTGAGTTTAATGTAGGTGATTATGTGTTGCTATACAACTCTTGCTTAAGAGTTTTTGTAGGAAAACTTCTCTCTAAATGGGAAGGCCCTTACGTTATCGAGGAGTTCTATCATTCCGGTGCCATAAAAGTCAACAACTTCGAAGGCACAAATCCGAAGGTGGTGAACGGTCAAAGAATCAAACATTATATCTCAGCCAATCCTATAATTGTTGAAACTAATGTTATTGAAACCGTAACCCCGAAGGAATACATAAGTGACACTTTCCAGAATGTTTCAAACTCCGAAAAGGAATAGGTATGTGGTACGATAAGTAAACAAACTCCAAAATAGTTCTAATAGCAATTTTTCTCTGTTTTGGAATATCTAAGAAAACAGGAACATAAGAAGTAGTCCGGGAAGGACACGAGGCATCCACGAGGGTGGAGGGCGCGCCCCCTGCCTCGTGTGCTCTCCGGACTCCGTTTTCTTGCACGATACTTCTTTTTGTCGGTAAAAATTCACTATATAATCTCCCAAAGGTTTTGACCACCGTATCACGCGAATATCCTCTGTCTTTGTTTCGAGCTGTTTCTCTGACAGATCTAGATCACCATGACGTTCTAAAGCGCCCTCAAGGAAATGTTTTTTGAGAAGGTCATCAACCCCTACCTCGCGGAGGTGCTGCATCACCCTCAAACCATTGAGATGCGTGAAGGGGTGCTGCACATCCGCGATGTGGAGGGACCAAGGAGGATCAGAAGCGTGGAGAAAAGGCTCGAAGCAATGGAACAACAAGTTTTCAAGTGCCAAGGGATGGTGGAACGCGGACTTAACACCAACTAGATGATGATTGCGGAGTTCACCAACAACCACAAGCTAGATGCCAAGAACATTGGGGAGGCCATATTCAAGCTTCATGAGAAAATTGAGCACCTCCAAGCTCAGATCTATGACCTGCAAAACCAAAACTGTGAGTATGAATATAGATTCAAGAGGATGAGTTTGGCTGCAGATTAGAGGATCCCGGAGACTCGATCATCCTTCTATGATGGTGAGCCTACACTACAAAAAAAAGACACATCCGTGACATTTTTGGCCGAACGATTTTTTTTTCTATCATACATATGACACTTCTATGATGATAATTGTGACAAAACCCGGTATCATCATAGATGTGGTGGGGTCCTACTTCTATAACAAAAAATCATGACAGAAAATGGGCTTTTCGTCCTGGGCGGGCCAGAGACGCAGCTGCATGACATTCTTTGGGCCGTCCATGACGGAAAACACCATGGTAGAAGCGAGGGCGAGGAAAATTTCGGGGAGTTTCCGGTTACGGTGGGAGGTCGGGGGTCGAGCGATGCTCGTTTCTCTCTTACACGTATGCGCGTGTGTGCGAGGCATTGGCTCTAACTGAACCCGAGCGAGGCGTTGGGATCTAACTGAACCCGAGCATTGCACTGCAGGCTACGCGTTACTGAACCTGAGCGACCGATCGATGGCTGTTAACTGAACCCGAAGCCAATCGATTGGATGAACAGTGAGCGTTGCGAGGGGGGGGGGTGGTTTGGATGAACAATGAGCGGTGGCGTTGCCTCTGGATGAACAGGACACCGTGGTGTGGAGGGCTGGATGAACATGACGATCCCGTGGAGGGCTGGATGAACAATAGACGGTGGAGGGGGTGCCCGTGGAGTGGTGGTTGACCAGTAACCGGTGGAGTAGCGCGTGGTGGAGGCTGGATGAATAGGAGCCCGTGGAGGCTGGAGGAGGTCGACGGTAGCCCGTGGATGCTGGAGGAGGTCGACGGTGGAGATGAACAGTATCCCGTGGAGTCATGTTTTGCGGTACGCCACACCCCTCCCGATGAATAGGACCCCCGTTTCGACCGTAGCGCTAACACAAGTCTGTTTTGTCCATTTCACGGTATGCCACACCCCTTCCGATCAACAGGAACCCTGTTTCGACCGTAGCGCTGCAACACAAGTCCGTTTCGTCTGTTTTGCGGTACGCCACGCCCCTCCCGATCAACATGACCCCCGTTTTGACCGTAGGAGGTCCGTTTCGTCCGTTTTGCGGTACGCCAGACCCCTCCCGATGAACAGGATCCCGTTTCGAACGTGGCCGGTCGAACACAAGGCCGTTTCCTCCCTTCTGTGGTACACCATGCCTCGTTTCCATAGCCTGTTCCATCCAAGCCCACCCGATGAACACGACGACGCATTCCGTTCCGACCCAGCCGGTTGGCTCCCACGTGTTTCGTTGCCTCCCGATGAACACGACGCATTCCGTTGCCTCCCGATGAACACGATGCATTCCGTTGCCTCCCCATGAACACGACGACGACGATGTTTCTCCGTTCCGACCCAGCCATGTACACGAGCCCTGGCCGTACATATGCGCGAGTAGGCGTTCGAGACCCCGCCCGTATGTACGTAAGTGGCCGTATTTTCTTTCTTGCACCCTGTCTGTTGTATGTATGTATACATGCTACATGCGCGCCTCTACTACGACACGTGCACGCCTCTACAACGACCAGTATGTACGTACACGTTTGCGACCAGAATGACAACGCTACATATGCTTCGACCAGGTGGGTCCCACTGTCAGGCACTTCCTTGCCTGCGAAGATGTAGCTGGTGGGTCCCAGCACTCAGGGGGGCGAATAGTTTTTTTGCCTGGACGCACTTCCTTGCATGCGAAGGTGTAGCTGGTGGGTCCCAGTAGTCAGGGGGGGGAAACGTTTTTTCGTGAAATACGGTGGCTGATCCGGTGGGTCCCTGTTGTCAGTTGGAGGAATAATTATTTTGCGCGTAATAAGGAGGCACTTCCTTGCTGCGGCCGTGGACCCAGCTATCAGCCTCTCCACGTACAGTCCACGTCCGATGGAAGTCATTCCTTGACCATGTTGACCACGCCGCGTCGAGAGCACCAGGGCGGTTGACGACGGCGAGGCCTAGGAAGGGAACGACACAGAGGCAGGGAGTACGACTGTACGAGGGTTTACTGGTTCGTCTGCCGTCGCTGGAGAATAACAACATGTGTGGGTGAGTAGAGGGATGGCTAGGCCAGCGATGGGAGTACGGTGGGGTGGCAAGGCCTGCGCGGCAGCACAGCTGGCCACGGGGAGGAGGGAGCAAGCAGTACCGTCGGCGCTTGTTTGAGTGGCTGGAGTAGTAAGAGCAGAGATTGAAGAAGCACGACGACCGTTGGATGGACATCCAACAGTCAATGCTTGTGCGTCAACCTTTTTTTAGGAAAGCCTCAAATCTATGGAAAACAACATACAGCCCATCTGCCATTATTTCTAATAATTTACAGCCCATTTGCTAATTCTTAAGGTTTTTTTGGAGCCCATATTCTTTTTGTTAGCATTAAAGCCCACATTGTGGCCACGGTTAAAAAATTATATGAATTTTTGCATATTTCAGTGCGGTCCAAACTGTTTTTAATCCCGAAATTTCGACTCACATTCAAATTGATTTTAAAAATAAATGTATATCAATATAAAATCCAACAAATTCTCCACGCATAAAATGAATGTAATTTAAATCGAAATGAAAAAAAGATATTTGAAACTAATTGCCGGTTTGATGTGTTTTAAAAATGTACATCCCATTTCTCATTACTGATGGGCCATTTTCTCGGCCAGCCGAATGAAAGATCTCCTCGTCTTGAAAGATTTGCAGCCCAACAGGCCTGACAAACCGACTTACTTGGCAAATCACAAAAAAACTAGGTTGTGGCCGTGGACCCAGCTGTCAGCCTCTCCATGTATAGTACTCTTCCTATGGAAGTTGTTCCTTGACCATGTTGACCACGCCGCGCGGAGAGCACCATGGCGGTGGACGACGGGGAGTCCTAGGAAGGGGATGACGCGGAGCCAGGGAAGACACGACAGTGGAAGCCCGCACGGAGAGGAGTACGAGGGTTCACTTGTTCGGCTGCGTTGTGAGGCTGCCGTCGCCGCAGGGCCTGGCCAGCGGTGGGAATAGTAGGGGGCGGTGAGGCCTCCGCGGCCGCACAGTCGGCCACGGGAGGCAGGAGCATGCGACACGACCGGCGCTGCTTTGGGCGGTTGGAGCAAGAAGACCAGAGGTTGAAGAAGCACTTTGGCCGTTGGATGGACATCGTACAGTCACTGGAGCTAGAATCGTTCATATTGACTATGTTGACAAAGCCCTTCATCCCCATCAACTTAGTAGGCCCACAAGTCAGCCTCCCACCAAGGTGGGTCCCAGCTAGCCGGGGGAGTATTCATTTTTTTGTGCGTAATAAGGAGTGAGGGAGTCCTGGATTAGGGGGTGTCCGGATAGCCGAACTATCACGTTTGGCCGAACTCCTGGACTATGAAGATACAAGATTGAAGACTTCGTCCCGTGTCCGGATGGGACTTTCCTTGGCATGGAAGGCAAGCTTGGCGATACGGATATGTAGATCTCCTACCATTGTAACCGACTCTGTGTAACCCTAACCCTCTTCGGTGCCTATACCAGAGGGTTTTAGTCCGTAGGACGAACAACAATCATACCATAGGCTAGCTTCTAGGGTTTAGCCTCTCTGATCTCGTGGTAGATCTACTCTTGTACTACCCATATCATCAATATTAATCAAGCAGGAGTAGGGTTTTACCTCCATCGAGAGGGCCCGAACCTGGGTAAAAACATCGTGTCCCTTGTCTCCTATTACCATCCGCCTAGACGCACAGTTCG
The DNA here is from genome assembly GCA_963921465.1 of Triticum timopheevii. Taxonomy (NCBI): domain Eukaryota; kingdom Viridiplantae; phylum Streptophyta; class Magnoliopsida; order Poales; family Poaceae; genus Triticum; species Triticum timopheevii. The sequence goes on along the minus strand of OY997264.1, from coordinate 49,237,745 downwards.
GGACCCCCTACCCGAGATCCGCCGGTTTTGACACCGACATTGGTGCTTTCATTGAGAGTTCCTGTGTGTCGTCATCTTTAGGCCCGATGGCTCCTCCGATCATCAATAATGATGCGGTCCAGGGTGAGACTTTTCTCCCCGGACAGATCTTCGTATTCGGCAGCTTTGCACTGCGGGCCAATTCGCTTGGCCATCTAGAGCAGACTGAAAGCTACGCCCCTGGCCATCAGGTCAGATTTGGAAGTTTGAACTATACGGCTGACGTCCGCGGAGACTTGATCTTCGACGGGTTTGAGCCACAGCCAAGCGCGCCGCACTGTCACGATGGGCATGATCTAGCTCTACCGCTGGACAGTGCCCTGGAGGCCGCACAAGTGTCCGCTCCGACCCTTAGCTCGGAGACGACTGCACCGATCGAGGACGGGTGGCTGGACATCACCTCGGGGGCTGCTATCTCTACGGCGATTGAGCCGAAGACCAACCCTGTCCTTTGCGAAGCTCGTGACTCCAAGGTGCCAGACTCCTCCCCTGACTCCGAACCTTCGGCGCCCCTGCCAATCGAATCCGATTGGGCGCCGATCATGGAGTTCACTACCGCGGACATCTTTCAGCACTCGCCCTTTGGCGACATCCTGGATTCGCTAAAGTCTCTCTCTTTATCAGGAGAGCCCTGGCCAGATTATGGTCAGGAAGGTTGGGATGCGGACGACGAAGAAATTCAAAGCCCACCCACCAGCCACTTCGTAGCCACTGTCGATGATTTAACCGACATGCTCGACTTCAACTCCGAAGACATCGACGGTATGTATGACGATGCAGGAGATGACCAAGAATCAGTGCCTACAGGGCACTGGAAGGCCACCTCATCATACGACATATACATGGTGGACATCCCAAAAGATGGGAATTGTGATGGAATAACGGAGGATGATCCCTCCAAGAAACAGCCTAAGCGTCGGCGTCAGCGGCGCCGCTCTAAATCTCGCCATAGCAAAAACGGTGATTCCGGCATGGGAGACAATAACACCCCGGAAAGTGCCGAAGACGACCCCCTCCAGCAGGATTCAGCGCAGGAGGATGGAGAAACCAGCCCTCATGAGAAAGCGGCAGACAGAGAGGTAGAGGACGATAATTACATGCCTCCCTCCGAAGACGAGGCAAGCCTCGATGACGACGAATTCGTCGTGCCCGAGGATCCCGTCGAACAGGAGCGTTTCAAACGCAGGCTTATGGCCACGGCAAGCAGCCGCAAGAAAAAGCAGCAACAGCTTAGAGCTGACCAAGACTTGCTAGCTGACAGATGGACTGAAGTCCTTGCGGCCGAAGAGTATGAACTCGAACACCCCTCCAAGAGCTACCCAAAATGCAGGCCGCTACCCCGATTAGAGGAGGAAGCACCCAAACCTACATCACCAGCGCATGATGTGGCCGACCGGCCACCTCGTGGACGCGCTAGAGAGGCCTCTCGACCCTCCACTCAAGCCGCACCGTGGCGTCGCTCAAAAAGTGCCAAGGCACGGGGAAATGCGGCAGACCTGCGAGATATATTGGAGGATAAGGCAAGGCAAACAAGATCGACCTACGGATCACGAGGGCGTCTCACTACACGTGACAATAACCGTCATGCTGGATATAGCAAATCCGGCCGAGCCGAACAAAGCAGACAAAGCTCATTTGAGCTACGTCGTGATATAGCCCAGTACAGGGGCGCCGCACACCCATTATGCTTCACAGATGAAGTAATGGATCATCAAATCCCCGAGGGTTTCAAACCCGTAAACATCGAATCATACGATGGCACAACAGATCCTGCGGTATGGATCGAGGACTACATCCTTCATATCCACATGGCCTGCGGTGATGATCTACACACCATCAAATACCTCCCACTCAAGCTTAAAGGACCAGCTCGGCATTGGCTTAACAGCTTGCCAACGGAGTCAATTGGTTGTTGGGAAGACCTAGAAGCCGCATTCCTAGACAATTTCCAGGGCACCTATGTGCGACCACCAGACGCTGATGACCTAAGCCACATAATTCAGTAGCCAGAGGAATCGGCCAGACAATTCTGGACACGGTTCCTAACCAAGAAAAATCAAATTGTCGACTGTCCGGATGCAGAGGCCCTTGCAGCCTTCAAACATAACATCCGCGACGAGTGGCTTGTCCGGCACCTAGGACAGGAAAAGCCGAAATCCATGGTAGCCCTCACAACACTCATGACCCGCTTTTGCGCGGGAGAGGGCAGCTGGCTAGCTCGTAGTAACAACATGACCAAGAGCCCCGGTAATTCGGATACCAAGGACAGCAATGGTAGGTCGCGCCGCAACAAGCACAAGCGCCGCATTAACAGTGATAATGCTGAGGATACGACAGTTAATGCCGGATTCAGAGGCTCTAAACCCGATCAGTGGAAAAAGCCATTCAAAAGAAATACTCCGGGCCCGTCCAATTTGGACCGAATACTCGATCGCTCGTGCCAGATACACGGCACCCCCAAAAAACCAGCCAACCACACCAACAGGGATTGTTGGGTGTTCAAGCAGGCAGGCAAGTTAAATGCCGAAAACAATGACAAGGGGCTGCATAGCGATGATGAGGAGGATCCCCGGCCGCCGAACAATAGGGGACATAAGGGCTTCCCCCTACAAGTGCGGACGGTGAACATGATATACGCAACCCACATATCCAAAAGGGAGCGGAAGCGTGCGCTAAGGGACGTATATGCGATGGAGCCAGTCGCCCCAAAGTTCAATCCATGGTCCTCCTTCCTGATCACTTTCGATCGAAGGGACCACCCCACTAGCATCCGCCATGGCAGATTAGCCGCATTGGTTCTAGACCCAATCGTTGATGGATTTCACCTCACTAGAGTCCTGATGGACGGCGGTAGCAGCCTGAACCTGCTTTATCAGGATACAGTGCGCAAAATGGGCATAGGCCCCTCAAGGATTAAACCCACAAAGACGACCTTTAAAGGCATCATACCAGGTGTAGAGGCCAACTGTATAGGCTCAGTTACACTCGAAGTGGTCTTCGGATCCCCGGATAACTTCCGAAGCGAGGAGTTAATCTTCGACATAGTCCCGTTCCGCAGCGGCTATCACACACTGCTTGGACGAACCACATTTGCAAAGTTCAATGTGGTGCCGCACTACGCATACCTTAAGCTCAAGATGCCAGGCCCTCGAGGAGTCATTACGGTCAACGGAAACACCGAACGCTCTCTCCGAACGGAGGAGCATACGGCGGCCCTCGCGGCGGAAGTACAAAGCAGCCTCTCAAGGCAATCCTCGAGTCCGGCTATTAAACGTCCGGACATCGTCAAGCGCGCCCGGAGTAACCTACAACAAGACCGCCTGGCACGTCACGAGCACGTGTAGAAATGTGGCCCCAACCCCACCCCTTGCGAAATTGCAAAACTAGTACTACGCGTACATAATTATGCTCTGGAAATACCATGGACATAGGGGGAGGGGCACGACCGCGGCAGGCCCAGAAGGCGGCTCAACCGCACCAGGGGCTACCGATTGTGTCATTGTTTTTTCTCTTACTTTCAGGACTCCTTTCTCAAGAAGCCCTGTCTGACTGTAGAATCGCCGAACACACGATGCAACAGCCAGGGAAGCAGAAAGCTACGTCGAATGTCGAGGTGTTCTCTATAACGAGCAGTATACTTGTTTCACATATCATTCCGCAGCTTGCCCCTGGAGGGGGACATGTCAAATAGTCACGTCCATTGCTTATCGCACTATTTGTATCGTTCTGCTTTTACCGCAGCCTTTTTAAATAAACAATACATAGCTTCTACTTATTATTGCATTCCTTTTGTTATCTATATATGTTCACTTATGACATGTTGCACCCGTACACTTCAGTACAGCCAAATACACTAGGGACTTAAGTACCCCAAAATATGGTGTGATATGTCCGAACACTTACACAAGTTCGGCACCCCGACCTTATATCATTAAATGCATCGGCTCCAAATCATGTCTTGGGTCAATAGTTGGGTTTGCCCGGCTCCCATGTTTTGGTACCTTATGTTCCGTTATATCGGCTAAGGTAGCGCTGGGAGAACCACTGCGATTGTGCCCCGGTTGAGCTGGGTTAAGCACCTCAGTGGAGAAAGCTAAAACTGACCGTCATGATAGGGCGAGAGCCGGTCGCTGTTCGAGAGGTATTCGAGTCCCTAAAGACTTATGCCGCTTAGAGCGAGGAGTCGGCTTTGTCCGGCCCAGGCGTGGATAGCGCCCCGAACTCGGTCTTCCGAATACTAGGGGCTTCGCTGAAATTTAAAATTATAGAATTCTATGGCTAAGAGAGAGTTTTCAAGCATTATAGTCCGGTTGCCTCATTCGTTGCGTTGAGCGCCTCCCTCGATGGACCCAAGAATGGGAAAAAGAGCGCTCAAGTTTATCCCGAACACCCTAGCACTCATGGCATGGGGGTAGAAGCCGACGACTCGCCATCTCTCAAATTTAATAAACGGCCACACAGAAGGTAATATTTTAAATTCACAAGCGTTGCTTAGCGCATATGAACAAGTTTTCAGCGTACAAGATAACAAATGCGGGTTTACTCAAAAATTACATCTTTGGAGCATCCACCCGGTATAAGGTGGGCACCCTTCAGGACGCCCTCATAATACATCTCGGGCTTGCGATACTCCTTGCCCGGCGGTGGTCTGTCCGTCACAAGCTTCTCAGCGTCCATCTTGCCCCAGTGCACTTTAGCACGGGCAAGGGCCCTACGGGCACCTTCGATGCAGACGGAGCGCTTGATGACTTCTAGCCAGGGACAAGCATCCACTAGCCGCCTCACCAGCCCGAAGTAGCTCTCAGGCAGGACCTCCCCAGGCCACAGCCGGCCTATAAGGCCCTTCATGGCCTGTTCGGCCACCTTATGGAGCTCGACCAGCTGCTTCAGCTGGTCGCTCAAGGGCACCGGGTGTCCGACCTCAGCATACTGGGACCAAAACACCTTCTCCATCGAGCTCCCTTCTTCGGCTCGGTAGAATGCGGCGGCGTTGGACACACTGCGGGGCAGATCTATGAATGCTCCTAGAGAGCTCCGGATTCGGGTAAGTAACACGTAATTCACTTTCACATGCTTGCTTTGCATAAAGAATGCCTTACCCACCGCTATCTTTTTCATCGCCTCAATCTCCTGGAGGGCTTTTTAGGCTTCGGCCTTGGCAGATTTGGCACTTTCAAGTGCCGAGGCAAGCTCTGACTCTTGCGTCTTTGAGTCAAGCTCTAGACTCGTGTTTTTTCACGAGAGCATTGAGCTCTTGCCGCACCTCCACCACCCGTGCCTCTTATTTCTCTCACTCGACGCGCTCCATGGACGCATTATCTTCGGCCCTAGACAGCGCTTCCTTCAGGGTCGCCACCTCGGTTGTGGCCCTGTCACATTCACGTTGGTCCTGTCACTATTTGCAACCAGGTATTTTTATATACACTTACATAAGGTACTACCTACCTTCCTTGTCCTAGAGCTGCTTCTTGGCAAGGTCGAGCTCGTTCTCGGACCGCTCGAGGCTCTGCTTCAATGCATCGACCTCCGCAGTCAGTGAGGCAGAGGTCAGCAGTGCGGCCTGCATTCCCATATTGACATCTTTATGTTAGACTCCTGCGTATATCTTTTTAGATCCTCAGTCCGGCTTTTCTTTCCTAACACCAAACTGAGCATCAGGGGCTACTGTCTATGCGGTAACATTTTCACATGTTTTACATACATACCTCAAAGCGTGTTAGAAGGCTGGCACAGGCTTAAGTCAGCCCGCTTTTGGCGGACTGAACTTTCTGGACCACTGAGGGAGTCCTGGACTAGGGGTGTCCGGATAGCCAAACTATCATCATCGGCCGGACTCCAAGACTATGAAGATACAAGATTGAAGACTTCGTCCCGTGTCCGGATGGGACTTTCCTTGGCGTGGAAGGCAAGCTTGGCGATACGGATATGTAGATCTCCTACCATTGTAACGGACTCTGTGTAACCCTAGCCCTCTCCGTAGGACACAACAACAATAACAACAATCATACCATAGGCTAGCTTCTAGGGTTTAGCCTCCTTGATCTCGTGGTAGATCTACTCTTGTAATACACACATCATCAATATCAATCGAGCAGGACGTAGGGTTTTAGTTCCATCAAGAGGGCCCGAACCTGGGTAAAACATCGTGTCCCTTGTCTCCTGTTACCATCCGCCTAGACGCACAGTTCGGGACCCCCTACCCGAGATCTGCCGATTTTGACACCGACAGTGGTGCTTTCATTGAGAGTTCCTCTGTGTCATCACCGATAGGCTCGATGGCTCCTTCGATCATCAACAATGACGCGGTCTAGGGTGAGACTTTTCTCCCCGGACAGATCTTCGTATTCGGTGGCTTTGCACTGCGGGCCAATTCGGTTGGCCATCTGGAGCAGATCAAAAGCTATGCCCCTGGCCGTCAGGTCAGATTTGGAATTCTTAACTTCACGGCTGACATCCGCGGAGACTTGATCTTCAACGGATTCGAGCCACAGCCGAGCGCACCGCACTGTCATGATGGGCATGATTTAGCTCTGCTGCTGGACAGTGCCTTGGAGGCCGCACACGAATCCGCTCCGACCCTCGATTCGGAGCCGGCTGCGCTGATCGAGGATGGATGGTTAGACACCGCCTCGGGGGCTGCAACCTCTACGGTGATAGAGCCGAATACTGACTTTGTCCCTTCTGAAGCTCGTGACTCCAAGGTGCCGGACTCCTTGCCGGACTCCGAACCTCCCGCGCCCCCTCCAATCGAATCCAATTGGGCGCCAATCATGGAGTTCGCCGCCGCGGATATCTTTCAACACTCACCTTTCGGCGACATTCTGAGTTCGCTAAAATATCTCTCGTTATCAGGAGAGCCCTGGCCGGACTACGGTTAGGACAGTTGGGATGCGGACGACGAAGAAATTCAAGTCCCACCCACCACCCACTTAGTAGCCACTATCGACGATTTAACCGACATGCTAGACTTCGACTCCGAAGACATCGACGGTATGGATGACGATGCCAGAGACGACCAAGAATCAGCGCCTACTGGGCACTGGAAAGCCACCTCAACTCACGACGTATATATGGTGGATACACCAAAAGGAATTGATGACGAGGAACAACGGGACGCGGTGAAGGATAATTTCCCCGAAAAGTAGCAAAAATGACGACGCAAACGCCGCCCGAAGTCCCGCCTCGATAACAACGGCACCCATACGGACCCAGCCATAGAGCAGGGCGAACCAGTGGACGAGCAACCCATTCCCGGTGAAAACAATAGTCCAGACGATCTCACGCCGGACACATCACCGGAGCATAAGAACCGTCACAGAAGGCTCGCCGCCACTGCAAGGAGTTTGAAGAAGCAAAAGCAGAAGCTCAAAACGGCAGAAGACGTGCTCAGAATGAGATGGAGACCACGCAAAGAGCTACCCGAAGCACAAATCGTTGCCCGAATTTGACGAGGAGGCCGTAGAGCCCCCACAGTCAAAAAAGAAAGAGGCCGCCTGGCCGGATAGACGACCAGATAACAGGCTAAAAGCGGCAAGTGGCGCCGCACATAATCCGGCACATAAGGATCCTAGCAAAAAGGATGGCCCAGTCAGGTCCATCTATGGGCCAAAAAAGAAGGCTCCAGGAAGCAACACAACCCGCTGAGTGTTCGAACATAACGGAACAACTAAATACAGGGGCGCCGCACACCCACTATGCTTCACCAACGAGGTACTGGATCATGAATTTCCAGCAGGATTCAAGCCCGTAAACATAGAGGCATATGACGGAACAACAGACCCCGGAGTCTGGATTGAGGATTATATCCTACACATACATATGGCTAGAGGAGACGATCTCCACGCCATAAAATACCTACCCCTCAAGATCAAAGGGCCAGCTCGGCATTGGCTCAAAAGCCTCCCAGAAAATACCATTGGAAGTTGGGAAGAGCTTGAGGATGCGTTTCGAGCAAATTTTCATGGAACTTATTTCCGCCCTCCGGACGCACATGATTTAAGTCACATAACTCAACAGCCCGGGGAGTCAGCACACAAATTCTGGAACGGGTTCCTCACCAAAAAGAACCAAATAGTCGACTGTCCGGACGCCGAAGCCTTAGCAGCCTTTAAACATAACGTCCGAGATGAATGGCTCGCCAGACACCTCGGCCAGGAAAAACCAAAAACAATGGCCGCACTAACAAGCCTCATGACCCACTTTTGCACGGGGGAAGATAGCTGGCTAGCAAGATGCAGCACTAGCGACCCGAGTACATCCGAGGTCAGGGATGGAAATGGGAAATCAAGACGCAGAAAAGATCAGCGCATGAATAAGGAAAGCGGCCCAAATAGCACGGCGGTCAATGCCGGATTCAAAAGCTCTCAGCCGAATAACAAAACAATGCCCCTCAAGGACAACAGTGACGAGCTATCCAACCTAAACAAAATCTTGGATAGGATATGTCAAATCCACAGTACCCCCGGGAAGCCTGCAAACCATACCCACAGAGATTGTTGGGTCTTCAAGCAGTCCGGCTGACTTAACGCCGAACACAAGGTGCTCGACACACCAAGCGAAGACGATGACGAATCCCACAAGCAGCAAACCGGAGCACAGAAGACTTTCCCACTAGAGGTCAAAACAGTGAACTCACTTCATGTGATAAATTGTGCGGAAGCGATTTAAACCTACTATACCAGGACACCATCCGAAGAATGGGGATAGACCCTACCAAGACTCGCCATAGCAACACTTCCTTTAAAGGAGTGATGCCAGGCCCTTATGCCAAGTGTACAGGCTTTGTACTACTAAAAGTTGTGTTCGGTTCACCCGACAACTTCCGTCGCGAAGAGCTAATCCTCCATATCGCCCCATCCAAAAGTGGCCATCAAGCACTACTGGGACGCAAAGCTTTCGCCCGCTTTAATGCAATACCGCATTACGCGTCTCTCACACTCAAAATGCCCGGTCCACGCGGCATAATCTCATTAAAAGGAAACTCCAAGTGTTCCTTGACCACAGAAAACGTGAGACTGCCTTGACAACCACACATCAACCCAACATCGCTGATCAAAGCCCCTAAAAACAGGTCATTTAGACCTCGGACACGGTTAGACGAGTCCGGCTTAGAAAAACAAGGGGCTTCCCAGCCGCATACCTCTTTACAAGGGGCTGCACGTATAAACAATGAGAGCCAATAAAACTCAGTTTTATTCATCTTCCAAATTATACTCTGTTTTAAATACATTTTTTGCACGATATTTTTCCCAAACTAAGTTCTTCTCTTTTACAGATGAACCACGTGCTACACCCGTCCAGGATACAGCACAACGGAGACACAGGCGCAGACGTGCAGCAGGGACCCGTTGCAAGGATTCCTTTTAGATTAAGACCCTGCATAAACCTTTCTTACTGTCTCTTGTTGATACTCATCCCCCGGTTTCCTACCATAACCGAGGAGGAGGCTGGCGTTTTGGCATCGGCCGCGTCAGAAGTTCTCGCTTGCACCTGGACACTAGGGGCTTAGGGCATTGTTCTGCCCATTATCATAAAGTCTGAATACCTTAGGGAGTGTTCGGCGTCTCGAGTTAGGCCTTATATGCATCAACTCCGAATCATATCTTTGGTCAAATGTTGGGTTTGCCCGGCTCCTGTGTTTTGCTGCCTGACGTTCCGCATCGTCGGCTAACGCGGCACCAGGAGAACTACTGCGATTATGCCCCGGTTCGGCCAGGGGAGCACCTCGGTAGAGAAAGCCGAAAACTGACTGTCATGATACAGCGAGAGACTGGTCAACCACTCGATCGACTATTGGAATGTTTAGAATTCCTCCACTTTGACGAAGGACCGCTTCCCGGTCAGGCACACACGCCCCCCGAGTTCGGAGATCACGGTGCCTCTAGGGGCTATATCGTAGCCCCACCATCGAGCTCCTATGGCTTAGTGAAAGTGATAAAGCATTATAGTCTGGTTGCCTAGTTTGCTATGCTATCACCTCCTTCAAAGGACCAATACATTGGATTAAGTGTGAAAATGCGCTTGTTTTTTTGCAAACACCCCCGCACTATGTGCGTGGGGGCTGAAGCCAAAGACTGCCATCTTTCATGTTATAAATACATATACATTAACGGCCGCACAGGAGATATTTCAATACTTGAACGCACAAGTATAAAAAGTCGCTATATCATAAATATGATCTCACAAATCATACACGTCATTTGAACATGACATTTTTCGAGCACTGCGAATCTATTAAACGAGCGCCCTGCAGGACTTCCTCAAAATAGTGCTTGGTGGGTAATCGGCTCTTGTCCGAACCCCGGGACGCAACAGCGGTGGCATTCATCTCCGCCCAGTATGTCTTAACACGGGCAAGAGCCATCCATGCACCCTCTATGCAGGCCGACTGCTTCACCGCCTTGATATGCGGCACCGCCCCAAGGAATTGCTGCAATAAACCAAAATAACTCTTTGGCGTGGGCCTTTCCGGCCACAAATGAGCCACCACATCCGTCATGGCTAGTCCGGACAATCTATTCAGCTCAGCCCACTCAATTAACTAATCGGTCAACGGCAGTGGACGCTCTGGACTATGGAATTGAGACCAAAACAACACTTCCATTTCATTATCCTTCTGACTTCGGAAGTGCTGAACTGCGTCCGCCGCACTCACCGCCAAATCCAGATAAGGATCCTCCGCACTCCACAACTGGCCCAACTGAGCATACTTCGGATCCGTGAATTTCCTACGCAACAGAAAGGGCTTTCCAGCCACAATATCTCTGGCCTGACGCAGTTCCTCCTTTATAGCCCGCATTGCAGAACGAGCATCCTTGGTTTCGGCGGTGGCCTTCTTCAGGCCCTCTTGCTCCGCTTGGCGTTCTCTCTCAAGAACCTCATAGCGGTCGGTAGCATCTTTTAATTTCACGGCCATTTCCTCCATGCTTGGGCAGTGAGCAGCCTTCTCGGCTTTTAGCTCCTCCGCTGCCTTCGAGGAAGCCGCATCACTCTTTCTGGCTTGGTCCTTGGCTCGAGCAAGCTCCGCTCGAAGATCTTCCACAGCAGCGGCACCATCTGCATCAAGCATACATGTTGTAAGGAGTGGGCGTCAACTCCCTTACTAGGTGACCACGGAAACAACACTTACCTTGCGACTCATCAAGTCGTTTATTGACCAGCGTGATGTCCGCATCCGCAATGTCGAGTTGCCGCTTCAGTTCGGCACCTCTATCAGTCCGGCTGGCCACCGAACGCTCCGCCACCTGCATAGGAAAGGTGACATTTCGTAACTGAGATTATGATCCTCGGCACGCTGTCGCTTTCGACAACATACCGAGTCTCAGGGGCTACTATTTATACAGGGCTCACCCTATGTGCAAAACTGTCAAAAGGTGTGTCATTTTTTTGGCGTACCTCAAACCCCGTCAGTAAACTTCCGACGGCCTCATGTAACCCGCTTTCGGCGGATGAGATCCTTTCAATCACCGCACTCATTAATGCGCGGTGATCTTCCGAGAGAGACGCCCTCTCGAGCAAACCCTGCAGCTCCACCGGCCGCACTCCGGCGGGTGCCGAACTCCCAGGCCCCGCCGGACTCGGGGAGACCCTCCGTGACGACACTTCAGGGTCGTCCGCCCGCCTGATGGGATGGTAAATGGAGGTGTTTCGCTCTCCATCATCTCCGGACGAAGGTCCCCCGAGGATGAGCTCTGCTGGGAAGGGCTGAGATCCGAACTACAAGGTGAAAACTTCGGTTATCCTTAGAGATAAAATAGGGATGTACTTTATTATAAAACTTCCCTTTTTTCTATTTATGGCTCGCTGGAGGGCTGATTCCTTTGGGGAGACTGTACGGCCGGGACTCCTCCTGGCACAGGACCTTCCGGTGCAGATTTCTTTCCCCGCTTCAAGGCTTTGGCCTCAGGGTTTTCGGAAGCGGTCCTCTTCTCCCCCTGGAGGGAGGGATTCTTGATTCCCCCCTTACTGAGAGCCTCCTTAACAGAGGTGGTAGTTTCCCTGCTCCCCCCTTCGCCTCCCTCCGAAGGCGCAACCTCCAACATTTTGATTAACACGGGATCCAGCGTGGTCTCAGGGAGGGGGGCCGGACACCGTATCAGTTTTGCTTGCGCTATCCACTCCTGTTCAATGGATGGCTGGTTAAAAGGCAAATCCATGATAAATAAATGGATGATATGTCCGGTCACAGGGCTACTTACTTGAGTATCCGGGCGATTGCAGCTTAGGCCAGCATCCTCGGTCAAGTCCGGACACACTTCTTGTGATCCGAAGAACAATTTGTACATCTCCACGGGTTTTGTACCCACAAAGTGTTGGAGAACTCGTGGTCCCTCCGGATTGAATTCCCACAGGCGGAGGGGGCGACGTTTGCAGGGCAGGAGATGCCAAATCAGCATAACCTGCGTCACTACGACCAGATTGATCTCCCTCTCTTGGAGATCTCGAATCCGGCCCTGCAATAGGGGCACGTCCTTGAATGGTCCCCAGTTGAACCCTTTGTTGACCCACGAGGTCAGCCGTGGTGGAGGGCCCGGGCGAAAGGCGGGCGGCGGCCTCTGCCTGCTGCCCCTGGGAGTGGTGAGGTAGAACCACTCCTGTTGCCACAAACCGAGCTCCTCCTGAAAAGAGCCCTCGGGCCATGGAGCATCGGCCCTCTTGCTTATAACCGCCCCGCCGCACTCTGCCTGACGCCCCTCAATCATCTTCGGCTCCACATTGAAGGTTTTGAGCCACAAACCAAAGTGAGGGGAAGTGCGGAGGAAGGCTTCGCAGACGACAATAAACGATGAGATAGGGAGGATAGACTCCAGAGCCAGGTCGTGGAATTCCAGCCCATAGTAATACAGGAGCCCCCTCACGAAGGGATCCATCGGGAAGCCTAAACCCCGACAGAGGTGAGGCACGAACACGACGCTCTCGCCAGGCTCCGGGGTAGGAATGACTTGCCCTTGGGCAGGCAACCTATGCGAAATCTCATAGGTTAAGTACCTGGCGTCCCTAAGCTTTAGCACGTCCTCTTTCGTGACGGAGGAGGGCATCCACCGGCCCTGAAGGTCGGAGCTGGACATTGTCGAAGGTTCGACGTGCCCGAATCTGGAGCCCTGGGTGTTGGAACTTGGGGCGAGGGGCGGATTCAATTGAGGATTGAAGAAAAGGAACGGGCCTTGGTCTCATTATAAAGGGGAAGAATACCAAGAGCCGTCTCCGTGACCGTTTAGAACTCGCCTTCGATGGAGGGGGCGTGGCAATGGGCGCGGTTGGGTTACCCACGTCCATATTGATGAGAATCCCGGAATAAGGGGAACACGATCTCTGCTTCGACAAGACGTGCCAAGGAAACCGCTTCGCTAAACGCGCTGAGGCGGTATAATAAAAACGATTCAAGTAAAGGCTTGGTTATGGTGTGATGTCACGCCACCAAATACGTCAGCAGATTGAAACTTGTGTAAATATTATTCTCTCTACGGTGGAATGTGGAATTTATTTTGCAGAGCCGGACACTATCCTGGTGTTCACAATCTTCTACAAACTATTCGGAGAAGGAACCCGCCTTGCAATGCCGAAGACAATATGCGTGCCGGACTCGTCGTCATTGAAGCCTGGTTCAGGGGCTACTGAGGGAGTCCTGGACTAGGGGGTGTCCGGATAGCCGAACTATCATCATCGGCCAGACTCCAAGACTATGAAGATACAAGATTGAAGACTTTGTCCCGTGTCTGGATGGGACTTTCCTTGGCGTGGAAGGCAAGCTTGGCGATATGGATATGTAGATCTCCTACCATTGTAACCGACCATGTGTAACCCTAGCCCTCTCCGGTGTCTATATAAACCGGATGGCTTTAGTCCGTAGGACAGAACAACAATAACAACAATCATACCATAGGCTAGCTTCTAGGGTTTAGCCTCCTTGATCTCGTGGTAGATCTACTCTTGTAATACCCACATCATCAATATCAATCAAGCAGGACGTAGGGTTTTACCTCCATCAAGAGGGCCCGAACCTGGGTAAAACATCGTGTCCCTTGTCTCCTGTTACCATCTTCCTAGACGCATAGTTCGGGACCCCCTACCCGAGATCCGCCGGTTTTGACACCGACAACCACCACACTCGTAATAGTGCGGTGCTCCTCGTCGATGGAGGCACCGTTAAGCGCCTCTAGCAAATTATCCAGTGCCTCCGGTTGGACGGAGGTCACCGGTGTCGCAGTCTTGCCCTTCTTACGAAGGGGCCGCCTGTCGGACTCCGGAACCACTAAAGGTTCCATTGCGGAGTCCGGCCCAGGGCCGGACTTAGAACCCTTTGGGGTTTTATCCCCCTCACGCCTGGAATCCGAGAGGTTGCCTTGCGGCGCCTCCTAGACCACCTCCTCCTGGCTGGGCCCCTTTTGGGACCCCACCTCGGTGTCATCCGCAGCGCGAGGAGAGGAGGCAGCCGGAAGTGAGGTGCTATTCACGTCCGACGAATCCAGGGAGCCGCTCGTTGAAGCGTCGAGCCCGTCCTTGGGCGGGCTGCAGGGTTATATTCGGCGTTAGGAGATTCTGTGAGACAAATGAAATGCCATGACTTATTCTGGTATCCGGACACTTACGATTTCGCCAGGGGCTTAGCCCTCGGTGGCCACTCCTCCTCGCTGTCGTCGGTGTTGGTGGAGTAGTCCGGAGGGGGGGCGGGTCCTTCCCTTCTTGGACCCTCCGGCCTCCCCAGTTGGAGCAGCCTTCCATTTCTTCTCTCCCCTCGCTGGGGGAGAGGCCTCTTTTTCCTCCTCCTCGTCTTCGCGGGAGGAGTCCGCCTCGGAGTCATCGGACGATGAGTCCGACAACACCTGGCACCGGGAACTCCTTCGAGTTCCCGTGGCCTTCTTCTTGGCCTTCTTCTCCGGCACCAAGTGAGATGCCGGAACCAGCAGCCCCGTCAATCGGGCGTCCGCTGGGTCTTCTGGCAAGGGAGCCAGACAGTTAATCTGCACGGACGTCTTCTGCCAATCCTGTCAAAGGCAAGGGAGTTTAGATCCCGCATAGAGTCAAACTATGGAAAACAAGAGTCCCATAAAGGGTAAAGTAGCTTACCTCGCTGGCTTGACGCTGCGAGCTGAATCGGCGATCTTCGGTAGCGGATGCGGGAGCCTCGGCGCCCTTGAACAAGACCTTCCAGTCATCTTCGTATGTAGTGTCGAAGAGCTTGCTCAAGGTTTGGTGCTGTGCAGGATCAAACTCCCACAAGCTGAAGGCCCGTTGTTGTCACGGGAGGATCCGACGGACGAGCATGACCTGGACTACGTTGACAAGCTTGAGCTTCTTGTTCACCAGGGTTTGGATGCAGGTTTGAAGTCCGGTCAGCTCTTCCGAATTACCCCATGTCAAGCCCGTCTCTTTCCAAGAGGTGAGCCGTGTAGGGAGGCCAGATCGGAATTCGGGGGCCGCTGCCCATTTAGGGTCGTGCAGCTCGGTGATGTAGAACCACCCCGATTGCCACCCTTTGATGGTTTCCACGAAGGAACCCTGGAGCCATATAACATTGGGCATCTTGCCCACCATGGCACCTCCGCACTCCGCCTGCTGGCCGCCCACTACCTTCGTCTTGACATTGAAGGTCTTCAGCCATAAGCCGAAGTGGTGCTTGATGCGGAGGAAGGCCTCGCACACGATGATAAACGCCGAGATGTTGAGGATGAAGTTTGGGGCCAGATCGTGGAAATCCAGGCCGTAGTAGAACATGAGCCCCCGGACAAATGGGCGGGGTGGGAAGCCCAGTCCGCGGAGGAAATGGGGGAGGAACACCACCCTCTTATGGGGCATGGGGGAGGGGACGAGCTGCCCCTCGTCTGGAAGCCGGTGCGCAATGTCGCTGTGCAAGTATGCGGCTTTCCTCAACTTTTTGATGTACCCCTCCGTGACGGAGGAGGCCATCCACTTGCCTCCCACTCCATACATGGCTGGAGAAGGTTGAGGTGGGATGTGCGGACTCGGGCACTGGAGCTCGAGTGCGCGGAAATGGATAAGCTAAGGAGGAAAAAGGTGTAGGTAAAAAGGTGGATCCTTATCCCCTTATATGGGCGGACGAAGCTATGCGTCCCCACCAGCCTGGTAAACTCGTTTATCTCCCAAGCGCCGTAATCAATGGCACGGTTGGGTTACCCACGCCTGTATTGATGAGAATCCCGGAATAAGGGGACACGATCTCTGCTTTGACAAGACGTGCCACGGAAACCGCCTCGCTAAACGCGCTGAGGTGGGATGGTAAAATGATTCGAATAAAGGCTTGGCCGTGGTGTGATGTCACGCCACGAAATACGTCAGCAGATTGAATTTGTGTAAATATTATTCTCTCTACGGTGGTATGTGGAACTTATTTTGCAGAGCCGGACACTATGCGCGCCGGACTTGTCGTCATTGAAGCCTGGTTCAGGGGCTACTGAGGGAGTCCTGGATTAGGGGGTGTCCGGATAGCCGAACTATCACATTTGGCTGGACTCCTGGACTATGAAGATACAAGATTGAAGACTTCGTCCCGTGTCGGGATGGGACTTTCCTTAGCGTCGAAGGCAAGCTTGGCGATACGGATATGTAGATCTCCTACCATTGTAACCGACTCTGTGTAACCCTAACCCTCTCTGGTGCCTATATAAATTGGAGGGTTTTAGTCCGTAGGACGAACAACAATCATACCATAGGTTAGCTTCTAGGGTTTATCGTCTCTGATCTCGTGGTAGATCTACTCTTGTACTACCCATATCATCAATATTAATCAAGCAGGAGTAGGGTTTTACCTCCATCGAGAGGGCCCGAAACTGGGTAAAAACATCGTGTCCCTTGTCTCCTATTACCATCCGCCTAGACGCATAGTTCGGGACCCCCTACCCGAGATCCGCCGGTTTTGACACCAACAAGGAGGCACTTTCGGTGGGTCCAAGCTGACAGCAGGGGGAACTTTTTTTCATGAAATACGGTGGCCCGTCCGGTGGGTCCCAGCAGTCAGGGCGAAACATTTTTTTTCGCAAAATACTGGTGTCCCGTCCGTTGGGGCCCCGCTTTTAGGTGAAGGAATAATTATTTTCCGTGTAATAAGGAGGCACTTCCTTGCGGCTGCCATGGACCCAGCTGTTAGCCTCTCCACGTACAGTACTCTTCCGATGGAAGTCGGTCGTTGACCACATTGACCATGCTGCGCCGAGAGCACCACGGCGGTGGACGAGGCGAGGCCTAGGAAGGGGACGACGCAGAACCGGGGAAGACGCGGCAGTGGATGCCCACGCGGAGAGGAGAAAAACCGTTCACTGGTTTGGCTGCGGTGTGAGGCTGCCATCGCCGCAGAATAACAGAGGGTGTGGGTGAGTGCAGGGATGGCCTGGCCAGTGGTGGGAGTAGTATGGGGGCGGTGAGGCCTCTGCGGTAGCACAGCCAGCCATGGGAGGCAGGAGCAGGCGGCACGACCGGCGCTGCTTTGGGTGGCTGGAGCAAGAAGACCAGAGGTTGAAGAAGCTCTATGGCCGTTGGATGGACATCATACGGTAAATGGAGTATTGACTAAGTTGACAAAGCCCTCCGTCCCCATCAACTTAGTAGGCCCACGAGTCAGCCCAACAATATGGTGGGTCCCAGCTAGCAGGGGGTATTCATTTTTTTGGGCGTAATAAGGAGGCACTTCCTTGCGTGCGAAGATATAGCTGGTGGGTCCGACCTGTCAGCGGGGGAACATTTTGTTCGCGAAATACAGAGGCCCTTCCTGTGGGTCCTAGCTGTCAGGTGGAGGAATCATTATTTTGCGCGTAGTAAGGAGGCATTTCCTTGCGTGCGGCCGTGGACCCAGCTATCAGCCTCTCCACGTACAGTCCACTTCCGATGGATGTCGTTCATTGACCACGTTGACAAGGCCGCGCCGAGAGCACCAGGGCGGTGGACGACAACGAGGCCTAGGAAGGGAACGGCACGGAGCCAGGGAATACTCGGCAGTTGTTTCCCACGCGGAGGAGTACGAGGGTTTACTGGTTCATCTGCCATCTCCGGAGAATAACAACATGTGTGGGTGAGTAGAGGGATGGCTAGGGCAGCGATGGGAGTACGGTGGGGCCGTGAGGCCTGCGCGGCAGCATAGCCGTCCACGGGAGGAGGGAGCAGGCAGTCCCGCCGGCGCTTGTTTGAGCGGCCACGGGAGGAGACAGCCATTGGATGGACATCCAACAGTCACTGCTCCCGTGTGTTGACTAAGTTGACAGGGCGTTGCGTGTGCGTCAACCTTTTTTTATGAAAGCATACGCATCAACCTGTAGTAGGCGCACAAGTCAGCCTCAAATTTGTGGAAAACAGCATACAGCCCATCTGCCATTATTTCTAATAATGTACAACCCATTTCCTAATTATTAAGAATTTTTTTGGAGCCCATCTTCTTTTTGTTAGCATTACACCCCATATTGTGGCCACGGTTAAAAAATATACGAAATTTTGCATATTTCGGTGCGGTCAACTGTTTTTAATCAAGAAATATCGATTCACATTCAAACTATTTTGAAAAATAATTTATATAAATATAAAATCCAAATAATTGTCCGCGCATAAAAATCAATGGAATTTAAAATCTTGTAATGAAAAAAATTGAAACTCATTCTCGGTTTGATGTGTTTTAAAAATGTACATCCCATTTATGGGCAAACCGAATGAAACTCTCCTCGTCTTGAAAGATTTGCAGCCCAGCAGGGCCGATAAAGCAAGTAGGCCTTGTTTGGGTATTTCTTAAAAAAAATAGAACCGGGCTAGCCATTTCTAGCAAGAAAAAAACACAACTGGGTTCATGATGTGGTAAACATAAATAAACCCTGGCTAGACGGGCCACAGCCCCCGCACAGCCCCGTTGTTACCCTGATCCGTCGCTAAAACTAGTATAAATAACAACTGCTTGTTCCTCAAAAAAAATGCGCGACCTGCTGGGTCCCTGGTGTCAGCCGCTCGTAGTGTAATTCTCTCGTTTATTGACAACGTTGACAATGGCGTGAGCCCCAGATGTCCAACCATTAGGAGGAACCATATTTTTGGGCTTGTAATATAGAGGCACTTGCTTGCGTACTGCCATGACGCTGGTGGGTCCCTACTATCATCCTCTCCATGTATAGTCATCTCCTTGTTCCTCTCGGTTGTTGACGATGTTGACAACGCAAGAGGGAACCGCACCGCACACGGCGAGCGAACCAAGGCCGCAAGGTGGAGGACGACGGCGAGGCCTCGGACGGAACAAACAGGAGCCGTGGAAGATGTGTCGGTCCAGTCGCAGGCGGAGGGGAGTACGAGGGTTGACTGGTTTGGGCACGGGTGCGTGTTGGGGCTGACGTCGCCGGAGAATAACAGGACGTGTGTGGGAATAGATGGAGGGACTGTCCAACGTTGGAGGGTACATACGGTAGGGCGGCGGAGGCGCAACCAGCCATGGGAGGCGGGAGCAGGCGGAGCCGACAGGGTGCTTTGGTTTGGGCGGCTGGAGGAAGAAGAAGACAAGAGATAGAAGATACACGATAGATGTTGAATGTCAATCCAACGGCTGGTAGGCAGAATTGTTTGTTGACTGGCTAGTAAGTCGACACCACCTTGGATAGGCTATTTCCTCGCGGGCCCCAAATTTCAGAATCCAATCTGTCACGGTCATGCAGCCTTTCCTATGAAAATTTACAACCCATTTGATGTGCTAGTTCGAAATAAGTTTGTGGGTGCTGGTGGGGGCTAATCACTTGGCTTCTGTAATGCATAGTGAGCTCAAGCAGCCGGCAAGAGTGATGTTATTTCCCTTGGTTGGGATTTGTTACAATATTTCACTCTAAATTAAACGAATGACAAGCCATTTGCCTTGTCTCAAACAAAATATGACAGTCACAGCCGAGTTGAAAAGGGCAGGAACATCTAACTCCAGCTAAGAAACTGTACAAAAGCACGAGGGTTAATTGTTCATCAGGTTTACAAAAAAACCCAGATTGAAAAGGGCAACAACATATAACTCCAACACTGTTTTTGGCAGTCACAGTCAAATGGATCGGTCAGGTCCATAGAATGAACATCCTGGGTCGTAAAATTTACTGGATTATGACCACAATATGTTGTAAATAGAAGCCCGACACGTTCAGAAGCTCTTTTGCCCACCTGAAACTCATTTTTTTGCTCTTTGACATACCCATCTGTCAAAACCATGCTGCTGATAAACTTAAGGCTGATGGACAATAGTAACCTCGCATTCAGCAGGAAGAATGTGACAAATCTAGTGTTTGCATGGTTGGCTACATATCGTTCTAGAGTTATTGTCTTCAATCGAATCTCATGAGAAGTGAGAAAATCCCGATGCTTACGAATCCACCGATTGGTTATAACTTTCTTACCCCGTCCTGTTGCCTAAATAGACATGAAGATTGAAAACAGTTAAGGTCTAAAAGAAGAGTGTCGAAAGAGCAACACCTGAACGGTTAATTCTAGTACACTATATGCGGGCTTCCAATGTGCGTGAAATTATCACCTTTATATACAACTTCTCCAGACATGGAAAGCATTGCAGCAAGCCAATAATCTTGTTCAGATCAAAACTATTCATTTGGATATATAAGATCTTGACAGAATCCAGCACCATTAATAGGCCATCCATGGAGAAACTCTTCATTGAGCATAGAACATAATATTAGTACAAAATGTGTACTCCAAGATGATATATAACTTATGCGCAGAAATTTAAAATGCAGCTTATGGTTACAAGTGTAGATGATAATATAAAGTACCTGAAGAACTGTGGAGCCAAACACCATATTGAAATGAGCACAGAGTTCATGTATTACACCCAAGGTCTCCAGTTTAGGCGCAGAGAGGACAATTATTTGCAATGGTGAATAACTAAAATCAAGGATCAACCTTTGAAGTGAAGGGGCATCTTGGATGATGAGCAACCTTCTGTCAAAAGAAATTCCAATTCTTACAAGGTTAGGCGACTTTATTTGGAGACAACCGATTCTAACTGTGAAAACAAGCACCAAGCACTCCAGCGCAGGGCAACTTGAGTGGATGATGCTATGCAATGAGGCCTCCGATATATGAACCCGCACAAGTGAAAGTTTCTTGAGAAATAGGAGTCGAATGTTTAGTACCAGATTGTCTAGTAGGTAGCACAACGCAAAGGTGGCGGTGTGGAGAGAGGAGGAAAACCGCGAGATGGACATCGGTGCTGAGGGCACAAGTTCACGTCGTCCGGTATGTGGTATGTGATTCCCAGGGGAATAGTAGAACTCAAGCAGCTATAGTTCTGTGAATTCAGGGGATTTTAGCTAGGCGTCCACCGTGCAGGGCATGGTATGCTTGCTCAGGTAGCATGACGGGATGCAGAGGCTTTGAACATAGCCCTGGTGGGAGGAGATGATGGCTCTGGGAATTTCAAAATCATTGAAGAGAGATAGCTGAAGACAGTCAAGATTAAGGGGCACGTCACGCCATAGAGGGCACCGCCGGATTGAGAGGACTTGGGTGCGGCAGCAATCCTTGGTGGGGAGAAGCGAGATGATCTCCCCGAGGACGGCGTCCGGGAGATCGCTGATGCGGTCCACCCGAGATTCTATGGGTTCTTGGGATCCGGTGGGGGTGGGGTCGCCGCTTCTCCCCGCGCTGCCGGGTGTGGGATCTACAACAGGCATCGCCACTGGCGGGAGCCTCATCATCTTGGCGTTGGGGTCAGCCGACTCCATTTTCCTCGAGAGTGTCGCGTCGCGCTCACGGATTTGAGTAGAGTAACGAATGACGACCCTAGTTGTAGTGCGAGCGAAGAAGAAGGGGAGCTGGGGGTTTTCTGTAGGAGTGAGGAGGAAGGGGAGCTGGGGTTTTCTGTAGGAGTGAGGTGAGGAATTTGGGGGTGCGAGTGGAGCGAGCTGACGTGAGGTGAGTGGGAGCGAGGAGGAAGAAGAGCACCTAGGTTTTTTTTTGGGGGGGGGGGCGGTGTGCTGGGTGTGGGTAGCGCCTCTCATTCAGTAAATATATGGGCTTTTGAAATGATTTTACTATTTACTAGTATGGATGGGCTATTTTGTCTTGGGCCCAGAGAAACAATTACTACTAGTACAGTGGAGACACTCTACAGCTACCCAGAAAAACAATTACTACTAGTACAGTGGAGACACTCTACCTCTTCTGGCTCCTCCTAGGTCATTGAAACGTCTCCCTCTACTGAATTCCTTTATACTTTTGTTCACCGACATGCGGGCCATGTAGTGCGTGGGCCCAAATGCCATCCACCAAATTAGAAGGCAGTATGCAGGCGGAGAGTCACCCCGGTTGTAGCGCTGCAGTAACAAGCCGTCGTATCACAAAACCCCACCTCCCTGCAGTCTAAGTTTGACGGACGAAGCCACCATCATTTCACTCTTCGCTGAATCCCCTTTTCCCTCACCATCTTCAAGAAAGGCAACCCTTGCATCTGCCATTGTTCTTCTCTCCCAACGAAGGGAAGGTAAGCGGATCCATGATGTTGGTATATTTTCGTGCAGAGAAAAAAAGAACTTTTGCAAAGCAGTAACCGATCCTCACTCTCCTTTTTGTTTCATTGTCATTGCGATTGTGTTTTCCTTTCAGTGGTCTCCTAGTATTCGTCAGTTTCATGATGGACCAAGGAGAACCAGGCAAAGATCTATCGATATTGGAGCAAATGCGGGAGGCTGATCCCCATGAGACAGAGAGCTCCAAGAAGATGGAGGAAGCCATCGAGCCGACCCAGATACGCTCACGGCCACTACTGAGATGGTCAACACCTCGTTTGAGGTTACAGCCCCCGTGGCACTGCAGGAGCAGTTTTCCCCCTTCGAGGATGTGTCCCCCCCCCCCCCCCCCCCCGCTAAGCTGCCCAAGGTGATTTTCTTCTTTGCCAATCTCGATTGTGGCTTTTCATCTAAGTATGTGGTGATTAATAATGCAAAATTTTATTAGCTTCGATGCCATGCTATACATAGTGGTTTAAATAACTTGTGTTTCTTATACTGAAAAGTAATTCAGAATTTGTTTCTGTTTCAATTAGAGCCCTGATGCAGACAAGGATTGTGTGGTTGTACATGTCACTCGCTATGAGGCGGATGACCTGAATATATGCACTGGGAAAACAGAGTCTTAGGCTGTTGGATCCTGGAAGCCATTTGCGATTATACCAATGAAGAGTTGTATTCCAGCCTCACTGTTGTCAGGCATGTTGTCCAGGGTGTACTGAAGCACAAGAAGTTCAAATCTACTCCTTCGTTTGTGAGGCATACTGTTCTTGTCAAGCCTACGCAGGAAGATGACGTGGCATGCCTTCACAAACAAGTTTATCAGTGACAGGGCCACAAGGTTGTCTTCACGAAGGTTCACAGGATTGAGCTGCTGCGGGATGTCCTCGATGATGTTCATGGCAAGGTCCGTCTTGTGTCCAGCCCAAATTATATCGAGGCATGAAATAGTTGCCCAAGCTAGTGTTTAATAGTAGTTTGGATTGTGTCTAATTATCCGAACCTTGCCTATTATCGACCCCTCTGGGGCTAGTACTCTGTTTGAATCCGTCTATGGGAACTGCTGCTACTTTTTTGTGCCCGTGAATCATGTGAGAACCATCATAATTGTTGCCGAAACAGATGCGTCCTCAGTAGTTTTTTCTTGAATATGGCATGGTAAGACATAAGTTGCCACGGTTTATCATACAAGCAGTGTGTGTTTTGATGAAATAGAGCACTCGTTCGAGAACTGTGCGCCGACATATACATAAGTACTTGTAAACACTGTTGGTGCTACCCCACTTGTAAGCAGTTGTGCAAAACACGGCACATTGGCTCAGCTCGCTTCAACACTAGGCTATCGACCAGCTAACAATCAACAATCTGCTGTCTGACATATAAGCAACTATGTATCTTGTTACAGTGGTTCATGCAGTTAACTGAGGCCACAATGTAATAAATTCCAAACATTCACACGCTAGTCCAGCGCTCATGTGGAACACTCACATTAAATTCGTCTTCATAAAAAACTTGAAAAGCATAAGTTAAGCAATTTTATACATCTCAATGATTCATCGAACATAATAAACATATACTAGTTCACAACAAAAGACAAAGTTGTGAGAAGGTTTACAAATCAGGAAAAAACAAGCAAGACTTCTCTGAGCAAAGGGCCTCCCGGCAGGCTTAAATTTCCTAGAGTTCACTCTCGGTTTTTCTTGTTGCCACCATCCATGGTTAGGTTCTCTCATTCCAGAATAACCAATTGTAATTGTGGTCTCAGCTGGAATGCTGAACTGAACCATGCAGTGTACTGACCAGGTGAAATTCTTGTGCATTCCACTAAATTTAAGCACCGCTATTTGCAGAAATAAGTAGACCACAATGCCTCTTGTCCTTGCACCTGTCCAAAAAACTGCCGTGCAGCCGTGCCAGCTAGTCCTTGGTCCATGGATGAACTGGTAGAAAGTGCATTCCGGACTAGGATGCAGTTGTTTGCGCTCGTCCCTGCACTGCAATCAGGAAGTAAAACATACGAACCAGCTTCTTTTAGATTGCATTGGTCATTCTACCTTAGTTACTACCAATGTAGGGATACCTTGAAGACGGCAGGTTAGATGACGACTACGAGGGATAGCCATCTCATTTTGCGCAGTTGTACTAAAACAAGGTGTGTGCTTTTGATTGCGCGGATAGAAATGATACGGAGACAGACATCCCGAAACGATATGGAGACAGACATCCATGTTTGCACAAATACGAAATACGGTTATTTAAATAGTGACAGGTATTTGCAGTGGCGTATGATTAACAGCAGCATCTATTGTGTTATAATTGGCACTAGATTGACAGTATGAAGAGTCCTTAAGTAAGTAGCATCACATCACATCGACAATGCCACTAGATTAACATGCAGAACAATAGCATTAGTATTACTATCATGAGAGTAGCACATGGTCAGTAAATGTGCAATCAAATTTGTGCAGTTCCACTGGGATGAAGCAATGTTAGCGGTGTGAGATTTAAGTGTAACTGGAAAAACACAATTCATGGGAAATAAAGCAAGATGGAAGCACTTCATAAAATGGTGGTGACATTGCTTCAATTTATCGACGACACTAGACCATTACTTATAGTGACATTAGGTGGCATTGCTTAATGCTTCATATGATTTTACGTTAACGGTAGCGATATGGGCGTAGGGACAATAGGTATCTATACTTTCCCCCGTTTCCTCTAAGAACCAAGTCCTAGATTCATGCTACAGCTTTCCCACATTCTTCCCTATTTGAACCAATGCTTAGAGTCGACTGTATTAACTAGCTTTACCTTTAATAATAGTAGAAGTCTAGGTGGCTATGGAATAGTAGACGGAAGTAGAAAAGGATCCACACGAAGGGAGCTGGGTTAGTAGAGCAAGGCAAGTTTCGAAGGGATATATACATGAGGGTCGTCGGCATGTGGCAAAGACGGCGTCGGCAGGCTGCATCTTGGCCACAATACCGCAGGGAGGAAGAAGGGGTAGGAGGCCCTCCCGATCCGGCACTCTCTCGGAGAGAACGGCACGGCCGCTGATCGGGACGCGCGGGTAGCCGTTCGTCTCCTCCCTCGCCGCCGAAGACAGCGTGAACGATGCACCTACACCCCTGCCCCGGTCGAGGTTGTCCGGCCGGATTTGTGACCAGCCGTGAGCTGAGAGAGAGTGTGGCAACCTATGTCTTCCTTAGATCTGGAGAGCATGAGAGAGTGAATGAGAGGAACCCTAGTAAAACAAGGGCTGAGGCTCCTACTTTTATATATAGTGGAGTGATTTTTTTGTACTAGCTTCAAAAAATGTGCTCCTACGTGTACCCGCGAGTGGGTGTGAGAGAACAAGTGCGTGCGTGCACCACTTCTCTTCGTGAGAGTACAATATACTATGCCGAAAGAACGTTCGCCGCAAGAGTAATAGTATAAGTGTGTGACGTGTGAGCTAAAATAAAATGTGCGCGACGTCTTTTGTTTTTTAGAAGTTCTGAGGGTAGGGTGTGAAGAGCACATATGTGCGTGACGTCTACCTGCAGATAGACGGTGGGTGCGATGTGCGAGTCTGCGAGAGGACTCAGGAGAGTCGTGACTCGTGAGGGTGCGTGTGCGTGAGAGAGAGGGGGGCACGTATCAATGCAATGCATGTGTTCGTAAATTATTATCCGACAAACGTTCGCCACAAGCCTTTTCCTGACGAACGCTGTAAGAACCGTTAGATCAGCATCCGACAGTGTCAGTTTTGCCATGTCATTTAACAGAACAGCCACTCCTCGGGTAGAGGGTCCCAAGCAGTGCGTCTTAGGATCAATGGTAACAGGAGGCAAGGGACACGATGTTTTACCCAGGTTCAGGCCCTCTCGATGGAGGTAAAACCCTACGTCCTGCTTGATTAATATTGATGATATGGGTAGTACAAGAGTAGATCTACCACGAGATCGTAGAGGCTAAACCCTAAAAGCTAGCCTATGGTATGATTGTTGTTGTATATGTCTATCGACTAGCCTGGCCCCGGTTTATATAATGCACCAGAGGCCTAGGATAACAAGTCCTAGCCGAATACGCCGGTGGGGGAGGAGTCCTTGTCTTGATCGCCAAGTCTTGTTGATTCTTCCTTGTATGCTGCAGCTGTCCGGACTGGCCCATGAGTATACGGCCATGGGGGTCCTCGGCCCAATCCAACTGATCGGGAGACGACGCGTTGAGTACCCCCTAGTCCAGGACACCGTCAGTAGCCCCATGAATCGGTCTTCAAGTTAGGGACGCTCCTCGATTGTTCCGAACTGTTCTTCATCTTTGGTTGCCGGTCTTGAAAACTGGTTCAACAAATCTTCTCATCTTCTATCTTGAGGATCGCCGAAATGCATTCGACGAGTTTACGCGTTGGGTATCCGAGGAGCCCCTTTAAGTTTACGGCCTTTATCAATGCCTTGTTATTTTTATGCCATGCCTCGGGTTTGAAGTTGTTCCCGGGTGGCAACGTCCTCTTGCGTCCGAGCTCCAACGCCGGACTGCATTCGAGGTATCTTTTGCAGCCGAGCACCAATGCCGGACTGCTTCCCAGCTCTAACGCCGGACTATGTATCCGAGCTCCAACGCCGGACTATGTATCCGAGCTCCAACGCCGGACTGTATCCGAGCTCCAACGCCAGACTATGTATCCGAGCTCCAACGCCGGACTTTATCCGTGGGGTCATAAATCACCTTGGTTCAAAGAAGTTTGAAGGACTTTAACCGAGCTTAATGCCAGAAATGCCCTCTAAGGAGCCAGCCACTTGTATCCGAGCTATATGTCGAACTGCTTCCGAGGTGGTTAAGCACCTCGGTCATGGGCTGATTTTTGGTCAATGTTTTTTATTGATGCAATTTATTCTCTGACGAGATATATAGCCAGTAGCCCTCAAGGTATGTATCGGTCTAAAACCCGAGATGCACCTGAAGGATGACATAAGACCGCTGATCCCCTTAGCCGCTGAGACTCAGGTTGATTTGCAAAATCGGTCTGAGGATCAAGTCCTAGCTCGGCAGAATACTTCGGGACACAAAAAGCGGCATGCTCAGTCCTCGAGACTCAGGTTGGGTGCGGCCGACCAACCTGAGGATCAAAATCTCCTCGGAAATTGTATTGCACTTAAGATTTTCTGCATAGAACAAGCAATGCAGTAGCCCCCGAGACACTGGTCGGGTGGCAACACCAGATCAGGGGATCAATGTGCCCCTTTAATATTTGTAAATAATAAGCCCGAAGCCCAGTAGCCCCCGAGCCTTAATGTGGGCACGGGTGGCCGAATTAAGGATCAATATCCATAGTAAAATCACAAATCATGTGTAATGACTCAATGTATCCAAGTACTTTATGTCATTAATGCTCGGATCCGCATTGTACAAAACTTTGTTGACCGACCATGGGCTTCAACCTCCTCGGCCGGTAGCCGAGGAGTGTTTGTCCTACTTTATAAAGCCTTTATGAGGGCAAAGATTTACGACAAACAAGGCAATATGGTCATACGGCTTTCTAAACAAAGGTACGTAGAGAGATATGTTATATTGTTGTTTAACAGAAGAAATGTCTTCCAAAGAAAATAGTCCCGTTATTGGTTCCTTTCTTTGGGTTGTCATGCTAAGCATGATCATGAAACCTCAGCTCCAATGTAAGAGCAAAAGATCGAGGATTTAGTTTGGGAGGCCAGTTAATAGCCCCCGGTAGTGTTCGGCGACAGTCGAGGTCAAGACGGAAACACTTCGGCCAATGTTATGAATGGCCCGTCATTTAATATAGTCATCGGATCGCTGACTAGTTTACACCTATTGTGACAGTCAGTTTTCGGCTTTCTCCAATGAGGTGCTTGACCATGCGAGCTGGAAGCACAATCGCAATGGTTCTCCCTTTGCACACCTAGCCGAACAAAGCAGAACGTAGGAGGCAAGCGCGGGAGCCGGGCAACCCAACTATTGACCGAAGACACAATTCAAAGCTGATGCATATATAGCAATATCCGAGAATGTTTTTGCCGAATCTCTAAAGGTGTCCGGCGTTGCACTGCGAGACTTGTGCTGAAAACACACAAATAGTTAAAAGTGCCATAAGCTTGGAAAACCAAAAAACGTCAGTAAAAACATGACGTCCGAACAAGATCAAGTGTTTGGTGCCAATTAGAAAATTGGACTTTAGAAAAAAAGTGCTTCTGCCGTGCTTTAACTTTGCAACGACTAAGAAGAAAAACACTTAGTATGAAACGGCTCAAATAAACATAAGAGCCCCCAAGCGACTTGGGTAAAAGTTGACTATAAAATGTAAGGTGACACGTAGAATGCCTTCTAGCCGGATTGTAGATCGTTTGTCATAGCAGACCTTTTCGCTTCAACCTCTGGACACAATAGTCCGGAGTGTGTCCGAATACCCTCGCGGTTATAAAAACCGGGGCATGCGTGGAGACCAGGCATAGGGGTCATTAGTGCTTTATCAGACAAGTGCCCAACTAGTTATGTTATATTACATGGTTAGTAAGAAACATCTTTCAGGGAGAATAGTTCCGTTAGGGGTTCCTTTCCCTGGGAGGCATGCCCTAAAGTGCATGTCCGGACTGCGAAAAGAGCAGAAAAACATCTGGGAGCAGGTAAATAAATAGGTAAGAAATCATCTTTTAGTTCACCGACCGAGTATTCCCTTAAGAACGCTAGCTTTCGGCTTCACCCAGTCTGAGGTACAGATCCGGCTGACCCGGCAGTAACAATCACAGAGGTGCTCCCTTTACCACCTAGATGAACAATCGGGAACGTAGGGGTAAGCACAGGAGCCAAGCAACCCAGCTTGGCCAAAACTTAAGTCATATCGATGCATATAATGGTGAATAAAATGTACATGCGGAAGTGTGGCACATGTGTTGGGCATAAAGCCCGTATTAATAAGCTTCTGTTAAAGAAGCCCCCAGGTATAATGAGCGCGGGTAGCGCGTCAAGTGTGTGCGAACAAAGTTTCGACAAGGAAAATTTTTACAAGCAACTTTTTTACAAAAAAGTATAATTCTTGGTCGAACCGAACACAAGTTAGAAATTTAAAACTTTGAGCATGAAGGCAACTTAGCTGGTTAATGTGTTCGGTATTGACGACGTGGTCTGAGCTTGATGCGGGACAAGGTTCCATCCCCCAAGCCGGTCCCGAGGTGGCGGAGCAAGGAGCTCGGCACTCCGAAGTGGTGACATAGCACGGTCAATGCAGGACGATAGAGTGATGCCGAAGTCCCCGGCATGGGGTAATGAAGTGTTGACGAAGCCCCCCGTCCAGCCGAGGTGACGTCAAAGGATATAGTCCGGCTGGATCATTTTCCTGTGCACAAAAAATAGTGCAGACCGGGGATAATAGTAATAATAGGAATTAAAAAAATGTTGCATAATAAATAATTTATGCAAAGTGAGTAGTAAAATAAATATGGCCTGGTGCCGAAGTCTATGTCGATGCAGGTGGTCGGCGTAATGCAATAAAGGCGTGGCAAAGCCTGGATTCACAGGTCGGTCCGAGTTCCGGATGCGGCGTTTGCCGAACTGTGTACGGAAATTGACCGAACCATCATGCGACCGTCGATAATGCGGCCACCATTTTATAGACTTGTGTACATATGCTGGACTAACCAGAGTAATAATTCCTTGGGAAAAATTTAACCCAAACAAGCAAAAAGAAATACTAGGATTAATAGCACCTGGTTTATTTGTTGTAGCAATCCGAAGGAAGGTGATTCCCAAAATTGGGACTCGATCCGCGCACCCATGCCTGGTCGGCTAGTGACGCCGAAGTGTCCGGAGTAGGTTGATGAAGAGATGGCGAAGCCCCCGGTCCAGCCGAGATGTCGAAGTAGGTCGGCGTGATGGACACCAGCTTGAAGAAGCAATAGTGCGGCCCTGCCGATGCAGGTCGTGACGTGGTCGATGCCGGCTTGATGAAGCGACCGTGCGGCAATGCCGGTATGCCCGCTCCGTGTAATCCATGGGGCGGCGATGTTGGTGATGATTTACCCTTCGCGATGCCGGACTCTTGTTCGGCTTGCCAAGATGATGATCCGAAGAAGTTGAGCTTGGCTCAACAAAGTGACGACGTGTCTAGCACAGGTCAGCAGCCATGGAGCAATATTGCCGGACTGGTTTGACACCAGCATGATGTTGAAGATCATGTTCAAAAGATCTTAAAGTTAGTGGGATGTGTTCGGGAACAAAACACAATACCCCATACAA
This sequence comes from Triticum timopheevii, assembly GCA_963921465.1. Classification (NCBI taxonomy): domain Eukaryota; kingdom Viridiplantae; phylum Streptophyta; class Magnoliopsida; order Poales; family Poaceae; genus Triticum; species Triticum timopheevii. The sequence goes on along the minus strand of OY997264.1, from coordinate 49,206,996 downwards.
AACTTCCTTCAAAAAGGATGTCTGAAATCCCGTTCATAAAAAAGACGAACTCGGGTCGGATTCGTTTTCGCGTAGAAAACAGATCCAAAAAGTGATGCACTAATCGGAACTTTCCCGGAGTTTGGACGGTCAGATCGAGCTGAATTTTTGGCAGGTGGTAGATAAGGGAATTCCTCAGCAAATCAATGGTAGGATCCACCAAAGGACATCCGAGCTAGACGCTGGATACCACGCCCTAAACTCGTCCGGATTCTCGTCCAGATTCAACAGGGCTCCGGTATATCGGAGATTGCCGGAGATTCCTCCATCGGAACTCGACGAAATTTTTGCAGGGTTGTTGTAGAGTTAATTCCGCATAATTCCACCGAAGTAATCGTTTAGGCGACACCCGAGGAGGTGGTGGCGGCGGATACAAGTTTGTTGTCCAGAAAAACAGCACGGTCGCCTGAGGGCAATGTTGACGTTGAGCCCCCGAGCTCCATGGATGACTCCTCCATGATCTTGATAGAGATCGGAGTTGGTGTTGATGAAGGCCTTCATCCGAACATGACGATCGGAGGTAGCGCGCAGTCCTCGGTCAAGCCAAGGTGACCAGTCGAGCTGGTGACGAAGAAGCCGACGTCGCAGTTGACCTGCAGTCGAGCCATTGATCCTTTCGCCGATCACACAGCGGAACTCTCAATGGAAGCACCAATGTCGGTGTCAAAACCGGCGGATCTCGGGTAGGGGGTCCCAAGCAGTGCGTCTTAGGATCAATGGTAACAGGAGGCAAGGGACATGATGTTTTACCCAGGTTCAGGCCCTCTCGATGGAGGTAAAATCCTACGTCCTGCTTGATTAATATTGATGATATGGGTAGTACAAGAGTAGATCTACCATGAGATCGTAGAGGCTAAACCCTAAAAGCTAGCCTATGGTATGATTGTTGTTGTATATGTCTATCGACTAGCCTGGCCCCGGTTTATATAATGCACCAGAGGCCTAGGATAACAAGTCCTAGCCGAATACGCCGGTGGGGGAGGAGTCCTTGTCTTGATCGCCAAGTCTTGTTGATTCTTCCTTGTATGCGGCAGCTGTCCGGACTGGCCCATGAGTATACGGCCATGGGGGTCCTCGGCCCAATCCAACAGATCGGGAGACGATGCGTTGAGTACCCCCTAGTCCAGGACACCGTCAGAACCCTAGTAAAGCAAGGGCTAAGGCTCCCATTTTATATATAGTGGAGTGATTTTGTTGTACCAGCTTCAAAAAATGCGCTCCTACATGTACCCGCGAGTGGGTGTGAGAGAACAAGTGCGTGCGTGCACCGCTTCTCTTCGTGAGAGTACAATATACTATGCCGAAAGAACATTCGCCGCAAGAGTAATAGTATAAGTGTGTGACGTGTGAGCTAAAATAAAATGTGCGCGACGTCTTTTGTTTTTTTAGAAGTTCTGAGGGTAGGGTGTGAAGAGCACATATGTGCGTGACGTCTACCTGCAGATAGACGGTGGGTGCGACGTGCGAGTCTGCGAGAGGACTCAGGAGAGTCGTGACTCGTGAGGGTGCGTGTGCGTGAGAGAGAGGGGGGCACGTATCAATGCAATGCATGTGTCCGTAAATTATTATCCGACAAACGTTCGCCACAAGCCTTTTCCTGATGAACGCCGTAAGAACCGTTAGATCAGCATCCGACAGTGTCAGTTTTGCCATGTCATTTAACATAACAGCCACTCCTCCTACACACAAATCTTCCACGTGAGTGTTAGAAATTGTCGTATGCTCCCTCCATTCCGAAATGCAGTGCATATAGCTTTAATGAAAATTCAAACCTCGCAAACTTTTACCGAGTTTTCGTGTACCAAATTGCACATGTAGAATACCCTGTATATATCATTTCATTCGTCTTCAAGAGGTAACTATAAAGATGGGTGAGGAGTCTACAAAGAAAGACCATCGTATCACCCGCAACAATTTCAACCATCCTTTAGTGTCGAGGAATATCATAGGAACTCTATATGATATGATTTTTATAGGATTTTTTCCTTTAGAGCCAATTGGTTCATAGGAATAGATTCATATACTCCACATTTCAAAGGAAATAAACATGCTATCATTTCTATAGCTTTAGAGCCACTTGGTTCATATGAATGGATTCCTATACTCCCTTAATTTCAACGGAAAATAAACATTAGCGTATATTCAATAGAAAAGTTCCTATGATATGAACCAAGTTACATCTCTTTTCTAATCCCTCCTCATAGGAATTTAGATACATGCAAGTCATCTCTAGATTCAATAGAAAAGTTCCTATGATGTGAACCAAATGACATCTCTTTTCCAATCCCTACTCATAGGAATTGAGATGCTCCATGTCATCTCTTTCCCTACAACTTCCATGTATACATCTTCTATTCCTAAATAGATAGTACAACCCACTAGTAGCTTTTTTCCAAAACATGCAACTCTGGCACAAGAACTATATAGTGTGCCAATAACTTTGAAAGATGGTCGCTGCATAAAGCTAATCCGACAGTGCAGAGATAGATAAATCTGAGCACTACTGGCCATTGGATATCATCAACATTCCACCAGATCTGCCACATGTACAATTTAGAAGACTCCATGGTTGAACTTAAGCATAATGCAAAAACCTCAAAACACAAGCACTTATCCTTTGTTCTAGAATCTTCTGTATCATAATTGATTATTATTTTTCTAAATGAATTGCCATTATTTGTTTTTTACTTTATGATTTACAATGCACAACCCCATGAATCTTAACATTTTTACAAAACTAATTGATTTTGAATGAGATGAACTATAAGAACTAAACGAACATCTACATCATGCATATATGACTCAAAGCTTTACATGCTTGATAACCCACAAGTGTAGGGGATCGCAACAGCTTTCGAGGGTAAAGTATTCAACCCAAATTTATTGATTCGACACAAGGGGAGCCAAAGAATATTCTTGAATATTAGCAGTTGAGTTTTCAATTCAACCACACCTGGATAACTTAGTATCTGCAGCAAAGTATTTAGTAGCACAAGTGGTATGATAATAAAGGTAACAGTAGCAACAGTAAAGATAATTGTTTTTGGGGTTTTGTAGTAGTTGTAACAGTAGCAACGGAAAAATAAGTGAAGAACAATATGTGAAAAGCTTGTAGGCAATGGATCAGTGATGGATAATTATGCTGGATGCGATTCCTCATGCAATAGCTATAACATAGGGTGACACAGAACTAGCTCCAGTTCATCAATGTAATGTAGGCATGTATTCCGTAAATAGTCATACGTGCTTATGGAAAAGAACTTGCATGACATCTTTTGTCCTACCCTCCGTGGCAGCGGGGTCCTAGCGGAAACTAAGGGATATTAAGGCCTCCTTTTAATAGAGAACCAGAACAAAGCATTAGCACATAGTGAACACATGAACTCCTCAAACTATGGTCATCACCGAGAAGTATCGTGATTATTGTCACTTCGGGGTTGTCGGATCATAACACATAATAGGTGACTATAGAATTGCAAGATAGGATCAAGAACACACATATATTCATGAAAACATAATAGGTTCAGATCTGAAATCATGGCACTCGGGCCCTAGTGACAACCATTAAGCATAGCAAAGTCATAGCAACATCAATCTCAGAACATAGTGGATACTAGGGATCAAACCCTAACAAAACTAACTTGATTACATGGTAAGTCTCATCCAACCCATCACCGTCCAGCAAGCCTACGATGGAATTACTCACGCACGGCGGTGAGCATCATGAAATTGGTGATGAAGGATGGTTGATGATGATGACGGCGATGAATCCCCCTCTCCGGAGCCCTGAACGGACTCCAGATCAGCCCTCCCGAGAGAGATTAGGTCTTGGCGGCGGCTCCGTTCGTAAAACGCGATGAAACTTTCTCTCTGATTTTTTCTCCCCGAACGTGAATATATGGAGTTGGAGTTGAGGCCGGTGGAGGTCCAGGGGGCCCACAAGATAGGGGTGCGCGCCCTACAGGGGGGCGCCCCCCTGTCTCGTGGACAGGCCGTGGGCCCCCTGGTGTATTTCTTTCGCCCAGAAATTCTTATTAATTCCAAAAAGTGCCTCCGTGGATTGTCAGGACATTCCGAGAACTTTCCTTTTCTACACATAAAACAACATCATGGCAGTTCTGCTAAAAACAGCGTCAGTCCGGGTTAGTTTCATTCAAATCATGCAAGTTAGAGTCCAAAACAAGGGCAAAAGTGTTTGGAAAAGTAGATACGTTGGAGACGTATAAACTCCCCCAAGCTTAAACCTTTGCTTGTCCTCAAGCAATTCAGTTGATAAACTGAAAGTGATGAAGAAAAACTTTTAAAAACTCTATTTGCTCTTGTTGTTGTAAACATGAAAAGCCAGCATTCAAGTTTCAGCAAATACTATGAACTAACCATACTAACAATGACACCTAGGTCTCGCAATTACTCATATCAATAACATAATCAGCTAGCGAGCCATAATAATAAAACTCGGATGACAACACTTTCTCAAAATAATCATAACACGATATAACAAAATGCTATCTCGCTAGCCCTTTCTGAGACAGCAAAACATAAATGCAAAGCACCTTTAAAGATCAAGGACTGACTAAACATTGTAATTCATGGTAAAAGAGATCCAGTCAATTCATACCCAATATAAACCAATAATAATGAATGCAAATGACAGTGTGCTCTCCAGCGGGTGATTTTTACTAAGAAGGGTGATGACTCAACATAAAAGTAAATAGATAGGCACTTCGCAGAGGGAAGCAGGGATTTGTAGAGGTGCCAGAGCTCAATTTTAAAATAGAGATTGAATAACATTTTGAGCGGCATACTTTCACTGTCAATGCAACAACTAAGAGATGGTTGTATCTTCCATACTACATGCATTATAGGCAGTTCCCAAGTAGAATGGTAAAGGTTTATACTCCCCCAACCACCAACAAGCATCAATCCATGGCTTGCTCGAAACAACGAGTGCCTCCAACTAACAACAACCTCGGGGGAGTTTTTTTAATTATTTTGATTTCTTTTTGGATCATGGGACTGGGCATCTCGGTTACCGGCCCTTTCTCGTGAATGAGGAGCGGAGTCCACTCCTCGTGAGAATAACCCACCTAGCATGGAAGATAGCGGCAACCCTAGTTGTAACATGAGCCGCTCGAGCATACAAAATAGAATTTCATTTGAAGGTTTGGAGTTTGGCACATACAAATTTACTTGGAATGGCAGGTAAATACCGCATATAGGAAGGTATAGTGGACTCATATGGAACAACTTTGGGGTTTAAGGAGTTTGGATGCACAAGAAATATTCCCGCTTAGTACAGGTGAAGGCTAGCAAAAGACTGGGAAGCGACCAACTAAGAGAGCGACAACAGTCGCAAACATGCATTAAAATTAATTTACACCGGGTACAAGCATGAGTAGGATATAATCCACCATGAACATAATCCACCACTACATGCGTGAACATGTGCCAAGTCGAGTCACTCAATTCATTTAAAGGAGGATACCATCCCATCATATCACATCATAATCATTCTAATAGCATGTTGGCACGCAAGGTAGACCATTATAACTCATAGCTAATCAAGCATAGCACAAGCAACTATAATCTCTAAATGTCATTGCAAATATGTTTACTTCATAATAGCTGACTCAGAAACGATGAACTCATCATATTTACAAAAACAAGAGTGGTCGAGTTCATACCAGCTTTTCTCATCTCAATAAGCCCATCATATATCGTCATTATTGCCTTTCACTTGCATGACCGAACGATGTGTATAATAATAAGAGTGCACGTGCATTGGACTAAGCTGGAATTTGCAAGCATTCAACTCAAGAGAGAAGACAAGTCATATGGGCTCTAAGTTAAATAAACAATCATGCAAATGAGTGCCACTAAACATTTTCAATATGGTCTTCTCGACCCCCAAAGGAAAGAAAATTAGATAAAACTATTTACACGGGAAAGCTCCCAACAAGTAAGAAGAAGAACTAGAAATCTTTTTGGGTTTTCATTTTAATTCTACTACAAGCATGGAAATTAAACTAACTATTTTTTTCTTAAGGTTTAACAAACACACAAGAAGAAAATGAGAAAAAAGAAATTTAAACTAGCATGGATAATACAATGAAAGAGTATGAGCACCGACGACTAGTGTGTGAACATGAATGTAAAGTCGGTGAGAAATACGTACTCCCCCAAGCTTAGGCTTTTGTCCTAAGTTTGTCTAGTACCAAGGACCGCCTGGCTGATATCCATAAGTGAAACTGGGGTTGTACTGAGATGCAGCGGTAATCGCCTCCTGAGCAGCAGCGTGTTAGCGAGCTGCCTCCACTCCCCTCTCGTATTCAACTGCTTCCTCCCTGGTGACGACATATCTTCCTTTTGCCTGATAATCAAAAAGGTAGGGAGCAGGAAGAGTAGCATGGACGACTTTGCATCTGTCATAGATTAGTCGATGATGGAGGAATTGTTCATTCCTCTCAAGAAAATGATGATTGAACATAGCTTCTTTATCCAAATAAACAGGAGGTAAAATCATATCCCCTCTCATGGGGCTATATTAAGATAATTAGCCACACGGGTTGCGTAAATTCCTCCAAATAAATCCCCCTTTCTACTATTATTCCTCAACCTACGTGCAACTATTGCCCCCAAGTTATAACCTTTATAACCTGACACAACACTCTTGAGGACACAAAGATCAGGGACACACATGTGACATGCTTCATCCTTACCGTTAATTCATCTACCAATAAAGAGAGCAAAATAATGTATAGCAGGAAAATGAATGCTGCCTATGGTAGCTTGTTCTATGTCCCTAGATTCTCCCACAGTAATATTAGCAAGAAAATCTCTAAATTCAGATTTGCGAGGATCATTAATATTACCCCACTGCGGGAGTTTGCATGCAGTTGTGAAATCCTCTAAATCCATGGTATAAGATGTATCATAAATATCAAACATGACACTAGGAGAATTACGCGTCCAGTTATATTGGAACCTCCGCACAAAGGAATCAGTCAATTGATAGTACTGAGGACACTTATCTTGTAAGAAGTCCTCCAGTTCGGCATTATGCACATACGCGTCAAATTCCTCCTTGAAGCCTGCTTCGACCATAAAATCATCGGATGGCCACTCACAAGCCCGTACATTTGCGTGCCTCGGCAATTCAACATCTTGCTCACGTATAGCAATCCTTGGCCCTTTCTTTGCCGAGGAACCACCTTGGTACATTCTTCTAAGCATAATTCTTTTTCTGAAAATTTCTAAAATTTTAGTAACTTCAAAATAAAAGTGAACAAAACTAAACAAGATTGATAGCAACTACTCCTACAAGTGCCTAGAGCCTATATCATGCATTAAAATTGCTTGGGACCTCATAAATTTAACATGCAAGCTCAAGAATATGGTCACATATGCAGCAAAAATTTGCAATGAGTAAAGCACTAGAACAAAAACTAATTGGACTAATGGAGGAGTCACATACCAAGCAACAATCTCCCAAAGCAGTTTTGTGAATGGAGCTTTGAGCAAGGAGATCGAAAATCGCAGCAAAAAGAGGTAGAACTCATGCTTGAGCTGGATGGGGAATTTTTTGGGTAGAAGATGAAGTGTGTGGGTGCTGGCATAAGTGGAGGGGGCTACCAGGGGCCCACGAGACAGTGGGGCGCGCCTTATAGGGGGGGGGGGGCGCCCTCCACTCTCGTGGCCTGGTGCTTGCCCCTCCTGCAGTGATTTCAGTGCCTAAAATCCTCAAATAATTCAGAAAAAACCATACTAAATTTGCATTGCATTTGGAGCACTTTTATTTTCGGACTATTTTTTAATGCATGGAAAATTTAGAAAACAGACAGATAATACTATTTTTGCTTTATTTATTCTGAATAACAGAAAGTAAAAAGAAAGGGTACAGGCGGTTGTGCCTTCTAGTTTCATCCATCTCATGATCATCAAAATGAACCCACTAACAAGGTTGATCAAGTCTTGTTAACAAACTCATTCTGAATAACACGAAACCGGAGAAATTTCGAATAACACTAAGTTACCTCAACGGGGATATGAAAATCCCCGACAATAAGAATATCATACTTTTCTTGACAGTAGGGAGGGGAAATTCAAAACCTCCAATAATAATAGTTGGAACTTGTCCAATAGAATTGATGCTATGAACTTGAGATTGTTTCCTCGGAAAGTGTACCGTATGCTCATTACCGTTAACATGAAAAGTGACATTGCCTTTGTTGCAATCAATAATAGCCCCTGCAGTATTAAGAAAAGGTCAACTAAGGATAATAGACATACTATCATCCTCGGGAATATCAAGAATAACAAAGTCCGTTAAGATAGTGACATTTGCAACTACAACAGGCACATCCTCACAAATACCGACAGGTATAGCAGTTGATTTATCAGCCATTTGCAAAGATATTTCAGTAGGTGTCAACTTACTAAATTCAAGTCTACGATATAAAGAGCGAGGCATAACACTAACACCGGCTCCAAGATCACATAAAGTAGTTCTAACATAATTCCTTTTAGTGGAACAAGGTATAGTTGGCACACCCGGATCTCCAAGTTTCTTTGGTATTCCACCCTTAAAAGTGTAATTAGCAAGCATCGTGGAGATTTTAGCTTCCGGTATCTTTCTTTTATTTGTAATGATATCCTTCATATACTTAGCATAAGGATTCACTTTCAGCATATCAGTTAAGCGCATATGTAAGAAAATAGGTCTAATAATTTCAGCAAAGCACTCAAAATCCTCATCATCCTTTGTTTTGGATGGTTTAGGAGGAAAGGGCATGGGTTTCTGAACCCATGGTTCTCTTTCTCTATCGTGCTTCCTAGCAACAAAATCTCTCTTATCATAACGTTGATTCTTTGATTGTGGGTTATCAAGATCAACAGCAGGTTCAATCTCTACATCTTTGTTTTTGCTATGTTGAGCATCAACATGAACATTATCATTAACATTATCACTAGGTTCATGTTCATCACCTGATTGCGTTTCAGCATCAGAAAAAGAAATATCATTGGGATTCTCAGGTGTGTCTACAGTAGGTTCACTAGAAGCATGCAAAGTCCTATCGTCTTTCTTTTTCTTCTTTTTAGAAGAACTAGGTGCCTCTAAATTCTTTCTCTGCGAATCTTGCTCGATTCTCTTAGGGTGGCCTTTAGGATACGAAGGTTCCTGAGTCATTCTACCAGTTCTAGTAGCCACTCTTAAATCAAAGTCATTTTTATTATTTAATTCATCAAGCAAATCGTTCTGAGTTTTAAGTACTTTCTCAGCTTGAGTAGCAACCATAGAAGCATATTTGCTAACAAGGTGAAGTTCATCTTTAACTCTAGCCAGATTATCACTTACACGTCCTATCTCGAAAGCATTATTCTTTAACTCGCTACCAACATAAGCATTAAAACTTTCTTGTCTAGCCATAAACTCATCAAATTCATCTAAGCATGGGCTATGAAATTTAGTAGAGGGGATTTCAACTTTATCAAATCTATAGAGAGAATTTACCTTTACTACTTGTGTCGGGTTATCAAGACAATGTGGTTCTTCAACAGGCGGTATATTAAGACCATGTATTTCTTCAATGGGAGGTAAATTCTTAACATCTTCAGCTTTCATAACTTTTTCTTTCATTGATTTCTTTGCCTCTTGCATATCTTCAGGACTGAGAAAGAAAACACCTCTCTTCTTCGGAGTGGGTTTAGGAATAAGCTCAGGAGTTGGCTCAATTTGTTCAGGAATTGCTTCAGGAATTGGCTCAGGAAGAGTCCAATTATTTTCATTAGTCAACATATTATTCAATAGTATTTCAGCTTCGTCGACTGTTCTTTCCCTGAAAACACAACCAGTACAATTATACAAGTAGTCCTTGGAAGCATCGGTTAGTCCATTATAAAAGATATCAAGTATTTCATTTTTCTTAAGAGGATGATCAGGCAAAGCATTAAGTAACCGGAGAAGCCTCCCCCAAGCTTTTGGGAGACTCTCTTCTTTGATTTGCACAAAATTATATATTTCCCGCAAGGCAGCTTGTTTCTTATGAGCAGGGAAATATTTAGCAGAAAAGTAATAAATCATATCCTGGGGACTACACACACAACCAGGAGCAAGAGAATTATACCAAGTCTTAGCATCACCCTTTAATGAGAACGGAAATATCTTAAGGATATAAAATAGAAAGACTTCTCATCATTAGTAAACAAGGTAGCTATATCATTCAACTTGGTAAGATGTGCCACAACAGTTTCTGATTCAAGGCCATAAAAAGGATCAGATTCAACCAAAGTAATAATTTCAGGATCAACAGAGAATTCATAATCCTTATCAGTAACACAGATAGGTGAAGTAGCAAAAGCAAGGTCGGGTTTCATTCTAGCATTAAGAGACTGCTGATTCCATTTAGCTTATAATTTTTTAAGATCATATCTATCATTGCAAGCAAAGATTCCCTAGCAGCTTCTTCATTCATAACATAAACCTTAGGAACAACAGGTAATACATAATCATTGGGAGAACCTTCATCATCACTATCATCAATAATAGCATCTTCAATATTGTCATCCCCCTAACTCTAGCAAGTTGTTCATCAAGAAATTCACCTAATGGCAAAGTAGTATCACACACAGAAGTAGTTTCATCATGCATAGCAGAAGTGGCATCATCAATAACATGCGACATATCAGAATTCATTGCAGTAGCTGGTTTAGGTGTCGCAAGCCTACTAATAACGGAAGGACAATCTAGTGTAGAGCTAGATGGTAGTTCCTTACCTCCCCTCGTAGTTGAGGGAAAAATAGTAGTTCGGTCGTCTTTCAAGTTCTTCATAGTGATCAACAGATATAAATCCCAAGTGACTCAGAGAATAGAGCTATGCTCCCCGGCAACGGCGCCAGATATTAGTCTTGATAACCCACAAGTGTAGGGGATCGCAACAGCTTTCGAGGGTAAAGTATTCAACCCAAATTTATTGATTCGACACAAGGGGATCCAAAGAATATTCTTGTGTATTAGAAGTTGAGTTGTCAATTCAACCACACCTGGATAACTTAGTATCTGTAGCAAAGTATTTAGTAGCAAAAGTGGTATGATAATAAAGGTAACAGTAGCAACAGTAAAGATAATTGTTTTTGGATTTTTGTAGTAGTTGTAACAGTAGCAATGGAAAAGTAAATAAGTGAAGAACAATATGTGAAAAGCTCGTAGGCAATGGATCAGTGATGGATAATTATGCCGGATGCGATTCCTCATGTAATAGCTATAACGTAGGGTGACACAGAACTAGCTCCAGTTCATCAATGTAATGTAGGCATGCATTCCGTAAATAGTCATACGTGCTTACGGAAAAGAACTTGCATGACATCTTTTGTCCTGCCCTCCCGTGGCAGCGGGGTCCTAGCGGAAACTAAGGGATATTAAGGCCTCCTTTTAATAGAGAACCGGAACAAAGCATTAGCACATAGTGAATACATGAACTCCTCAAACTACGGTCATCACCAAGAAGTATCCCGATTATTGTCACTTCGGGGTTGTCGGATCATAATACATAATAGGTGACTATAGACTTGCATGATAGGATCAAGAACACACATATATTCATGAAAACATAATAGGTTCAGATATGAAATCATGGCACTCGGGCCCTAGTGACAAGCATTAAGCATAGCAAAGTCATAGCAACATCAATCTTAGAACATAGTGGATACTAGGGATCAAACCCTAACAAAACTAACTTGATTACATGGTAAATCTCATCCAACCCATCACCGTCCAGCAAGCCTACGATGGAATTAATCACACATGGCGGTGAGGATCATGAAATTGGTGATGGAGGATGGTTGATGATGACGACCGCGACGAATCCCCATCTCCGGAGCCCCGAACGGACTCCAGATTAGCCCTCCCGAGAGAGATTAAGGCTTGGCGGCGACTCCGTGTCGTAAAACGTGATGAAACTTTCTCTCTGATTTTTTTGTCCCTGAACGTGAATATATGGAGTTGGAGTTGACTTCGGTGGAGGTCGAGGGGGGCCACGAGATAGGGGGCCGCGCCCTACAGGGGGGCGCGCCCCCTGTCTCGTGGACAGGCTGTGGGCTCCCTGGTGTATTTCTTTCGCCCAGAAATTCTTATTAATTCCAAAAAGTGCGTCCGTGGATTTTCAGGACATTCCGAGTACTTTTTTCTTTTCTACACATAAAACAACATGATGTCAGTTCTGCTGAAAACAGCGTCAGTCCGGGTTAGTTTCATTCAAATCATGCAAGTTAGAGTCCAAAACAAGGGCAAAAGTGTTTGGAAAAGTAGATACATTGGAGACGTATCAATGCTATAGTGTGTATTTATTCATAATTTGGTTTCAAAATCTCAAGCGTTCAATACATATGTACCTTATTAGTTTTGAGTAGAGGAGCAAATTTCACGCGGCCCCGGGTATATCAAAATGCAGGGCTCATGCATCATTGCCTTCCAGTTGAACTTACGTACACAATTTTTTTGTATGTACTATATCTCCACTGGTCCCCGAATCGAAAATGCTGCCTCGTTCCCATAAAACCAAGCGGCCCATACATATTTAAGGCGTTGACTCGAACCCGTTTACTACGACGTGGCCCCGCACGCCGTAGTACTCCTACAAACCCTACCGCCGCACTCATCATCGGTTTTCTTCAAGAGGACGAGGGAGAAGCCGATTTGTAGTGGAGGCGCTTTCAAAAAAAAGGATATGTAGTGGAGACCCCTACCCTAGGGTGCCCTAGGTAGCTGCCGCACGCATCATTGTTTTCTCTTTTCTTTATGCTCTTGCGCCCTAGAGTGAAATGATGGTTGCTTCATCCGTCTAGCTTAATGCGGGAAAGGTGGGGCTTTGTGATTTGACCCCTCATTGCTCATTTTCTACTACTGCGGCGCAACGACTGGGGTGCCTCCAATTCCAACCGCTGCTCCGAACTGTAATTTGGTGCATTGCACGTGGAACAAGATGGTGGATGAGCCACATGTCGGCCAAAGGGGTCCTGTTAAGTGTGTCGCCATTTCGTGTGCGGACTGACCCTGCTTGAGTTGCTACGCCAACACGACAGGAGCAGCCTACCACTTGGTTTTGCTCCATGGTGAATCCCGACTATATTGATCTAAAAAGATACATGTTGAACTACCTTCTCCGTCTTGGTTTTTTATTTTTAGGGTCTGAGTTTATAAGGCCTGCACGTAGTTCTAGGTCATCCATTTGACTAACTAAATATGAGTTACTATGTCACAAAACGTATATCATTGGATTCTTAAGCGGATGTAGTTGTATTTAAAAGTCGAGGGCGGGGATTTTCCTGCGCGGTAGGCGGTGGGGCAGTTCCGCCTAGTCGGTTCGACAGAGAAGCGAGAAGACGAGGGAGTAGGCTGCTGCAAACGTAGGGCTGTGTGATTTGACAGTGAGTTACTGCTGGACAGGTGGGGCCCCGTGATTTGACTTGCCATTACCATTTTAACTACGACGCTACGACCGGCGCGAGTCTCCCGATTCCTGACCACCTCCATACAGGTGCCTCTCCCAATGCTCCACCATGTAGTAGAGGCTGGCTCTTACATGAGGGACCACTTCTCCACTTTTTCCTTGCCTCTCTTTCCTCCACATATGCAAAAATGCCATGTAAAGCGCACTATTATACTTACTTGCTCCTACAGGTGCTAAGCTTCCCACATAGGCATAAAGTCTGATGTGGCAAGTTAATCAAGAAGAGAGAGACTAGTTTGGTGACCCAAGGAAGAAACGGTGCTAAGCACGTGTACCTAGGTGAAAAGACAATTTTGAGTCTATAGCTAATTAAATGAAGCAAACTTAGCAATAAAAAACTAATAAGCACACTGAGGGAGTCCTGGATAAGGGGGTATCCGGACAATCGGACTGTATACATCGTCCGGAGTATTGAGGCATGAAGATACAAGACTCAAGACTTCGGCCCGTGTCCGGATGGGACTCTCCTTGGCGTGGAAGGCAAGCTTGGTGATCAGGATATTGTGTTTCCTTCCTTGTAACCGACTCCATGTAAACCCTAGCCCTCCTTGGTGTCTATATAAACCGGAGAGGTTGGTCCTTTGAAGGCCGATCACAATTACAATCATACCATCATAGGCTAGCTCTTAGGGTTTAGCCTCTACGATCTCGTGGTAGATCTACTCTTGTACTACCCATATCTTCAATATTAATCAAGTAGGAAGTAGGGTTTTACCTCCATCGAGACGGCCCGGACCTGGGTAAACATCTGTGTCCCTTGCTTCCTGTTACCATCAGCCTAGACGCATAGATCGGGACCCCCTACCCGAGATCCGCGGGTTTTGACACCGACATTGGTGCTTTCATTGAGAGTTCCTCTGTCTCGTCGCTGCGGGGCTCGATGGCTCCTTCAATCATCGTCAACGACGCGGTCCAGGGTGAGACTTCTCTCCCCGGACAGATTCTTGTGTTCGGCGGCGTCGCACTGCAGGCCAATTTGCTTGGCCATCTGGAGCAGATCGACAGCTATGCCCCTGGCCACCAGATCAGGTTCGGAAACCTGAACTACACGGCCGACCTTTGCGGAGACTCAATCTTCAACGGATTCGGGCCTGCGCCAGGAGCACCGGACAGCCACGATGGGCATGGCTTTAACCTGTTGTCGAACAATACTCGGGATATTACCCCTGCAGCAGCCCCGGACTCAAATCCGGAGAGGGCTGCGTCGCCTAAAGACGGAGGGTTAGACTCCGTCCCACAGGCTGCACACTCATCGGCGGTGGAGCCGAACACGGGTCTCACCTTTGTAGAGGCCTGTGACTTTGGGCCCCCGAATTCATATCCGGTTGTTGGTTCCAGTCCGTGCACTCTCGAGCCAACCGAGCCAGGTTGGGCTCCGATAATGGAGTTCACTGCAGTGGATATTTTCCAGTACTCGCCTTTTGGCGACATGCTGAACTTGTTAAAAACTCTCTCTTTGATAGAAAATTCTGTGCCAAACTATGTTCGGCTGGAGTGGGAAGCAGGCGACAAGGAAATTCGTTACCTACCCACCACCCACTTAATAGTCACGGTCGATGATTTAACCAACGTGCCTGACTTCGACTCCGAAGGCATCGACGGTATGGACGACGATGCAGGAGAAGATTTAGAATCTATGGGGTGCCGGACTTCCGTCTCGTCACACGACATATACATGGTGGATACGCCCAAGGAGTACGGCGGCGACAATCCGGAAGATAAAACCCCAGGGCAAAGGCCAAAGCGACGGCGCACATGCCGCTCCAAATCAAGCAACAGTAAAAACAGTAGCAGGAGTGCTAGAAGGATCGATACTCCGGTCAACCCCGAAGGCAACAACGACCATAGGGAACCAACGATGGAGCAGGACGAGCTAGGTCATGCCGAACACAGTTCGGAGCAGACGCCCGACAACAATGATCCAGAGGGACGAGTTCATCAAACGGCCCAGGACAAGAAAACAGTCTGGACGATGATGCATTCATCATTCCGGAAGAACGCGTGGAACGAGATAACCTCCACAGCAAGCTTATGGCCACAATGAGAAGTCTGAAGAAGCAGAAGCAATGGCTCAAGGCCGCGCAGGAAACGCTCAATCGCAGATGGAATAAAGTGCTAGACACTGAAGAAAGATATGGCGACGATCGCCATACAAAGAGCTATCCAAAACACAAGCTACTGTCAGAATTCGACGACGAGGCCGTTCCACCAAAGAGTAACACGACCAGGACGCCAGACGTACTGCTTCATAACCGCAACAAAGCGGCTACCGACACCGCACACGATCTACGTGAGCACCTGAATAAGAAAACTAATGCAACTAGGTCCATCTACAGATCTAAAGGACACACCCCGGCGAAGGACCATGGTCATCAAAATGATTATACCAATCAAATACCAGTTCGGAATAAACGCCGGACACAACAACAGCCGACGGCATGCCACAGCACATCCAGATACAGAGGGGCTTCTCACCCCCTGTGCTTTACCAAAGAAGTACCGGACCATGAATTTCCATAGGGCTTTAAACCTATAAACATAGAGGCATACGACGGAACGACAGACCCAGGGGTCTGGATCGAGGACTTTATCCTGCATATACATATGGCTCGTGGGGATGGCCTCCATGCCATCAAATACCTTCCCCTCAAACTAAAGGGACCATCTCGACACTGATTGAAAAGCCTCCCCGAAAATTCAATTGGGAGTTGGGGGGAACTCGAGGATGCTTTCAGGGCCAATTTTCAAGGGACTTATGTCCGGCCTCCGTATGCTGACGACTTAAGTCACATAATCCAACAGCCCGGAGAATCCGCCCGCAAGCTTTGGAACAAATTCCTCACTAAAAAGAATCAAATTGTCGATTGTCCGGATGCCGAAGCCTTAGCGGCAGTCAAACACAGCATCCGCGACGAGTGGCTCGCCATACACCTCGCCCAAGAAAAGCCAAGGACAATGGCAGCCCTAACAAGTCTTATGACCCGCTTTTGCGTGGGTAAAGATAGCTGGCTAGCCCGTAAAGGCACCAGCGACCCCAGCACATCCGAAATAAGGGATGGCAACAGAAAGCCATGGCGTAGTAAAAACAAACGCCAAAACAAGGAAGAGAGCCTGGATAACACAACGGTTAACGCCGGATTTAGGGGCTCTCAACCTAATCAGCAAAATAAGCCATCTAAAGGCAGTAAAGAGGGACCGTCCGGTCTGAACAGAGTCCTGGACTGACTATGCCAAATTCATGGCACCCCTGACAAACCTGCGAACCACACGCGTAGAGAGTGCTGGGTCTTCAAGCAGGCCGGCAAACTAAATGCCGAACACAAGGGAAGGGAAACACCAAGTGAAGATGAGGATGAGCCTCGCCAGCCGAACACTAGGGGACAGAAAAAATTCCCGCCAGAGGTTAAAACAGTAAACATGATCCATGCGACTCGCACATCCATGAGAAGGCATGAATGCGCGCATAGAGACGCGCGCGATATAGAGCCCATCGTACCCACACCTAACTACTGGATGTCCTATCCGATCATCTTCGATCACTTGGACGTCCGAACTAGTATTTGGCGAGAAGGATCAGAGGCCTTGGTGATTGACCCAATAATCAATGGATACCATCTCACCCACGTCCTCATGGACGGCGGTAGCAGTCTCAATCTAATATATGAGCACACTGTCCGCAGGATGGGGATAGACCCATCCAGAATTAGCCAAATTAACACAACCTTTGAAGGGGTGATACCAGGCGTTGAAGCATAAAGCAGGGGCTCCGTCATACTGGAGGTAACATTCGGCTCTCCAGGAAACTCCAGAAGTGAAGAACTACTCTTCATAATCGCACCCTTCCAAAGCGACTATCATGCATTGCTCGGAAGAACGGCCTTCGCCCTCTTCAACGCATTGCCGCACTATGGCCACCTTACACTCAAGATGCCCAGTCCACGTGGTGTCATCACCGTTAGCGGAACCACAGAGCACTCCTCACGCGCAGAGGAACACGCGACATCCCTAGCGGCCAGACTATAAGCGGCCTCCAATATCAGAAAACATGACTGGTCATAAATACCGCAGACACGGCTAGACGAGTTCGGTAGCCCGGACAAAATTGAACCTGGGCACCATATATGTAATCCCATAGAGGACACCAGGGGCTATAAATATTTAATAAAGCCCCAGGCTTGGCTCAACTCATACTTACGTTGTACTCTCCTACGAGTTCTCTCTTTTACAAACAACGTTCGCGCGATACCCTTCCAGGATACGGCACAACAGAGACAAAGGTGCAGACGTGCAGCAGGGCCCCGCTCCACAGGTTTCTTTTTAGATTAAACCCCTGTGTAAACCTTTTCTATTGCCTCTTGTTGTTTAACCATCCCAGGGGTTCCATACCCACATAGGATACTGTCATTATTGGCATTTCACCACGACAGACTTACGCACGTACCTGGAAACACATGTTTTATAATGAATGGGCATTCTTGAGCTCGTCATCTGTTATAAAGTCCGAATACCTTCGGGAGTGTTCGGCGTCACGAGTTTGGCCTTATATGCATCAGCTCCGAATCATGTCTTTGGTCAAATGTTGGGTTTGCCCGGCTCCTAGGTTTGCCGCCTTATGTTCCGTTACTATCGGCTAAGGTGGCCAAAGGAGAACTACTACGATTGTGCCCTGGTTATTCCGGATGAGCACCTCAGTAGAGAAAGCTGAAAACTGACTGTCATGATACAGCGAGAGAATGATCAACCACTCGAAGACTCACTGGAATCTTTAGGATTCCTCCGCATTAACGAAGGGCTATTTCCCGATCATGTACATACGCGCCCGTTTTTGGATGCACGCGAAAGTACCAGGGGCTACATAGTAGCCCCAACCTTAGACTCCCATGGCTAAGCGAAAGTGTTACAGCTATATAGTCCGGTTGCCTAGTAAGACATGCGATCACCTCCTTAATGGACCAAGACATTGGATCAAGTGTGATTAAGCATATTTTTTGTGAACACCCACGCATTGTATGCGTGGGGGCTGAACCCAACGACTGCTAACTTTCGGATTATATATATATATATATATATATATATATATATATATATATATATATATATATATATATATATTCTGATCACGGGATCAGAATAATATTCTGATCACAACCTGAACTGCCTGACTAACGCGCCTGACCTTCTGTGTGAACTAGGTTGAACTTCCCGCAACATTGCCCACATAGGGCTTGCTATATATCGTTGGAAAGCTA
The DNA here is from genome assembly GCA_963921465.1 of Triticum timopheevii. Classification (NCBI taxonomy): domain Eukaryota; kingdom Viridiplantae; phylum Streptophyta; class Magnoliopsida; order Poales; family Poaceae; genus Triticum; species Triticum timopheevii. The sequence continues at coordinate 49,188,203 of OY997264.1, read as the reverse complement.
TGGACACCAATATCATGACCCAACTTAAATTTTTGGCAAAATATAAGCGGTTTAAGAGCAGTTTTAAAAACCGTTTTTTCTTCGCACAAAAAACGTGAATCGTATTTTCGATCGCGTTCTAAACCGTTTACCGGAATGAGGCAAATAATATGGCGTTGGAAAGCTGCTGCAAAACCGCTCCTTCCACATGTTGAATTTTTTTTCTAATTCCCTATGGTTAAAGAGTAATTTGAAAACACGTAAAATTTCGTAAACCGAACAGCTGAGTTCGTTTTTTCGATGTCATTTCTAAATGGCTAATCCAATGGAGGCATATGCTATTGCGTTAGAAGCTTATGAAAATGCGCTACTTTTTCATCTTGAAAGTTTTTTCTAATTTTGAATGGTTTAAGAGTAATTTAGAAAATCCTCCAAGTCCTACCGAGTTCGTATTTTCGAGCTAAATGTTTAACCGTACGTCCGAATGCAGCAAATGATATGGCGTTGGAAAGCCTGAACAAATGTGAAACTTTTTGGTATGTATTATTTCTCTCAATTCTTTACGGTTTTAAGTCAGTTTCGAAAATGGCGAAAAACGTATTTTCACCGTAATTTCTATGAACTTTATCGGAATTGGGCAAATAATATACCATTGAAAAGCTAAGGAAAATGCGAAACTTTTTCATGCTGATGGTTTTCTCTAATTCCTAGCCATTTTCAAGTAATTTCGAAAACAGCGGGATCATTCGTTCTGCCTCTACCGCGAAACAGATTCTTCAAAAATGAACTGCGTGAAGAACCTGAACTTCTCGGTGCGTGTACCTGAACTTCACTCTATTTTTCACGTGATTTTTTTGCTCGTAGACCTTCATCCACTGCTCGTAGCTCTCCATCCTACTCACGGGAATTGAGCGGGTGATATACCAATGGAAAGCTGCTATAAACACGCAACTTTCCCGTGTTGATCATTTTTTCATACTCGCGACGATTTTAAAAGTTTCTTATCTAAAATTCATTCAACGTAGTAGTTGAACTTCATATTATTTTCATGTTGAACTTCTGTGACGTATTTTTGTTTGTACACGGACCTGAACTTCCCTCTGTACGAACTCGACCTTTATCAGAATTTTGAAAACCGTTTTTTCTTCATACAAAAAACGTGGATCGTATTTTCGATCGCATTTCTAAACCGTTTAGCAACAAAATACTCGTTTTAGATAGGAATCTCGCTCATAGGTGGATTTTGCACTCGGGTCTTGAAGAACTCGCATTTTTTGCGATTTTACTGTCTGAGTTGTTCAACCTGAACTTCCCCCTGTGTTACGTTAAACTTCCCGCAACATTGCCCAAATAGGGCTTGCTATATACCGTTGGAAAGCTATGGACACGAGTATCATGACCCAAGTTAAATTTTTTGCACAATGTAAGCGGTTTAAGAGCAGTTTTGAAAACCATTTTTTCTTCACACAAAAAATGTGAATCATAATTTCGATCGCATTTCTAAACCGTTTATCGGAATGAGGCATATAATATGGCATTGGAAAGCTGCTACAAAACCGCTCCTTCCACATGTTGAAAGTTTGTTCCAATTCCCTATGGTTAAAGAGTAATTTGAAAAAACGTAAAATTTCGTAGACCGAACAGCTGAGTTCGTTTTTTCGATGTCATTTCTAAACGGCTAATCCAACGGAGGCATATGATATGGCGTTGGAAAGCTTATGAAAATGCGCTACTCTTTCATCTTGAAAGTTTTTTTCTAATTTTGAATGGTTTAAGAGTAATTTAGAAAATGGTCCAAGTCCTACCGAGTTTGTATTTTTGAGCTAATTTTTTAACCGTGCGTCCGAATGGAGCAAATGATATGGCGTTGGAAAGCTTGAACAAACGCGAAACGTTTTGGTATGTATTGTTTCTCCCAATTATTTACGGTTTTAAGTCAGTTTTGAAAATGGTGAAAAACGTATTTTTGCCGTAATTTCTACAAACTTTATCGGAATTAGGCAAATAATATACTGTAAAAGATACGGAAAATGCAAAACTTTTTCATGTTGATGGTTTTCTCTGATTCCTAGCCGTTTTTAAGTAATTCCGGAAACGGCAGGATCATTCGTTCTGCTTCTACCGCAAAACAGATTCTTCGAAAATGCACTTCTCGATGCTTGTACCTGAACTTCACTCTGTTTTTCATGTGATTTTTTTGCTCGTAGCTCCTCATCAACTTCTCGTAGCTCTCCATCCCACTCACGGGAATTGAGCGGGTGATATACCGATGGAAAGCTGTTGTAAACACGCAACTTTCCCGTGTTGATCATTTTTTCATACTCGCGATGATTTTGAAAGTTTTTCATCTGAAATTCATTTAGCGTAGTAGTTGAACTTCCTGCTGTTTTCACGTTGAACTTCTGGGACGTATTTTTGTTTGTAATTCTCTCATCCATTTGTAAGTGTTACACAAATAATATTCCTTTTGTACAAACGTCTCTCACAATAATTTTTTTAACTTTCCCCGACCAAGGACTTGAACTTACACAAATGATATTACCGTCGTTTCGAGGTAAATTAGAAAATGGTGAGATCATGATTCCTGCGTTCGTCGTGAACGGAAATGCACTGTGTGAAGTAGTTGAACTTTTGGAGCATGTCTGTTTGAACTTCACCGGGAGTAGCACGTGAACTTATAGCAACAAAATCTTTTAAGCCTGTTGTTTTCTATTCTTATTTTCCTATCTGAAACACATTTCGTGTAGTAGTTGAACTTCCCGCTGTTTTCATCTTGAATTTCTGTCATGTATTTTTGTTCAACCTCTCTCACAAGAATTTTTGAACTTCCCCGGGCAGAGCACTTGAACTTCTATCAACAACTTTTTTAGAAGTTATTTTATTTTTGAACTTCTTGTTTCCATTCTTTAATAACGAGGGAAATCATAGTTTTCTATAATCATTGAACTTCTCTATCATTTTAATATGGACTTCCTAGTTTATTTCTTAATCTTTTTTAAGAAAATTTGAAGCGCTCTATTTTTAAAAGTTGAACTTCTTGTTATTTAATTTTTGAACTTCTTGTTTTCATTCTTTAATAACGAGGAAAATCTGAGTTTTCTATACTTCTCCATCTTTTTAATATGGACTTTCTGGTTTTATTTTCTAATCTTTTTTATGAAATTTTGAAGCACTCTATTTTTGAAAGTTGAACTTCTTGTTATTTAATTTTTCAACTTCTTGGTTTAATCTTTAGTATCGGGGAAAATCCAAATTTTTAAAAAATGGGGAAAATCTTTTTAAAACATTTTTTTGTTGTTTTATTATTTTAATTTGAAATTATTAGTTATTCTTTAGAACGAGAATCTAAGATTTTTATCAAATTTGAACTTCTCTGTTATTTTAATTTGTACTTCTTAGTTTTATTCTTTAGTAACAAGGAAACTCGAGTTTTTTAACCTCTTTGTTTTAAAATTTTGAACTTCTTGTTTTTTTAATAATGTGAAAAATCTGAATGTTTTATAGACATCGAACTTCACCATTTTTAAATTTGAACTTCTTAGTTTTATTGGTTAGTAACGGGGAAAATGCTTTTTTTATATAAAACAATGATACCGCACCGTTACTTTAATTTGAACTTCTAGTTTGTATAGAATGGGGAAAATCAATTTTTATACAATCTTTTGAAATGCTCCTCTTTTTAATTTCAACTTCTCTGATATTTTTACAAACAGGGAAAATCCGTTATAAAGATTTTTGAACTACTTTTTTTTAACTTCTCGCTCAAAATTTTTTAACTTCCAAATTTTTCTTTATGATATTAAAAAGTTCATTATTTTAACGTTGACCTGCTTTGGTTTTTAAATTTGAACTTCTTATAGAATTTTGTCGCAACATTTTATGAATTTTTTGCTTTCCGGTGAAACGGGTTAGGCGGTCCCTTTTTTCATTTGATCAATTTTCTTCTGTACGTGGTACACATGAACTTCGAAATTTTCTGAAACATGAACTTCACGTGCTATTGAAATTCAAGGAAATTACACACAACAATACGCATACACTGCGTGTGCCACATGGATGACCAACACATCAACAAGCTTGGAAACAACATACGTCTTCTAAAATCTTGAAATATGGCATGCAGATATAGTATAACTTCCTAATCATCTCCGCTAGCACTAGCATTTTTGCACATCTCTAAAGATGTAGTAGAAGATATGTAAAGTCTGAACCGAAGAGAGAGGTTGCCTAGGCCATTTTTCATTGGTTTTAGCAGAACACACACAACTTCTAAACTCACACATTATTTTTTTCAAAGTGCAGTTTTTTGCTCAAAGTGCAGTTTCAACAATGCTCAAAACTCAAACCAATTCATCCATCAGATACATTAAAGTGCGTCCAAGTGCAGTATTTTCATAGGACAAACACAAAAACAAAAGTACAGAGAAGGTCAATTCCTTTAGAAGAGATAGTTCAGAGAAGGTCAAATCCTTCAGGAACAGCCGTCCAGTTTTTCAGGTCGCGCCGTAGTGATGGGTTGTGGAGAGGTGGCTACAGAGGTGGTTGGGCAGGAGGGCGGCGGCGGAGGTGGAGCTGGTCGGGGCGGAGGGGGTTGTCGGGCGGTGCCTGCGGAGGAGGTCGGGGTGGTGGGCGGCGGCGACTGTCCGGTTGGTGTGCCCCTGCTTCTGCCCGCATCTTCCAGTTTCCGCCGGAGCACCGCGTGCGTGTGTGTAGCTGATTGAGCGAGTCGGTCTCGCTGCTGGCTTCGGCCTGGGCCGCCCGTGTCCTGGCGCGCACGCGCGCAGGAGGAGCAGTACTACCACCAGCTTCTTCGTCCCAGCGGCCTTCAAATCGAGCACGAGCCGGCAAGCTCCAGCCCGCCCCCCTCCCCCGAGTCCTGCGCCGCGCAAGAAGCTCGAGGACTTCCTGCTTTTTCTAAGTCGCGCGAGATCATGGAGCCAGATACTACTTTCATGCGCGCGATTCGAGCTAGTTCGTGCGCGCGGAATCCTGCTGATGCGGCGGTGTCTCCGGTTGAGGACGGGGCAGGCGGCGGTTGGGGGCGGGGCGGGGCGGTGGAGTCTCCGGCGATGGGGCAGGCGGCAGTTGGGGGCGGGGCGGCGGCTTCTCCGGTGACCAGGCAGGCGGCGGTTGCAGGCTGCGGTGGCGCGTGCTGATAAGGAAGGAGGAGAGGGGGCGTTGCGGCGGGGTTGGATCTGGGAGTGGGCGGTTGGTGGCGGCGGCGGTCGGCGGCGGTTGCTAGCGGGGTCGCAGCGGCGCCTTCGGCCGGTCGCCGGTTGGGGGCGGGGTGGTGGCGCATCGCCCATTTGGAGGTGGGTGTGTGGGCTGTGCGGGGAGTGGGGGATCGGGCTTTTTTTTTCTTTTTTAGTGAGTTTGGGAGGAGCTATCGCCTCCTATATATAGGACCATCGTGATCCAAATAACTATTCTAATGCCAGGATTAGAATAGTGTTGTCCTATATATATATATATATATATATATATATATATATATATATATATATATATATATATATATAGGACAACACTGTTCTAATCCTGGCATTAGAATATATATATATATATATATAAACGGCCACACAGGGGACACAATCATATTTTCAGGCAAATAGTATAAATATAGCCTCATATACAAAATAAACATTGTTCTTACAATGATTCGATTTATCACTCGAACAAGATATTCTTCGAGCACCGCGCCTCTATTAGGCGGGCACCTTCTGTGACCTGCGCCAAGTAGTGCTCGGCCAGATATTGGCCCCCCGCCGGATCCTGGGTCGCTATAATGGTGGCCTCCATATCCGTCCAATAGGCTTTAACGCGGGCAAGGGCCATCCGCGCACCCTCTATGCACGCCGACCTTCTCATGGCAGCGATCCGAGGCACGGCCCCAAGGAATTGCTGCACCAAACCAAAGTAACTGTCCGGCTTAGGCCCCTTCGGCTAAAGATGGTCTATTATAGACCGCATTGCAAGCCCGGACAGCCTGTGAAGCTCCGCTATAGTAGCCATCTTGTCACTTAACGGCAGCGGGCGAGTGGGAGCACTGAATTGCGACCAGAAAAGCTTCTCCACTTCCTTACCACCCTGATCATCGAAGAACTTGGCAGCATCAGCCGTACTCTTTGCCAAATCCGCATACGCGTCCGCAGGACTCCAGCGTCCATCCAGGGGAGCGTACTTCGGATCGACAAACTTCGTCCGCAGCAAGTAGGAGCCCCCAGCCGCGATTTTACCGGCCTGTTGAAGCTCCTCCCGCGCACCCCTGAGCTCGGTCCGTATTTCCTTGGTGACATTAAGTGCCTTGTCCAGATCGTCCGCACTATTCTTATGCTCCTTCTTCGGGAGCTCATACCGGTCAGCGGCATTTTTTAAATCAATAGCCATTTCGGCTATCTTTTCCTCGCTTCGGCGATGAGCAGCCTATTCGGCTCTCAATTCCTCGGCCGCCTTTAGGGCAGCCGCATTGCTCACCTGAGTTTGTTCCTTGGCTTGAGCAAGTTCCGCCCTCAGGGCCTCCACGGCAGCAGCACCATCTGCAGTCCAAACATATTGCATTAATATCATGCCGCCTTCATATTTCCCTATACAAAGGAAGGCAGAGCACATACCTTGTGATTTATCCAGCCGCTCATTCACCAGCGTGATATCGGCATCAATCGATCCAATTTGCCTCATCAGTTCGGCAACTTCAACGGACTGGTCGGCGGTCGGACCCACAGGTACCTGCACGTATTTCAGTGCAATCATTGATTTATGATCCCCCGTTTGCCACCTAGGGCGGGCAACTAGAGTCTCTGTGGCTACTATCTATATGGAGCACACCTAGCGCGTGCCTCACAACTAAAGAAATAGTGTATTCTTCACTACATACCTCAAATCCTCTGAGCAGGCTTGTAAATGCTTCATACAAACCGCTTGTAGCGGATGAAATCTTCTTGAGCACCGTGCTCATTAATGAGCGGTGCTCCTCCAAGAGCGCAGCTCGCTCCAGTAAGCCCGTCAGTACGTCCGGTCGGACATTGAACTGTGTCGGACCCTTCCCATCGCCCCTCCTGTGTGCCAAACGCTCTAGACTCAGGGCGGCTGACGTATTGACTTCCGGCTTCGGCAGATCCAGACTCCTCCGTGACGACACCTCGGTGTCGCCCGCTTCATGAGTCGGAGAGGCGGGCGGCGTCTCACTCTCGATCATCTCCGGAGGAAGGTCCCCCGAAGACGAACCCTGTTGAGAAGAGCTGCTAGCTGGACTGCAAAGAATCAAATGCTGGTTATTGATCTAGGAGAGACACAGTACCTTCAAATTGTAGATTGACTTACAGCTCGGTGGAGTGCTGGCCCGTTGGTGGGCATGACGCGGTGAGGGTGCCCGTCCGGGCAAGGCCCCCTGGGGATGCCTTTTTCCCTGGTTTGGGCGTCTCCGCCTCCAGGTCTTCGAAGGCAGCCCTCTTCTTCCCGCGCGGGGAGGAGGCCTTAGCCTCCCTTTCCCGACTATCCTCCTTAGGAGAGGTAACAAGTCCCCCGATCTGGATACATAGCGTGTGGAGTTCGGTTTCTTCGTTCTTCCCCTCATCCTTCCCTGAGGGCATTCTGCTGAGTACCCGGTCAAGCATCTTGGCCATGGTGGGACCAGGCGAGCCTTCGGGAAGTGGCGCCGGACACCTGATTCTCTCCGCCTTGCTGAGCCATTCCTGGCCACTGATGATTTTCAGAATAAACAATTATTAAAAATTCAAAACAAGGTGTCGGGCACCAAGGCTACTTACTTGGGTATCTAGGCGATTGCAGCTTAGGCCCGCATCCTCGGTGGCGTCCGGACACTCTACTTTCTGTCTGAAGAATAATTTGCACATCCCTACGAGCTTCAAGACGAAGAAGTGCTTGACAGTCCACGGACCCTCCGGATTGAACTCCCACATCCGGAGAGGCCGGCGTTGGCACGACAACATCCATCGGATTAACATCACTTGCATTATGCTGACGACGTTAATGTCCCTCTCAAGAAGCTCCCGAATGCGATTCTGCAGTACGGGTACATCACCAGCGGGCCCCCAATTCCGTCCTACATCAATCCAGGATGCTAGTTGTGAAGGAGGGCCTGAGCGGAACTCGGGAGCAGCCACCCACTTTGTGCCTCTAGGAGCCATGACATAGAACCACCTCCGTTGCCATACATCAGATACTTCTGGGAAAGAACCCTCTGGCCATGGGGCATTGGCGCTCCTGCTTATTACGGCACCTCCGCACTCCACATGTCGCCCCTCGATCATCTTTAGCTTCACATTGAAGGTCATGAGCCATTAGCCGAAGTGTGGGGTGACGTGGAGAAAAGCCTCGCACACGATAATGAACAATGAGATATGGAGGATAGCGTCTGGAGCCAGATCATGAAAATCCAACCCATAGTAGAACATGAGCCCCTCACGAAGGGATCAAGGGTGAAGCCCAAGCCACGGAGGAAGTGAGGGACAAAAACGACGCATTCATTGAGCTCCGGTGTAGGGATCACTTGCCCTGGAGCAGGAAGCCTGTGCTGGATGTCAGCGGTCAGGTATCCGACCTCCCTAAGCTTCACAATGTCTTCCTTTTGAATCGAGGAGGCCACCCACTGACCTTGAGGGTCAGATCCGGACATATTGGAGGATCTGGGGGGTTGGAGCTTAGGTTTCGGGTGTTAGAACTCGAGGTGCGAGAAGGCGCGAGGAAGGTGGAAAAGAGGCATAGGCCTCGACCCCTTTATAAAGAGGGTGAATATCAAGAGTCCTTGGTGTGACCATTTGAGGCTTATCTAAAAACACACGGAGTTATACCAATGGCTGTCATGGGGTCACGCACGCCCATATTAATGGAAAATCCCGTAATAAGAGGAACACGATCTCTGCATCGACAGGACGTGCCAATAAAACCGCCTCGTCACACGAGTCGAGGTGGGGTAAGAAACGCCGGTTCGCATTGGACCAGGCCATGATGCGAAGGCACGACGCACGAAGATTGCCAGCGGATCAGAATTATGCTATGTTCCCTACAATGGTATGTGAAGATCATCTTGCAGATCCGGACATGGTTTGAGTGTTCGATAATTACTTTGGAGTATTCGGAGATGGAACCCGCCCTGCAATGCCGAAGACAAGACTGCGCACCGGACTCATCATCATTGAAGCCTGGTTCAGGGGCTACTGAGGGAGTCTTGGATAAGAGGGTATCCGGACAGCCGGACTTTATACATCGTCCGGACTATTGAAGCATGAAGATACAAGACTCAAGACTTCGGCCCGTGTCCGGATGGGACTTTCCTTGGCGTGGAAGGCAAGCTTGGCGATCCGGATATTGTGTTTCCTTCCTTGTAACCGGCTCCATGTAAATCCTAGCCCTCTCCGGTGTCTATATAAACCGGAGAGGTTAGTCCTTAGAATTCCGATCACAATTACAATCGTACCATCATAGGCTAGCTCTCAGGGTTTAGCCTCTACGATCTCGTGGTAGATCTACTCTTGTACTACCCATATCTTCAATATTAATCAAGCAGGAAGTAGGGTTTTACCTCCATCGAGAGGGCCCGAACCTGGGTAAACATCTATGTCCCTTGCTTCCTGTTACCATCAGCCTAGATGCACAGATCGAGACCCCCTACCCGAGATCCACCGGTTTTGACACCGACACACACCATTTCGTTGGAAGAGGTCACTCCTTGGCAAATGCAATAAATACTAGTACTCCCTGTGTCCCATAATATAAGAACGTTTTTGGCACTACACTAGTGTAAAAGACGTTCTTATATTATGGGACGGAGGGAGTACGAAGAAAGAGATAGAGAGAAGTAAAAAAACTACACTTATAGCCAACCTTATAGCCAACCTTGTTGTAGTATGAGTGATTAAGTGATGACTATGTATGACATGCCAACATAAGATAGCCTAACACACCATGTTAAATCTACAAGGGCGCGACCGCGCGTGCGACGCTATGGTCGTGGTAGGAACAACCATGATACGGTCTGCTGGCAGCCCTTGGATCTGAGATCAAACGGTCGCATGCTAAGTTGCTGAAAATTTGCAAAATAACCCTCCAGGATAGGATATTCACCCATAGGTCTAGAATCACGCCATGCAACCGTTCGATCTCAGATCCAAGGGCTCTCGGAAGCCCGTATCATGGGAGAATGGAAAGCCACTACGCTGCCGTTCGCACGCTGGCAGTTCGCTCCTACTCATCCCCACACGTCCTTCAATACAACAACGGTTCGCTCCTAGTCGTCTCGTCCATTCACATTACGGCAGTTCCACTAATCCTAACCCTCCTCCCAGATCGATGGCCTCCCAAATCTCCATGATTGGCAGTGAGTACAAGGTTAGAACCATCACCGGCGATGAGTTCGACATCATCTACACCCGTTTTTCCGAAATGGTGAAAGGATGCCTTTATCGCTTCAGACGCATGTTCGAAAACTCAGATGATGAGTGGGTCGCTGGGCTAGATGTTGAGTACACCACAATCCTAGGACGAGAGAAGGATCTAAAGGACAAAGAGAGGAAGAAGCCCGCCGTGATCCAGGTTTGCGTACATAACGTTTGCTTGGTCTACCACATATTCCATGTCGACGTTGAGTGCCAGGATTTTAAGAACTTCCTCAAGGACAAAATAGTGAAATTCGTTACTGTAGACTTTTAGAACGACAAAGAAGTCCTGGGTCGGATAGGCCTCGTTGTAGGCAACCCCTTCGACCTCCACAAGAATCGGCTGCTGCCCTCTCGTCAGCCTTCAATGCTGACCCTGGCAGGAGCCATGGTTCATCCTTCGTACCATAAACTGGAGAAACCTCATTACACGTTTCATCGTCATGCATGGCAGCGGAATGTACTAGATATAGACCATATCCACTATGCTGCAATGGATGGCTACCTTTGTTTCAATATCTACAAGGGTTGGATGAAGAGCAAGAGCCAAGTGTGCGGTTCAAGCAAAGAAGTATCGGCCAAGAGGAAGAGGGACAAGGATGAAGTCGAGGACGTGGACGAGGACTTCGTGTGAGTAAGGTGTCAGTATCGTTGCTCATGGTGGTTCTAATGCAGTGTCTACCGGATTAGTTGCATAGTTTAATTTCAGGTGTGCTTAGTTTAATTTGAGGGGTGTGTTGTGCTGAGCCCCTAGCAGAACTATGTTATGTTTCTTCTCGTTACTTGAACTCTTAAGTATGTACATATTACTAGTATTTCTTAATGGAATTTAGCACCCCAATTAAGCATGTACTAGCTTTTTTAATAGTACTATATGCATAATTTAGCGACGAGCGCTCTCTATATATACCACCTTTTTTTAATTTCAATTTTTGCTCCATGGCGCAATCCATCGATAGTACTACTGTACAAAAGTATACAATTTTTAAAAGGCTAGAGTACTATTCATCACATATATAGCCAGTTAAATTCTCAACCTAGAACGACGTGCATGCCATGTAGTAAACTGATACGGAGGAAGTATAGTAAAAATGAGGTGATTTTTCCGAGCGATCGACGGGGGAGCATGGCCTGTCATGCGGTCCCACGTGTCATGATGTACCAAGGCGATGCGCGTGTCCCTCTTGAGGCAGAAGCAATACTACGTGCTTTGAGATGATGGCAAACCGAAGTGTGAAATAATGGTTGCTTCATCCGTCTGGGAAGGTGCGGCATTGTGATTTGACGTCTCATTGCTCATTACTACTACTGGGCCGGTACGAGTGGGGTGCGTCCCCCCTGCTATTCTGCACTGTTATTTGGTGCTTGACACGTCTACCCGGTTGCTATATGTCCCACATGTCGGCGACAGGAAGTACAGAATTCATGAAAGGGAGCGTCGATCGAGGAGTATACTACAGAATTCATGAAAGGGAGCGACTTAGTTTTGGAAAAAATTGTTTTACGGAGTACGTACCCACTAGGGTTTATAGGGCTCATCTAAAAAACATTCGTTTTTCTGTTTAATAAGTCTCAATTCTACTATACTAGTAGTAGTACCATTACATGTTGGATTTCCAGGTGCGTTAGATCACCCGATGCAAGCAGTGTCAAGAGGAAACTAACCAATGCATGTAGAAGTTCATGGAAATTTAGTGGTCATTCATGCATTCATTCAAATTAATGCCTCGGTAAACATAACTTCTTGAGAAAAATGAGCATACTAATTACTTGTGCAAACTACAAAATTAATTCGACCACACACCGTCTACCTTGGTTGGAGAGATTTTGAAATTGAGCCATAAACTGGAAAGGAGGGAGTAGTAACTTTTGTCTCGATTACTATTTGTGGCCTTGTATAGATGCAAAATGTATTTTTTATAGTGGCCTTCTATAAGTAAATGGAGGGAGTGCTAACCAAGGTACGTAGTAGGGACGAGGAGTAAACGGTGGGAGCAGTAAAATTTTCTCCTCGTGCTGCGAGCCACCGTGCGCCTGGGCGAGGGAGCGGGCGTAAGGCGTACGGTAGTAGGAGTACTACTACTACTACTCGTAAGCAAGCTTCACCTCATCCTGCGAGCCACCGCACCCATGGGCGGGGGAGACGGCATACTAAGAAAGCTTCTCCTCGTTCTGCGAGTTGATGGGGCACATCAAAAGTACTCCATTGTATAGAGCCTTGCCTCTAAGGTAGGCCCCACATGGTTTGCCTCTGTTTTTAACATAACATGTCAAGTCACAATTTGTTTGTTCACCCGTGGTTGACGATCTTCCCTCCACCAAGTGGACAACCAGTACACGTGTCAAATTACCACATGGGCTGCCTTTTCGTACAGAAATGAGCTCCACCGTGTACCCGCGCGGGTGTGGTTGGGAAAGAGACGGGAGTACGTGCGCCATGTGTGCACCTCTTCTCTTCGTGCACGTCCCCCACCTATATGGGTGTGTGTGTGAGAGAGATACAAACCTAGACATAATGCACCGTCCATCCCCATGCCTCCGCCCAGTCCGACCACCAGTCACCACCACGCCCCACTCCTCCTCACCTTATCTCTCATCTTTATCCCTCCATTTTTATATACAAGGGGCCACTATAAAATTACAATTTGCAGATATACAAGGCCACTAACACTAATCGATGCAATATTAATGGTGTTTGCCTCATGGTACTAGCAAAGGAGGACATTAATTATCCCTTGCATGCATGCGGGAGTTTGTAAAAAAATGCATCTTGATGTTCCGTGCAATGCACGGGCATCTTGCTAGTCCATGCACTACTAGGAAAAGGGCTATAGATGGGATGGACACTAATGGCACACCTGTCATGTGGTGCGCCATTAGTATATACTAATGGTGCACCATGTTTTGGTGCGTCATTAGAGTGGAAGACACTAATGGCGCACCAGGAACATGGTGCGCCACTATTAACAATTTTTTTTTATTTTTTCAAACATACTAATGGTGCATCATGGCTCGGTGCGCCATTACTAGTGCTAACTAGTAATGGCGCACTGGCCACACAGTGCGCCATTAGAACATATACATTTTTTTTATTTTTTTGCAAAACTTCTAATGGCAATCCAGAAGTAGGTGCGCCATTAGTAACCAGGGTCGACCCCCCGCTCCGCCGGCCGCCGCCGCCGACCCCCCGCACCCTTCCCCACTCCACCGCACCCTCCCCCGCTCCACCGGCCGCCGCCGCCGACCCCCGGCCCGCACCCTCCCCCACTCCACCGCCGCCGACGACCACCTGCACCCTCTCCCCCGCACCCTCCCCGGCCCGCTCCACCATCACAAATGAATGCAACTAAAACTGCAAAAAAAACAAATTTGATTATATTTTCAAATAAAAATTTTGATGATATTTTCAAATAATAAATTTGATGATATTTTTTCATATTCATAAATATTTTCAAATAACAAATTTGATGATATTTTTTAAAAAATTATTACTGTTTTTATAAAAAATATTACTGTTATGATTTAAACAAGTTTGAACAAATTTAAACACAAATAAATATCAAACAACAATTTAAATGCATAAATACAAAAATTGGGGACCCTGGGAATCAAACCCAGGACCTCCTAGTGTGTGTGCTGCGTGCTGACCAGTCGGGCTAGTGAGCATGTTCTGATGGAGTGGGGGTTAGGTGGAATATAACCTGACCAGTCGGGCTAGTAAATAAAACAAAATTCTAATGGCGCACTAGGGGGAGGTGCGCCATTAGAACCCCCCCCCCACTCCATCTATTCCCCTCGCACTGTGGCCTCCCTCCCTCCCTCGCCAGATCCAATCGACCCCAACCGTACGCCGCCGCCCCCTTGCTCTGCCCCCTCCGTCCGCTGCGCCTGCACGCCGTCGGTGCCGCCGCCGCCGCTGTGGTCTTGCGCTGCCCCGACGCCACCGCCCCGACCCCCGCGGGACTCCACCCCCGCCGCCCCCGCGCCCCCCGAACGTTATCGGCCGAGCGCGCGCCGCCCGCTCCTCTCCTCTCCTCCTCCCTCCGACGAGCGAGGGCCTCCTCCGGCCCCTGCAGCAGTCGGCGAGCGCGGCCCCGACGCGCCCACCCCGCCTGCCCCTGCCGTCCTCTGCCACCGGCACCTACTCTCCTTCGACCGCGGCGAGCGAGGACCCGGACGAGCTCGGACCCCGACCCCGACCCCTTCGCCGACCTCAACCCCGAACCCTCCGGCGACCAGGTACCTCTCCTCCTTCCTCCTTCCTCCCTCTCTCCACCATTCCCCATTCCCTCCCTCCCTCCCCTCGACCGTGGCAGTGTAGGTCATCTGAATAAAAACCGAAGCTAATTCTTCCATTCAAAGCGAAATAGAGACACGAGGCAGATCCCCTAAATCCCCTAAATCTACTTACTCTGGTCTTACCATTGTCAAATTTTATTTGTCTGTTCGCTATAAAAAAGTTATGACTTGAGTGATGTGTGCCATTTAGGCTGGGTTTGTGGTTTTTGAACTGTATTGAAACTGACTGCTCTGAACTTGTTTAGTAAGATGATCATGTTTTTGCTCCTGTTTGGTTCTGAAGATGAGTAGCAAGTATAGTAGGAAGATGATGCATAGTAGTTTTATGTTGTTGTAGTAGTTGTAGTTGTAGATACAGTAGTAGTATCTTGTGCTGCTGAAGATGAGTAGTTGTAGGAAGATAATGCCCTAATGGAAGTGCATGAGTATTTGGCCTGCCTTTTTTTCTTGTAGAATTTTTTTATTGACTGTATAAACGAATCAGATACTCGCTAGGTAGGTTCTCCTAATTAATTAGAAATGATGCATGTTGCAATTAGGGGGAATATTGCAACTTGCTGGTAAACTAGATCATGAATATGTCATTGCTTTTCAGTGAGCTCCTAAGTGTACTATTATTCATTTATGATTGTTTGTGAGATATAGAAATAGATAAATTTAAGTTTGTAATGGCTAACAGCCAGACATGTGAATCTGTTCTTGATACACCTTTTCCCTTTTCTTAGAATCATCATATAAAAATTAGAACCTTTCTAACATCTGCATATTTCAGGTTTCCAAGGAGGTAAAGGAAGTGAAGTTCAGACAGTGCAGCAGCAGCAACACCTCCAAGGTGAGAAATATGTTCCTATTTATGTTTTTTTGCTCAAGTTGTTAAGTACATCATATAATATAGAGAAGTGTAGATCAAGTGGTGCAATAATATACATCTGGCCACTTAAGTCATCCTTCCCTTTAAGCAGAGTGATGCCTTTCGATGTCACACAATAATATTTGTTGCAAGAACATTCTTCTCTTAGTGTTCGTTTGTTTACAAACATCCTGCTTATATATATTGATGATGAGTCTTGTTGAAACCTTACATATGTTGGTTCTTGCTTATTTGCTCCAATGGCACAAACTTGAGCTGTTAGCATAAAAAGTGTTGCAGGCGACAGACAGTGAGGAGCTACTGTCAAAAACTTGAGCTACTGTCAAAAAATTCAGTTAGGTACAGTTAGCATCATGTAAGAAAATGGCCATAATGTGCCCTGATAATGATGTATTTTGTCATAAAAATATATAGTGGACTGCCATGATAATGACATGGTCCTGTGTTTGCAAGCTGTCATAATCTTTAGTTTACTTGACTTTTGAGCCTGCTAGTAGTTTACTTCCATGAGTTGTTTTATTGACATGGCACATTTGCAATGGAGTTTTATATATCTTTAGCCACTGTTCATTAACAGCAAGTCAGTTTTGTTTATAGTTGAAAGTAAGTGTGTGGTTTGAAATTTTGACTGTTGGGGGGTAGTATTGTAACTAGAATACCATGTATTTTCAGAACTGAGCTAAATATTTTGGGGGTAGTATTTCTGATTTTAGAGCACCTTTGCTGGATGAATTTTACAGCAGCTGTTGGAATCAAAACAATGCTTGTGGGTTGTCCTGTTAAGTTAAGTGAGTCATTAGAGGGCAGAAGAAGAATAAACATGCTGCTGCTGCTGTTATGCCTGTATTCACTGCTGCTGCTGCTGTACTTGTGATGATGTTGTAATTGTGATGATGCTACTTGTGATCTTCTAAACTGACCCATTGGCGACTTCATTATGCGGGAAAATGATTTTGCAGGTACCCCGAGAGGCCCTTGAGTTTGCTGGAATGTCGATTAACTCTCGTTCCGGCAAATTCGGGTACTCCATATGTCCTATTTTCAGCAAAGGTCATGCTGAAATTTTCCGTGAATTTTAGCATGACTTTGCTAAAAATAGGACATATGGGGTACTTGCGACTAATGCATGGGCCGGGGTATCTTAGTAGTTAGTTTAGTAGGATCAACTCCCCCGCCATTCTTGCTGCATTAAACCATAGGTGGCAGTAGAGCCAAGTGATTAGGCCCAACTTAGAATTCTCCTTAGCATCGATAAAACCCAGATGATAAACCCAACATAGGTGGCAATAGAGCCAAGTGATTAGTGCCAAGTGATTAGGACCGACCTAGGGTGCCTCGGCATCGATAAACCCTAAATGATGAAAACTTAACTTGGCTGCCCCGGATGCCTCGTTGTTGATGAGAACCTAAATGATGTACGCTTAAGCTTTTAGGGTGCCTCGGCATCGACAAACCCTAAATGATAAAAGCTTAGCTTTTAGGATGCCTCGGTGTCGACAAACCCTAAATGATGAGACCATGATCTTGTCCCTTGACAATAACCAACTTTTTGACCAAACTTTTTTCCTATTTAGAGTGAAGCATGGCCAACAACGATGAGGCTGGCGGTTCGGGCGGCAAGCAATTCTGGGAGCTGTCCCAGGAGTTGGAGAAAGAACATCACCGCTATGAGGACGCCGCGGAAGACACCGATCCTGACTACACAACACCTAGTGGCGTTGGGGATGACACCACTGATGGCGCCGCCAAGGATGCCACCACTGATGTTGCCGCCGAGGATGCCACCACTGATGATGGCAGTGCACGCACAGATGGCAGCCAACCGAAGAGGCAACGAAAGGACCGACGCCCGAACGCGCACCGCACCGTCAAGGATGTATTTACTCAAGTGGATTCCGACGGGAATCCAACGAAGCCCAAACATATAGTCAAGCGGTACTCGGTTCAGCTCGGGTGCATTCTCTGGAGCACCGTCTCGATCAACATCGAGAACCTTAGGCATAAGGACCGAGGGAATTTGCGCAACCTCCTCCTCACAAAGCTGCATGAACGATACAAGTTCCCCGCTGAATTTGAAAACACACGCCTCTCAGGGAATAAAGTGAACAGTGCCGCCCTCACGAGGATGAGCATGGCCCTAAATACTTGGAGAAGCGCGGTGAAGAGAATGATTGAGAAAGGTGATAGTTATGAGAAGATCAAGACGAAAAATCCTTTGATCAGCGAAGATGACTACAAGGAGTTCAAGATCAAGTGCGAGAGCAGTGCAACCTCCGAATCAAGTTAGTGGGGGAAAGAAATGTGGGAGTTGAACTTAGGGGAACACAAACTCGGTCCCGGCAGTTACAGAGTGGTGGAGCCTAATGGGACAAGGAGGACGCAGAGCGTGTCGAGCAAGGCCTACCGCCCCGCTTCGAGAAATACATCAGTGACAAGCAGACTAGTAACTATGTCAGGGCCCGGTACAAGGAGGACTCGATAACAAAGGAGCTTACCACGGATCCGAAGACCAGGGTGCTTGAGCTTGTTCTGGCGAAGGAGATTGAAAGCAGTAGCGCGGGGTCGTCTCAGAGAACCCATGCTTGGGACAACACTATAATAGGGCGTTGAACGTAATGAAAAACAAGGATAAGCTCAGTAAGACGTTGTCACCTAGTCGTGTGGCCGGCAAAGGCTTGTCCACCAAATGGCCGTCATACTATACCGTTGGTGGGCGAAAGGAGAAAAAGACCAGCTCGGAAAGCCAGTCGCGCGAGGTTCAAGAACTCAAGGCACAAGTGGCGCGGATTCCAGAGATTATCCAAGAGCAAGTGCAACAACAACTGGGATCGATGCTCACCGGCATTATGCCTACCTTGATTCATGAACGACATTCTGTGCACTCTCCTGCACTTCGTGAACGACGAGTTGGTCGATGTCGCCAAGGGCAAAATCGTTCAACCGGGCAACCCCGTGTTCCATGGTAAACCGATGCCACCCACCATGTATAGGGTTGAACTGGTTCGGGTGCTGCCAGGCTGCGACGAGTTGCTACCTCCGATTCGACCTGCCGGGGCCAACAAAGATGATCTGATGACCCTCAGCGCCTGCATAAGCTGGCCCCTACTTTGGCCGAAGAGCCAGATTCGTTTGGGGGCAGGGGACAACACCCCAAAGACAACACCGCCAGTCGTGCCGGCGCCAAGCCATGGGAAGACCGCCGCAACACTACCGGACATGCTGGACAGCCCTATTGCACAGGATCCGAACATGCATATGGCACAGGATCTGAATGACAACGACAACGATGACGGCCGTACATTTACCAACGTCGATAAGTACTTTGCCGAACATGGGTACGATGAAGAATTTTGCGGGCCTCTTTCTCAAGAACCCAACCCTACAAAAGACGACCGAGGTCTAGCTGGTACGGCGGAGAAACCTAATTGCAACAGGCGTCGTCTGGCGTTCAGTTCTCAGGAGACTCCTCCAGCTGACGACTTCATCGAGCCTCAGATAGCTGAGGAGCCAAATATTATCAGCCCCAACACACTCAAGAAGGCGGTCTGTGAGCAGAACTCGGTCCCATTACAACAGAAGAAGAAGGGACGGAAAAGAAAGAGTAACAAGGGTGCGAGCCAGCCGGCACCGAGTACGATCCGTGCTCAAGACGGGCCACCTTCACCTAAGGATATCTCGAGGAGGGTGCATGTGGCGGGTAGGGTGATGCTACCGACAAATATGCTCAATGCTGCAACTGGTGCTATGCAGAGTCTGCATGACAGTGTTCTTTCTTCGGAGAAGCGGCGTCTCAGAGAGAATGTGTCGGCGTTCTGGGAGCGGAGGTCCCCAGACTTGCCTGCCTGTGGCCTACGACGTGGCTCAAGGGGCGGCCCAGCATGGCCCATCTTCATCAGCACGAGCTCAAGACCCTTGCGAGGGGCCAAGCCTCGCGGAGCGAACGACGGGAAGCTTCCTCAGGCACGGCCTTGTCAGGCTGGCTCGCGAGGAGGCGGAGAGATCAAGGTGGGGTACCTCACGAGGTGCCCATGATGCAAGCCATGACGACCACGGGCGCCAGGCGGGCGCCAGGCTGCGCAGTGTCCTCCCTTTCCTCTTTGGTGCAAAGGGAGCAAGCGCAGGCGGGAGCATCAAGCAAAGGCATCCATTTTGGTGCAACAAGACCAAGACCAGCAGAACGGCAGGATGGAGGTCATCGTGGAGCCCAAGCCGGCGTCACCACCAGAGCCTTTAGCAGGCGAGGACCAACTTTAGTCAGGATAAGTGTACTAGATGTTCCCCTTCAAAATGGCCAGTTGTTGGCGCCCTTCCTGCTCAATATTTGGGAGGAGGCCTAGGGCCTTTGCCTATAAATAGGACTAGCCACCACAAGGTAGTGGGACGAATAAAAGGGGGAATCCTCACCTGGAAACCAGTAGGGAGAGCGATTGAACTCCCCCTAGTAGTTCATCGCACCAGCCAAGAACAGACCCTCGTGAGGCTGTACTTCCTTGTATTGTTCATCATCTGCCCAAGAGGCAATCCACAACACCACACACGGGAGTAGGGTATTACACCACAATGGTGGCCTGAACCAGTATAAACTTTGTGTCTCTTGTGTTGTTCCTTTGATTGCTTAGATCCTAGAGAGGCAGTGAGGCGCAGGCAGTAGAAGGCTAGATCTCCGTGCGCACCCCAAAGTTCGAACCTAGAAGGTCTGCCGGAACCCAAAATCCGACATTTGGCGCACCAGGTAGGGGTGCACCGGAGCTCCTCCTTCCGCTGACCCGCTCTCCGCCGACACCATGACCCGCCCTACGACGAACGGCGCGCCGTCCGCTCCAGTCGTTGGCGCTAGCGCGGGGGCCAGGGGGCTCCAAGCCTTGGCCCCAGCCTTGCGACAAGTGTGGTGGCCGACCAAGTTATCGGCGGCTTCCGTGGCCCCTTGGGAAGAGCTGCGCAGCCTCTTCCTCGCCAGGCACGATGCGCCGGCACCCCCGGTCATCGCGGCCCTCCTAGGCGGCTCGCAGGCGCCATCTTCGGGCCTCCATGTCAAGCCATTCGTACACTAGGTCGGCGCCGCCTCCACGTGACAGGGGGCTCCCTCAGGTCGGTCGGCATCCAAGGCCGATCTGGCCTTTAGCTCGAAGGAACACCCCTCCAACTCGGTCTGCTCGGGCGCGCTCCCGATGCTGTGTACTCCCACCATATGCCAGGTGGCCGTCACCAGGGCTCTCATCGACGGCGGCTCGGGCCTTAGCGTGCTCTCGATTGAAGCCTTCAGCCTCCTCCACATACCGCCGGAACGGCTTCAGGCCAGCCGGCCCTTCGTGGGCGTCGGGGGCGGGTCCTCCAGCTCCTTGGGGCAGATCCGTCTCCTGGTAACCTTCGGCACCTATGACAACTTCGGCACGGAGCTAATCGACTTCGACATCGCCCCCATCGGCCTCCCGTACAATGCCATCCTCGGCTATCCGGCGCTGGCCCGGTTCATGGCTTCGACTCACCTGGCGTACAACCTCATGAAAATGCCCGAGAGCAGCGGCGTCCTCACCGTGTGCGGAGACACCGGGGATGCGTTGCAAGTGCTCAAGCTCGCCTTCAAGACGGCGGCGTCAGCGCAACCTGCCGACTCGGACGCCCATAAGCCCAAGGGGGCTGCGCCGGCCAAGAAGAAGCAGTTGTTCACCCAAGACAAGGCAGAAACCAAGCACATGCTGGTTGACGAAGATGGATCCACCGACGCCACCTTCACCATAGGCGCCAACCTCGAGCCCGAGCAGGAGGAGGCCCTGGTCAAGTTCCCGCGCGCGAACAAAAAGGTATTTGCATGGGAGCCCGATCAGCTGGCAGGGATCCCTAGAGGCGTAATCGAGCACCACCTCAATGTGTGCCCCAATATTCGACCCGTGAAGCAGAAAGCAAGGCGGCAGTCCGCGGAAAAGCAGGCTTTCATTGTCCAAGAGACCCACAAATTGGAAGCTGCAGGGGTCATTCGCGAGGTCCGGTACCCGGATTGGTTGGCCAACCTAGTCGTTGTGCCAAAGAAAGGGGGAAAGGAACGCATGTGTGTCGACTTCACCAACCTCAACAAAGCTTGCCCGCAAGATCCGTTTCCACTCCCCCGCATTGATCAGATCGTCGACTACACCGCCGAGTGCGACCTATTGTGCTTCTTGGATGCCTTCTCTGGGTATCACCACATCAAGATGGCAGTAGAAGATGTGGAAAAATGGCCTTTCTAACCCCGTGTGGGGTGTACTGCTACACATGCATGCCGTTCGGGTTGCGCAATGCAGGGGCGACCTTTCAGCGGCTGATGCACATCGCCTTGGGCCTGCAGCTCGGGAGGAACGTTGAGGCTTACGTCGATGATATTGTGGTGAAGTCTCGCGACGCCAAGACCCTGATACAAGACCTAGAGGAAACCTTCGCGAGCCTCAACGCCGTGGGCGTGAGGCTCAATCCAGATAAGTGTGTCCAGAGAAGTGTGTGTTTGGGGTCCCCTCAGGCAAGCTCTTGGGCTTCCTCGTGTCCCACCGAGGCATCGAGGCTAACCCAGAAAAGGTCAAGGCGGTCGAGGACATGAGCCCGCCAAAGACCCTCAGAGAGATGCAGAAGCTCACTAGGCGCGTGACAGCACTGGGACGCTTCATCTCCAAGTTGGGGGAGCGAGCGCTGCCTTTCTTCTAGCTGATGAAGAAAAAGGGACCCTTTCAATGGACTGAAGAGGCCGACAAGGCGTTCCAAGACCTCAAGAAGTACCTAACCAGCCCTCCGGTAATGGTGGCCCCGCGCCCTCAGGAACCCCTAGTGCTCTACCTTGCAGCCGCTCCCTACTCCACCAGCGCAGCCCTGGTGGCGGTTAGGGAGGAGCGCCGGGGCAAGGCCATGGCATCTTCCCGAGTCAAGATAAAGCGTGAACAAGGAAGACCCACAGAGACCACTGCCGCAGCCGAGAAGGATCAACCGCCGCTGGGGAACACACTCGAGACAGCGGAAGCCCCTCCCCCTGGCGACCGGCCGCTGGGGGCTCCCCTGTCTCAGGAGGTGCCATGGTCTCTGGAGGGCACCATCGATACCAGCGTTCCCAACCTCGTTGAACATCCTGTGTACTTCGTCAGCACAGTGTTGCGGGACGCAAGGGCGCGGTACCCCATGCCTCAGAAACTTCTCCTCGCGCTATTGGTGGCCTCGCGCAAGCTGCGGCATTATTTTTAGGGCCACCCCATCAAGGTTGTCTCAGCATACCCTTTGGAAAGGGTGCTCAGGAGCCCTAACTCAACTGGAAGAGTCGCTGAGTGGAACATGGAACTGCAAGCGTTTTAGCTCGAATTCAGCACAACCAGAGTCATCAAGGGGGCCGCCTTGGTAGATTTCATAGCAGGGTGGGCGGAGGCGCCGGGCCTCAAGGCTGATGAGGATCGATCCCTCTCCCCAGGAAGAGAGGCACCAGACGGTTGGGTCATGTACTTCGACGGGGCAGTCTCCAGGCATGGCGCGGGGGCTGGTGCGGTGCTTATATCTCCTACCCAAGACAAGCTTTACTACGTCGTGCAGCTCTGCTTCCAGCACGGAGAGAAGGTCTCCAACAACATAGCAGAATATGAAGGCTTGATAGCAAGCCTGAAGGCCGCAGCCGCCCTTGGAGTAAAGCGTCTTACCATCAAAGGTGACTCACAACTCCTCATCAACTTCTCCAACAAAGTATACGAGCCGAGGGATGAGCACATGGAAGCCTACCTTGGGGAGGTCCGCAGGATGGAGAAGCAGTTTTGGGGGCTGGAGTTACAGCAGGTGCCCCATGGCACCAATCAGGAGGCCGACGACATCGCCAAACGAGCATCCAGGCGACTACCTTAGGAGCCTGGCGTCTTCGAAGAGCGACTCTTCAAGTCCTCGTCCACGCCGTCACTGTCAAGCGCGGTGCAGCCTCGGGAGGAGCTCCCCTAGCCGCCAGCCTTGGGAGCTCCGGTCTGTGGCCCGGCCTCAGGGGCGCGTCTGCTCTTGACAATGGAGCCTAAGGAGGGGTGCTGGATCATGGAGCTCCGGAGCTATCTGACACAAGGGATCTTGCCAGAGAAGGAGGAGGAAGCAAGCGCGTAGCGCGACAGGCCACAACATACTGCATCAGAGATGGAGAGCTCTACCGAAGGCGACCGAATGATATGTCCCTGCGCTGCCTCTCCAGGGAGCAAGGGAAGGAACTGCTAGCAGATATACACGGTGGAGATTGTGGGCATCATTCATCATCGCGGACCCTCGTTGGCAAGGCATTCCGAAGTGGGTTCTATTGGCCCACTGCGCTCAATGATGCCATCGAGCTGGTGAAGGCTTGCGAATCCTGCCAGTTCCATGCCAAGCAGATCCATCAGCCGGCTGGAGGCTGCTAACTATACCCCTCTCGTGGCCATACACAGTCTGGGGGCTGGACATCCTGGGCCCATTTCCTCGGGCGCTAGGGGGCTATCGCTACCTCTACGTCGCCGTGGACAAGTTCACTAAGTGGGCTGAAGTGGAAGCCGTCTGTACCATCCCCGCAGGGTCTGCGGTCAAGTTCATCAAGGGCATCGTGAGCCGGTTCGGGGTGCCGAACCGCATCATCACCGACAATGGTTCGCAGTTCACCAGTAACCTCTTCAAAACATACTGTGCTAACCTTGGAACGCAGATATGCTACGCTTCGATGGCGCACCCCCAGAGCAACGGTCAGGCCGAGCGGGCCAACGCGGAGGTCCTGAGAGGCCTCAAGACCAGGACATTCAAGAAGAAGTTGGAGGCTTGCGGCCGAGGCTGGTACGACGAGCTTCAGGCCATGCTGTGGTCCATCCGCACAACCGCGACCAAGCCAACTGGCGAGACCCCATTCTTCCTGGTCTACGGAGCTGAAGCGGTCCTCCCTCACGAGGTCAGACGTCGCTCCGCATGGGTCCTGGCATTCGACGAGGCACAGTAGGACGCCATGCGGGGGACGGACGTCGTGCTGGGGGAGGAGCGTCGACGGGAGGCCGTGCTACGAGCAGCAAGATACCAGCAAGCGATGCGGCGATACCATTGCCGCAACATCCGCCCTAGGACTCTCGAGGTAGGGGACCTCGTGCTCAGGCGGGTTCTCTCCAAGGAGGGACTGCATAAGCTCTCTCCCATGTGGTAGGGCCCGTTCAAGGTTGTTCATGTTTCCAGGCCTGGCTCCGCACGCTTGGAGACTCGGGAGGGGTACCCGTCCAGAACGCGTGGAACATTCAGCACCTCCGGAGGTTTTACCCCTAAAAGGCCCAGAGCCTGTAAAGAAGGCGAACGCCTGTGAAGATGTTGCATTTTGGAAAAGGCCTAGAGCCTGTGAAGAAGGCGAACGCCTGTGAAGATGTTGCATTTTGGAAAAGGCCCAGAGCCTGTGAAGAAGGCGAACGCCTGTGAAGATGTTGCGTTTTGGAAAAGGCCCAGAGCCTGTGAAGAAGGCGAACGCCTGTGAAGATGTTGCGTTTTGGAAAAGGCCCAGAGCCTGTGAAGAAGGCAAATACCTGTGAGGTTTATTCTTCCGAGAAAGGCCCGGAACCTGTGAAGAAGGCCAATGACTGTGAGGTTTATTCTTCCGAGAAAGGCCCGTAGCCTGTGAAGAAGGCCAATGCCTGTGAAGCTCGCCGCCCATGACACTCTCACGTAATAATGAGTGGGGCTGTACACGCCCCCGAGTCTCAGGAGCGCCGGCCTCAGGCCCTGGGCCCCCTCCCACGCCCAGTGGCAGCACTTTGCTCCGCGCTGGTGAGAAGACATCGAAGACTAGATTAGGTGCCGGACGCGGCTTTTCTCATTTGCTTTCTGCAGTTGGCTTGTTCGTCCCCATTCGAGGTTCTGCTGAAGTTGTTGTCGCCTTTGGTTTGTGACTCTTTGCCTTTCTCGCTCTCCTGCCCCGATTTCTCTCGTGCAAGTCTCGCGAGGGAGCACCGCGGGCGCCCTCGCGAGTGTTTTCTGCCCTTGTCGTTCGAGGCTTCCCAACCCGGGTCCACTACAGAAGCACCCCTCCAGTCCGTGCCCCACGGGCACCGCGACACGAACACAGGGCCTGGGTCGATCGCCTCCACGACTGAGGCCGGAAACTACCTCTCCAGACTAACCCTCGCAGGACATGGAACGTTCGACGGAGCCTCAGCCTAGGGAAGCAAGGGCACGACAAGCCCTCCCCCCGAGATAAGTAATTTCTGCACGCAGGAGCGCGCACAAAGGCACAATACCAGGATAGCGGAAGCAGTACGATAATTAAACCGCAATAGTCCAAGCACACCCTCGCGGGGACCTACACTACTGTCTTTTTGCGCAGGGAAAGGGAAAAAGAACAAAACAGGCGCGACTCGCCCGACACCAGCTCGCGGGAGAGACCTTGCCTCCGGAGCTCAGGAGGACTCCGTCTCGCGCTTCACTGGGGCGCGACGGCGGGCGGACCTGCTATCTCCCTCCAGGCAGGCGCGACGGCGCGGAGGCTGATCGCGGCCACCACTAGAGGAGCCGCTGCTCAAAGAAGAGCCGTCGAAGCGCGATGAACCTCAACCACCACCGGCCGCTTGCGCACTGTCGTCTTCGTCATCGCCGGGGTTGGACCCACGGCCGCGGTCGTCGTTCTCAGGGCAACACCCGGCGCAGCGACCATCTTCCCCAAACACCCTCACGTAGAGGGTGGCATCGCCGTCGAACTTGAAGTGCAGGGTGCACCGCCTGATCAGACCACGCGCACGGGCAAACTTTTGCTAGCCGCGGGTCAGGGCCAAGCTCCCGGCTGCAGAAACCTCCAGCGAAGCCCAGGAGGCTCGGCCATAGCAACCGTCCGCCTGAAGCCAGAGGCCGCCCGGGGCACCAGCCAGAAGCTCACCTAGGAGGAAGCGAGGAAGTTGGAGCCCGGTGCGGGCCAGTTCCGCCGTCCACGCGACGAACTCCAGCAGTACCTCTGCCGAGTGGGAGCGCGGCCTAGGGGGTCGTACGGCCGCAGCGCATCCCCCAGCGGCGGCCGGCCGCCCTTCACCATGCGGAAGATCGCCTCCGCGACCGCGGGGAGCCACCATGGGAGTCGCGGGGTGTTTGCGGGGACGGCCTCGACCACGCTTGGGTGGCGGAGAGTCAAGCTCCACCCGGCGGGCCTTCCCTTTCTCCGCGTCCGAGAACCTCTTTGGCGGAGCCATGAAGAAGGAAGAGAAGCTAGAGGGGATGGACCGGAAGGGCAGGCGCCTTCCCGTACTTATAGCTAGAGGAGGCCAATCGCCGGCCTCCATGATCACAGGTAATCATGGCCCACTTTGTATTCAGGGACTTGTCAGCTCGCGCAGTTGCCGAGGCATCGTGGGGGAGCGGAGCCGCCCACATCCAATCAACTGCCACGCGACGCCCGAGGCCGCAGGCTGTTAGGGCCCGTGATGCTTCGCACTTGCCCCTTCGCCTCTCTGCTCAGCCAAGTCCGGGCGTGCCTTGGTGTGACACTCCAAATTTTTTGTTGTTTTTGTTTTCAGAAAGAGCCTTGCTTGGTTTGAAGAAGGTCATTTAAACCCTTCTTAAAAACCCTCTTCTAAGTTTGCCCTCTCAAAAAAAATCTTTTCTTGGATTTAGTTTCTTTTAAAAAGAAAACCTTTTTGGTTTTGGGCTTTTATTTGGTTTTGATCCATTCTTGTTTTACCATGCCTCTTATGGTAAAACTTCCCCCAAAACCCCTCCTTCCACTTTGGAACAACCCAAACATTGTGTCCAAACTAATAAAATCCATTTTTGGAATTTATTCCATTTATTTCTGTTTCCAAAACAATTATGTCTTTTATTTTGAACCTAGGTGATTTGCAAAGCAAGTACCTAAATGCCTTTGATTTTTTGGTCTCAACTCAACTCCCCTGGATGGTCCTTGGTACCCACAACCTAGAACCATCAAGATCTACTCTTCTTCTTTTCAAAATTTCCAAATTTCACCCTCTGCAAGTTTGGACCAGATTTCTCAAATTTGGTGAAATTCATATTTCCACTTCTCCAAAAATTCCACCAAAATTCAGGCAACCTCTAGTTGCAATGAGAGACCACTCCACCAAAAACCAGCTCAAGGAAAAATCCCCACATTCCAATATCATTCTGTCGAACACCTGGCATGCACTGTTACTGTTCATATTCAGTAAAATTCAGAATTCAGTGTCGTTTCTCCGTCAGAGTTTCAGTCACAGGAAAACTATGCACTTGGCTCATTCCTGGCGTCGGTGGCGCCCTGGCCCGCCTGCGCCGCGTGTCCCGCAGCGGCAGAACCACCGCAACGGACGACAAGGGAACACACAGCGGCATAACGCCGTTCTGCACCGCCCAAACCTCCTGAGAGCTCCGCGTGGCCATCTCCTTGCCAGCGCACGCATGCAGCACCGTCGCCGTGGCCTGGCACGCGTAGAGCGCGTTCTCTGCCGCCGACGTGCCGTGCGGCCGTTCCGTCGAGGACAGGCCGTAACCACCCCTTCTTTGCTGAGTTGGACACTGGGATGGCACCAGTGCTTCATCTAGATGATGCTCAAGCCCCTAAGCCGACCGTCCACCCACAACGCCGCCGTAATCGCTCACCGGACTTTTTCGTTCACGGCAACCGCCTCGGCCGGCTATAAATAGCACCCCCCCGAGCTTGCTCTCGCCCCCGCACAACTTCACCACCTCACCAGACCCCGCCTAGCCACTAGAAGAGCCTCGAGGGGGCCTTCTTCCTCAACTCCGGCCACCTCCGTCTACCTCGGGCTCCGGCAACGTTCTCTTCGCTCTCTCCGGCAAGATCCACGACGACCCGAACCACCGTCCGCCAGAGAAAGAGCCGCCATCGACACAGTGCTCGCCGGCGACCACCACCACCACCCACCGACGCGGAAAGGTGCACTGATCACGAAGAAACCGGAGGAGGTGACAGAGCTGCGAACTTCAGACAGTTAAACTCTGACTTCTCCGAACCAGGCAAGCATGTTTGAACTCTTGATATGATGAGTGGTTTTTTAATGTTTGCATTTTAGTATGGTCATGGCATGTCTATGAACATTTCTTTGAATGTTATATTTCATGCACATAAGTGGAAAGTAAGTTTCGGAAAGCATTATGTTGTTGGATACATATTTGCATGGCCATGTGATGGCATGAGGATGGGTAAGATGGCAGTGTTGTGACATGCCAGTCTTATGCCAGATTATTTGACTTCCGTGTCATTGTGAATCAAATCACATTCCCATTCATTTCCTTCCTGTACTGCCACATGTTTTTCGAAAGGAATATGGCTTAGTAAGTTGCAAATCGTTTTCCTGGTGCACACCAAACAGAGAGGCCGGGATGAGGGTTCCATGGCCCTGGATTAAAGCCCGTCATCCGATCAGGGGGCATGGGTGTTTCCGGTTGGGACCGAGAGGGGGGCACCCCTTAGAGCGTGCATATAGAAATTTGATCCCATGCTATTCGAGGTTGTGACAACCCCGTCTCAAATATTTTCTTGGACGTTGTCCAAGGTGATTCTTGGCATCGTGAGGTGAAATGGGTGTGTACTAGTTAAATGTGTTTCTACTGAAATACCGTAAACGGAACTAGTCCTTCGTGACTACCGAAATCCGTTGGTGTGGTCAGTTAGTACAAACTCTGCAGAGTCTCAAATTCTTTAAATCATCTTGTACTGTCCAAGTACTGTATTCATCTTATCTTGTCAGATATCAGCCTCAGTGACAAAACTCCAGTGAACTACATGTGTGTAAATCCGGTTAAAAGTTTATTCTTGTGGATGGACTAACCTATTGGTTACTTTTGTTATAAAGCCCTTTCTGTGATGTCGTTCAGACGTCCGACTGTGGCATACTTGTTATTTACTTTTGTTATATAAGCCCTTTCTGTGATGTCGCTCAGACATCCGACTGTGGCATACTTGTTATTTACTTTTGTTATATAAGCCCTTTCTGTGATGTCGCTCAGACATCCGA
Source organism: Triticum timopheevii (assembly GCA_963921465.1). Taxonomy (NCBI): domain Eukaryota; kingdom Viridiplantae; phylum Streptophyta; class Magnoliopsida; order Poales; family Poaceae; genus Triticum; species Triticum timopheevii. The sequence continues at coordinate 49,158,732 of OY997264.1, read as the reverse complement.
CTGTGGCATACTTGTTATTTACTTTTGTTATCAAGCCCTGTCTGTGACGTCCCTCAGATGTCCGACTGTGGCATTTCTTTTACAAGCCCTGTCTGTGACGTCGCTCAGATGTCCGACGGTGGCATTTCTTTCATAAGCCCTTTCTGTGATGTCGCTCAGATGTCCGACTGTGGCATTTCTTTTATAAGCCCTTTCTGTGACGTCGCTCAGATGTCCGACTATGGCATTTCTTTTATAAGCCCTTTCCATGACGTCGCTCAGACGTCCGACTGTGGTATTTCTTTTAAGCCCTTTATGTGGTGTCGCTTAGACGCCCGACTGCGGCATGATCTTTATTTGTTTACCTTTCGAGGCGTCACTCTAGACACCCGATCGGTTTTCAGTTATTTATTTTATTTATCAAATAATATTATTGTTGGGATGAGCATCATTATTTTTATTCATGACGCATTCATGCATACATTTATTATATCTTTTGTCCGAACTGTCTTGCGAGTACTTTCAAAGTACTCACCTGGCTTGTTGATTTGGCCAGATGTTGATGAAGGCGATCTCATGGATGAAGAGTTCGATAGCGAGTCCGACGCCTAGAGGAGTCCCAGTCAGTCCCGTGCGATCCTGTTTTGGTCACTGTATTATCCGCTTCCGTCACCCCAGAATAAATTCATCGAGCCTCACCTCGACGCTCGATGAGCTGCCAGTTAGGAGTCAAGTTATCCACCACCACTTTTATCTCGAGCTAGTAGCATGCCACCACACCCCTGTGTCATAACCGCCCTTATGTAACATATTGGCGAGTTTGTAATAATTTGTTGAGCAACCTCAGCTCAACCCTGTAATATATTTAATGCTACTGGTCCTCTGTTTATCAAGTATTTGTCTACCACCAGTGAGGATGACTTTTCCTATACTGGGATCTAAAGATCGATTTTCTCAATAATTATTTTATTGAAAAACCGGTCGTGACACTTGGGCCCGGGGGCTACTGTCTGCGTTCTGGGAACGGGGGTCCCCAGACATACTTGCCTGCGGCCTGCAGCGTGGCTCAAGGGGCGGCCCAGCATGGCCCATCTTCATCAGCACGAGCTCAAGACCCTCGCGAGGGCCCAAGCCTCGCGGGGCGAACAACAGGAGGCTTCCTCAGGCGCGGCCTCGTCAGGCTGGCTCGCGAGGAGGCGGAGAGATCAAGGCGGGGTACCTCACGAGGTGCCCATGTCGCAAGCCATGACGACCAAGGGCGCCAGGCGGGTGCCAGGCTGCGCAGTGTCCTCCCTTTCCTCTTTGGTGCAAAGGTAGCAAGCGCAGGCGGGAGCATCAAGAAAAGGCATCCATTTTGGTGCAACAGGAACAAGACCAGCAGAACGGCAAGATGGAGGTCACCGTGGAGCCCAAGCCGGCGTCACCACCAGAGCCTTTAGCAGGCGAGGACCAACTTTAGTCAGGATAAGTGTACTGGATGTTCCCCTTCAAAATGGCCAGTTGTTGGCGCCCTTCCCGCTCAATATTTGGGAGGAGGCCCAGGGCCTTTGCCTATAAAGAGGACTAGCCACCACAAGGTAGAGGGACGAAATAAAGGGGGAATCCTCACCAGGAAACCAGTAGAGAGAGCGACTGAACTCCCCCTAGTAGTTCATCGCACCAGCCAAGAATAGACCCTCGCGAGGCTGTTCTTCCTTGTACTATTCATTATCTGCCCAAGAGGCAATCCACCACACCGCACACTGGAGTAGGGTATTACACCACAATGGTGGCCTGAACCAGTATAAACTCTGCGTCTCTTGTGTTGTTCCTTTGATTGCTTAGATCCTAGCGAGGCAGTGAGGCGCAGGCAGTAGAAGGCTAGATCTCCGTGCGCACCCCAGAGTTCGAACCTAGAGGGTCTGCCGGAACCCAAAATCCGACAGAATGATGTGGCATACCCGGTTTTTGTGGCCAAGGTGCCAGAGGGCAAGGGCTTTGTGGATGGCCCCATCAGGGGTATGATCGTCCTGCGGTTTGATGACATCTTTGCTATGTTTAACCTTCATCCGCTGCACTACACCTTCATTCGGCTATTTTTGCTGAGTATGGAGATGCGGATCATTAGAGACAAGACCCCGGACATCGTGATAGTTGACCCCTTCTACATGTGTGCCAAGAACTTGCACAACACTGGGGACTGGCATGTCGTGAGTTCTTACCTCAAAGGCGTCATTCTGGCAAACCCAGATAAGGATAACTTCCTCGTGCCTTACTTTCCCGAGTAAGTCATCCCCTAACCGCCCCGTAACATATGATTTCTTAGATTTCGATCGTTCTTTTTTTTCTAACATTCCGTGTTCTATGCAGTGACACACATTGCACACTCATCCTCTTAAGCTCGAAATATTCCATGGCCACGTATTTCGACCCGGACCGTGACTCCAAGATAGACTACACAAATATCAAGAAAGTTCTTGATGATGTTCTCCCCGGCTATGCCAAATCTGGAGGCACCTTCGCCAAGCCAGTTCGTAGGCGGTACGACACGCACATGTTTGCCCACAATACAAAGTTCTCCTGCGTCAAGCAGCCGCCTGGCGGTCAGAAGGATGCCTACTACGCCCTCCATCACATGCGGGCGATCGTACGGGACCATCATCACCTTCTGCTACCAGATAATCTCAAAGATTGGGCCGCGAGCTTGTCGGCAATCCAAGACGCGGACATCAGACAAGAATTATTTCGCATCCAGTCGGAGTTTGCAGAAATTATCCATCAAGATGTCCGTCGTACCTCGGGGCAGTTCTACCTCAGATATCAACCATCCAACCGTGAGATAGACACAACGCTACAAATGCAGGCTGACAACGCCCGCGATTTCAGGACCATCACGATAGACGGCGGCTTCATCCACGCTCCGGTCCCCCATGAGTCGAGTCGAAAGTAGTGATGCTATGTTTAGTTTTGAAACATTGATTGGCTCATGTTGTAATTAAACTTTAATGAACTTGTATGTCTCTTTGGTTTGGACATTCGTTCAACTTAGATGTAATCGATGCTATTTATTAGTAGGACCATGAATCGTGCTATTAATGTGTTGCTTTTCTCTTCCGATCCTTTTGTTGCATACTTATATATTGCTTATGTATTGTCTGTTGTTTGGCTTGTGCATAGAGATGCCGTCGTATGTCGTGCACAAGGGTAAGGTTCCCAGAGTCTACGACGATTGGGAGGAGTGTCGGAGATAGGTTCACCATTTCAGCGGTAATAGTTACAAAGGGTACACCACTAGAGCGGAGGCGGAATCTAGATACGCCCGCTATCTAGTGGGAGAGAGGAGGGAGCGTTGGAGGAACCAGATGAAGACCAGTTTCATCGCGATGATGCTCATTGTGATGACCGCAGCTCTCTTCTATGTGATGGTAGTTTAGATGATCGATATCGACTTGTAATGTGAAGACAAACTCGCTACTCGCGGTCTCGAGACTTGTAATGTTCTATCTTTGTTCGGTCTTTTGAATTCGGAGATTAATATGATGATTTGTATTCGGAGACTAATCTTCTATTGTATTCGATGTTGTGTGGTGTTGTCTAAATTCTGTCCAATAATATATTTTAAAACCTGTGAAAATATCAGAAAAGAAAAAAAATCCATAATATTCATACTAGTGGCGCACCACACATGACACTAGTGGCGCACTGAGATAATCACACTAATGGCGCATCACCCACTGGTGCGCCATTAGTATGCCAAAGCACATGGGTACATATGGCCCCCTGGGAGGCATTCTAATGGCGCAGTGTGGGCTATACTAATGGCGCACTACCTGGTGCGCCATTAGAACACCAGATACTAATGGCGCACCAGTGGTGCGCCATTAGAATTTAATTCTAATGGCGTGATGCTAGTGGCGCACCAGTAGTGCGCCATTAGAAGGCAAAACTGGTGCGCCACTAGCATGCCTTTTCCTAGTAGTGATGAAAACAACACATGGCAAAATTCCACGACGAACGAGGGATTTGAATCTGTTGGTAGGGGATGTTTGGATCTTGCCCAAGGTAGCCAAAATATTGGCGACCCTTTTGTCCACCGGTGCCTTTGCCACCGATAAATGAGGAATGGCTCGGGTGCTCATGCTGTTATGCATCCTCCAGCGCGCACGTTGGAGACGAGCTCGCACGAGCTATTCTTTTTGTCCCACAACGCTGCCCGAGCCACCCGCAGATGACCTGCAAATTATGCCATCCAACCGTAGCCGCACACATTATGACAGCAACTCAACCAACCGGACAAAATTCACGCAAACACATAGACAAACTGATATTTCATATAAACAACGACGGAAATCATATAAAATACCGGATTTATATACAAACATGATGGATTTCATTACATTCAAATGAACTACGCGGTGCTAGTTCTGGACAGCACAGGTATATAATACTTGGCCTGAATGGTCGCCCGCCGATCGATTTGTGTTCCTCATGTCCGGCAGCACGATCACCGGACTGCCGGGAGCCCCGGAGGTATATGCTTCAGCGCAAAGGACGGCTTGCTTCCCCACTGCCCAACAGATATCATTGGCTGGTGCCGAAGATGATGGTGGCTGGCACCGGTTCGAGTTCACCACCGGCCACTACTTCGCCATGGCCGGCACCGGCTCAAGTTCATCCTAACATTCCCCTCTTCCGTGGAGCCCATGCAGGGTCAACGAAGGTCCTCGCAACAAAAGGATCCGGCAAGACACCTGCTGTGTACGCCGGTGTCGCCTCCATGGTGGCCTTCATGGGACCCAAGCGGCGGCGGCCTCCCGTGTTCTACTTCTCCTCGATGATGGCGGCAGACGCGGAGACACTGGCCACCGACTCATCACTCTCCGCGCACCCGGCTTTTGTCGCTGCTTGCATGGTGCAGCCGCCGGCATGGGAGTCTCGGCCACAGAAACGGGAGACGCGGTACGAGGCGGTGGCGTGGACGGCAGCAACGACGCCCGTGCGCCGCTCCTCGTCGATCTGGCCTGGAGCGGCGAGTTGCTCAACCGCGCGCCAGCTTGGGGTGGCAACTCGCTCTGTCGGGCGATGGGCGGGAGGTGGATCAGCGAGCTGCATAGCTCGTATCCGGTGGGCTACCCAGCCGGCTTGGATGCGGAATAACTACTCTTTGTAAGCCATTGTAAGAGTGGACAAAATGGTGGAGGAGATAGGGGAGCGGCGGAGGTGTGCGATTCTTGGCCGGCGTTTGGCCTCGTTTAAATAGGAGATTAAATAGACAGCGGACGGGAGGAGCTTGGCCGGCATTGCGTTTAATGCCGGCCCGGTCATGAATGGACGTGTGTCCAGAGTGGGTTTCTCGGCTTCCACACGGGCGGGTTTCATGGAGGTGTTTGAATGCGGCACGAAGGCGTGTTCAGCCGGGCGTGCAGCGAGTGGCGCCCTCGACTCTAACCTAGGACACCGCACCGTTCTTCCACTGACGTGTGGGCTCTTTGGGTGCATGGGCTGCATGTCAGTGACCCAACGCAGGCAGCGCACAATAGAGGAACCTTTGGTGGGCCAGGGCGGTCAGAAGCAGGCTTTTGATAAACCGATGATTGTTCATTGAGTGTGACGTCATCTTTTTCATGTAGATAAGCCTACTATGTTGATAGCCCGTTCAATACGTTGTGATTCATAAAGACCGCTGCAAACATCAATGTTCTGCTTATCACAGATAAGATTGATTAATACCTATAACAATCCATGTCCTTAACAAAGGGTGCATGCACGTATAGGTTGAGCGTGTGTCTTGTGTCGTGTGTTGTGTGCATGCAGGCGTGTGAGTGTGGCGTACGTGCAAGGGTACGTTTCAGTGTTGCATGTGTGGGTGCGTATGTGCGTGTGTTCATGAGTGCATGTGTACGTGTCAGTGTTGCACGCTAGCATGCATGCATGTGTACGTTATGTGTACATGTCAGTGTTGCATGCCTGCATGCATGCGTGTCTTGCGTGCATGCTTGTGTATGTGCGGGGTGAGGCTACACGTCAGTCGACTGAATTTTTCATCTCTGGTCATTAGATTTTCCAGCCGTTGGATACGAAATCAAGCGCCTCCAGTTTATCATCAAACTCCACCCCCTTGAGCCGCCAGCCACCACCGGCCGAACCGCCAGCCTCCGCCGCCCGCGGCTAGCCCGCGCCGCCACGACGGCCTGCCCTCCCCGAAACCACCCCCCACCTCTGGTCCACCGTCGCACCGGCCATCCCTCTAGCCCCCCCCCCCCCCCCGCACCGAGCTTTTTCTCCGGCAATCCCCACCCCACCGCCCAATCAACGCCCCCCAATAGCCGGTGACTGCCAACCAAAGGTCTCACGACTTTGAATACCCACCGACCACTAATTTATTACCATTTCTGTCCTTCATATACGCGCTGACGGGTGGGCCCTATGGTAATGAACGCTGCTGAATGTGGATCGTTTGACTGGTCAATTGATCGTGTTATCAACAAATTACGGAGCTGTATGGTGAGCCAGTGACCGTATGATCACCCTAAAATGTACTCCTATTTTATTTACACAGTACAGACTCAAACTACCATTTCTTTCTTTCATATATGGGCCGACAGGTGGGCCGCATGGTTACGCGCCCGATGGTGCAACACTAGTTGCGCCGCGTGGAACGTTTGACCGGTCAATTGATTGTGTCATCAACAAAATACGGAGTTGTACGGGTGAGCCAGTGACTGTATAATCATGACATGTATTTGTTTAACACGGTACAGACACAAGGGCTCATATATACGCGCAAGCACTCACCGCTATAAGCGCACACGCGCGAACCCTACCCCTATGAGCACCTTTGAGAGAGTGGGCCAGCATATATGATCTTGAGATTTTACGAAGTCACCATAGGTGCCTCGTAGTCGAGTGGAACGTCTCCTCCCACTGAACGTACATCATCGGAAAATACTGAAATTAACACAAGATAAATGCGAGCACCGGGACTTTAACCTTGGTGGGCTCGAGAAACCACTGTCCTCCTAACCATCCAACCACATGTTGGTTAGCACGACAAAATGTATGTGGTGACCATGATGAGCTTATTCTGAAGTCCAGTGACCATATCGTGCTTTCGCTTCAAATACAATGACCGTAAGTGTCGTCAACAAAATACGGAGCACGCATCAAATGCAAAGTCCGTCAGTGTCATCAACAAAATATGGAGACGTATCATGAGCTAGATGCCATTGTACTATTGTATATGCTTATTTTCTTAGTGGCCGATTGCGTGTGTGGTGTGGTGGGCACATCATTTCTAGTTGTGGTGGGTCAACATGAAGACTCATGGCTCAGTTCCATCCTGCGCCACATATAGGTTGGACCGAGACGTGTTATACGAAGACCCACATGGAGGACTCGGCGTACAACACGAAGCTACCAGAGTCGCGGATGACTCTATCCCCACTGGTGATAAGCCGACTGTATATGATTTGTAACCCTAGGCCCCTAGTATGTTATACAAGCTTGGGGGCTAGTTCGTCGATAGTATACACACACACGCACAATGCCTCGTATTCACGTGTACTTTGTACACACCCCTATCACTAATATACAGTATAAGGAGTAGGCTCTTTCTTCAACTGCAAGGGTCCGATCCGAACTAGGGTAAAACATTGCCTCGTATTACCATCCAACCTAACAGCCAGGGATATCCTACTGAATGATATGATGAAATCATATCTGCCAACTACTAAGAGAGAGGTGTGTCGGGGGGGGGGGGGGGGCGATGTGTGCGAGAGAGGCCTAAAGATAATGTGCGTGCGGGAGACACGTAGGCACATATATGTGCGTATAGAGGGCTAGTAGAGACCATGCGTTTGTATATATGCATGTGAGAGAAATAGTGTTTTCCAATTGAGATTAGTGAAAAGAGTGGTGCCAAGTAGTGAGAGAGAGAGAGAGAGAGAAACAGAGAGAGCATGTGCGTGAGACACCCCAACACCCTGGGAGAGATTGTGAGCATGTGTGAAAGAGAAATGCCGATGCAAATAAAGTGTGTGCACTCATGCGTTAGATAGACAGATATATAACGCGTTTGTGAGAACGGGCCGAGGCATAGTGCATCTACGTGTAAAAGACGGTTCTACGCATTAAATTAAAATATAAATAGCATTATTATTTTTGGATGAGATCATGAATTTTGCAAATTGCGTATGGACAAAAATCGGTCTATCAGACACCCATACTCTATTGAATTCTAGCATGTGCATGTGTTTATTCCATATTATCGATCCATACAGTGAGAGCGGTTTGAAATAAAGGCAATTGATGATTTTGCAATTCATATATAAACATTAATTAGTGCACTCCATGTTGTTAGTGTGAAGCACTTTATACATTTTTCACTTGCATGGATACATTCCAAATTGGTAGCTGCGAAATAGAATACATGTCGAATTCAACATAAAGGGGGTTTCGAAGATTCGAATTCATACGAAGTGCATTCATCTATTTGAACCCGAGATAATGGCATTTGTAAATCAGATGTAAAAGGTGGCATCAATCTTTGTTGTGAGTTTGAACATGCTATATATATTCATACGCATATCTAACTTTTTTTGCAACCAAGGAGATTATATCTGGAACCATGCATGAACCGAGGTAAGTTTGCATATTTTTTAATATATACTCGTGTACAATGTATATTCAAATGTACCCCCTCCATTCCAAAATAATCGTAGCTTTAGGATTTTCAAGAGTAAAGATTTGTTAAGTTTGACAAATCCTGAAAGTTCAATTCAAGAGAACCGAAAACGTTAATGCTTCTTCTCCCAAATATTGAACGAAGCGCCAAATAGGCCTCTGGTCACCCGAAACCGCGCGAGACTAATGTTTGGTGGTAGAAAATTACTATCCTGACTCTGGCCCGTGTAGCCTATCGGCCCGATGTCCAAAGGTCTAAGCCGGGGTAGGTTTGTAACTTCACCAAGACGCGGTCTCAACCGCCTCCGAGAAGCATTCGTACGCCGTGGGCACCTAAACACCCATGCGGTCGGCCGAAATCTATCCCGCCCACAGTTGGGACACCTGACATGACTGTCCTACCCCCAACCCACAATATGTTCGAAATTTTAGATGGGGGCAAACTTTGTAACTTTCCCCAAATTTCAGACAAGCGCGTCTCAAACCGAAACATTGTTCCCCCTTAGTTCCCCGCCTCCCTCCATTTCCCCATTTGTACTCCGTGGGCGCGAAAACGCCCTCTCCACCAGCCGCGAAACCCCAGCCTCCTCCGTCCTCCACCCCATAGCGGCCAATCCACCGCTGCCCTCCTCCATCACGCCGGGGCCGGTAGCCCGACGTCGTCATCCAACGCAACCGCAACCGCAACGCCATCAAGGACTTAGCAGCTGAAGTTGAGGCAGAGTGCCTTCACGACGACGACACTGATGTGCGCCGTACCAGAACCACTCCAACCACGCCGTCTTGCGCCTCACTGCTGCAGCTCCACTGTCACAACCGTCCACCGCACCGGAGCTGTTCCCGCTACGCCGTCGTTCGCCGCCTCGGATTTGCTTTCCCGCCACCGACAGACGGCCACCGCACCACACTCAACAACTTGGCCATGGGTTCGTCCAAGGCTGGACCATCCTCCACAACTTCTGGTTTCCGGCGAACAACAAGAAGATCGTTCGAAAAATAGAAGGAGGACATAACACTGCCAGCAGAAAGAGGTACTCCTCTTCCCTTATTTGTGCAAATCTTACGTCTCCACTCACACCGTATTCATCCCACGAAAGAAACTAGTTGAGCACTTCTTACTGCATCTTCTTTGTGATACTAAATGCACAAGGTTTCCTCCATTTTACTATATCACCTCTGCTAGAGGCCAGTAGCCCGTCTGGATTTCAATTCAGGGTCAGTCGAACCGCAATTAAAAGAAACAGCACCTACTTAGGCGTGGGGAGCACCTAGTCCGCCTGTTCCCCGGGGAAGCGGCGCATCGGTGTCTATCTTTGGGGTGTGGGGTGCAGGAGCTGCTTGCGCCCGATCTGGAGGTCGGCAGGGCTTGAATGGATGGCCGGGGGGCAGTGCCAAGCACGGCGGTGCGGTGAGGTCGAGAGGAGGGCGCAGGCAGGGGAGGAATACTGGGCCGATGGTTGCTGGCGTTTCGAGGAAGATCGTCAACACTGACTGGCTGGAGGTAGATGAAGGCGATCTGCCCGTTCTTTGTACATCGGACGGTGCAGAAAAAATGGACTGACCTATTTGCTTTTAGTCGACTTTTATTTTCATAGAATCCTATAGTAATTTAGTGTGCCATGCATGTTGTAGAGCTATCATGTGTCTCCCATCATTTATTTCTCACTGACCTGCTATCTGCTACCTTTACACTGTACTAATTGTGCACACACTTCACCCATACTCACACTATTGTTTTTTATGCATGGGTATTTCAGACTCTGACGCAGTGTTGATGAATGCAGAAAAGAAAAGACAGAAGTCACTCCAGTGTAATTCAAAGATAAGCACTAAGCATTTCAGCGCTCTATTGGGTGCAGTGTCAGTAGTTGGATACAGTAAACGTAGCTCTACAGTTGATGATCTCAATTGCCACACACAACCATCCCAGGTGCTTGCTTTAACTTCGCGATGTCAAATGTGGTTGCATCTTGCATATGGTGTCTATCTTATATTGCTTCCAATTTTGTTAAATTGCATCTGCTTACTTTACACATTATACCTTTGATAATGACATGCCTTCCTGTTTTCGATACATACTACATATGTCTATTAACCATGTTCGTGCATCAAATTAATGCTCTTTTGTATCCCTCGTCAATCCCTTATGATGAGACAGTCACCCGAGTGGGTTACTGTGAAACGCCCTACTCGTTTAAAGAGTGCAGTGTCATCCTCCCCACATGATTCTTAAGAAACAGCAAGGCTGAATAAAGATAGTCAACGTAGCTCTCTAGTTGATCACCACAATTCCCCCACACCACCATCGCAGGTGCTTGCTCTTACTTGCCAGTGTGATATGTGGTTGCATGTTGCATATGGTGTCTACCTTGTAATGCTTCTAATTAGGGTAAATTGCATCTACTTAGTTAACACATTATACCTGTGAATATGACATGCCTTCCTATTTTTGGTACATACTACGTCTTTCTATTAACCATGTTCTTACATCAAACTACTTTTCTTGTGTATCCCTCATCAATGCTCCTAATTTGTTAAATTGCATCTCCCTAGCTTACACATTATACATGTGAATATGACAGGCCTTCCTGTTTTTGGTACATACTACATCTGCCTATCACACCATGTTCTTACATCAAACTAGTGTTCTTGTGTATCATGCATCTATCGCTTATGATGAGATAGTCACGTGCATGGGTTAGTATGAGATGCAATACTCTTATAAAGAATGCAATTTCATCCTCTCCACATGATTATCAAGAAACAGAAAGCCTAAATGAAGATATTGAACGTAGCTCTGTACCTGAAGACCGCACTTCCCCTACACCACCATCACAGGTGCTTGCTCTAACTTCATAGTGTGATATGTGGTTGCATGTTACATATGGTGTCTAGCTTGTAATGCTTCTAATTAGGGTAAATTGTATCTACTTATTTTACACACTATACCTGTGAATATGACATGCCTTCCTATTTTTGGTACACACTACATCTACGTCTTAAACTTGTTCTTGGATGAAACTACCTCTCTTATGCATCCTGCATCAATCACTTACGGTGAGTCACCTTTATTCGTTGCATATTGCATATTATTTCTAGCCTGTTGCCATGTATTGCTTCTAATTTGGTCAAATACATTTGTTAGGGCACCCTTTTAATTTGGCAGAGTGATATTAGTTTCATCTTTCATATGGTTTCTAGCTTGCATCGATTCTAACAAGTTCAAGCACCTTGTGTTTAGTTTACACTTTATACATCATACATGTCAATATGTCACGCCGTCCTGTTTTTCATACATATTCCATCCTTCTATCATGCGGCTGCCTTACATGAAAGTAGTGTTCGTTAGTATCATGCATCAATGAATTCTGAAGAGCAAATTTTATTCCTTTTTCTTGTGGGTTTGACTTGACAAGGAAAATCAAGAAAGAGGAAGGAAAAGAGTAAGGAAGGCGATGATGGTGGTCCTCTACAGGAACATAAACGGAGCATCTGTACCGATTCTTCTTGTACTGGTAGTGCATTACAAGGTCCAAGTCTCCGCTCCCCTACTCCACCATCCAACGTGAATGCTCTAACTTGGTAGTGTGATATATGGTTGCATGTTGCATATGGTGTCTAGCTCGTATTGCTCCTAATTAGTGTAAACAACATCTGCTTAGCTTACACATGATACATGTGAATATGACACGCTTTCCTGTTTTTGGTACATACTATATCTGTCTATCACACCATGTTCTTACATGAAACTACTCTTCTTGTGTATCCTGCATGAGTCACTTATGATGTGTATTAAATATGATTTGTAGCATGTATTGCTTCTAGTCTGATGAACGCCACCTATGACGAGACAGTTTTAACTTGGCAGAGTGATATTGATTGCACCTTCCATATGGTCTCTTGCAGTGTTTCTAATTTGTTGAAGTGTCTTCTGCTTAGTTACCACATCATAGGTGTGAATATGTCAAGCCGTCCATTTTTTCGTACATATTCCATCCTCGTATAATGACTTTGCCTTTCATTAGAGTAGTGTTCGTCAGTATCATGCATGAATTAGTTCTGAAGAGCGAATTATATTCCTTTTTCTTGTCGGTATGAGCTCACAATGCAAAATCAATAAAGCTGAAGGAAATTGGCAAGTCATTCGATGATGGTGGTCCTTCCGAGCAACTGAAACGGAGGTTCTCTATAGATTCTACTCCGCCATCCTCCCAACAAGATTCATAAGACAACGCAAGGCTAGACAGTCAATGTAGTTGTGTAGATGATGAGCACATCTCCCCTACTCCACCATCACAGGTGCTTGATCTAACTTGGCACTATTATATGTGGTTGCATGTTTCGTATGATGTCTAGCTTGTATTGCTTCTAACTTTGTTGAATTGCATCTGCTTACTTTACACATAATGCCTGTGAATATGACATGTGTTCCTGTTTCTACATCAGACTACTATTCTTGCATATCCCGCATCAGTCACTTATGATAAGGCACCTTTAAGTCGCCAGTGTGATATTGGTTGTGTCTTGCATATGATTTCTAGCATGTAGTGCTTCTAATTTATTGAAACGCCATACAGTTTCAACTTGGTAGAGTGATATTGGTTGCATGTTTCATATGGTGTCTAGCTTGTAGTGCTTCTAATTTGTTGAAATGCCTTCTGCTTAGTTAGCACATCATAGGTGTGAATATGTCACACACCATCCTGTTTTTCATACATATTCCATCCTCGCATCATGTGTTTGCCTTTCATCCGAGTAGTGTTCGTCGGTATCATGCATGAATGAGTTCTGAAGAGCGAATTTTATTCCTTTTTCTTATCGGTTTGCCTTCACAATGCAAAATCATTACAGCTGAAGGAAATTAGTCCGGCAGTGGATGATGGTGGTCCTTCGGAGCAACTCAAACAAGGGGTCTCTACAGATTCTACTCTGCCATCCTCCCAACAAGATTCGCAAGATAACACAAGGCTGGACAGTCAACATAGCTGTGTAGATGATGAGCACATCTCCCCTACTCCATCACAAGTGCTTTCTCTAACTTGGCACTATTATATGTTGTTGCATGTTGCCTATGATGTCTAGCTTGTATTGCTTCTAACTTGAATTGAATCTGCTTATTTTACACATAATGCATGTGAATATGACACGTGTTCCTGTTTCTAGAACATACGTGTACATGATGAGCACATCTCCCCTACTCCACCATCACAGGTGCTTGCTCTTACTTGGAACTGTTATATGTGGTTGCGTTTTCCGTATGATGTCTAGTTTGTATTGCTTCTGATTATGTTGAATTGCATCTGCGTAGCTTACAACTTATACCTGCAACGATCACTTACCCATAAGACACATTTAACTTGGGACTGTGATGTAGGTTGCATCTTGCATTGTCTTCTAGCTTGTACTGCTTCTAATTTCTTGAAATGGCACTTACGACGAGACACATTTTACCTGATAGAGTGATATTGGTTGCATGTTCATATGGTGCCTAGCTTTCATTTCTTCTAATTTTGTTGAAATGCCTTGCACTTACTACTTTTTCATACATATTCCATCCTCCAATCGTATGTGTGAATATGAAACGCTGTCTTTTTTGTATATATTCCATCCTCCTATCCTGCGCTTGCCTTACATCAAAGTAGTGTTCGTCTCTATCATGCATCAACCAGTTATGCAGAGCTAATTTTATTCATCTTCTTGTGGTTTTGACTTCATAAGGCAATATCAGAAAATAGGAAGGAAAAGAGTAAGTTAGGGGATGTTGGTGGTCCTCCACACTGATGCAAACAGAGACTCTCTAGATTTGCCACTGCTACTGCTAATGAAGTTGAAGTCCCAAGTCTACATGATGAGTTCATATCCCGTACTCCACCATCGCATGTGCTTGCTCTAAGTTGACATTGTGATATTTGGTTTCATGTTGTATATGTTGTCTAGCCTGTATTTCTTTCTATTTTGATTAAATTGCACCTGCTGAGTTTATATGTTATACATGTGCATATGACATGGCTTTCTGTGTCTAGAATACATTGCATCTATCTATCATACCATGTTCTTACATCAAAGTACTGCTATTGTGTATCCCGCATCAGTCACTCATGATTGGACGCTTTTAACATGGCAGTTTGATAGTGGTTGCATCTTGCATTGATTTCTACGTTGTATTGCTTCTAATTTTTTGAATCGCCACTTATGACAAGACACTTTTAACTTGGCAGAGTAATATTGGTTGCATCTTTCATATGGTCTCTAGCTTGCATTACTTCTATTTTCTTGAAAATCCTTTTGCTTAGTTTGCACATCGTAGATGTGAACATGTCATGCCGTCCTATTTTTCTTACATATTCCATCCGCATACGGTTGCCTTACATCAAAGTATTGTTTGTCTGTATCATGCATCAATGAGTTTTGAAGAGTGATTTTATTCTTTTGTGTTGTGGGTACAGCTTGACATGGCAAAGTCAAAAAAGAGCAAGGAAAATAATATAGTAGGCAGTGATGTTACTTGTCGGGTGAAACGGAAAAGGATCTGCCGTCGAGATTCTGCTGGTACTTATAGTGCAGTAGAAGGTCCAAGTCCACCGGCTAAATCTACGCACAGTATCACCTGCTCCACCACTTGCAGCATCCGCTTCAACTGTACCAGCATCTCAACCTGTTACTCGTTCGTTTGCTCCGGAACTAGCCTGTTCCCAAGCTACCTTCACACCTAACACTACTTCTGAAGGACTGCTGACACAACAGGACTTGGCAAGATCAGATGAACCTCATGAGCATCAACACCAAGACGGTACCTGACTGAGTCAAGTTGCAGTTGCATCTCCTTTATATGTACTCTCACAGTTTGATGTACACTAACACTTTCCATATTCGTTGTTGAACTAGCACCACGGCGCAAGAGGAAACAGACATCAGGGATAATGCTTGACAGATTAACAAAATCTAAAGGAGGAAGAATGGAGATCCATTTTGAGGCAGGTTTAAAAATGCTACGTGATGCTACAGAGTCAACCAAGTTAGTATCAGAGGCAGCTGTTGTCGTTAGGTGTGATGCACGTATCCTCCCAACATGGATCCAGTACAGGAATGAGAATGACAATACCCAGTTTAACACCTTCCTTGACCATTTATCTGTGAGTAATGTTATTCATCGCAATTAGTAATATTGTCTTGCTTTGTCCCATACTTTCTAGCTTCCTCCTAATAAGACTCACATTCTTTTTTCAACAGATGAGGTTCAAGTTGGATCCGAAAGATGATGCAACTAAACAAGCATGAACTCATGTTTTCCAGTCTGCTCTACGACAGTATCGGTACCACATTAGAAAATCTCACTTTGAAGGCAAGGCTAACAATGAAATCGCCCAAACATCTCTAGTGGAATATATTACAGATGAAGACTGGACAGCCCTCGTTAAACACTGGTCTGGTCCAAAGTATCAGGTAGGCTATATGTATTTGATCAGACCACATATTGAACTTGTATTTATGTATGTGCCTTACAAGTGTATCTTCTTCTAGGCTAACTGTTTGAAGAACAAAACCAACCGTTCTAAAGTGAAATTCCAACAGACAGCAGGATCTCGTAGCTATATTGCACATTGCGAGGCTCTTGTAAATAGCTGCTACTTCCTTCTTTTTTTGTGCCATATTATCGTATCTATATTGACTTGTTCCAAATACAGAGGAAAGCCCGTGCGGACCAAAAAGAACCTGAACCGAATGCAGTGCAAATCTTGAAGGATTGCCACACCAGCAAGATGAAGGGCATGAGCACACCAGTTCAAGCCGCTCTTGTAAGTCCTTACTCCTCCTGCCTTGAACTGATTGGTACTGTGATGTGTTCATTTAACTACTTGGTTGCAGCCAATGTCAGTTACTCTGTTCACTTTTATACCCAGTTGTCTTAACGTATCATTTTACCTTACATGGTTTAAAAGAGATGAAGGATATTCTCTTGGTCTTGATCTGTAATCTAGTTGTTATGTTCACGTGCGCACACAATGATAAAATAGCCTGTTTGTTTTATATCTATTTGCCCATGATATGAATGTTGTCATACTATGTTCATCCTACTTTAAACCATGTCTCTTTATCCTTAGATGTCAACGAATGTGAGGAAATAGACAATATAGTAGGCATGCTACATGGACATATGTTCCGAAAGTGATTTTATTATGTAGTCGGCACTACAATACATGCTAATATATTACAGTAGTTCACCAAAATAAGTTATGTATAAATGTTTAACCTACTTTGTTTGTTTTTGTCTCATTAGTAACTTATCTGGTACACTAATCTACAAGTTCAAATTTTCAGGAAGCTATGGAACAAATGATTGAACAGCCACAACCACCTGAAGGTGACGAGGCTACCACAGGCATAATGTCACCTCTTGCTACAGTGCGTCAGTATCTCTCCACTAACAGTGCAAAAAGCACCTTCCTGCGTAATTCTGGGTTGGTTGTCAAGGTAACCTCGTCCAAATCGCCTACTGAACAAAATCTTCCTGCTAGACAGAGTGATATATCTGTGCTCCAGACACAAGTCCAATCCCTAATGGACGTTGTTTCGGAAACAAGAATAGCGGTTGAGAAATGTCGTCAAGATATGAATGGTTTTGAAACCAGACTATCAGACTTTCTCTTCATTGTTCAAGAGCAATGGCGGAAAAAAGGTGGAGGTCGTGATGCTCCATCAGATTCTACATCCTGAAACATTAGCACTCAGGTCAAATAATCTGTGCTTCTATACATCTGATGGTGCTTTTATCTGGAAGGACTATAAACTTTATGCCAACATGACTTTTGTTGTATGGTTGGAATTTATTTTGTTGTGATACAACATTTATGATGCTGCCATAGGCTGCAGTAATTACGACGCTATTTTTGTATAGTGTAGGTTTATCTTAGTAATGTATTCGGCCGAAAGCTTCGTAGGAGCCCAACATGCCAACATTCGTCGGGCCCATTCCAATTAGGCTAAAAACGATTACGGTCCGAAATTGGCATGTAGCCCACTAAAAATATCGGGGCCAAAATCAGCATAAGCTTTTATATTTTTCTGCTAGGCCTATGCCCATAGTGGGCCTTTAACAGGCCTAAACATAATTTGGGCCCTTAGTAAAAATAGGCCATTTACAGGTGTAAATATCTCGAGCCCATAAAAAACATGGGCCTTTAATAGACCGAAAGTGAGATTGGGCCCTGACTGTGCCACCACTGGTCTTAGTAGGCCGAAATGGTGGCCCATTTACGATGCGGATCTTTGACAGGCCGAAATTCGGACGGGCCGTAAATGCGCCTTCCTAATACACGGGCCTTTAATAGGCCGAAACTTCAGTCGGGCTAGATTATCGTCATCTTTATATAGGCCATTAATGGGCCCGATATGACGTTGGGCCACATATAGCCCATGGTTTTCGTCCGGCGTTAATAGGCCGAAAATGACAACAGGCCGAAAGTGGCCCAAATCTATAGTGGGCCTCTAATAGGCCGAATGTCAGACATGGCCGAATATGACCCAAATCCTTCACGGTCGTTTATGGGCCGAAAGTTTTGATGGCCTGTAAATGGGCCCAAATGAAGTCGGACCTTTAACAAGCCGGAAATACACCGGGCTGTAATTCGGCCCAATTACTTAGCGGACTGTTAACGGGCCAGAAGTGACCATGGGCTGTGTTGATGACAAGTTTAGGACAGGCCATTGACGGGCCGATTTGACAGAGAATGTTGGGCCTTTAGCTGGGCTGGCCCATTATGGTCTGCAGAATCTTGTGGGCCTTTAGCTGGGCCGGCCCATTATGGTCTGCAAAATCGTGTGGGCCTTTAGCTGGACCGGCCCATTATGGTCTGCTAAATTTTGTGGGCCTTTAGCTGGGCCGGCCCATTATGGTCCGCTAAATCTTATGGGCCGGCCTTTGGTTTGGCCGGCCCATTTAAACTTTGTGGGCCACTTTTGGGCCGGTCCACGTGTCAACATATCATAGGCCCATCTCGACCGTTGGATGAGTGATATCTGTGCCAACGCGGAGCTGACGCGTGGATCCATCAGCCAATGAGAACTTTACACGTGGAAAATCGGCATTGGTCGTGGCTGTTAGCGGGTTATCGAATCCACAAAACGGACCCGATAGGTTAACGGTGTCCCTTATGGTGGATGCCACATGTCGGTCACCCTTGACGAAAGCACTTCTGTGACGCGCGATTTATCGTCATGGAAGTGGACACTTCTGTGATGATAATTTTGGTAATGTCATGGAACACTTCTACGACAGCACAGGTATGACTATCTTGATTCTGTCATAAAATCGTCATGGATGTACATGCATGACAGAAAACATGACCTACTGTGACAAACACGTATCATCACGGAAGTGTTTTTTTTGTAGTGTTATGCCCTGGAAGACGGACGACAAGCCTACATCATCAACAACTCCACCTTCTTCACCAGCAAAAGAGAAATAATCACATGGGTATGGGCACTCCCCTTGGCAACTGCCAAGCTTGGGGGAGGTGCCCCGGTATCGTATCACCATCACACTACTATCTTTACCGTTT
The DNA here is from genome assembly GCA_963921465.1 of Triticum timopheevii. NCBI lineage: Eukaryota > Viridiplantae > Streptophyta > Magnoliopsida > Poales > Poaceae > Triticum > Triticum timopheevii. The sequence goes on along the minus strand of OY997264.1, from coordinate 49,139,533 downwards.
TGCTTAGTTCGATCCTTTTGGTAGTATCTTGATCTAGTAGAATAAAGCTTTGGTATGATTTAGTTTTGAGTTTTGCCTTATGATCCCTCTATGTAATCGAGTCCATGAGCTATATATAATAAAGATTAGTGTTGAGTCACGGGCTTTGCTATCTTACTATGATATTGAGGGAATAAAAATAAAAAAAGAAATAAATAGATCATATTGACCTTATGGAGAGTAATGACTTCACATATAAAGAGTATGATGAATAAAAGTTGTTGAGAGTTGGCAAACATAGTTTTGGTCATCGTTGCAATTAATAGGAAGTAATAGAGAAAAAGAGGTTTTCACATATAAATATACTATCTTGGACATCTTTTATGATTGTGAGTACTCATTAAAATATGACATGCTAGAGGGTTGACGCATAATGGGTTATGTTTTATCATATCCGAATTAAAGTATATTGTCATGGATCATCCAACATGTTGGGCTTGCCTTTCCCCCTCATGCTAGCCAAATTCCTTGCACAAAGTAGAGATACTACTTGTGCTTCCAAACATCCTTGAAGCCAGTTTTGCCATGAGAGTCCACCATATCTACCTATGGACTGAGTAAGATCCTTCAAGTAAGTTGTCATGTTGCATGCAATAAAAATTGCTCTATAAATATGTATGACCTATTAGTGTGGATAAAATAATCTTTATACGATCTTGTGATATGGAAGCAATAAAAGCGACAGACTGCATAATAAAGGTTCATATCACAAGTGGCAATATAAAGTGACGTTCTTTTGCATTAAGATTTCGTGCATCCAACCATAAAAGCACATGACAACCTCTGCTTCCCTCTGCGAAGGTTCTATCTTTTACTTATGCCTTTTACATTATGCAAGAGTCATGGTGATCTTCACCTTTTCTTTTTATATTTTATCCTTTGGCAAGCACTTTGTGTTGGAAAGATCCTGATATATACACAACTAGGAAAAACCTTACCATTAGTGTGGGTTTTTGGACTACTAGTAGCGTAGGTTCCCACGCTACTGCTATGACGCTACAGCTATTTTTTAGCAGTAGCCTGTGTTTTATCCCACGCTACAGATAAACAGACATACCAGTAGCGCTGGTGCCCCACGCTACTAGTATTCCACACCCACGCTACTAGTAAAGGAATAGCAGTAGCGCTTCTATGATACACCCACGCTATAGAAACAAATTAGGATTTAAAAAAAAAGTCTACCTATTTCAGTTTAGACATGCATTTTCAGTCAATCATCAATCATACATATCTGATGTAGATAATTAACACATGCACACATGCATGCACACGCACGCGCGCGCGCGCGCACACACACACACACAATATATGCCACGCGTATAGGTCGTCGGCATCGGCGCCTCCACAAGCCCGTGTTGATGGTGTTGATGTCGTCGTCGTCGTCGCCACCGCAGCACCGTGACGATGATGTCATCATCGTCGCCGCCGCAGCCCCATGTCGATGTCGATGTCGTCGTCGCCGCCGCAGCCCCGTGTCAATGTCGAATCCACCCCCGCCTCCGCCTTTCCCTCCTCCCTCCTCCCTCCTGCAGCTCACGCCAATACTGCTATTTGGCACACCAGCAAATCCACTTACAGTATCGGTAGAATCACATGACATCCGACGGCAGAGTTGAAAATTAGAGCGATGTTAGTACAAAAGTAAGACATCTCTAGAACTAGATACCAGGTAGCCAATTTCCTAAGAGTTCATAATATCACACTGTCCCAGAACAAATACTTACAGTCAATTGAACTGCACTGCGAGCTCACTGAATTCATCGTCTTCACACTTTGTATTTCCACATGTTGATTGCATAGAAACTGCGTAAGAGTGTCAAGCCGTCTTACAAAAGAAACATTCAGCACTTGTTATCCACTATATGCATGCATGTGCAATGAACCATGTCTTATGATCAGGATTCGGGCATACTGCAATTTGGCACACCAGGAACTTCACTTTTAGTATCAGTAGAATCCGCTGTTACAGTGTTAGTACAGAAGTAAGACATCCGCTGAGAACTTGGTTCTTCTTCAAACGGCATCCGGCTGCAGAGTTAAAACTTAGAGCAATGTTAGTACAGAAGCAAGGCATCTCTAGAAGTAGATACCAGGTAGCTAACTTCCTGAAAGTTCATAATATTACATTGTCCCGGACCAAGTACTTGCAGTCAACTGAAGGAATAATCACGGAAAACACATTTGCCAAAAGTGAGATGGTGTGTAAAAAGGTACTCGTGCATAAAATAAAAATAGTTTGGACTACAAGAAAACTGAAAAATGGCAATATCAGGTTGGATGTCTGACAATAAATATATTTATTTTTGCCTCTATATCCAACTTCTCACCAACTATATGATAACTTAATACAAATGAAGTTGCACCATAACACATAACCGTTGTAAAAGGGGGAGGGAAACTTTACCAGGTTTCTGCTTTTTAGAGGAAGAAGTAATTAGATCATTGACTTTCATTTCAGCAGCTACAGTCTCAGTTGATTCTCTAAGCTGTCTACTAGTTGATTAAATGAAAAAGTTTTCATTTAGTTTTAACTAAAGAAAAAGATTCATTTAGAAACTACCCCTATTTCAATACAACTACACAAAACTGCTGGAGTAAAAGCAACAGCAGCATCACATTAAGAAACTAGTCCTATTTCAATGTGAATTAGGTAGTACAACAACAACATCACATTAAGAATAGTGAACAAATTTATTCAACCTACTCCTGACTTGCACAACTACTCCAACTACTCCTGATCGAGCAGCTTCATCACAGTAGTTTTACAGAACTGAATTTCAGTACAACTACTCTAGCAAGACAAAAGCAAAATGGAGTAGTTCAACTACACAAAACTTACCCTGTTAAACTCTTTGATTTTGATTTTTACTAGTAGTTCTTTGAATTTCATTTACAAAACTTGCCATGCTTGATTTTAAAAATGGAGTTTACCAGTACAAACTCTTTGATTTTGATTTATGTACTGCTCAACTATGTTGGTTTTGAGGCTGTGATCTACACTCTCGATGTCTGAAATACGCAAGGCCGCAGCAAGAACAAAGCTCACTTCTGGCCAATTCAGTTGACAGGCAGAACAACTAAACTGGACTTATTTAGCTACTGAAGAAATAAGCAGTGACTGAATCAACTGAACTGAACTTGCTTAGCTACTGAAAATAGCAAGCAGTGACTGAAACTGCACATACAAGTTCTATTGTTGGCACTCCCTGTTTCTTGGCCAGCTGAAGAAAGAAAACAAGCAACGAAATTCAGAGTTTACCATGGCTCGTAAGCAAGAAATCAGGGCATGAGAGGGATCAGAGGAGGGGCTTACCATCAGCTCTTCCGGAGTGGAATAGAGGTAGCCGGGCGAGGCAGCGCTTGCTGAGGTGGTCTTTGTGTAACGGTCAGATGGTCGATGCAGATGCCTAGGTCACCGGGCGCGGCGCATTCCGGTTCCTTGGCCTACTAAAGCAGCCGGAGGCAGGCCCCGACGGCGCGTGCTTCGAGCTCAATGAGAGCAACGTTGTGTGGCCGACATCTGATAGGCATAGATAACTAGAATGTCAATCAGCAGCATCGAGCCAACAATGATGAAAGAAATGTTCCAGCTCCTTCCTAGGGAACTATAATTTATGGCAGAAAAAGGTTAGATAATCTGTCACATAACCACTATGAGATTCAAGTAATTACGCCATTTATTGTTCTAAGCAGAATAAACAAAGTACATATACTGAGCTAAAGCTTTCCCGTTCGAACTGAGTAACCACACACTCTTACTGTTAATACAACTATACAGCTAAAGGCCCCTATTGTTTGTTCATCCACAAATTACTTGCTGCATACCTGAAGGAGGTCAAAGTAAACAACCATGAATTTCACAAGTTCAAGTAATTTCCTGTCTCTGAATCCTGGCTCTTGGTCTGTACATTCGATTTTAGTCTAGCGGAAAGAAGTATGAATGGATTATTGTGACCAAAATAGACTGTAGCATGAAATCACAACCCGCCACACACTAGCTAGAGGCAGCAAAAAATTGACTAGTTACACAGAACCGCACGGAAGGACGAGTTTGCTTGCACTGACTCACAGCATGGGACGGCGGTGCGGTCAACGATTTTCTTAAGCATCTGGAAGACGAGCTTGGTGTCAACGAGGAAGCACATGTTGGCCTCAAGGTTAGGCGCTGCTCGTTGGCCGGCGGCCGACCTGGGCACTCGGCAGCAAGAACACAGGGGCGCCCAAAACCCTAGCCGCGGGCAAGGGTGCAAGCCTCGTGGCACGGATCTGGACAGGGGGGAGGGGCGGGGCTTGGGGAGCTTGGGGCCGTGTTGCACGCGGCCAGAGCTCGCCCGAACCGGCCGGCATGGGTGGCGGCGGCGGCGGCGAGGAGATCGAGCGGTGGGGGAGAGGTGTTCGACCAAGAGGGGTGGGGGTGAGATTCGTCAGAGAGAGTTTTTTAGATGGTGCGGCGGTGGACACACTCACTAGTAGCGTGGGTGTCTCATCTACGCTTTAACTATTCATTTAGCAGTAGCATTGGTTAGACGATAAACACTGCTAATATTTTTTTATCGGGTGGTGTAGTGTGACAAATTTACCAGTAGTGTGCCCTCTAAAAACCCACGTTGCTGCTAAGTACTACCAGTAGCGCGCTTTATAACAAGAGCTACTGGTAATTATCAGTAGCGTGGGCTCCAAAACAGATGCTACTAGTAAACTTCTATGTATAAGCATTTTCCTAGTAGTGATATATATATATATATATATATATATATATATATATATATATATATATATATATATATATATATATATATCGAATTGGATGTAAGTTAGCATGCACTCTTATTGTTGACATTACCCTTGAGGTAAGAGGTTGGGAGGCAACACTATAAGCCCCTATCTTTCTCTGTGTCCGATTAAAACTCCATAACGACAAGTATCGTGTGAGTGTTAGCAATAAACACTAAATGATAGTTGAGTATGTGGACTTCCTGAAAAGCTCTTACATTGACTCTTTCCGATGTTATGATAAATTGCAATTACTTCAGTGACTGAGATTATAATTTGTTAGTTCTCAATGAAGTTTCTGATTCATACTTGACATTGTGAATTGATTGTTACTTTAACATAAGAAATCATATGACAAAATATATATTTGTTGCTGTTATAAGAATGATCATGATGCCCTCATGTCCGTATTTTATTTTATCGACACCTCTATCTTTAAACATGTGGACATATTTTTCGATATCGACTTCCGCTTGAGGACAAGCGAGGTCTAAGCACTACTGCAGAACCGACCTTTAGTGCCGGTTCGTAATGGCCTTTAGTACTGGTTTGCCAACTGGTACTAAAGAGTGGGGACTAAAGGCCCCCCCATTTAGTACCGGTTCGTCACGAACCGGCGATAAAGTGACACCACGTGGCACGAGCCAGACCCGTGTGCGTGTAGGACATTAGTATCGGTTGGTAACACCAACCGATACTAAATGTTTGGGGGGGGGGGGGGGGGGTTGGCTTTATTTTCCATTCAATTTTTTTGTTTGCTGGTATTTCATGATACTACAAATTATACACGTTATGCATATATATAAATAGATTTTCTCGTACGTAGAATCGCGCATATATATATATATATATATATATATATATATATATATATATATATATATATATATATATATATATATATATATGTATATATCATCGAATGTGTCACATCCCTAGCTTCCGACAGTGCACTAGGCTTACTTCATGTGTGCATCATGTTTAAACTTTTAAAGAAAATTGAAATGGGGATTGCCTAAACCCTTGCATCAAAGGAAATCACTAGGTTCAACTAAAATATTCTCAGTGAATCCAAATGGCTTTCAAAAATGTTCATATTTTCTGGAAAATGCTGGAAGCAGTAGCCAGAGGTGATGCACATTTTTCCATGACATATTTGGGCTCTGAATTAAATCATACTCTATTTGAATTTGGACATTTAAATTCTATAAAATGGTTAAAATGTCCAAATAATCCTAAACTGAAATGTTCCATGTTGAATATATTCCAAACAGTGGCCATGAGCAGTTTGGTGATTTTTGAGTGTGCCTAAGTATTTTTAATAAAGCCCAACATTTACAGAAGAAATAGAAAACAGAAAACTAAATAGAAAAGAGTAGGGAGAGAAAGTTACCTGGACCTACCTGCTGTGCAGCCCACCTGGCCAGTCCACCTGCGCGGCCCGTTACTGTGCAGCCCAGCTGCCAGTCATCTTCCTCACCCTCGCCCCGAAGCAGCTACGTGCTGGACGCACGCGCGTCGACACCGGCCACCTCCTGCTTCGCGTTGGAGGCCTCTCCTTCGTCCTAATCTGCCTCTCGCGATGCCACGCAGCCCTCTCGACCCTCTCTCACTCTCCCCCGACCTCGTCCCCTCCTCTGTCCCGCTCCTCTCTCCACCGAACGGAGCCGTCGCCACCGTCGCTGTTCGTCGTGGCCACCGACCTCCCCACGCCAAGCCAGCTAGCCCACGAGCACCGCCTTGCTGCGGCGCACCTCTACGCCCAGCCCCAGCTGCCGCCACCGTTGGATGCGGTGCACCTTCAGTTACCCGTAGACGCAAACCACGCGTAAAACCGAGCCCCGTAGCGAGTTTCCGGCGAACTTCCGCCGCCGATCGGGTCGTCGCCGGCCTAAGTCCGGCGATGATGACGTGGCGTTACCATTAGCGGCTAATCCCTCAATTAGCACACTAACAGACAGTGACAGCGGGCCCCACCACAGGGTCAAACCCCAGTCAGCACTAGTTTTGACCGTGGTTTAGTTCCTGGGTCAATGACATGCGGGTCCCACCAGTTAGAGTTGACCCCGGTCAACTCGGCTGACCTGCTGATGCAGTAGTGACACAATGCTGATGTCATTAATCATTTTCTCGTTTAAAACTATTCAGGAAATTCCAGAAAATGCCCTAAACTTCTAAAAATCATATAAAATCTTTCGTAACTCCAAATTAAATAATTTATATATGAAAAATGATCAAAAAAATCCAATCTATCCATCTGTACCGTTCTCATGCATGTTAGAACAACTTGTGACTACTGTTTAGGACAAATGGAATGAATGGCATTTTAATATCCACATATGGAGTTTGAATTTGAATCTTTGATTCAAACCAACTTCATTTAATCTGTTGCTAGTTGCATTAGCCCAAACCACAGCATATTGCCATGTCATGATCATGCATCATATTGTGCATTGCATTGATTGTGTTTCTTCTTTGTTTGTCGGTGCTTGTCCCCTCTCGGTAGACGATGTTCCGACGTTGTGATCATTGACACTGATGAAGACTCAATGCTATCTTCAGAAGTGCCAGGCAAGCAAAACCCCCTTGTTCATTCCGATACAATCCCACTCTCTCGCTCCTGCTCTCTTTTACTGCATTAGGACAACAACGATTCAACTGTTACTTGCTGCGGTAGCTGAACTCCTTTATCCTTTGCATGACCTGTCATTCCACAGTAAATAGATGAAACCCACTAGCATGAGTAGGAGTTGTTTGAGCCCTGTTGTGCCTACTCATTCTTGCTTGTTTGTCATGCCTGCTACTGCTTAGAGTTGAGTCAGGTCTGATTCATCGGGGGAAATCAGAGGTGTGTGAACATGTCCTACTGTGTGTGAGCTAAGTGTGTGAACACGATTTGGTAAAGGTAGCGGTGAGAGGCCATGTAGGAGTACATGGTGGGTTGTCTCATTGCAGCCGTCCTCAGGAACTGAGTTGTGTGTTTGTGATCCATGATTCAGCTACTACCACGCATTGGGCCCGAAACCAATGGACCCTCTCGGCTTCTTATTCACCCTAGTCCTCTGTCCAGGAGTTGCAAGTAGTTTCTGGTGTTTGTAGCCTACTGGAGGCCGTGGACAGCGCTGACCATAGGGGTGGGCTGTGATGCGGTAGGTATGTGGCATGGTGTACTGAGCGCCCGTTTGGTGTCTCGGGAACCCTGTTCACATCGTTTGGGGCTGTGAGCGAAACCCCGGCCGGATCTCCTCATGGATGGAACCCGAATAGGCGATAAACCTGGACTAGAGACTTGAGTGTTTAGGTAGGCCGTGGCCGACACCCACGTTGGGCTTCTGCTTGAAGGTTGCCGAGTACATGTCGTATAAACGGCGGTAAGTGGTGAGAGCGTGTGTGAAGAAGTACACCCCTGCAGGGTTAACATCATCTATTCGAATAGCCGTGTCCGCGGTAAAGGACTTCTGGGTTGCCTATACAGTTCATAGACAAGTGAAAGTGGATACTTTAAAATGCGCAAGATAAGCGTGAGTGCTATGGATGGCGCTCTCGTAGGGAGACGGGAGTAGATCCATAGTGGTGTATTGGTTGGTGAATATGTGGAATCGTGTGCGCCACCTCAAAGAGTTACTTGCAGTCGTAGTTTAGGTTAGCCACCGAGTCAAAGCTGGCTTGCTGCAGTTAAACTCCACCACCCCCTTTGTTGATAATGATGCATATGTAGCTAGTTCTGATGTAAGTCTTGCTGGGTACATTTGTACTCACGTTTGCCTATTTTATGTTTTTGCAGAGAGACTTCAGTCTCACTAGTAGTTCCGCGTGGACTTCGACGTTTAGCTTGTTACCTCAGCTACGATCTTGTGCCCTCGGCAGGATCTGGTAGACAGTCAGGCTTCTAAGCCTTTTCCATTTGTAGATGTCTGTACTCAGACATGATAGCTTCCGTTTGTGTTTTGACTTGTATGCTCTGAATGCTGGGTCGAGAGACCCATGTTTGTAACATCTCGCTCCTCGGAGCCTATTGAATAAAATACTGGAGTCGTAGAGTCATGTTGTGATGCCATGTTGTATTTGCACATATCGAGCATATTGTGTGTATGAAATTGAAATGCTTGGTATGTGTGGGATCTGACTATCTAGTTGTTTATCCTTAGTAGCCTCTCTTACCGGGAAATGTCTCCTAGTGCTTCCACCGAGCCATGGTAGCTTGCTACTGCTCCGGAACACTTAGGCTGGCCGACATGTGTCCTTCTTCGTTCCTGTGTCTGTCCCTTCGGGGAAATGTCATGCGATGAATACCGGAGTCCTGTTAGCCCGCTACAGCCCGGTTCACCGGAGTCCTGCTAAGCCCAGTGCTATAGCCTGGATTCACTCGCTGATGACCAACACGTTCGATGCTGGGTCATGGATGCTTGTCCCTGTAAGTTTGTGCCACTTTGGGTTTGCGACTAGCCATGTCAGCCCGGGCTCCTTATCATATGGATGCTAGCGACACTATCATATACGTGTGCTAAAAGGCGAAAATGGTCCCGAGAAAAGGTAAGGCGACATCCGTGGGAATACTGTGCGTGAGGCCGCAAAGTGAGATGAGGTGTTACATGCTAGATCGATGTGGCATTGAGTCCGGGTCCTGACAGAATGTCTCATAACCAACACCATTAATTATTCACACATACACATGTATATACATATACAATTTCTCCTACATATGTTGCCTTTGGTGCCTACGGAGCACGATGACAAGTGGTTCATGTGGGCGGTAGCGGGTAATAGTATTCTCCTTTGGGATCTATGACCTGGTCGAGCAAAAATCCGGCCATTTCCTCTTGAAGTGCTAGTATGCAGTCCGATGGTAGGAGCTTATCCCGCACCTCTCTGAACTGTTAAGGAGATCAACATGCATGTGTGTTAGTTGTGTGACTAGATATCGATAATGGTGTGAATTGTGTTCTGACAAATGTACCCAGTCCTGTCTATCAGATCTTCTCCTTTCGCAATTCATCATGCGAATGTTCTCTCAAACGTAGAATGCACACATATTATTCCCCGGTGCCTTCTTCAGGGCCTTTACGAGAATAGAATTGAATCAGATAATGATTAATCAAGCATGATAATTAATTAATGATATTGAAACAAGAATTAAAGAGAGGGTAGCTAGCTAGTACTACTTAATTACTTACCTTTGGTCGATGCCAAAACAACTTTTTTGCCCACTCGCCTGGAGTCACCTTGATGAACTTTGCCCATGCCCTGCCCGCCGACAAAGAAAATTAATAAAGGGGTTATTAAATAGTTCATATCAGGAAATGACGAACTAATAATTGGCCGAGATATAGTTAATAATGATTGAAATTACCTGCTGATTATCTCCTTCAGGAAGGTGAAGTCTTTATCTGCTTTAGTTAATGAGTCCAGTAATTCAACTTTTCCTTCCTCAACTTTAATGTCTAACAAGACCCAGTGTCAACTGCATGCGCACACGTTTGCATGTCTTAATTAAGCGGGCATGTGCATAAAATTAATCAACTACCGTAAACCGTATACACTTAATTATTAACATCTAGCTAGCTAGTAAGCAAAAACAGAATTTGTAGTACAAGACAATGTGACTCACGGGAAGTTGTAAGGAAGTAGTATATCTTCATTGCTATTGAGGCGCTTCAAGAACTCTAGCATGCTTTCCTCTACACCATCTTGATAATATTCAATCTGCCATATGTCCTCATTAATGGTATTTGGGTCAATGAACCCAACGCCATAGCGTCCAGATTTTTTCATTTCATACATCTTCATCCTGCATATAATACCACAGAAAAAGAATATAGTGAGGATAATTACATGTAATGATTGATCAAAATTATAACTACATAACTAGCTTGAGACTTAAATTACATAAAGAAATCACTTACAGACAATAGCAGCTGACGATAGACTTGTCGAGTGCATCTTGATTGTATAATTGAAATAGTTTTGGATACTCAATGGCCAGAGCTTTCTCATGGTAATAATGCTCATGCTTGACATTCACCATGAGGGACTCTCGATTGGAAATCTTGGTAATGTTCATGTACCATTGATATAATTGATACATTCTCGTTGGGAGGTCCTTGACCTTGTCTGGATGGACCAAAGGTTGGCCCCGGACATATTTCCATGCTATTTCCGATTCTCTAAGCGGAGGCATGGGCTCGATTTCGAGGAGTTGTCCAACAGGGATATTGAGCATTTGAGCCTACATTATATGATCCTCCGTTATTACCACATCGCCATGCTGGGGAACGCTAACGGTTTGCCCACAATAATATTTGGTGCGCGTACTCCTCTCATGTGTTGTTGGCACAACAAGCGGGGGGATCGCTTGCGCCGCCTGTTCTCCCAACTGGGGAACGGTTTTCCCGCATTTTTTGCCAGCTGCTTGTTGGCTCGAGCTCGAGATCGCTTCCTTCTTTAGCCATTCTCGATGTAGTTTCCTAATTTGGCGCTTATAGTCCGAGTCAACAGGCTTGGGAGCTGGTTCTCTAGCCATATGAATGAAGTGGTCAATTACTTTCTCAGGCTCTTTCTCCTTTGGCGGCCGTGCCGGTTTCGGTCCAAAATGGGCGTCCACTTGGGCTTGCACTATGGCTGCGTTTTGCTCCTTAGTCATGTCGTAAGGCCTCTGAGGAAGAGGAGAGAGGCTTGGACCATATTTATATCGCTTGTCTCTGCCTGTACTTCCTGAGCTACCTTGACTCGTACCGCTACGCACCAAAGCTGCGGCATGTCTCTTCTGTGATTGCTGAGACGGCGGAGACGGCTGACATGGCTGAGTTGGACCAGGAGAAGTGGCCTGACACGATGCCGGACTTGAAACCGAAGTAGTGGCATGACGTTGTGCCGGACTTGAAACCGGAGGAGTCAGCTCACGCGTTCGGGGACTTGGAGGAGGTGGCGGACTTCGAGGAGGAGTCGCCTCACGCATTCGTGGACTTGGAGGAGCGGGAGTTTGCTGACTCGATGGCGGACTTCGAGGAGGAGTCGGCAGACGACGCGGTGTCGGTGGACTTCAAAAGATGATGCAATATTTTCTCCATAGGATGATACGATGTATGGACTCTCCTAGTGTGCGCTCGTCTTTACCTCCAGGAATGTGAAGCTGTAGCCCCGAATATGGGTCCACCACTTCATCAACCATGACACGAGCATAGCCCTCTTGAATCGGGATGCAATGGAAGGTTGCTTCGGGGGTAACTGGAAAAGCAACGCCGTCCGCCACCTTCATGGATATGTTCTTCATTCTGGAGTGTAGCTCACAGTTAGTGTTCTCTATGATGTCATCCACAGGGTATGTATCCAGCAGTGTCTCGCCCGGGGCAGAACCAACACTACTTCTCGGCATGGATGGGATGGTGCTATCCAATGTTGGACGATCATCCGCTTGCTGCTGCCGCTGCTGAGACCCCCTTTCCTGGCTAAGTGAGTCGATCTGCTGCTGCTGCGACTGGATTTTGAGTGCCAGGTCCGCGTGCCTTGCTTCTAGGCCTTGAAGGCGTTCTGCGTCCTGCTTCCTCTGCTCCTCCTCCAGCTTCCTTTTCTTCTCCTCCACCATTTTCCTTCTTGCACGGGTCCTGTAGTCCTCGTTCCATTCTGAAAAGCCCTCATACCAGGGAATAACGCCCTTCCCTCGTGTTCTTCCCGGGTGTTCAAGATTTCCCAGGGCGCGCGTAAGCTCGTCGTTCTCTCTGTTGGGCGTGAACACCCCCCTTCAAGCTTCTTCTATTGCGTCAATTATCTTTTGTTTGGCTCCTTTTAGATTTTCCTTCCGCGAAACTTCGCCTGTCTTCGGGTCCAACGCCCCCCATGCGCATAGAACCAAGTTCTGCACCTGGGGGCTAGTTTCTAGTAACCGGAGTGACCCCTGCAGCCTCCATCTCTTTCTCATACTTATCCCACTTAGACAATCCCACCGCGTAGCCACCTGGACCCAACCTATGGAATTGCGTCTTTTCTGCGGCATTTGCCCTGTTTTTCATCGATCGTTCCTTAGATAATTGTGAATCCTTGAAGGTCACGAAATCGTCCCAGTTTTCTCTTTGCTTCTCCAGTGTTCCCGTGAAATCTGGAGTCTTCCTTTCATTAGCAAGGTAGTTGGCCCATATAGTTTTCTTGTGGGTGTTGAATGCAATTGCCATCTTCTTAAGAGTTGCGGCCTTGACTTTCTCCACATCTGCTTCAGTGAAATGATCTGGTACGGTGAAATGTTCCATCAGAGATTTCAAAAGGTCTTTTTTGGCTCTGTCGTCGACCCAACTAACACCTGGACGTTTAGTATTTGGCTCTTTCCATTCTTGAATGGAGATCGGGAGTTTGTCCTTCACAAGAACTCCACACTAACGAGTCCACTTGTCCACAACGTTCTTAGGCGTGAGGGGTTCGCCACTAAGTTTGGTGGATTTGATGTGGTACTTTACACGATCCTTCAACAATCTGCCCAGGCCTCGCTTTGTCTTGCTGTCTGTAGAAGCAGATTTGCTCGATCCGGAGGGCTGAAAGAAGAAAGATCGATTCGTTAATATATCTTCAATAAAAATACATGTGATGATCACAATGATGCATGCTTATATAAATATACCTCGCCGGTAGTCTTTGTTATTTGAAGATCATCATTGTCTGTGTCATCACAAACATTGTCTATGTCATCATAATCATAATCATAGTTCATGACTTCATCAGCTCGGTCGTCGAGATCGAATATCTTTTAGTCACCCACTCTGGTATTGTTCAGATATTGGGAGCCGTCATCTGCTCCATTCAGATCATCTAGCCTGTGAGGGCTGCGTATGATGTCGAACAATTCCTCTTCTCTCTCTCTGCCGGTATTGTCCGCCATAGCTTTTACTTTACTAATACAGAAGAAATATAAAACAATTTAGTATTCAAATTACAATGCATGGATGCAATTAATGAATAAGGAAAAACTGAATCTCGAATACATCGTCTCGAATATATAATCTCGAATACATCATCGTCTTAATATATATAATCTCGAATACATCGTCTCGAATATTATATATCGAATACATCACTGGCTAGGTACCTAATAAAGATCGAGTACTACAAAAGAATCTAGGGCGCCACTCGCGGTTCCTGGGGCGCGGACGGTGCACATCCAAAGAGAAGTAACCATCACAGGATCATATCTCCGGTCATCTGCCCAAAGAACCCGCCAAGTAGTGGAGAACCTGACCTCGTCCATACCAGCCATGTAGCGATGGACGTGCTCATCTTCCTCCCTAACACGGCGACGCACCACCTCCGGCGGCACTAATAGAAAAAGGGTCAAACGTGAAGCACATTAGTGCCGGTTTGATTTTGGCCCGGTACTAATGGTACCATTAGTGCCGGTTCGAACAGATTTGCATTAATGCCGGTTCGTGTTGAACCTTTAGTAACGGTTCGTGGCACGAACCGGTACTAAAGGGGTGGTGGCAGGCTGGCGTCAGGCCGGGGCCCCACGATCACCTTTAGTACCGCTTCGTGGCACGAACCGGTACTAAAGGGGTCTGACCTATAGTACCGGTTTGTGACACAAACCGACACTATAGGGCAATTTTCAAACTCTACCCCCCTGTGTCGCCATTTCAGTTCTGAAAAAATCAAAAGAAAATGATAAAAACTTCAAAAAATAAAATCCTTCGAGAGGTAGTTATATTACTACATTTACTAGTTAGGAAAATTTGAAAACTACAATTTGGACATGTTTTGCAAAAAGTGTAGGGAAAATGTAAAACGGCTATAACTTTTGCATACGATGTCAGAAAAAACGTATAATATATCAAAAAATTCAGCACAAAAATCCGCATCTGATGGAGACCGCCTATGGCCTGTTTGGTATTTTTTAGAATCCTCAAATTCCAAAAGGAAAAAAAGATACGGTTAAATTTCAGTTTTTTTTAAAAAAAATTGGTTAAATCTGGTCAAACTACTTATTCAAGAAGTATTAATGTTACTACATAATTATTCAAGAATATTAGTGTTACTAAATAATTATTTCAATTTTTTGAATTTTGGTCAAATCTGGTCAAACTATGGTCAAACTATGGTCAAACTATGGTCAAACTTATTCAAGAATTATTAGCGTTACTAAATAATTACTATTTTTTTAGAATAATGGTTTCAAACTCAAACGGTGAAATGTGTGACTTCATGCTCAAGCTAAACTCCTGAGGGTTAATAGGATTGACATCTTACTATTATCAGGAAAACAACAAGTGCAGACTCGGAAGCGAAGGAGAATAGAACCCGAAAGTTAAGCGTGCTCGGGCTAGAGTAGTGAGAGGGATGTGTGACCGGTCGGGAAGTTAGATGATTTGGAATGCGTGGTCCACACTTGAGCAGTTAAGAGAGGTGATTAGAGACTAAATCATCAAATAATTCAGAAAAATTAAAAAAAAAATCCAAAATTTTCAAAAAAATAAATAAAAAAAAACCTTTAACCAGGGCACGAGCTCACGCCACGTGGTGGCACTTTAGCGCCGGTTCGTGCCGAACCGGTACTAAAGGGGGGGGCTTTAGTGCCCACCCTTTAGTGCCGGTTATGGAACCGGCACTAAAGGCCCTTACGAACCAGCGCTAAAGCTCCGTTTTCTACTAGTGCGGGGCCGGCTGCCTCTGCACCGAATGTGGCCCACGCGAACGCCACCAAAGAAGATCAGGGTCGACGACGGGACCCAAGGTCGGGTTCCTCACCAGTGCCAGCCCGGCGGAGCCCAGTCCCGGACATGGGTCCTCTGAAGCAGGACGTCGTCGCGAACGGGTCGACGGCGAGGATGCGGGCCGGGCATATCGTCGAGAACAAATACTATATGCCCGCAAAAAGTAACATTTTTAAATGATTGGATTGTGATAACTAAAATTCTATATATATGCAAATTCTAACAATTTGACATTAATCTAATTCATCTAACTAAAACAAATTCTAAAATTTCCTAATTATATAACTAACATTTCTATAACAATTCTAATATTTATATAACTAAAAAACAGAAAAATTGCTAACAGTTCTATAAATATTTCTATGACTAAAAAACAGAAAACATTTATAACATTTCTATATAACTAACATTTCTAATATTTATATTACTAAAAACAGAAAAATTGCTAACATTTCTATAAATATTTCTATAACTAAAAAACAGAAAAAATTATAACATTTCTATATAACTAACATTTCTAATATTTATATAACTAAATAACAGAATAATTTCTAACATTTCTATAACTAAAAAACAGAAAAATTTATAACAAACAAACTAATGTGTGTGTGTGTGTGTTTGTGTGTGTAGTGTGTGTGTGTGTGTGTGTGTGTGTGTGTGTGTGTGTGTGTAGTGTGTGTGTGTGGACATGGCGGCCGGGGCAAGCCCATTGGCGAGGCGACGACGAGCCGACGGGATGGGGCGGCGACGACGGGGCGACGGGACGGGGCGCGGCGACGGGGCGGCCGGGGCGCGGCGACGGGGACGACCGGGACGGGGACGGCCGGGGCGGTGACGTTGACGAGGGCGGCGAGGAGGTGCGGGGACGGCCGGGGTCGGCGACGAGGGGCAGGGGCGGCGACGTCGACGGGGACGGCATCGATCGGGGCAGGACGGCGCGAGGGAGGGAGGAAACAGAGGGAAAAGTGAATTTTTTTTCAACTGGTGTATATATAGGATGGACCTTTAATATTGGTTGGAGCCACCAACCGGTACTAAAGGTCTGTTTTGGCCAGGCCAAGCGGCGGGAAGCGCACCCCCTTTAGTACCGGGTTCTGGCTCCAACCGGTACTAAAGGGGGGGTCTTTAGTATCGGTTGGAGCCACGACCCGGTACTAAAGGGGGTGCGCTGGCTCTAGGCGGTGCGCAAGTTTAGTCCCACCTTGCTAGCCGAGGGGCTACCACACTGGTTTATAAGCCCCAGTGCGGTAGCTCTCTCAAGCTTCTCTCCTAAGAAGGCCTACTTGGCCTACCTGTCCTCTTCTGCCTAGTGGGCCTACTGGGCCTTTGCGGGCCTGCATCCTGGCCAAACAAAAGATTGTGTTCCTAGTCGTATGCAGGCCGCTTTGGCCCAGTAGGCGGGCTTTTTTAGTTTCTTAATTTTTTTTCACTTTATTTATTTTTGTTTTATTTATTTTTGAGTTGTTTTTTTGCTGTATTTAGAGTTTCTTTGTGAATATTTTTGATTTAGGTACAAAAAATTACAAACTTTCTGTTAGTGCCGGTAGTTTTCAAATTTGAATAGTTTAAATTTTGAATTATTTGAAATTTGTGTGAATCACTAGTTTGTGAATAACTTAACTTTGAAAAAAGTTTTTTCAGTGATTCTTTTTTTTATGTTTAATATTAGTGTGTTTTATCATTATATTCAATTTGGTAATGCTTAGGTTATTTAAAAAATGAAATGCCTTTGTAATAGTTGAGTTTTCGTCGGAAACCCTGATACTTCGAAAGAGATTGTCCATTTTATACACGAAGTGCATCCAATTTTTGCCGTAACCCTCTCTACTTTTTTGCACATGCTATTTGTATGAAATTATGATACCATGCCAACTTTCAACCTTTTCTGAGTTCATTTGAAATGCTTTTCAATTTCAGGGTCATTTAGCTGGAAAAAATCAGTAAATGCATGAAAAGAATTTGTTTGCACATAAAATTTCTTCGCGTTTCAAATGCCAAAACACATAACTACCCTAACTATTACAGACATTCCCACCTGGGTGTGAAACACAGAAGAAAGTGATGATAGTGAAGCCGATCACATCCCAGATCTTTGGGTGTGAAACTTTTTCTTTGCGTGTGTCCCTTTGCGCCGTAGCCATGGAAAATCTTCATCATTTAACTGGATGCTCGGGTCAATATTCACTGTGAATGGAGCAATTTCATCAAACTTTTCATAATCTTCTGACATGTCTGTCTTGTCATCCACTCCCATGATGTTTCTTGTTCCTGAAAGAACTATGTGGCGCTTTGGCTCGTCGTATGATCCATTCGCTTCCTTATCTTTTCTTTTTCTCGGCCTGGTAGACATGTCTTTCACATAAAAAACCTGCGCCACATCATTGGCTAGGACGAATGGTTCGTCTGCATACGCAAGATTGTTGAGATCCACTGTTGTCATTCCGTACTGCGGGTCTTCCGTTACCCCGCCTCGTGTCATATTGACCCATTTGCACCGAAACAAAGGGACCTTCAAATCACCTCCATAGTTAAGTTTCCATATGTCCTCTATGTAACCATAATATGTTTCCTTTCCCGTGTTGGTTGTTGCATCAAAGCGGACACCACTGTTTTGGTTGGTGCTCTTCTTATCTTGGGCGATCGTGTAAAATGTATTCCCATTTATCGGGTACCCTTTGAAAGTTATTATATTCGAAGATGGTAACTGGGACAGTGAGTACATGTCATTTTGAATATCGCCATCATTCACGGCACGTTTCTGCAACCAACCAGCGAAAGTCCTCATTTGTTCGCATGTAATCCAGTCGTCAGACTTCTCCGGGTGTTTGGACTGTAGAAAATTCTTGTGTTCCTCCATATACGGAGCCACCAAGGCGGAATTCTGTAGAACTGTGTAGTGTGCTTCAGTGAGAGAATGCCCGTCCATACATATTATTTGCTACCCTCCTAGCGTGCCGTTTCCTTCTAGTCTGCCCTTATGTCGCGATTCAGGAACACCAATCGGCTTAAGGTCAGGAATAAAGTCAATACAAAACTCAATGACCTCCTAATTTTCATGGCCCTTCGAGATGCTTCCTTCTGGACTAGCACGGTTATGAACATATTTCTTCAAGACTCCCATGAACCTTTCAAAGGGGAACATATTTTGTAGAAATACAGGACCCAAAACGTTAATCTCTTCGCAAAGGTGAACTAGGACGTGCGTCGTGATGTTGAAGAAGGATGGTGGGAACACCAACTCAAAACTGACAAGACGTGCGTCATGACATTGCACCATATTTATTATTCCCTTTAGGTTCATGCTGGAACTTTTTCTCTGCCTTATTTATTATTCCCTTTAGGTCCCGTGGCAGTCATGAGACTTTAGGTTCTAGAACTTTTTCTCTGCCATATTTATTATTCCCTTTATATTCGACGAGAAGCCAGACGGTACCTTCATGTTGAGCAGGCATTCGAAGAAGATTTCTTTCTCTTCTTCGGTAAGAGCGTAGCTGGCCTGACCTTGATGTATGCCGTCTTTTCCGTGCATACGTTGCTAGTCCTCTCGTGCCTCTGGTGTATCTTTTGTCTTCCCATAGACGCCCAAAAAGCCAAGCAGGGCCACGCAAAGATTCTTCATCACATGCACCACGTCGATTGCGGTGCGGACCTCTAGGTCTTTCCAATATGGCAGGTCCCAAAATATAGATTTCTTCTTCCACATGGGTGCGCGTCCGTCAGCGTCCTTCGGAATAGGTTGTCCGCCAGGACCCTTTCCAAAGAATACCTTCAAATCCTTGACCATATCATGTACATCAGCACCAGTAAGGTGGCGAGGCTTTGTCCGGTGATCCGCCTCACCTTTGAAATGCTTGCCTTTCTTTCTTATGGGATGCCTTGTCAGAAGAAATCGACGATGTCCCAGGTACACATTCTTCCTACAACTATCCAGATATTACTGTCGGTATCATCCAAACAGTGCGTGCATCCGCGGTATCCCTTGTTTGTCTGTCCTGAAAGGTTACTGAGAGCAGGCCAATCATTGATGGTCACGAACAGCAACGCCTTTAGGTCAAATTCTTCCTGTCCGTGCTCATCCCACGCACGTACACATATTCCATTCCACAGCTGTAATAGTTCTTCAACTAATGGCCTTAGGTGCATAATCAATGTCGTTGCCGGGTTGCTTAGGGCCTTGGATGAGCTCTGGCATCATAATGAACTTCCGCTTCATGCACAACCAAGGAGGAAGGTTATACAAACATAGAGTCGCAGGCCACGTGCTATGGTTGCTGCTCTGCTCCCCAAAAGGATTAATGCCATCTGCGCTTAGACCAAACCATACGATCCTTGGGTCACCTGCAAACTCCTCCCAGTACTTTCTCTCAATTTTTCTCCACTGCGAACCGTCAGGGGGTACTCTTAATTTTCCGTCTTTCTTACGGTCTTCTGCGTGCCACCGCATCGCCTTCGCATGCTCTTTGTTTTGGAACAAACGTTTCAACCATGGTATTATAGGAGCATACCACATGACCTTGGCAGGAATCTTCTTCCTGGGGCGCTCGCCCTCGACATCACCAGGGTCATCGCGACTGATCTTATAATGCAATGCACCGCATATCGGGCAAGCGTTCAAATCCTCGTACTCACCGCGGTAGAGGATGCAGTCATTAGGGCATGCATGTATCTTTTGCACCTCTAACCCTAGAGGGCAGACAACCTTCTTTGCTTCATACGTATTCTCGAGCAATTCGTTGTCCTTTGGAAGGATATTCTTTATCATTACCAGCAACTTTCCAAATCCCTTGTCAGATACACCATTCTCTGCCTTCCATTGCAGCATTTCAAGTGTGCTGCCCAATTTTTTTGTCAGCTTCACAATTCGGGTAAAACAATTTCTTGTGATCCTCTAACATGCGCTACAACTTCGTCCTCTCCAGATCACTTGCGCAGTTTCTCTTTGCATCGGCAATGGCCCGACCTAGATCATCAGCGAGCTCATCTGATGCCTCTTCTTCAGCTTCTTCCCGCATTGTCGACTCAGCTTCTTCCCCCATTGTTGTATCATCGTATTCAGGGAACCCATGGCCAGGATAGCTGTTGTCGTCCTCTTCTTCTTCTTCATTGTCTTCCATCATAACCCCTATTTCTCCGTGCTTGGTCCAAACATTATAGTGGGGCATCAAACCGGACTTAAATAGGTGGACGTGAATGGTTTTTGATGTAGAGTAACTGTGACCATTCTTACAGCCATCACATGGACAAGGCATAAAACCATCCGCCCGCTTGTTTGCCTCAGCGACCTGCAGAAAAGTATGCATGCCATTAATGAACTCGGGAGAGCATCGGTCATCATACATCCATTGTCGGCTCATCTTCATTACACAACACCGAATAGACCAAATTAATACAAGTTCATACATAATGTTCATATACAACACTTAATTAAATGCAACATACAAATAACTCTCTAGCTAAAGAACTTAAATGCAACAACAAATGCGATGAAGATCACAACTAAGGTAACAATTGATCCAACAGCATAATGATACCAAGCCACACTATCAATGGCATATTTTCTAATTTTTCTAATCTTCAACCTCATTTTCTCCATCTTGATCTTGTGATCATCGACGACATCGGCAACATGCAACTCCAATTCCATCTTCTCCCCCTCAATTCTTTTCAATTTTTCTTTCAAATACTCGTTTTCTCTTTCAACTAAATTTAACCTCTCGACAATAGGGTTGGTTGGAATTTCCGGTTCACATACCTCCTAGATAAAAATATCTATGTCAACTTGATGGGCATAATTTGTCATAAAAACGAAATGCGACAACTAGTTTTAAAAGAGAATATACCACATCGGAATCATAACAAGGACGAGGGCCGACGGGGACGGATATCAAAACCATGGCACTATGTATAACAAACAACGTACGAGTAAGATAATTATACGAGTAACTATATATCCAAATCACACAAACATCAATTTGGTAATGTAAAACATTCATGAACAAGAGCCTCACCACAAGGTGGTGCCGGCGACGGGACGGTGGGAGCGATCGACAGCGGTTATGACGGAGATTTAGAAGGCACTAAGTAAACCACACCTACATATGCAAACTAAGTGTTATTTTTGACCTCAAATTGCATATAAGTTAAATACTAGCAAATATAATTCCTCCCAAATTAATCACTATACAAAGCATTGCAAGAGCTAATCTAGCAATGAGAGTTGAAAGGACAAAATTGCTAACCTTTGTGATCATTTGAATGGATGTGGGCCTTCAAATCTTGACAAATTTTGGGCAAAATTTGTGAGGAGATCGAGAGGAAGAGGGGAAGAACAGAGAGGAGAGGGGAAAGGGGAAGAACAGAATGGCTCGGGTGGACGAAGGGTTTATGTACATCGACCTTTAGTACTGGTTCGTGCCACAAACCAGTACTAAAGGTGCTGGAGGGGCCCCAGACTGACAACACCCTGCCACCACTCTCTTTAGTACCGGTTCGTGGCACGAATTGGTGCTAAAGGTTCGCCATGAACCGGTACTAATGAGAACGGCTGGCTAGCCGTTGGAACCGGCACTAATGGACACATTAGTGTCGGCTCAAAATCAAACCGACACTAATGTGTCTCATATTAGGTCCTTTTTCTACTAGTGAAGCTTGGGGGAGTTGATACGTCCATTTTGCATCATGCTTTTATATCGATATTTATTGCATTATGGGCTGTTATTTCACGTTATGTCACAATACTTATGCCTATTCTCTCTTATTTTACAAGGTTTAGATGAAGAGGGAGAATGCCGGCGGCTGGGATTCTGGGCTGGAAAACTAGCAAATATTATAGTCCTATTTTGCACAACTCCAAAAGTCTTGAAACTCCACGAAAGTCATTTTTGGAATTAATAAAATATATTGAGCGGAAGAAGTTCGAGAGGGGGGTCACCCTCTGTCCACGAGGGTGGGGGGCGTGCCCTACCCCCTGGGCGCGCCCCCTGCCTCGTGGGCCCCCTGGCAGCAATCCGGTGGCCATCTTCTGCTATATGAAGGATTTTACCCTGAAAAAAAATCATAAGCAAGCTTACGGGAGAAACTCCGCCGCCACGAGGCGGAACCTTGGCGGAACCAATCTAGGGCTCCGGTGGACCTGTTCTGCCGGGGAAACTTCCCTCCAGGAGGGGGAAATCATCACCATCGTCATCGCCAACGATCCTCTCATCGGGAGGGGGTCAATCTCCATCAACATCTTCACCAGCACCATCTCCTGTCAAACCCTAGTTCATCTCTTGTATCAAATCTTTGTACCAAAACCTCCGATTGGTACCTGTGGGTTGCTAGTAGTGTTGATTATTCCTTGTAGTTAATGCTACTTGGTTTATTTGGTGGAAGATCATATGTTCAGATCCTTAATGCATATTAATACCCCTATGATTATGAACATGAATATGCTTTGTGAGTAGTTACGTTTGTTCCTGAGGACATGGGAGAAGTCTTGCTATTAGTAGTCATGTGAATTTGGTATTCATTTGATATTTTGATGAGATGTATGTTGTCTCTCCTCTTGTGGTGTTATGTGAACATCGACTACATGACACATCATCATTATTTGGGATTAGAGGAAGGCATTGGGAAGTAATAAGTAGATGATGGGTTGCTAGAGTGACAGAAGCTTAAATCCTAGTTTATGCGTTGCTTCGTAAGGGGATGATTTGGATCCACATGTTGCATGCTATGGTTAGGTTTACCTTAATAATTCTTTTGTATTTGCAGATGCTCGCAATAGGGGGTTAATTATAAGTGGGATGCTTGTCCAAGAAAGGGCAGTACCCAAGCACCGGTCCACCCACATATCAAATTATCAAAGTAACGAACGCAAATCATATGAGCGTGATGAAAACTAGCTTGACGATAATTCCCATGTGACCTCGGGAGCGCTTTTCTCTATATAAGAACTTGTTTAGGCTTATCCTTTGCTACAAAAAGGATAGGGCCACCTTGCTGCACCTTATTTACTTTCATTTCTTGTTACCTGTTACAAATTACCTTATCACAAAACTATCTGTTACCGACAATTTCAGTGTTTGCAGAGAATACCTTACTAAAAACCGCTTGTCATTTCCTTCTGCTCCTCGTTGGGTTCGACACTCTTACTTGTCGAAAGGACTACGATTGATCCCCTACACTTGTGGGTCATCATGCCCAATCATTGAGTATCCATGGCCAGCGCAAGTGGGCGTGGAGGAACCAACACTGCTCCCAATGATTGAGCATCTGTAGCTAGTGCCAAGCATGCAGCATAATGTGGGCCCAGGAGCCAAAACCATGGATGTTGACCAAGGAGACAAGCACGTCGATACGGCTTCCCAGGATGGCCTTGAGCTGAGTGTAAATGCAGAGAGGGGACAAGATGCGGAGAGGGGACTAGCACCTGGCAGCCCCTTAAGCTCTTCCCGGGAGGGTTGTGCTGCCTCCAAGCCTGTAGGTGGGCCAGCATGGAAATCCTTGGCACACCGATAGATGAGACAAGAGATAATGCACTAACAATTCTTAATGAAGTGCAACCACAACCAAGGGAGGGCGAGAATGTGTTGGCTCAGAACTCATTGCATGGCACCCTGGATGCGACCATGTACCGCGGGGTTACAAGTAACTTGCACCTGCAAGCAAACGATCTAGAGAGCAGGCCATGCACGGAGCTGGCCATGTATGAAAGTGAGATACTTTCAGAAGTTCAAGACTCGGTTTAGCAAGGGATGACAGCTCCAGAGGAAATTGCATTCTCTAAACTTAAGGCCTTTTGCTCATGCATTATCAAGAAGTTGGCTCCCCCACTTCTGAAGGAAATCCAGGCCTCGTCCCTATACCCGGCTGTTGAGCCCTGCATGCCTAGGCACACCACACGCGCCACGAAGCGCACCGCAGGGACAGGAGCATCCAAAGTGTCGCCTGCTGAAAATATCCTTCTCCGGACACTGGGACTTGCTGCAGAGGATCTCGCGGTTGATGATCGAGTTGTGGAAGAGCTTAAGGGGCTGTTGAACTCACCGCTACGTGAGCAACACATCTACTTTAGTTGCAGCTCTGTTTGGCAAGACCTTGCCCATCGGAGGGGCTCTAGCCCCACAGGACTAGGTGGTTGTGGGAGCACATTAGGCCCCGGAGAGAGATGGAGTTTGTGGCTACTTGATCATCTATGGATCCAAGCCCATCAATCATATGCTGGAATGTGAGAGGGCTGAACAACCCGGCCAAAAGAGATGTTGTGAGAGGTTTCGTGACCACCGTTAGGGCGAATATAGCTTGTTTGCAGGAGACTAAACTTGATGTAATTGACCACTACTCAGTTATGCAATGCTTGGGGCCGTCCTTTGATGGCTATGCTTACTTTCTTCCTATTGAGACTAGGCAAGGAATCCTACTTGCTTGGGACTCTTCCATGGTGGATGTGGATCAGCTCTAGCTAGACACTTGACTTTATAATAGGCATGATACACAGTAAAGCAGGAGAACAATGGTGCTATTGGTTGTATATGCTCCGCAAGGAGATGCGCTTAGAACAACATTCTTGGAGCAGCTAAACATGCAGAGAGAGCTCTGTCCAGGGCCATGGATGGTCTTGGGCGATTTAACATGATCTTGCGAGCCTCTGAAAAACAATGCTAACCTAAACCGAAGCATGATGGGGAAGTTTAGGGCTTTCGTGGACAACAATGAGCTCAAGGAAGTGTACATGCATGGGCGGACATTCACTTGGTCAAATGAGAGGGATTCGCCCACCATGACCAAGATCGATAGAGTGCTAGTCTCAGTGGATTGGGAGTTGGCGAACCCGGATTGTCTTCTCCAAGCTTTATCTTCTGGTGTGTCTGATCACGCCCCGCTACACCTCCACACTGCAGCCATGTTTTGCCCTAAAAAGTGGTTTCGGTTTGATCTCTATTGGACAAAGCTAGAGGGCTTTGATGATGCTATGCGCGAGGCATGGGTTTGTGACGATAGCATAGTTGATCCCTTCAAGAGGCTTGACGCATTATATAGAAACACGGCAGCTGCGCTGCAAGCATGGAGTCAAAGAAAGACAAGTAACATCAAAATACTCATGGCTGTTGCAACAATGGTGATCTTTCGGTTTGACCAAGCGCAAGAGAGTGACATTCTCACGGACCAGGAATTGTGGCTTAGGCGTACCCTCAAAGTTGCTCTGCTGGGTATGGCATCTCTTGAAAGGACCATTGAGAGGCAGAGATCACGGATGAGATGGATCAGGGAGGGCGATGCAAACAGAAAAATGTTCCAAGCTTTTGCTAATGGAAGGCGAGCAAAAAAATCATACCACGCGTCAGAGTTGGAGATGTTGTGTATACGGAACAAAGTCACAAGGAAGAGGTGTTCACAGCTGCATTTCAAACCATGCTTGGGACAGATCAAGACCGGGATTTCACGATAGACTTGGAATACCTGGATGTCCAACCCATTGATCTAACCGAACTAGACGCCATGTTCACGGAGCAGGAAGATCTTGATGCTATAAATGACCTGCACCCAGACAGAGCCCTAGGTCCTGATGGTTTCATTGGAGCGTTCTATCAGAGAGCATGGCCTATCATTAAGCATGACATTATGACAGCGCTGCACAAGCTCTACGTATGTGATGGAGGAGCCTTTGCAAAGCTCAACCGAGCCTTCATTATGCTTATTCTGAAGAAAAGCGATGCCGAGGAGGTGGGAGATTTCCGCCCCATCAGCTTGACGCACAACTTTGAAAAGCTGTTCCCAAAGATGCTCACGACCAGAATAAGGAAACAGATGAAACCCCTAGTTAATGCCAATCAATCAGCATTTATCAAGGGGGGAGTGCTCCATGATAACTTACTAATGGTTAGGCATGTCGCATGGAGAATTCATGCTAGGAGAGCTCCAGGTGCGTTTCTTAAGTTGGACATCTCGAAAGATTTTGACACACTCTCCTAGCCATTCCCCTTCCAAGTGCTAAGAGCCAAAGGTTTTGGTCCAAAGTTCATTCGATGGCTGGAAATTATGCTGCAGACTGCGAGCACTAAGGTGATAGTAAATGGATGTCCCGGGAAGAGATTCTATCACAACCGAGGGTTGAGGCAGGGAGATCCAAGTTCGCCGCTACTTTTCGTCATAGCCAGCAGTAATTGGAAAGGCAACAAGTGAAGGTGTGCTCTCATCCTTCTCGGGCATTAAAGATATGCAGAGGCTATCCATTTTTGTCAATGATGTGGCCCTGTTCATTCGGCCATCTGCTTCGGACCTGGCTTGTGTGAGAGTGGTTCTCAACATTTTTGGGATCGCCTCAGGATTACGAATCAACTACAGGAAGACTTCTGCCATACTAATACGAGGAGATCAAGAAGACAAGGAGAGGGTGATAAGCTTCCTGGATTGCCAATCTAGGAATTTTCCCTACAAGTATCACGGGTTGCCGCTAGCCATAAACCAGCTCACGAGGATCGATTGGCAGCCGCTGCTAGATCAGGTTAAGCAATTCATTCCAGCATGGCAGCGAGGCCTCATTCAGAGACCAGGCAGATTAATCCTTGTTAAGAGTGTCATAGTAGCTAGGCCAATGCACCATCTTCTCGTACTGAACCCACCCCTCTGTGTGATTGAAGAAATCAATTCTTGGATGAGATCGTTCTTCTTTGCTGGAAAAGATAGAACCAATGGAGGGCAATGCCTGGTTGCATGGAGTACCATATGCAGACCAACGAAGTTTGGAGGTCTCGGCAGAAAAAATCTACAGCTGCAAGCACTAGCTCTACAAGTCCATTGGGAATGGCTACGCCGTACTGACATTGAGCGGCCATGGCATGGACTGACAAATGATATCGACGAGGAGGCGAGAGCAGTGTTTGACAGCACTGTCTAGATCTCAGCGGGAAAGGGTGACAAGGTGCTTTTTTGGACTGATCGATGGATTCAATGATTCGCAGCTACGGATATTGCACCCATGATTGTGGCAGCAGTTGATGCACGCATCAAAAATAGAAGAGCGATTCAGCAAGCAATGATAGACAATGCATGGATCCATTACATCTGAGGTGACCTATCTTTCATGGCTCACATCCAACTTATCCACCTCCAACATGTCATTGCTAACACCCAGTGAGATGTCAATACCAAGGATGCCTTCCGATGGCCATGTGAGCCATCAGATGCATACACGACCAGGTCCACGTACAAGAGGCTATGCCAGGGGCTGGTGAGATTGAGCACGGCCTCATGCACTTGGCCAAGCTGGGCGACCCTCAAGTGCAAGATCTTTGCATGGCTGGATGTGCAATATCGCATATGGACATCAGATCGCAGAGCTCGGTATGGGTTACCGGATGCGCCTTAGGCTTGCTATACGTGCCTCCAGGAAGAAGATAATGTGGATCATATCTTGAAACAATGCGTCTACGCGAGAGAAGTTTGGCACCAATGCTTTCTTATTATGCAGGTAAATGTGGAGATCCCAGACGCACTTGATACTTTTCAGGAGTGGTGTTTGAAGACAAGGAGCAACTTTCGACTGCCATACAAGCGAGGGTTTGACACTTTTGTCATTGCCGCTGCATGGTTGCTTTGGAAGCAAAGAATGCAAAAGTGTTCAACCGGGCCGAGCAAGTTAGTTCTCCTACTAGGCTAGCTCAGCAAATTGTAGATGAGATCAAAACTTGGAAGCTTCCGGGAGTGGGAGTGGTAGGTTTGAGTAGATTTGTGAGAGAGTAGTTGCATTGTCTAGTTGGAGTTGGAGTCAGTGTAACCTTGTCGATGTTTGCATCGGCGTAGGGATCTTGTAAACTTTCTACTTCCTTCTATAAAAATACGGTACGCTTTTAGCGTACTCTCGAAAAAAAATAGTTTAAACTATTGTTGCTCTGGAGTCTGGTTTGTATTTGAGAACTGCCGATGATATTATTGAACGACAGTGAGAAAGATAATGCTTAAAATAATAGTATTCTGGTAACAGAAATATCAGTTGTCCAAATAACAAATCAGTACAAACTATTCATGGTAAGATAGAAAAGTACACCGAGGTTACAAAATTGCAGAGAATGTTGTCGTCATTGATAATTCATAGGAAGAGTTTACTTTTGGTTAGACATAAATAGAGGCTTGTATTGAAATTAAAGAAACACATGCAACACTTAGAGCCCATGCCAACAAAGAAATATGAAATATCTTTTCAGAATAAATTTGAAGAAAAAAAGTAAATGAACCATCCATACATACTTTACAAATCTAGCTATACTGACCTTGGCCACAAAAAACAGAGTGGCAAAAACTGGCACACAAAATCTGTCAGATAATAGAAATTTAGAACCATCGAGGGACATAATACCACCGTGCTATGAAGAAGGAACATGGATTTTTTTGGCATAATGGGATTCTACATTTGGCTCAGCTTAATTTCTAAGCCATGAAGTTGGATGATTAATATAACAAAACAAATTTAAAATGTATTACATCACACTCAAGCTATGTATAAAAGAAACATAAAAACAGGCATGTCTCAAATCTAGCCAATGGTCTGTGTTTTACAAATCACACGAAAACAGTATGTCAGGAAAGACCTTAATACTGAATACATAAATTTCAACGCAAAGCCTATGGACAAACCCATAGCTTGGGTTGATACTGTGGAAGTAAACTCCATGCCACCCAGTGCTGTTGAGAGCTCCAGCTTGGTAAATCAAGTAAAACTGAATGCAACATACTTTAGTTTGGGCATCCACATCGCGTCCCTCTACGTCCCCGCCGGGCGACTCTGGAGGGCTCAACCGCCGCCACCTAGTCCCTCCATCGCCCTTACCCCCCTCCATCGCTGCCGATGGTCGGCGCCCGGCAAAGCCCGTGCGTGCGACGACGGTGGCAGAGGGTCTCTCCTCCCGTTCCCGGATCCACGGCGGTGTGGGCGTCCTGATCTGTGGGGTTCGGCCCTCCCGACGGTGTGGCGGATCCTGGAGGCGGCGCACTCGCGGCGGTGCACGGGTGAGTATCTGTTGGGGATCGTTGCAGAAATTAAAAAATTTCTACGCGTCACCAAGATCAATCTATGGAGTAACTAGCAACGAGAGAGAGGGGAGTGCATCTTCATACCCTTGAAGATCGCAAGTCGGAAGCGTTGCAAAAAACATGGATGAAGGAGTCGTACTCGAAAGCGATTCAGATCGCGGTGGACTCCGATCTAAGCACCGAACAACGGCACCTCCGCGTTCAACACACGTGCAGCCTGGTGACGTCTCCCGCGCCTTGATCCAGCAAGGAGGAGGGAGAGGTTGACGAAGAGGGCTCCAGCAGCAGCACGACGGCGTGGTGGTGATGGAGCGGCAGTTCTCCGGCAGGGCTTCGCCAAGCTCTTATGGAGGAGGAGATGTGTTGGGGAGGGGAGGGGTTGCGCCTTGGATGTGGAGTTGCAGCTCTCCCCTCACCCCTCTACTTATAGGGAGAAGGTTGAAGGGGGCCGACCCCCTCTAGATGAGATCTAGAGGGGGGGGGGGGCCAAGGGGAGGGGGCTTGCCACCCAAGCAAGGGGGCGCCCCCTTTAGGGTTTCACCCCTGTCGGTGTCAAAATCGGCGGATCTCAGGTAGGGGGTCCCGATATGTGCGTCAAGGCTGATAGTAACATGAAGCAAGGGACACAGATGTTTATCCAGGTTTGGGACCTCTTGATGGAGGTAAAACCCTACTTCCTACTTGATTAATATTGAAGATATGGATAGTACAAGAGTAGATCTACCACGAGATCATAGAGGCTAAACCGTAAGAGCTAGCCTATGATGGTATGATTGTAATTGTGATCGGCCTTCTAGGGACCAACCTTTCCGGTTTATATAGACACCGGGAGGGCTAGGGTTTACATGGAGTCGGTTACAAGAAAGGAAACAGAATATCCGGATCGCCAAGCTTGCCTTCCACGCAAAGGAGAGTCCCATCCGGACACGGGCCGAAGTCTTGAGTCTAGTATCTTCACGCTTCAATAGTTCGGACGTTGTACACAGTCCGGCTGTCCGTATACCCCCTAATCTAGGACTCCCTCAGTAGCCCCTGAACCAGGCTTCAATGACGATGAGTCCGGCGCACAGTATTTTTTTCGGCATTGCAAGGCGGGTTCCTCCTCCGAATACTCCAAAGTAATTATCGAACACTTGGATTGTGTCCGGATCCACAAAATGATCTTTACACACCGCTGTAGAGAGAATGATATTTCACAAATGCAATCTGCTGACAACTTTTTAGGCGACATGACATGTTATTACGGTCGGATCATTATTTGAACCGTTTTCCCACAACCTGCCACAGCGCATATTGCGAGGCGGTTTCTTTGACACGTCCTGTCAAGGCCGAGATCATGTCCCCTTATCACGGGATTCTCATCAATACAGGTATGGGTAATCCCACCACGCCATCAATCGTGGCGATTGGGATGCAAGCGATTTCCAACGGGCAAGTGGGGAGGCGGATCGCTTTTGTCGCCTCTATAAAGAGATAAGACTTCCTCATTTTTACCCACGCCTTCTTTCTCCCTTGCCCACTCTTGCCCCCTCGAGCTCCAGCACCCAAGCCCAAGTCTTCTCCGCACAACTAAACATGTCCGGAGTAGGAGGCAAGTGGGTGGCTTCCACCGTCAAGGAGAAGCATGTCACCAATCTTCGGGCGGCCAGATACTTGGCCGCAGACATAGCGCACCGGCTACCGGACGCCGGGCAGGTCATTCCGACCCCAAGACCCCACGAGAGGGTCGTGTTCGTTGCCCACTTCGTCTGTGGACTGCGATTTCCACTTCATCCCTTCGTCCACGGGCTTATGTTCTACTACGGGCTAGATTTCCATGATCTAGCCCCAAATTTCGTCCTCAACATCTCGGCATTCATCGCCGTATGCGAGGCCTTCCTCCGCATCCGGCCTCACTTTGTTCTGTGGCTGCAAACCTTCTGCGTGAAGCCGAAGATTGTAAGTGGCTAGCAAGCAGAGTGTGGAGGAGCCATGGTGGGCAAGATGCCTAATGTCACCTGGCTGGACGGCTCCTTTACGGAGACCGTAAAAGGGTGGCAATCGGGGTGGTTCTACATCACTGAGCCGCCGGTGCCAACTGGGCGGCGGCCCCCGAGTTCCGATCTAGAGGCCCCATGCGGCTCACCTCGTGGGAAAGGAAGGGCCTGTCCTAGGGCAAATCTACGGAGCTGATCGGACTCCGGACCTGCATCAAGAGCATGAAGGACAAGAACATGAAGCTTGTCAATGTGATCTAGGTCATGCTCGTTCACTGGATTCTGCCATGCCAAAGGCGGGCATTCAATCTGTGGGAGTTCGTCCTGCCCAAACACCAGACGCTCCGGCAGCTCTA
Organism: Triticum timopheevii; assembly: GCA_963921465.1. Taxonomy (NCBI): domain Eukaryota; kingdom Viridiplantae; phylum Streptophyta; class Magnoliopsida; order Poales; family Poaceae; genus Triticum; species Triticum timopheevii. The sequence goes on along the minus strand of OY997264.1, from coordinate 49,107,688 downwards.
CGACATGACGCACAAAGGCGCATGGAAGGTGTTGTTCAAGGCCTCCGAAGTACCTCCTCCTTCATCCGAGGACCGGGGCTTCATGCCGCGCGGGCTCCTAGTCAGGTGAGTTCTCAGACTACCACCGGATTCGGTTCTTCACAATATTTTCATGGGAGTGCCTTAAGTAGTCATGCACATTTGTTCAGGATTATGTGGAGACGGCGGAGCAGGTTGACTGTCCGGCTCCATTGTCAGAAGGCCCAGCTGATGCTCTCCTGACGGAGATGTTGATCCCGGCACCGTACAAGGTGCCGAAGAAGAAGGCCGAAAAGAAGGCCCCGGGGACCAGGAAGGGTCTCTGGCGTAAGGTTACGCCAGAAGCCCCGTCCGAAGACAACTAGGCACACTCCTCACACGAAGGGGAGGAGGAAGAAGAAGAAGAAGACGCCCCATCCGGAAAGGATGTGGGGCCCGGGGAGGCGGACCAGGGGGGCGGAAAAGGCCCTCGGCGTAAGGCCATCATACCCCTATCGTCCGATGACGATGAGACAGATTCCTCTTGCGGAGGCGGGGGGGATCAAGAAGAAATTCTGCCTCCCCACTCTAAGGGGAAGAAGAAGAGAAAGTCCGCCCCGGAAGGGGAGGCTGGGGCGTCCAAGAAGGGGAAGGTGTCCCATCCGGACTACTCCGCCACGGCCGCTCACAGTGAGGAGGGGTGGCTGCCTAGGGGTAAGCCCCCAGTGTGATCGTAAGTGTCCACACTCCATCATAACTTCACTCTATAGCTTTTGTTTAACGCCGAACATAAGTGCAGCCCGACAAGGGCTCACCCTGAGGTATCTTCCTCTGGGTTCCTGAGCGATTCGGAGATGAATTCGCTTCCGACAGCCACTACTCCTCAGCCCGCGGATGACACGGAGGTGTTGTCCCGAAGGCTCCCAGAGCAGGGGGAGGTGACTCTAGAGACGCCCCGAGGCGGGGTCCCAGATGTCGGACATGTGGGGTTCAAGATCCCCGCGGATCGTGTTGATGAGAGCCACAGCAGGCCGGGCTCTCAGCCGAACACTGCCCCGGAACCTTCGATGGTTCTGAACTCAGGCGGTCAGCCCCTCGTTAGGGAGGGCGAGCCGTCTGCATCGAGGACTTCTGCTGCACCCGATGAGCTAGATTGTCTGCTGGCAGCGCTTCATGGCACTTCCATGGATGAAGAGCATTGTACTCTTATGAGTACGGTGATTCGGAAGGTTTCGTCCGCCAAGAGCGGACTAACCGAAGCTTGCACCAGCCTCCTGACAGGCTTTGAGGTAAGTAATAAATATGTGTAAAGTTACCACCCGACAGGTAGTAGCCCCTGATACTCTGTTTGGTGTTCGAAAAGAAAAGCCAAATGGAGGGTCAATTATAATCCGCAGGAGTCTAATAATAAGTATTCGTGTGAATAAGCAGGTTGTGCTGCTTGTTGCTGCTGCCCGCACCGCCGAGGTTGCCAAACTAAAGCGGGACCTGGAGCAAGCGCAGGGAGAGCTCGGCCTCACGAAGAGGCAACTCGAGGAGAATAAAGGTAAGCGATTCCCCGCTCGCATGTATTTAAAGATAGGCAAAATTGGCTAGTCTAACGCCAAAGCGTCGTGACTGTGTAATAGGGGCCCCTGCCGAAGTGGCGTCCCTGAAGAAAGCGCTGTCCGAGGCTGAAGACAAGGCGGCCTTGGAATGCAAGGAGCGCGAAAAGCAAAGTGCTAGAGTGGGCGAGGTACATCAAGAGCTCCGGGACCTCGGCAAGAAGTATGAGTCCGTGGACCATGATCTGAAGATGAAAGAGGCCGAGCTTGGGAAGGCCCTTGAGAGTGTGAAAGACGCCAAGGCCGAAGCCGAGAAGGCACAGCAGGAGATCTAGAAGGCCAAAAAGATAGCAGCGGGTAAGAAGTTCTTTATGCAAAGCAAACATGTGGAGGAGGTGTTTCTTTTACTTACTCGAATTCAGAGCTCTCCAGGGGCATTCGCAGATCTACCACGCAGCGTATCAGACGTTGTGGAGTTCTACCGTGCCAAGGAGGGGAGCTCAACAGAGAAGCTGTTCTGTTCCCAGTATGCTGGGGCCAAACATCCAATGCCTCTGAGTGACCAACTGAAGAAGTTGGTCGAACTCCACAGGGCGGCCGAACTAGCTATGAAGGATTTCATAGTCCGGATGTGGCCTGGTGAGCCCCTGCCGACTAGCTACTTCGGCCTGATCAAGCGGATGGTGAATGCTTGCCCGTGGCTCGAAGTCATCAAGCGGTATGTTTGCATAGAGGGTGCCCGCCGGGCCATTGCCCGCGCGAAGTTGCACTGGGGCAAGCTGGATGCTGAGAAGCTGGTGAAGGATGGTCCGCCGGAGGGCAAGGAGCATCGTCATCCCGAGAAGTACTATGATGGTGTGATGAAGGGCGCCTGTCTCATGGCCGACGAGTGTACGAAGGACAAAATCTTTGACTAAATGTACCGCTGCCATTATTATAATTTATGGACGAATTTACGTGTGCTATGTAGCACTTGTTTGATTTAAAATATTACCTTCTGTGCGGCTGTTTATAAAATTCTGAAAGTAGGCCAGTCATCGGCTTCCGCCCCCACGTAACTAGTACTGGGGTGTTCGTGGAAAACCCGGACACTCTTTATCCAAATGTTTGGTCCCTTAATGAGGTGTCCGGCGCAGCGAACAAGGCAATCGGACTATGCGGCTTTATAACTTTCACTTAGCCATAGATGTCTACAATTTTAAATTTCGGCGAAGCCCCTAGAATCCGGAAGGCCGAATTGGGGCGCTATACACGCCTAGATCAGACGAAGCCTATTTATCGCCTAAAGAGGAAAATCTTTAAGGATTTTAAGACCTCTCGAACAGCGACCAGCTCTCGCCACATCATGCCGGTCAGTTCTCGGCTTTCTCTTCTGAGGTGCTCGTCCGGAAGAACCGGGACACAATCGCAGTAGTTCTCCCTGCGCTACCTTAGCCGATATAACGGAATGTAAGGCACCAAAACAAGGGAGTCGAGCTATCCCAAACTGTAGACCCAAGACATGATTTGGAGCTGATGCATATAGTGCTATAAGTTTGGGGTGCCGCACCGTTGAAAGTATTCGGACTTTTCTTGCCATATTACGGGGCGCCATGAGGAGCCCCAGGCAAACTAACCGTACCAAGGTGTACGGATGCAATATCAAATAAACATTTATAAGAGAAAAAATGCTCAAATAAGAATAATAAGCTGACACTATATATGATCTCCCATTGACGGATAATACGTTTAAGCGTATGTTTACAATGGATGCATTAAGAGGAGATAAATAGGACTATTTGACATGTCCTATCCAGGGGCAGGCTGATAAAGCAGGTATAATGATCGTAAACAGATTCCACTTGGGTATTTCCTTCTGTGTACAACGTCTGTTGCCTCCTTGGATATCCCTCCCATGTAAGTCCGACAATTCAGCTCTTCTGAGGATGCTGCACTAAAGCGATGTCCTGAAAGGTAAGAGGGAAAGATTATGAAGGTATTTGGTGGTTACCCGCACTATTGACTGAGTCGTTGATGCGCCTCCGCCGATGCCCATGGTATCTTGAGTGCGTAATTGTGTATGCGTGGCACGAATGTTGCTTCGATGGGGCTTGAGCAGAGGACGGACTTCTAGTCGTGCTCTTGGCGTGCTTGATGGTCCTCTTGCGGGGTGCTCTGGACTCTCTTGACGGTGCTCGAAGTTGTTTCCGGATTGGTTTGTCGGAGTAGGCCGCATTGTACTTCGGCCGCGAGGGCTGCCGTATGCTCTTCTATTCGAAGGGAGCGGTCCATATTTCCATTGCCAGTGATGACCCCGCGCGGTCCTGGCATCTTGAGCTTGAGGTATGCATAATGTGGTACCGCATTGAATTTAGCGAATACGGTTCGTCCGAGCAGTGCATGGTAACCACTGCCGAAAGGGACGATATCGAAGATTAACTCTTCGCTTCGGAAGTTCTCCGGGGATCCAAAGACCACTTCCAATGTTATAGAGCCCGTACAGCGGGCCTCTACTCCAGGAATTACTCCTTTAAAGGTGGTTTTGGTGGGCTTGATCCTTGAAGGATCAATGCCCATTTTGCGTACCGTGTCCTAATAAAGCAGGTTCAGGCTGCTGCCGCCGTCCATAAGGACTCGCGTGAGGTGGAATCCGTCGATGATTGTGTCTAAGACCAATGTGGCTGAGCCGTCGTGATGGATGCTAGTAGGATAATCCCTACGATCAAAGGTGATCGGACAAGCTGACCATGGGTTGAATTTGGGGGCAACTGGCTCCATCGCATAGACATCTCGTAGTTCTCACTTCCATTCCCGCTTAGGGATGTGAGTGGCGTAGATCATATTGACCGTTTTCACCTGGGGGGGGGGGGGGGTTCTTTTGACCCCCCGTGTTCGGACGCCAGGGCTCTTCGTCATCGTCGCTGTGCAGCCCCTTGTCCTTGTTTTCGGCGTTTATTTTGCCGGCCTGTTTGAACACCCAGCAGTCTCTATTGGTGTGGTTGGCTTGCTTGTCCGGGGTCCCATGAATTTGGCACCAGCGCTCCAGTATGCGGTCTAGACTGGACGGTCCCTGATTATTTCTTTTGAATGGTTTTTTCCGCTGACCGGATTTGGATCCGCTGAATCCGGCGTTTACTGTCGTGTCTTCCATGTTGTCGCCGTTGTTCCGTCGCTTATGTCTGTTGCGTCGTGGCTTGCCGTTGTTATCGCAGACATCCGAAGTGCCAGAATGTGGCGTGGTGCCGCTACGAGCCAACCAGCTGTCCTCGCCCGCGCAAAAGCGGGTCATTAGTGTTGTGAGAGCGGCCATGGACTTGGGTTTTTCCTGGTTGAGGTGTCGGGCAAGCCATCCGTAACGGATATTATGCTTAAAAGCCGCCAGGGCTTCGGCGTCCGGACAGTCAACTATTTGGTTCTTTTTAGTTAAGAACCGAGTCCAGAATTTCCTGGCTGACTCTCCGGGCTGTTGAGTAATGTGGCTCAGGTCATCAGCGTCCGATGGTCGCACATATGTGCCCTGGAAGTTGTCGAGGAATGCGTCTTCAGGGATTTCCCAACTGCCAATGGAATTTGCTGGCAGGCTGTTTAGCCAATGCCGGGCTGGTCCTTTGAGCTTAAGGGGAAGATACTTGTGGCGTGTAGATCATCTCCGCGTGCCATGTGAATGTGGAGAAGTAAATCTTCGATCCATACCGCGGGGTCTGTTGAGCCTTCGTATGATTTGATGTTTACGGGTTTGAACCCTTCTAGGAATTCATGATCCATTACTTTGTCAGTGAAGTAGAGGGGGTGTGCGGTGCCTCTGTGCCGGGCTATGTGGCTACACAGTTCGAATTGATCTGGGTTGCTGTGTTCGGCCCGGCCGGACTTGTTGATAATGTATCCGGCATGACGGTCATCGTCACGTGCTGGGGCGCGCCCCCACAATCCGTAGATCGATCTTGGCTGTCCTGCTTTGTTTTCCATAATATCTTGCAGGTCTTGCCTGTTGCCCTGGGCCGTAGTGTATCGGCGTGGGGGTGCGGGCTGGTATTCGGGATGACATCCAGTTTTGTCCCGGCCACGAGGTGGCCGGTCAGCTGTTTGGCGCTCGAGTCCGTATTCCTCGGCTACCAGGACTTCAGTCCATCTATCTATGAGCAGGTCTTGATCAGCTTGGAGTTGCTGCTGCTTCTTCTTCAGGCTCCTCGCAGTGGCTATGAGCTGATGCTTGAAGCGCTCCTCCTCCACGGGATCCTCAGGCACGCCGAACTCATCGTCGCCAAGGCTAATCTCGTCTTCGGAGGGGGGCATGTAGTTGTCCACCTCCGGGTATCCATCCGTCGCCTGTTCTTCTGGGCTGACCTGCTCATCTTCTTGTTTGGCCTGCTCAAAGGCGGGCTGGTCAGGGTTGCATTCCTCTTCGGCGCCATCTGGATTGCTTTCGTCTCCGGGGCCTGTATTACTATGGCTGGGCTTGGAGCGGCGCCGACGACGCCCATGCTTTGCTTTTCTTCCTGAGGGGTTATCCTCTGTTGCCTCATCACCATTGGTTTCCTTCGGAGTGTCCACCATATATATATCATATGAGGAGGTGGCCGTCCACCGCCCTGTGAGCGGTGGCTCCTATGATTCTCCTGCATCATCATCCATACCGTCGATGTCTTCGGAGCTGAAGTCAAGCACGTCGGTTAAATCATCGATCGTAGCAATGAAGTGGGTGGCGAATTTCTTCGTCACTTGCTTCCCACTCAAGCCAGACAGAGTTCGGCCCAGAGCCTCCTGACAAAGAGAGAGACTTTAATGAGTTCAGCATGTCACCAAAGGGCGAGTGCTGAAAGATGTCCGCAGCAGTGAACTCCATTACCGGAGCCCAACCAGGCTCGGCGGGCTCGGCAACACGCGGACTGGATCCTACAACCGGATACGAATCCGGGGTCCGGAGTCATAGGCTTCCTCCGAACCGAGGCCTGTGTTCGGCTCCACCGCCGATGAGGGTACGGCCTGCGGGGCGGGGTTCATCCCTCCGTCCCTAGGCAACACAGCCTGCTCCAGATTTGAGTCCGGGGCTGCTGCACGGGTGAGATCCCGCGCGTTGTTCGACAGCAGGTCCAGGCCATGCTTGTCGTGACTGTCCGGTGCTCCTGGTGCGGGCCCGAATCCGTCGAAGATCAAGTCTCCGCAGATATCCACTGTGTAGTTCAGGTTTCCAAACCTGATTTGGTGGCCAGGGGCGTAGCTATCGATCTGCTCCTGATGGCCAAGCGAATTGGCCCGTAGTGCGAAGCCGCCGAACACGAAGATCTGTCCGGGGAGGAAAGTCTCATCCTGGACAGCGTTGTTGATGATGATTGTAGGAGCCATCGAGCCTTGCGGCGACGTCACAGAGGAACTCTCAATGAAAGCACCAATGTCGGTGTCAAAACCGGCGGTCTTGGGTAGGGGGTCCCGATCTGTGCGTCAAGGCTGATGGTAACAGGAAGCAAGGGACACCGATGTTTACCCAGGTTCAGGCCCTCTTGATGGAGGTAAAACCCTACTTCCTGCTTGATTAATATTGAAGATATGGGTAGTACAAGAGTAGATCTACCAAGAGATCGTAGAGCCTAAACCCTAAGATCTAGCCTATGACGGTATGATTATAATTGTGATCGGCCTTCTAAGGACCAACCTCTCCGGTTTATATAGACACCAGAGAGGGCTAGGGTTTACATGGAGTCGGTTACAAGAAAGGAAACACAATATCCGGATCGCCAAGCTTGCCTTCCACGTAAAGGAGAGTCCCATCCAGACACGGGCCGAAGTCTTGAGTCTTGTATCTTCACGCTTCAATAGTCCGGACATTGTACACAGTCCGACTGTCCGGATACCCCCTAATCCAGGACTCCCTCACCCCCACCCTAGGCGCATGGGCCCAGGGGGGTGGCGCCCAGCCGTCCAAGGGGCTGGTTCCCTTCCCTCTACAGCCCATGAGGCCCTCCGGGACAGGTGGCCCCTCCTGGTGGTCCCCCGGAACCCCTCCGGTGTCCCCGGTACAATACCGGTATGCCCCCGAATATTTTCGGTGACCGTATGACAACTTCCCATATATAAATCTTCACCTTCGGACCATTCCGAAACTCCTCGTGACATCCGGGATCTCATCCGGGACTCCAAACAACATTCGGTAATCACATACATATCTTCCTTATAACCCTAGCGTCACCGAACCTTAAGTGTGTAGACCCTACGGGTTCGGGAATCACGCAGACATGACCGAGATAGCTCTCCGGCCAATAACCAACAGCGGGATCTGGATACCCATGTTGGCTCCCACATGTTCCACGATGATCTCATTGGATGAACCACGATGTCGAGGATTCAAACAATCTCGTATACAATTCCCTTTGTCAATCGGTACGTTACTTGCCCGAGATTCAATCGTCGGTATCCCAATACCTCGTTCAATCTCGTTACCGGCAAGTCACTATACTCGTTCCGTAATGCATGATCCCATGACTAACTACTTAGTCACATTGAGATCATTACGATGATGCATTACCGAGTGGGCCCAGAGATACCTCTCCGTCATACGAAGTGACAAATCCCAGTCTCGATTCGTGCCAACCCAACAGACACTTTCGGAGATACCTGTAGTGCACCTTTATAGCCACCCAGTTATGCTGTGACGTTTGGTACACCCAAAGTATTCCTACGGTATCCGGGAGTTGCACGATCTGATGGTCTAAGTAAATGATACTTGACATTAGAAAAGCTCTAGCAAACGAACTACACGATCTTGTGCTATGCTTAGGATTGGGTCTTGTCCATCACATCATTCTCCTAATGATGTGATCCCATTATCAATGACATCCAATGTCCATAGTCAGGAAACAATGACCATCTGTTGATCAACGAGCTAGTCAACTGGGGGCTCAATAGGGACATGGTATGGTCTATGTATTCACACATGTATTACGGTTTCCGATCAATACAATTATAGCATGAACGATAGACAATTATCATGAACAAGGAAATATAATAATAACCATTTTATTATTGCCTCTAGGGCATATTTCCAACATTCCCCCACTTGTACTAGAGTCAATAATCGAGTTACATTGTGATGAATCGAACACCCATAGAGTTCTGGTGTTGATCATGTTTTGCTCGTGGAAGAGGTTTAGTCAACGGATCTGCGACATTCAGATCCGTGTGCACTTTACAAATATCTATGTCTCCATCTTGAACATTTTCACGAATGGAGTTGAAGTGATGCTTGATGTGTTAGGTCTTCTTGCGAAACCTGGGCCCTTTGGCAGGGGCAATAGCTCCAGTGTTGTCACAGAATAGAGTCATCAGGCCCGACGCATTGGAAATAACTCCTAGGTCGGTAATGAACTCCTTCATCTAGATTGCTTCATGTGCTGCCTCCGAGGCTGCCATGTACTCCACTTCACATGTGGATCCCACCACGACACTTTGCTTGCAACTGCACCAGCTTACTGCCCCACCATTCAAAATATACATGTATCCGGTTTGTGACTTGGAGTCATCCATATCTGTGTCGAAGCTAGCATCAACGTAACCCTTTACGACGAGCTCTTCGTCACATCCATAAACGAGAAACATATCCTTAGTCCTTTTCAGGTACTTTAGGATATTCTTGACCGCTGTCCAGTGTTCCATGCCGGGATTACTTTGGTACCTTCCTACCAAACTTACGGCAAGGTTTACATCAGGTCTGGTACACAGCATGGCATACATAATAGACCCTATGGCTGAGGCATAGGGGCTGACACTCATCTTTTCTCTATCTTCTGTCGTGGTCGGGCTTTGAGCCGAGCTCAATTTCACACCTTGCAATACAGGCAAGAACCCCTTCTTGGACTGATCGATATTGAATTTCTTCAATATCTTATCAAGATATGTGCTTTGTGAAAGACCTATGAGGCGTCTCGATCTATCTCTATAGAACTTGATGCCTAATATGTAAGCAGCTTCTCCAAGGTCCTTCATTGAAAAACACTTATTCAAGTAGGCCTTTATGCTTTCCAAAAGTTCTATATCATTTCCCATCAATAGTATGTCATCCACATATAATATGAGAAATGCTACAGATCTCCCACTCACTTTCTTGTAAACGCAGGCTTCTCCATATGTCTGCATAAACCCACACGCTTTGATCATTTCATCAAAGCGAATGTTCCAACTCCGAGATGCTTGCACCAGCCCATAGATGGAGCGCTGGAGCTTGCATACCTTGTTAGCATTCTTAGGATCGACAAAACCTTTTTGCTGCATCATATACAATTCTTCCTTAAGAAAGCTGTTAAGGAATGTCGTTTTGACGTCCATTTGCCATATCTCATAATCATAGAATGCGGCAATTGCTAACATGATTCGGACGGACTTCAGTTTCGCTACGGGTGAGAAGGTCTCATCATAGCCAACCCCTTGAACTTGTCCATAACCCTTAGCGACAAGTCGAGCTTTATAGATGGTAACATTACCGTCTGCGTCCGTCTTCTTCTTAAAGATCCATTTATTTTCTATCGCTCGCCGATAATCGGGCAAGTCTGTCAAAGTCCATACCTTGTTTTCATACATGGATCCTATCTCGGATTGCATGGCCTCAAGCCATTTGTTGGAATCTGGGCTTGCCATCGCTTCTTCATAGTTCGAAGGTTCACCGTTGTCTAACAACATAATTTTTAGGACAGGGTTGCCATACCATTCTGGTGTGGAACGTGTCCTTGTGGACCTATGAAGTTCAGTAGCAACTTGATCCGAAGTACCTTGATCATCATCATTAACTTCCTCTCTATCCGGTGCAGGCACCACAGAAACATTTTCTTGAGCTGCGCTACTTTCCGGTTCAAGAGGCAGGACTTCATCAAGTTCTACTTTCCTCCCACTTACTTCTCTCGAGATAAACTCTTTCTCCAGAAAGGACCCGTTCTTGGCAACAAGGATCTTGCCTTCGGATCTGAGGTAGAAGGTATACCCAATGGTTTCCTTAGGGTATCCTATGAAGACGCATTTTTCTGACTTTGGTTCGAGCTTTTCAGGTTGAAGTTTCTTGACATAAGCATCGCATCCCCAAACTTATAGAAATGATAGCTTAGGTTTCTTCCCAAACCACAATTCATATGGCGTCGTCTCAATGGATTTAGACGGTGCCCTATTTAAAGTGAATGTAGTTGTCTCTAGAGCGTATGTCCAAAATGATAGCGGTAAATTGGTGAGTGACATCATAGATCACACCATATCCAATAGAGTGCGATTACGACATTCGGAGACACCGTTACGTCGAGGTGTTCCAGGCGGCGTGAGTTGTGAAACGATTCCACATTTCCTTAAGTGCATACCAAATTTGTGACTTAAATATTCTCCCCGAGGATCTGATTGTAAGAACTTTATTTTTCGGTCACATTGATTCTCTACCTCATTCTAAAATTCCTTGAACTTTTCAAAGGTCTCAGACTTGTGTTTCATCAAGTAGACATACCCATATCTACTTAAGTCATCAGTGAGAGTGAGAACATAACAATAGCCTCCGCGAGCCTCACGCTCATTGGACCGCACACATCAGTATGTATGATTTCCAATAAGTTGGTTGCTCGCTCCATTGTTCCGGAGAACGGAGTCTTGGTCATTTTGCCCATGAGGCATGGTTCGCATGTGTCAAATGATTCGTGATCAAGAGACTCTAAAAATCCATCGGCATGGAGCTTCTTCATGCGTTTGTCACCAATGTGACCAAGGCAGCAGTGCCACAAGTATATTGGACTATCGTTATCAACCTTACATCTTTTGGTATTCACACTATGAATATGTGTAACATCACGTTCGAGATTCATTAAGGATAAACCATTGACCAGCGGGGCATGACCATAAAACATATCTCTCATATAAATAGAACAACCATTATTCTCGGATTTAAATGAGTAGCCATCTCATATTAAACGAGATCCAGATACAATGTTCATGCTCAAAGCTGACACTAAATAACAATTATTGATGTTTAAAATTAATCCCGTAGGTAAATGTAGACCTTGGAACCATTCCCAACGCGCATCATCACCTTGTCCTTCGCCACTCTCCGCTTATTCCGCAGCTCCTGTTTTGAGTTACAAATATGAGCAACCGCGCTAGTATCAAATACCCAGGAGCTACTATGTGTACTTGTAAGGTACACATCAATTACATGTATATCACATATACCTTTGGTGTTGCCGGCCTTCTTGTCCGCTAATTACTTGGGGCAGTTCCGCTTCCAGTGTCTGCTTCCCTTGCAATAAAAGCACTCGGTCTCAGGTTTGGGTCCATGCTTTGGCTTCTTCCCAGCAACTGGCTTACCGGGCGCGGCAACTCCCTTGCCGTCCTTCTTGAAGTTCTTCTTACCCTTGCCTTTCTTGAAGCTAGTGGTTTTATTGACCATCAACACTTGATGTTCCTTTTTGATGTCCACCTCCGCTGATTTCAGCATTGAAAATACCTCATGAATGGTTTTCACCATCCCCTGCATATTGTAGTTCATCACAAAGCTCTTGTAGATAGGTGGGAGCGACTGGATGATTCTGTCAATGACTGCGTCATCCGGGAGATTAACTCCCAGCTGAGACAAGAGGTTGTGCAACCTAGACATTTTGAGTATGTGCTCGCTGACAGAACCATTCTCCTCCATCTTACAACTGTAGAACTTGTCGGAGACTTCATATCTCTCAACCCGGGCATGAGCTTGGAAAACCATTTTCAGCTCTTGGAACATCTCATATGCTCTGTGCTGCTCAAAACGCTTTTGGAGCCCCGGTTCTAAGCTGTAAAGCATGCCGCACTAAACCAGGGAGTAATCATCACTACGCGACTGCCAGGCGTTCATAATGTCTTGAGTTGTTGGGAAAACGGGTGCTTCACCTAGCGGTGCATTTAGGACATATGCTTTCTTGGCAGCTATGAGGATGATCCTCAAGTTCCGGACCCAGTCCGTATAGTTGCTACCATCGTCTTTCAAATTGGTTTTCTCTAGGAACGCCTTGAAGTTGAGGGAAACATTAGCCTGGGCCATTTGATCTACAAGACATATTGCAAAGATTTTAGACTAAGTTCATGACAATTAAGTTCATCTAGCTAATCAAATTATTTAATGAACTCCCACTCACATAGACAACCCTCTAGTCATCTAAGTGATACATGATCCGAGTCAACTAGACCGTGTCCGATCATCACGTGAGACGGAATAGTCATCATCGGTGAAAATCTTCATGTTGATCGTATCTTCTATATGACTCATGTTCGACCTTTCGGTCTCTTGTGTTCCGAGGCCATGTCTGTACATGCTAGGCTCGTCAAGTCAACCTAAGTGTTTTGCATGTGTAAATCTGGCTTACACCCGTTGTATGTGAACACTAGAATCTATCACACCCGATCATCACGTGGTGCTTCGAGACAACAAACTTTCGTAACGGCGCACAATTAGGGGGAACACTTTTGTGACACCCCAAAACTTTGACCTTGTTTTATAAATTAAAATTTTGCCAGGAAACTAAAACTTTTAGTTTCTCGATTTTCTCCTGATTTCAGAACCATTTTCTTCTTTATTATTATGGAGTTTTTACCCAAGTGAAAACTTTCAATCATTATTGGACTCACTTACCCCTTTCAAATAAAACAATCCTTTTATCGGTGAGATTATTTATACAATTATTTTCCCTCAGCTTTATTTCTCAAAAATGGTTTTCAAGGTTTTAGGGTTCCGTTTGCACTGCAACCCTTTGATAAATTTATTTAAAAATCCCACCAAAATTTGGAGATGTCATGTGATGCTTTTAAATCACTTTTATGCAAAAATATCTTTTGTCCAGTGGAAATTTTGAGCTCTACACCATGTTTTTAAATCTGATCCAGTTGGCATATTTGCACTACAGCCTATTTAAATATTTCTTTAAAGCCTCCACCAAAATTATGGGATGTCATTGGTAGCATGCAATTCAACTTTATGCAAAAACCTAGTGATGTTCTTTGGAAAAATTGAGTGAATCAACCTCTTTTTCATTCTGGTCCAGCCTTGTGTTTTCTACCGCAACCCTAATTATTTTTGCTCTAGTGACCTTGTGCTTTCTCCTGCTTGTAGTCAACCCTGCAAAAACCCTAAGTCCAGGAGCATGCACCCATTGGGACATTTTTGGTTCATGTAATGATGCCATTTACCCCATGTCCAGAATTGAAGTTTTGCAATACTTGCACTAACAAGTTTCTACATTTGGGCAAACTAACTTCACCACCCTCTCATGCATCCAAAGAGACACTAGCCTGGAGAGTTTGGCCACTCCAAGAAATGCCTAGGTGCCTGTGGCATTTTGTCAAACACCTTGAGTGCATGAACAACTTTGACATGACTTTTGTCATTGCACTGTGACCTTGCACCTCTCGGAAAACTAACTTGTCCCCTAAGCCTCTAGATGACTTTAACCTAGGTCTGTTAAACCCCAACCTCACCCGATACCTCTAGCATGCCCTGGCATTATGTCGAGCACGTCCCGTGTGTGCTCTGGGCGCGCCTAGAGCATGCGTTTTGCACGCGCGTGCACCCGAGCCGCCGTGTCGCAACCCTGGCCCTTGCTCGCCCGCAGAGCCGCGCCCGACCTCATCCGATCGCAGGAACCATCCAAGCCCTCCCCTAGAGCCGCACAGGGCCGCCGTCAGGTTGGCTATGGCGGCTAGCGGCTGGCCATAGTGGCTCCAGCCCCGGTCGGCGCCGCCGGAGCCACCAGCACTCGCCACCTCCCCCTGGAGCAGCTCAGACTCATCCACAAGTGCGTCCTCTAGCTCTCGTCGCCGCCATGTCCTCCTGCAGCAACAGAGAGGCGGTTTGCCGGCGATCCTATCCACGGCCGCCGCGAACCGACATGGCCACGCTATATAAGAGGCCCCCGAGCGCGTCCCGTTCCCCAGGCAGCCTCAAATCACTCCCCTCGTTCCCCCGTGGCAGCCAATCGACCCGGGGAGGTCTTCTCCCCCATCTCCGGCAACTGCAGTCGCCGCCACTGTCCCGGCCATTCCGGCGCCACCAGGGCCTCCCCCTCTCCATTCTCTTCACCAGGAGCTCCCTCTCCCTCTCGTGAGTCCATCCCCCTACTCAGTTTTGATTAGGACTCACCGCAGGCGAAAACCCACTCTGCCCGACGGCCACCGTCCGCTGCGGAGCTTGCTGCTGGCAGCTCCGTCCACCCTAGGGACCGTAACGACCACCGGAGGGACCGCCTCGACCCCCTGAGCCCGCGGGTAACCTCTGTTTCTCGAACTATGCCGCCTTTCGCCGGTGAGCATCGCTGGAGCCCCGCCCCGCCCGGACAGAGGAGGGAGAAGAGGCACGGCGACAGGTTAAACCTGACCAATGGCCCCCCCTGGACCCACTGTCAGTGACCCAACCCGCCTCCACCCGTTTTAAGTGGAAGCGCAAAACCCCCCAGTACGTCTCCCCTGCTACGAAAGCGTATTTTCCTTTGAAACGTTTTCTTTTCTGTTTTTTTAAAAACAGATTTTGACCAAATCTTTGACTGGCTATAACTTTTTAAATATAACTCCAAATGGATTGATTCATTTTCCTACACCTCTCAAATTCTGTCTAGTTTATTTTCAGATTTATTTGAAAAAATTTCAAACAAATTTTTTGTGCTATTTTGAAAATGTGTGTTAATTCAGATTTATCTAAAATAGGATTTTGGAGAGAGAGAAGAAAACTTTCAAAAAAATTGGAGAGCACCCCCACCTCTCCACACCTTGAAGGCAAGCATTTTGAACTCGGGCATAATTTTGTATGTGTTGTCTGACACGGGGGCAATACCACCTCGACACGGAGTGTCCGTTATTTTATGTGATGATATGTTCAAACTCATGAGTGCATATTAATGATCTCATGCATATTGGAAATTTCCTTGCTGTTGGAAATGGTCATGCTTGCGACAATAATCATCCTCATATGCTTTTCGTGCCTGTCGGAAGGAAGCCTGGAAAGTCTCTGTCTTGGGTAGACCTGAGCTTGTCCCTAGTTCCTCGTCGAGACGAGTGTGCCTGGTATGGCATGATAGGGTCTGATGAGTGGTGATTCTGTCTGTTGGATGAAATATAGACTCGTAAGCTGATCATGCAGGGAATACTTAAACCTCCTGAGTCGACCATAGATCGAGTCTTGTTCCGGTAACCCCTACACTTGTTTCGTACTACCACTTGTCCATGCCGTAGGTAGGGTACGGTTTAGTAAGTTGTCAACCCCTTTCTAGCACACACCGTAAAGAGGGGCCGGGATGAGGGTTCCACGGTCGTGGATTAAAGCCAGTCATCCGGTCAGGGGCATGGGTGTTTCCAGTTGGGACCGAGAGGGGGGCACCCCTTAGAGCGCGCGATATAAATTTGATCCCATGCTACGTGAGGTTGTAGCCTCCCCACTTAGAGTTTTGCTTGACAGGTGTCGTGGGTGATTCCAGACACCGGTAAGTTAAGCTTGTGTGTGCAAGTCAGGTGTGTTTTCAATTAAAAGACCATAGACAGAATTAGTCCCGATGGACTAAAGGAATCTGTTACTTGTGGGTAAAGAGTACACCCTCTACATAGCTTAAATCTATCCGAATAGACGTGTCCATGGTTAAGAACTACAGTCTGGGTTGGGTCAAGTGTCGGTCTTAGTGTCGGTCTTCGGAGGAGGAACTACTAAACCAGAACTTGGATCATGATTTGTGACTTGCGATGATTATGATGATTATTATTATGGACTAACCCCTTATATTTGAATTATTGATTATCCCTGGGACAGTTCTACCTCCTGGATATTCACTATGATTAATTTTCTTTATAAGCCCTTTTTGTGGTGTCGCTCAGACGCCCAACTGTGGCATGCTTGTTATTTACTTTATAAGCCCTTTATGTGGTGTCGCTCAGACGCCCGACTGTGGCATGCTTGTTATTTACTTTATAAGCCATTTATGTGGTGTCGCTCAGACGCCCGACTATCGCATGCTTGTTATTTACTTTATAAGCCCTTTATGTGGTGTCACTCAGACGCCCGACTGTGGCATGCTTGTTATTTACCTTATAAGCCCATTAGGTGGTGTCGCTCAGATACCCGACTGAGGCATGCTTCATATCATGATCCCTTCGAGGCGTCGCTTCAGACACCCGATCGGGGCATGTCATTTCTACTCCATTATAGCATACGCATGTTGTATATAAATAACCAGCTTGCATTCATCATGGACTTTATTTTACGACTGACATCATGATCATAGGGTAATATTCAGGGCATGATTATGGTTTGTTATATTATACCCGTGTTCATAATGTTTGCGAGTACATTCAAAGTACTCACTGGCTTGTCCCTGGCAATTGTCTTGGCCAGATTCCTTGCTTGGAGAGGAGCATTGCGATGACAGCCCCGGAACCTAAGCAACGGTGATAGTAGCCTTGCGAAGATAGGAGTTAACCTGGTCAACTATTCCTGTTGGGGAATGGAGTCCCATAGACACTGATGATCAACAAACTGCTTCCGCCATCAACCACTAGAAACCACTTGTTGTACTCAGAGGCCAGAATGGTCTTGTACTACATATTTTGTATTTTGCTTGGAATTTCTGTATCAAGTTGGTGCCTCATCAGCTAACAGTAATCCTGGGGCTGGTGAGCACAACGGCCACTTTCTGGAAATTAATACCCGGAAAACCGGTCGTGACAAACTTGGTATCAGAGCCAGGCTGACCATTGGCTAATTCTATCTCAGCCAGGTCAATAAACCTAGGTTAACCAACCCCACCAGATCTTAACGTAATCCCGGCCAAGCTTCTCTCATAAGATAGCCACACAGTGACCCCGACACTTTGGCAATCGGTGCCCAACCTATCAGCCTAGCCTGTCAATCACGTGTCAGTGACCGACACCTAAATTGTCTTATTCACAAGTGTGCAAAGGAAGACTCCGTCCCCTTTTTCTATAAAAAGGGCACGCTAGCCTCAACACAGCACAACCCAGCCTATTCCTCAAACCGAGCCATAATGCCTGGCCCCGTCGTGCACAATGAGACCACAGCAACCAACCTTGGAGGTTTTGTGACCGTGCTCGCAAACCTCACCCGCCGTGCCTTTGCGTTAGAGGAGCCTCCAGAATATGTTGTGTACCAAGGACCCATGGGCAGTGAAAGCCGTCAATTCTGGGCCACCGTGCACATCTATGGTAGGGGTCTATCTCCAGAATGGCCCTACAGGTTCACCGGAAGGACAACTTCCTTTGAGCCACAAGCCATCCAACTAGCTGCTCGAGAGGCTGTAGTTCAACTCCGGCACTTGTCGCCCAGAGTTAACTGCCGCTCGTTCTACTACTACCCCAGCCGTGACGGGTATGGTAGGCCACCCCAGGTTTCCAACGGAGATCACGAGACGAATCCTGCTTTGCTGCATCTAGTGCACTATGTAAGTGCGCTAGAGAATCTGTTCGACCAGATCACTCTTGATCTGATCGCAGCTTGTGGAGAGCTGATCCGCCGAGCCCCGGTAAGAGGAGAAGATGAGTCCAACACCGATAACCCAGTCGTGTTGTTCGGACAACCGATCGAGTCTTTGAGGTCTGCCCAGTCATCGACCAGACTACCTTGATGACCCCAGAAGTGCTTCGTCGCGTTTTGGGAACCCGCTCCAACGGGATTGTAGCCAACAATCCCCGAGATGGTCATCATCGCTACCCCGACCCTGCAGTCCCTCAACCCCCTCCAGCTAATCCTAACGGTGAAAACCGTGGAGAAACCTCGACGTCCACGAGGCAAGCCCGATTAGATATTAACGAGGTAGACTAGAGTCGCTCGAGTAGTACCGAGTCTTATTATGTCCTCGTCTTGTAACTGTGTGATCCTGTACCGCCATTATTAAATGTTGTTTGACTGTGCGTCTCTGTTTTTAATAGCAGCCATGCATGAGTATATTAGTGTACGGTTGTATTTTTAGTCCCAAGCATAGCTACCAAAGACCAACCTCGACAACGCAAGTCTGTGCTATGAATAAAAGTTTTGGTTTCAACTAACAGGAATGGTGTTTTCAAAAAACAACTCTTAATAAATCTCGAGGACGAGATTTTTTTAAGGGGGGTGGTGTTGTGACACCCCAAAATTTTGACCTTGTTTTATAAATTAAATTTTTGCCAGGAAACTAAAACTTTTAGTTTCTGGATTTTCTCCTGATTTCAGAACCATTTTCTTCTTTATTATTATGGAGTTTTTACCCAAGTGAAAACTTTTGAATCATTATTGGATTCATTTACCCCTTTAAAATAAAACAATCCTTTTATTAGTGAGATTATTTATACAATTATTTTCCCTGAGCTTTATTTCTCAAAAATGGTTTTCAAGGTTTTAGGGTTCCGTTTGCACTGCAACCCTTTGATAAATTTATTTAAAAATCCCACCAAAATTTGGAGATGTCATGTGATGCTTTTAAATCACTTTTATGCAAAAATATCTTCTGTCCAGTGGAAATTTTGAGCTCTACACCATGTTTTCAAATCTGATCCAGTTGGCATATTTGCACTACAGCCTATTTAAATATTTCTTTAAAGCCTCCACCAAAATTATGGGATGTCAGTGGTAGCATGCAATTCAACTTTATGCAAAAACCTAGTGATGTTCTTTGGAAAAATTGAGTGAATCAACCTATTTTTCATTCTGGTCCAGCCTTGTGTTTTCTACCGCAACCCTAATTATTTTTGCTCTAGTGACCTTGTGCTTTCTCCTGCTTGTAGTCAACCCTGCAAAAACCCTAAGTCCAGGAGCATGCACCCATTGGGACATTTTTGGATCATGTAATGATGCCATTTACCCCCTGTACAGAATTGAAGTTTTGCAAAACTTGCACTAACAAGTTTCTACATTTGGGCAAACTAACTTCACCACCCTCTCGTGCATCCAAAGAGACACTAGCTTGGAGAGTTTGGCCACTCCAAGAAATGCCTAAGTGCCTGTGGCATTTTGTCAAACACCTTGAGTGCATGAACAACTTCGACATGACTTTTGTCATTGCACTGTGACCTTTCACCTCTCGAAAAACTAACTTGTCCCCTAAGCCTCTAGATGACTTTAACCTAGGTCTGTTAAACCCCAACCTCACCCGAGACCTCTAGCATGCCCTGGCATTATGTCGACCACGTCCCGTGCGTGCTCTGGGCGCGCCCAGAGCGTGCGTTTTGCACGCGCGTGCACCCGAGCCGCCGTGTCGCAACCCTAGCCCTTGCTCGCCCGGAGAGCCGCGCCCGACCTCATTCGATCGCAGGAACCATCCCAGCCCTCCCCTGGAGCCGCACAGGGCCACCGTCAGGTCGGCCACGGCGGCTAGCGGCCGGCCACAATGGCTCCTGCCCCGGTCGGCGCCGCCGGAGCCACCAGCACTCGCCACCTCCCCCTGGAGCAGCTCAGACTCATCCACAAGCGCGTCCTCTAGCTCTCGTCGCCGCCATGTCCTCCTGCAGCAACAGAGAGGCGGTTCGCCGGTGATCCTATCCGCGGCCGCCGCGAACCAACATGGCCATGCTATATAAGAGGCCCCCGAGCACGTCCCGTTCCCCAAGCAGCCTCAAATCACTCCCCTCGTTCCCCCGTGGCAGCCAATCGACCCGGGGAGGTCTTCTCCCCCATCTCCGGCAACCGCAGCCGCCGCCACTGTCCTGGCCATTCCGGCGCCACTAGGGCCTCCCCCTCTCCACTCTCTTCACCAGGAGCTCCCTCTCCCTCTCGTATGTCCATCCCCCTACTCAGTTTTGATCAGGACTCACTGCAGGTGAAAACCCACTCTGCCCCGACGGCCACCGTCCGCTGTGGAGCTCACCGCCGGCAGCTCCGTCCACCCCAGGGACCGTAACGACCACCAGAGGGACCGCCTCGACCCCCTGAGCCTGTAGGGGCATTCTGGCGACAGACCCCTACCATAGATGTGCACTGTGGCCCAGAATTGACGGCTCTCACCGCTCATGGACCCTTGGCACACAACATATTCTGGGGGCTCTTCTAATGCAAAGGCACGGCGGGTGAGGTTCACGAGCACGGTCACAAAACCTCCAAGGTTGGTTGCCGTGGTCCCATTGTGCACGACGGGGCCAGGCATTATAACTGGGTTTGGGAAAGAGCTTGTGCGGTGCTGGGTTGGGACTAGCATGCCCTCTTTATAGAAAAAGGGGACGGAGTCTTCCTTCACACGCTTGCGAATAAGACAGATTATGTGTCGGTCACTGGCGCGTGATCGACAGGCTAGGCTGATAGGTTGGGCTCCGACTGCCAAAAGTGTCGGGGTCACTGTGTGGCTATCTTGCACGGGAAGCATGGCTGGGGTTTTGGTTAGGGTCTGGTGGGTTGGTTTTTCCTAGGTTTTTTGACCTGGCTAAGATAGGATTAGAGAATGGCCAGCCTGGCTTTGATACCAAGTTTGTCACGACCAGTTTTCCGGGTATTAATTTCCAGAAAATGGTCGTTGTGCTCACCAGCCCCAAGATTACAGTTAGCTGATGAGACACCGACTTGATACAGAATTTCCAAGCAAAATGCAAAATGTGTAGTACAAGACCATTCTGGTCTGTGAGTACAACAAATGGTTCTAGTGGTTGATGGCGGAAGCGGTTTGTGAATCATCAGTGTCTATGGAACTCCATTTCCCACTGGAACAGCTAACCAGGTTAACTCCTATCTTCGTGAGGCTGCTACCACCACTGCTTAGGTTCCGGGGCTGTCATCGCGTCGCTCCTCTCCGTGCAAGAAATCTAGCCAAGACAATAGCCAGGGACAAGCCAGTGAGTACTTTGAATATACTCGCAAACATTATGAACACTGGGATAATATAAATGATAATCATGCACTGAAATATTCTATGATCATATCGTCAGTCATAAATAGAATCTCTTATGCATGCAAACAGGTTATTTATATGCAACATGAATGAGCAATAATGGAGTGGAAATAAAATGCGACAGTCGGGCGTCTGTGCAACACCACGTAAAGGGCTTATAAAGTAAATAAATAACAAGCAATGCCGCAGTCGGGCGTCTCAGCGACACCATATAAAGGGCTTATAAGGTAAATAAATAACAAGCAATGCCACAGTCGGGCGTCTCAGCGACACCACATAAAGGGCTTATAAAGAAAATAAATAACAAACAATGGCACAGTCGGGCGTCTCAGCGACACCACATAAAGGGCTTATAACATAAATAACAAACAATGCCACAGTCGGGAGTCTCAGCAACACCACATAAAGGGATTATAAAACAAATAATCACAATGAATATCCAGGGGGTAGAACTATCCCAGGGATACCCAATAATTCAGATAATAAAATGGGTTAATCCATAATAAACAGAAACATATTTATCACAAGTCATCAGTCATGATCCACGTTCTAGTTTAGTAGTGTCTCCTCTAAAGACCGACACTTGACCCATCCCAGACTGTAGTCCTTAACCATGGACACGGCAATTCGAATAGGTTTAATCTCTGTAGAGGGTGTACTCCTTATGCGCGAGCAACGTATTCCATTAGTCCATCGGGACTAATTCCGTCTACGGTCTTTTAGTTGAAAGCACACCTAACTTGCACACACCAGCTTAACTTACCGGTGTCTTGAATCACCCACGACACCTGTCAAGCAAAACTTTAAGTGGGGAGGCTACAACCTCACGTAGCATGGGATCAAATTTATATCACGCGCTCTAAGGGGTGCCCCCTCTCGGTCCCAACCGGGATCACCCATGCCCCCGGACCAGGTGGCCTGCCTACCGGCTACAACCGGTATCTTCCACCATGGCCTCTCTGTACGGTGTGTGCTTGAAAGGGGTTGACGACTTACTAAACCGTACCCTACTTGTTGCAGGGACAAGTGGTAGTACGAAACAAGTATGGGGGTTACTGGAACAAGACTCGATCTATGGTCGACTCAGGAGGTTTATAAATTCCTTGCATGACACGTATAACAAATATATTTCAACCAACAGAATCACCGCTCATTATTCCTTACTATGCCATACCGGACATAACCGTCCTGACGGAGACCGGCGACAAGCTCACGCCTACCCAAGGCAGAGGCTTTCCCAGATTCCTTTCCGGCATGCATGCAAGGCACATGAGGATGATTACCATCACAAGTATATTCACTTCCAACAGCAAGGAAATCACTAATATGCTTTCATGCAAATGATCGTATCACCACATAAAATAACGAGTTTTTCCGAAGTAAGGTGGTGTTATAACCATGTCAACTAACACACCAAATATATTATGCCAGGGTTCAGAATGCTTGCCTCAAGTTGTGGGGAGGCAAGGTGCACTCCAAAAGTTTTTGAAGGCTTTCTCCTTTCTCCAAAAATCCTATTTAAAAGATTTTTGAATCAATATATAGTTTCAAAAACAGTACCAAAAAGTTGTCTGAAATTTTTTGAAATAAATCTTAAAATAAACTAGACAATATTTCGGAGATGTAGGAAAAAGAATCAAGTCATTTGGATTGATATTTTAAAAGTTATAGCCAGTCAAAGTCCTGGTCAAATCTGTTTTCATAAAAAAAATATAAAAGAAAACGCTTCAGACGGAATACATTTTCGGTGTAGGGGAAAAGTACTGGGGAGTTATACGCCTTCACTTAAACACGTGTGGAGGCGGGCTGGGTCACTGACAGTGGGTCCAGGGGCCCCACTGGTCAGGTTTGACCAGTCCCCTTCCCTCTTCTTCCTCTGGCCGAACAGAGGCGGGGGCTCCGGCGATCGTCGCCGGTGTTTGGCGGCTCGTCGTGGGCCCCCGAGGGTGGGGATGGATCCGCAAGACTCGGGCGGTTCTTCCGGTGGTCGAGGGAGTGACGGGGATGGAGGGAGTCGTCGGCGACGAGCCTCGCGGCGGATGGCGGCCTCGGTTGGATTTGGGGGCCGGGGCTATGGTGGTTCCCGACCAAAATTGAGCGTGGGGGTGCACTCAAGAGAGGGAGGGAGAGATCTTGGTGAAGAGAGTGGAGATGGGGAGGTCCTGGTGGCGCCGGAATGGCCGGGGCAGTGGCAGCGGCAGGAGTTGCCGGAGAGGAAGAAGATGACTCCCCTAGTCTTCCTACTGCTATGGGTGGGTCGGTGAGGGAGTGAGAGAGGCTGCGTGAGGCCTGGACGAGCTCGGGTGCTTCTTATATAGCGTGGCCATGGTGGTTCCGCGGCCGTGGATAAGGTCGCCGGCGAACCGACATTCTGTAGCTTGCAGGGCGACGTGTAGGCGACGAGAGCTAGCCGACGATCGAGGGGATAAGCTTGCACGGCTCCCAGGGGTAGGTGGCGAGCTGGGGTGGCCCGGGTGGCACCGACCGTGGCAGAGGCGCGTTGCGGACGCCGGCGTGCCGCCAAGAGTGCCCTGACAGCGGCGCTGTGGGGTGCCAGGGGTGGTCGGGGTGGCGTGGCGGTGCAGGAGGATACGTGGTGTGCTGGCTACGGTTGGCCAAGGGCCAGAACGGGTGCGAGGCGAGACGCGGCGGCTCGGTGCACGCGTGTGCAACACGTGCAAAATGCGCGCTCTGGGCGCACCCAGAGCACGCCCGAGACGTGTTCAACGAAATGCCAGGGCATGCTAGAGGTCGCGGGTGAGGCTGGCAAGAAACAGGGCTAGGTTAGGGTTAGTCAGAAGATAAATGGACATGGTGATTAGGTCAGGTGGCCAAGTTCACAATGCAAACAAACACTCATGCCAATTCTGTCCATGCACTCCATGTGTTTGACAAAATGCCACAGGCACCTAGGCTTTTCTTGGAGTGGCCAATACTTACAGATTGAAGTCTCTTTGGATGCACAAGAGGGTGGTGAGGTTATTTTGACAAGAGCAAAAACTTGTTAGTGCAAGTTTTGCAAAACCTCAGTTCTGGGCAGAAGGTAAATGGCATCATCTCATGAACCAAAAGTATTCCAATGATTGGATGCTCCTGGACTTAGGGGTTTTGTAGGGTGGTCTACAAGCAGGGGAAAGAATCAAGGGCCAAAGAGCAAGCAAGAATATGGATGCTGTACAAACCATCATGTTGGACCAGAATGAAGATGAGGTTGATTCACTCAAAATTTTCAAATAACATCACTGGGTTTTGCATAAAGTTGAATCATAAGCTACTGCCAGCATCCCATAATTTTGGTGGAGGCTAGAAAGAAGTATTTAAATGAGTTGTAGTGCAAAATTGCTCACTGGACCAGAGAAGAAAATTGGGTGTAGAGCTCAAAATATTTCATGAATAAAAGATATTTTTGCATAAAAGTGATTTAAAAACATCACCTGACATCTCCAAATTTTGGTTGGAATTTTAAGTGAATTTATCAAATGGTTGTAGTTCAAATATGGCCATATAACCTTGGAAAAAACCATTTTTCAAGAAAATAAAGATCAAGCAAATTAATTATGTAATTAGTTCTACTAATAAAAGAAACGTTTTTCTTGAGAGGTTAAACAAGTCCAATAACATATTTGAAAAGTTTTCACTTTGGGGAAAACTCCATAATAGCAAGGGAGAAAAAAAAGGTTCAAAAATAAAAAGGGAGCCCAGAAAATAAAAGTTTTAATTTCCTGGCAAAATTTTAATTAATAAAACAAGGTCAAAATTTTGGGGTGTCACAACACTACCCCCCTTAAAAGAAAATCTCGTCCTCGAGATTTGTTAAGAGTTGTTTTGAAAATATCATTCTTGTTAGTAGAAACTAAAAATTTATTTATAGCATAAATTATTGTGTCGTCGCGGTTGGCAACTACGCCCGGGTAAAAAAAATGCAATCGTACACCAACATACTCATGCTTGGCCACTATTAAAAATAGGGGCGCACAATCAAACAGCATTTAATGATGGCAGTAGAGGATCACATAGTTACAAGACGAGGATATATTAAGACTCGGTACTACTCGAGAGGCTTTAGTCTACCTCGTTAATATCTAATCGGGCTTGCCTCGTGGACGTCGAGGTTTCTCCATGATTTTCACTATCGGGATTAGCTGGAGGGGGTTGAGGGACTGCAGGGTCGGGGTAGCGACGATGACCATCTCGGGGATTGTTGGCCACAATCCCGTTGGAGTGCGTTCCCAAAAGGCGACAAAGCACTTCTGGGGTCATCAAGGCACCTTGGTTGATGGCCAGGGCTGACCTCAAGGTCTCGATTGGTTGTCCGAACAGCACGACTGGGTTGTCGGCGTCGGGCTCATCTTCTCCTCTTGCTGGGGCTCGGCGGATCAATTCTCCATTAGCTGTGATCAGATCAAGGCTGATTTGATCGAACAAATCCTCTAGCGTACTTACATAGCGCACCAGATGCAATAAAGCAGGATCCGTCTCGTGATCTCCGTTGGCAACTTGGGGTGGTCTACCATATCCGTCACGGCTGGGGTAGTAGTAGAACGAGCGACAGTTAACTCTGGGCGACAAATGCCGAAGTTGAACTATAGCCTCTCGCGCGGCTAGTTGGATGGCTTATGGCTCAAAGGAAGTTGTCCTTCCAGTGAACCTATAGGGGCATTCTGGCGACAGACCCCTACCATAGATGTGCACTGTGGCCCAGAATTGACGGCTCTCACCGCTCATGGACCCTTGGTACACAACATATTCTGGGGGCTCTTCTAATGCAAAGGCACGGCGGGTGAGGTTCGCGAGCACGGTCACAAAACCTCCAAGGTTGGTTGCCGTGGTCTCATTGTGCACGACGGGGCCAGGAATTATAACTGGGTTTGGGAAAGAGCTTGTGCGGTGTTGGGTTGAGACTAGCGTGCCCTCTTTATAGAAAAAGGGGACGGAGTCTTCCTTCGCACGCTTGCGAATAAGACAGATTATGTGTCGGTCACTGGCGCGTGATCGACAGGCTAGGCTGATAGGTTGGGCACCGACTGCCAAAAGTGTCGGGGTCACTGTGTGGCTATCTTGCACGGGAAGCTTGGCTAGGGTTTTGGTTAGGGTCTGGTGGGTTGGTTTTTCCTAGGTTTTTCGACCTGGCTAAGATAGGATTAGCCAATGGTCAGCCTGGCTCTGATACGAAGTTTGTCACGACCGGTTTTCCGGGTATTAATTTCCAGAAAATGGCCGTTGTGCTCACCAGCCCCAGGATTACTGTTAGCTGATGAGACACCGACTTGATACAGAATTTCCAAGCAAAATGCAAAATGTGTAGTACAAGACCATTCTGGTCTGTGAGTACAACAAATGGTTCTAGTGGTTGATAGCGGATGCGGTTTGTGAATCATCAGTGTCTATGGAACTCCATTTCGCACAGGAACAGCTGACCAGGTTAACTCCTATCTTCGCGAGGCTGCTACCACCACAGCTTAGGTTCCGGGGCTGTCATCACGTCGCTCCTCTCCGTGCAAGAAATCTGGCATAGACAATAGCCAGGGACAAGCCAGTGAGTACTTTGAATGTACTCGCAAACATTATAAACACTGGGATAATATAAATGATAATCATGCACTGAAATATTCTATGATCATATCGTTAGTCATAAATAAAATCTCTTATGCATGCAAACAAGTTATTTATATGCAACATGAATGAGCAATAATGGAGTGGAAATAAAATGCCGCAGTCGGGCGTCTCTGCGACACCACGTAAAGGGCTTATAAAGTAAATAAATAACAAGCAATGCCGCAGTCGGGCGTCTCAGCGACACCACATAAAGGGCTTATAAGGTAAATAAATAACAAGCAATGCCATAGTCGGGTGTCTCAGCGACACCACATAAAGGGCTTATAAAGAAAATAAATAACAAACAATGCCACAGTCGGGCGTCTCAGCGACACCACATAAAGGGCTTATAAAATAAATAACAAACAATGCCATAGTCGGGCGTCTCAGCGACACCACATAAAGGGCTTATAAAACAAATAATCACAATGAATATCAAGGGG
The DNA here is from genome assembly GCA_963921465.1 of Triticum timopheevii. Classification (NCBI taxonomy): domain Eukaryota; kingdom Viridiplantae; phylum Streptophyta; class Magnoliopsida; order Poales; family Poaceae; genus Triticum; species Triticum timopheevii. The sequence continues at coordinate 49,080,304 of OY997264.1, read as the reverse complement.
GTAGAACCGTCCCAGGGATACCCAATAATTCAGATAATAAAATGGGTTAGTCCATAATAAACATAAACATATTTATCACAAGTCATCAGTCATGATCGACATTCTGGTTTAGTAGTTTCTCCTCCGAAGACCGACACTAAGACCGACACTTGACCCATCCCAGACTGTAGTCCTTAACCATGGACACGGCTATTCGAATAGGTTTAATCTCTGCAGAGGGTGTACTCTTTACCCGCGAGCAACGGATTCCATTAGTCCATCAGGACTAATTCCGTCTACGGTCTTTTAGTTGAAAACACACCTAACTTGCACACACTAGCTTAACTTACCGGTGTCTGGAATCACCCGCGACACCTGTCAAGCAAAATTTAAGTGGGGAGGCTACAACCTCGTGTAGCATGGGATCAAATTTATATCGCGCGCTCTAAGGGGTGCCCCCCTCTCGGTCCCAACCGGAAACACCCATGCCCCCGGACCACGTGGCCTGCCTACCGGCTACAACCGGTATCTTCCACCATGGCCTCTCTGTATGGTGTGTGCTTGAAAGGGGTAGGCGACTTACTGAACCGTACCCTACTTGTTGTAGGGACAAGTGGTAGTACGAAACAAGTATCGAGGTTACTGGAACAAGACTCGATCTATGGTTGACTCAGGAGGTTTATAAATTCCCTGCATGACACGTATAACAAATATATTTCAACCAACAGAATCACCGCTAATTATTCCTTAATATGCCATACCGGACATAACCATCCCGACGGAGACCGGCGACAAGCTCACGCCTACCCAAGGCAGAGGCTTTCCCAGATTCCTTTCCGGCATGCATGCAAGGCACATGAGGATGATTACCATCACAAGTATATTCACTTCCAACAGCAAGGAAATCACTAATATGCTTTCATGCAAATGATCGTATCACCACATAAAATAACGAGTTTTTCCGAAGTAAGGTGGTGTTATAACCGTGTCAACTAACACACAAAAAATATTATGCCAGGGTTCAGAATGCTTGCCTCAAGTTGTGGGGAGGCAAGGTGCACTCCAAAAGTTTTTGAAGGCTTTCTCCTTTCTCCAAAAATCCTATTTAAAAGATTTTTGAATCAATATATAGTTTCAAAAACAGTACCAAAAAGTTGTCTGAATTTTTTTGAAATAAATCTTAAAATAAACTAGACAATATTTGGGAGATGCAGGAAAAAGAATCCAGTCATTTGGATTTATATTTTAAAAGTTATAGCCAGTCAAAGTCCTGGTCAAAATCTATTTTTATAAAAAAATATAAAAGAAAACGCTTCAGACGGAATACGTTTTCGGTGTAGGGGAAACGTACTGGGGAGTTATACGCCTTCACTTAAACACGTGTGGAGGCGTGCTGGGTCGCTGACAGTGGGTCCAGGTGCCCCACTGGTTAGGTTTGACCAGTCCCCTTCCCTCTTCTTCATTTGGCCGAACAGAGGCGGGGGCTCCGGCGATCGTCGCCGGTGTTTGGCGGCTCCTCGCGGGCCCCCCAGGGTGGGGATGGATCCGCAAGACTGGGGCGGTTCTTCTGGTGGTCGAGGGAGTGACGGGGATGGAGGGAGTCGTCGGCGACGAGCCTCGCGGCGGATGGCGGCCTCGGTTGGATTTGGGGGCCGGGGCTATGGTGGTTCCCGACCAAAACTGAGCGTGGGGGTAAGCTTCTGTGGCTCCCAGGGGCAGGTGGCGAGCTGGGGTGGCTTGGGTGGCGCCGACCGTGGTAGAGGCGCATTGCGGACGCCGGCGTGCCGCCAAGAGTGCCCTGACGGCGATGCTGTGGGGTGCCAGGGGTGGTCGGGGTGGCGTGGCAGTGCAGGAGGATACGTGGCATGCTGGCTGCGGTTGGCCAAGGGCCAGAACGGGTGCGAGGCGAGACGCGGCGGCTCGGTGCACGCGTGTGCAACACGTGCAAGACGCGCGCTCTGGGCGCGCCCAGAGCACGCCCGGGACATGTTCGACGAAATGCCAGGGCATCCTAGAGGTCACGGGTGAGGCTGGCAAGAAACAGGGCTAGGTTAGGGTTAGTTGGAAGGTAAATGGACATGGTGGTTAGGTCAGGTGGCCAAGTTCACAATGCAAACAAACACTCATGCCAATTCTGTCCATGCACTCCAGGTGTTTGACAAAATGCCACAGGCACCTAGGCTTTTCTTGGAGTGGCCAATACTTCCAGATTGAAGTCTCTTTGGATGCACAAGAGGGTGGTGAGGTTATTTTGACAAAAGCAAAAACTTGTTAGTGCAAGTTTTGCAAAACCTCAGTTCTGGGCAGAAGGTAAATGGCATCATCTCACGAACCAAAAGTATTCCAATGGTTGCATGCTCCTGGACTTAGGGGTTTTGTAGGGTGGTCTACAAGCAGGGGAAAGAATTAAGGGCCAAAGAGCAAGCAAGAATATGGATGCTGTACAAACCATCATGTTGGACCAGAATTAAGATGAGGTTGATTCACTCAAAATTTTCAAATAACATCACTGGGTTTTTGCATAAAGTTGAATCATAAGCTACTACCAGCATCCCATAATTTTGGTGGAGGCTAGAAAGAAGTATTTAAATGAGTTGTAGTGCAAAATTGCCCACTGGACCAGAGAAGAAAATTGGGTGTAGAGCTCAAAATATTTCATGAATAAAAGATATTTTTGCATAAAAGTGATTTAAAAACATCACCTGACATCTCCAAATTTTGGTTGGAATTTTAAGTGAATTTATCAAATGGTTGTAGTTCAAATATGGCCATATAACCTTGGAAAAAACAATTTTTCAAGAAAATAAAGATCAAGCAAATTAATTATGTAATTAGTTCTACTAATAAAAGAAATTTTTTTCTTGAGATGTTAAACAAGTCCAATAACATATTTGAAAAGTTTTCACTTTGGGGAAAACTCCATAATAGCAAGGGAGAAAAAAGGTTCAAAAATAAAAAGGGAGCCCAGAAAATAAAAGTTTTAGTTTCCTGGCAAAATTTTAATTAATAAAAAAAGGTCAAAATTTTGGGGTGTCACACGGTCTTAGTGTCGGTCTTCGGAGGAGGAACTACTAAACCAGAACTTGGATCATGATTTGTGACTTGCGATGATTATGATGATTATTATTATGGACTAACCCCTTATATTTGAATTATTGATTATCCCTGGGACGGTTCTACCTCCTGGATATTCATTGTGATTAATTTTCTTTATAATCCCTTTTTGTGGTGTCGCTCAGACGCCCGACTGTGGCATGCTTGTTATTTACTTTATAAGCCCTTTATGTGGTGTCGCTCAGACGCCCGACTGTGGCATGCTTGTTATTTACTTTATAAGCCCTTTATGTGGTGTCGCTCAGACGCCCGACTGTGGCATGCTTGTTATTTACTTTATAAGCCCGTTATGTGGTGTCGCTCAGACGCCCGATTGTGGCATGCTTGTTATTTACCTTATAAGCCGTTTATGTGGTGTCGCTCAAATGCCCGACTGAGGCAAGCTTCATATCATGATCCCTTCGAGGCGTCGCTTCAGACACCCGATTGGGGCATGTCATTTCTAATCCATTATTGCATACGCATGTTGTATATAAATAACCAGCTTGCATGCATCATGGACTTTATTTTACGACTGACGTCATGATCATAGGGTAATATTCAGGGCATGATTATGGTTTGTTATATTATACCCGTGTTCATAATGTTTGCGAGTACATTCAAAGTACTCACTGGCTTGTCCCTGGCTATTGTCTTGGCCAGATTCCTTGCTTGGAGAGGAGCGTTGCGATGACAGCCCCGGAACCTAAGCAACGGTGATAGCAGCCTCGCGAAGATAGGAGTTAACCTGGTCAGCTGTTCCTGTTGGGGAATGGAGTCTCATAGACACTGATGATCCACAAACTGCTTCCGCCATCAACTACTAGAAACCACTTGTTGTACTCAAAGGCCAGAATGGTCTTGTACTACATATTTTGTATTTTGCTGGGAATTTCTGTATCAAGTTGGTGCCTCATCAGCTAACAGTAATCTTGGGGCTGGTGAGCACAACGGCCACTTTCTGGAAATTAATACTCGGAAAACCGGTCGTGACAACTTTCTTGAAATTATTATGAGGGATCACATAGTGACATGATATGGCCAATATCATTTTGGTCCTTTTGATCTCCATCTTCGGGGCACCATGATCATCATCATCACTGGCATGACACCATGATCTCCATCATCATGATCTCCATCATCGTGTCTTCGTGAAGTTGTCATGCCAATGATTACTTCTACTACTATGGCTGACGTTTAGCAATAAAGTAAAGTAATTACATGGCGTTATTCAATGACACGCAGGTCATACAATAAATTAAGACAACTCCTATGGCTCCTGCCGGTTGTCATACTCATCGACATGCAAGTCGTGATTCCTATTACAAGAACATGATCAATGTCATACATCACCTATATATATCATTCATCACATCCTTTTGGCCATATCACATCACACGGCATATGCTGCAAAAACAAGTTAGACGTCCTCTAATTGTTGTTGCAAGTTTTTACGTGGCTGCTATAGGTTTCTAGCAAGAACGTTTCTTACCTACGCCAAAACCACAACGTGATATGCCAATTGCTATTTACCCTTCATAAGGACCCTTTTCATCGAATCCGATCCGACTAAAGTGGGAGAGACAGACACCCGCTAGCCACCTTATGCAACTAGTACATGTCAGTCGGTTGAACCTGTCTCACGTAAGTGTACGTGTAAGGTCGGTCCGGGCCGCTTCATCCCATGATGCCGCCAAAACAAGATAAGACTAGTAGTGGCAAGTAAATTGACAAAATCGACGCCCACAACAAACTTGTGTTCTACTCGTGCATAGAAACTACTCATAGACATAGCTCATGATGCCACTATTGGGGATCGTTGCAGAAATTAAAAAATTTATACGCCTCACCAAGATCAATCTATGGAGTCACTAGCAACGATAGAGAGGGGAGTGCATCTTCATACCCTTGAAGATCGCAAGTCGGAAGCGTTGCAAGAACGTGGATGAAGGAGTCGTACTCGAAAGCGATTCAGATCGCGGTGGACTCCGATCTAAGTGCCGAACAACGGCACCTCCGCGTTCAACACACGTGCAGCCCGGTGACGTCTCCCGCGCCTTGATCCAGCAAGGAGGAGGGAGATGTTGAGGAAGAGGGATCCAGCAGTAGCATGACGTCGTGGTGGTGATGGAGCGCCAGTTCTCCGGCAGGGCTTCGCCAAGCTCTTACGGAGGAGGAGAGGTGGTGGGGAGGGGAGGGGCTAAGCCTTGGATGCGATGTTGCAGCCCTCCCCTCGCCCCTCTATTTATAGGGAGAAGGGGGAAGGGGGCCGTCCCCCTCTAGATGAGATCTAGAGGGGGGTCGGCGGCCAAGGGGAGGGGGGTGCCCCCTTTAGGGTTTCCCCCCCACCCTAGGCGCATGGGCCCAAGGGGAGGGTGGCGCCCAGCCCTCCAAGGGGCTGGTTCCCTTCCCTCTACAGCCCATGAGGCCCTCCGGGACAGGTGGCCCCTCCCGGTGGACCCCCGGAACCCCTCCGGTGGCCCCGGTACAATACCGGTATGCCCCCCGAATATTTCCGGTGACCGTATGACAACTTCCCATATATAAATCTTCACCTCCGGAACATTCCGGAACTCCTCGTGACATCCGGGATCTCATCCGGGACTCCGAAAAACATTTGGTAATCACATACATATCTTCCTTATAACCCTAGTGTCATCGAACCTTAAGCGTGTAGACCCTACGGGTTCGGGAATCAGGCAGACATGACCGATACAGCTCTCCGGACAATAACCAATAGCGGGATCTGGATACCCATGTTGGCTCCCACATGTTCCACGATGATGTCATCAGATGAACCACGATGTCGAGGATTCAAACAATCCTGTATACAATTCCCTTTGTCAATCAGTACATTACTTGCCCGAGATTCGATTGTCGGTATCCCAATACCCCGTTCAATCTCGTTACCGGCAAGTCACTATACTCGTTTTGTAATGCATGATCCCATGACAAACTACTTAGTCACATTGAGCTCATTATGATGATGCATTACTGAGTGGGCCCAGAGATACCTCTCCGTCATATGGAGTGACAAATCCTAGTCTCGATTCGTGCCAACCCAACAGACACTTTTGGAGATACCTGTAGTGCACCTTTATAGCCACCCAGTTACGTCGTGACGTTTGGTACACCCAAAGTATTCCTACGGTATCCGGGAGTTGCACGATCTCATGGTCTAAGGAAATGATACTTGACATTAGAAAAGCTCTAGCAAACGAACTACACGATCTTGTGCTATGCTTAGGATTGGGTCTTGTCCATCACATCATTCTCCGAATGATGTGATCCCGTTATCAATGACATCCACTGTCCATAGTCAGGAAACCATGACCATCTGTTGATCAACGAGCTAGTCAACTAGAGGCTCACTAGGGACATGGTGTGGTCTATGTATTCGCACAGGTATTACGGTTACCGACCAATACAATTATAACATGAACGAGAGACAATTATCATGAACAAAAAATATAATAATAACCATTTTATTATTGCCTATAGGGCATATTTCCAATAGTATCTTGCTTGTGTTTATATAGGCCAACTGAAGTTTTTGTTCTGACCAACTGGATCATGTATCTTTCTAGCCCCACCTCTGCTGCCACTGACATGGACATCGACAAGGGACCAGGAGACGAGGAGACCGACGATCCGGCCACCTCTCGAGCTGGTAAGTCCGTTCGACCAGGCCTCATTTCGTCGAGTGGATCGTCAGTCCGCTTAATTTCCAATGTTTATCTATTTCTGTAGTTTCGCAAGATGTCGTTGTTCTTCCTAACGATGACGAAGTAGAAGCGCCTCTACATGAGGGGAGGAAGAGGAGGTGGGGCTCAAGCAGGAGGAGGCTTGAAGTTCAAGTCCCTCAGTCGATGTTGGCGCTTAAGGCAGTGGTCGAACGTTCTGGAGATCTGGTTCGGACCAACGTCACATTGATGACTGAACATCCGTCGAGGTCGACTGCTCCGAATCCTGCCGCTCCAGTGCAACTCCATGCGTTTGACCAAGTAGCTACCTCAACCGCCTTGGAGCCATCACTCTTTGCTACATATCAGACCCCAGACGACTCGCCGAGTGCTGCCAGGGAGGCTCTTCGCCAGGTGAACCTTGTCATGGAGCAGGTGAAGGTGAGGCACGAGGCTAGTCAGGTTGCTTATAACGCCAGCACTGCCTTGTAGACAAATGTTCAGGTCAGCAAACTCCCACTGAACTTTCGAATGTTGTTTTATTTTCGATCACCCACTGGGTAGTACCTTTGTTTAGAGTTTAGGAAATCTTCCACTTCACTCGACTCGAGCTGAGACTTAGTAATCTGGCTGGACCAGTGGGGGCACACCGAGTGCACCCACTGGGTGTAGTCCCCGAGACCACGGTCGACTGCTGGCAGTCGGCTAAGGTCTTAGAATCTTATCTTCTCTCTTTTTTTGACTCATGCTGGGCAGACCCTGCTGAGTGTTGATCTGAACCAATGGGGGCACGCTAAGTGCACCCACTAGGTGTAGTCCCCGAGACTACTGTTGAATATTTGATTCGGCAGTAGTCTTAAAGTATCTTTTCACTGTCATTGTCTCTTATTTCTGTCGGCTGACATATCTCTCTCGCTGACTGCAGAGGTCTTGTGATCTTGGAGCTCGACTTTCTGAGTTAAAGAAGAAGCATATCAGCGTTGAACTTGATCTTGAACTCACAAAGAAGAACCTCAAGACTGCTCAACAAGAGACGGTCATCATGGGAGGTAACCATTCGACTCTTGCCTACTTAGTAGCTCGCGTCTTTCACTACTTTTTCTTTCAGTCTCTTTGAACTGAGTGACTTCACACAAGCACATGTGCGTAGTGATAACCGTCAACTCCAGGCTCGTTTGAAGAGTGTTGTTTCTTTAGAGAATGAAGGAAGCTTTGGAGAAGAAGGACCAGGACCTTGCTGCTGCTCAGAAGGAAGCACGTGAGAAGACAACGCTTGCAGACCAGAAGCTGACTTCGGTCAACAAGTTGGAAGAGGAGAACACGAAGCTGAAGACCACCATCTCGGAAGACAATCGAGAAGTAGAGCAACAGAAGAAGGACAAGGAGAACCTGACCACTGAAGTTGGAGGCCTCAGAGCCAAGCCAGGCAAGCTAGAGTCCTATCTGGGACAACTTGCCGCGAAACTAGTTCTGAAGCTTGAAGGTACAGTCACTCGACTGGTTAATTATCGTCGATCGAAGTATGTTGTAATATCATCGACTCATTATTTTTCACGATGGAACAGAACTTTGCCAGGATTTTCAAGCTGAAACCGGGCGGGTCGAGACAGGTCTCGACCCCATCAATTGTCTCGTGAAAGATGACGTTGCGATGAACTTGCTGCGATTGGAATCACGCTTGGACGGCGTTGTTGCCTATCTGGCTCGACTGAAGGCTGCGATGACCCGAGTGGACGCCGAACTTTGGCCTCAGGCGGAACTTTCTCAAGACCTCGGGTCACTGATGACTCGACTCAATCAGATTCCTAGCCGAGTGCAAGAGTGGAAGAAGTCATCCGCTCACTGTGGTGCTGACTTTGCCCTGTCATTGGTTCGAGTGCACTACAAGGAGGCTAGAGAAGACAAGTTGGCGGCCCTCAAGGTTGTGAACACCAAGAAGCACTCCTTTCAGTCCTTCATGGACACCTTCCTTGAGGCAGCCACTCGTATTGCTGACAGCATCGACCTTGACTGCTTCTGTGATCCAGCCAACCCTTCTCCCACCGAATGACCGAAAAAACATTATGCTTCGCTCTCATTTGCCTTGGAATGCCGAGTGATTTTGTAATCGTTGAAAGTCCTATGGGCCTGACGCCCGAGTACTTTAATCTGCGGTTAGAAACCTTTTGGACTTATCTTTGAATATGTTGTGTTTATCTTCGAGTGAAACTCGTTCTTCTCTCGGATTGGTTTTGGTACTTTCGATGCAGCTTCTAAGGAAGAATCCACAGTCGACCAGTTGGACGAGCCTTGAGTAGCATTGATCAGCTCATCGGCAAGGCACTCAACAATGGTCTTGATGTTCCTGGCTGCAGTTTGCCTTGGCGCCAGCCATTGGATGAGCCTTTGACAGTGCGCACAATCTCGTCCTTCTTCTTGATGGTGCGGCACCAGAGGGGGGGTCGTGGTCGACCCACACCACTCGGCAGGATTGATCAGCTCATGAAAGCAGCTCGTCTAGGCGCTAGCTGTTGGATGGGCCTTTGGTAGCATTGATCAGCTCATCAGCGAGGCATTCAATAATGGTCTTGACGTTCCTGAAAGTGGCTCGCCCTGGCGTCGGCTGTCGTATGAGCCTTTGACAGCGCGCACAATCTCATCCTTCTTCTTGACGGTGCAGCCCCGGGGGAAGGGGTCGTGGTCGACCCGTATCATTCGGTCGGATTTTTTGAACTTAGGCGAGTATTGGACTGCGGCTAAGCCCCCGAGTGAGAGGATTGCTCGTCACTTGGTAGGATTTTTTATACTTAGGCGAGAACTGGACTGCAGGTAAGCCCCCGAGTGAGAGGATTGCTCGCCACTCAGTAGGATGTTTCAAACTTAGGCGAGTACTGGACTGCAGCTAAGCCTCTGAGTGAGAGGCTGTCTCACCACTCAGTAGGATTTTCTAACACTTAGACGAGTATTGGACTGCAGCTAAGCCTCCGAGTGAGAGGCTGGCTCACCACTCGGTAGGATTTTTTTAACACTTAGGCGAGACGGATTCGCAGCTAAGCCTCCAAGTGAGAGGCTGGCTCACCACTTGGTAGGATTTTCTCTTCAACTTAGGCGAAATGGATTCGCAGCTAAGGCACCCACTGGCGATTTTAGAACATGTAAAATGAACAATAATCATTCGGAAGACTGTAAAATCATGTCTTCTGATAATCAAACAAAAAGGTACTTCTTATTACATCTCAACAGTCTGAATGCTTTAAGAGTAAAAGGGTGGAGCAGTTTCGCATTCCAAGCGCGTGGCTATCTTTATTGTGCTCGACGTTGAAAAGATGATATGCTCCATTGTGGAGCACTTTGGTGACAACGAAAGGGCCTTCCCAAGCAGGAGCGAGCTTGTGTGGTTTCTGCTGGTCCACTCGAAGAACCAAGTCTCCTTCCTGAAATGCTCGACCCCTTACGTTTCTGGCATGAAATCGACGCAGGTCTTGTTGATAAATGGTTGATACGTCTCAAATGTATCTATAATTTTTGATTGCTCCATGCTATATTATCTATTGTTTTGGACTATATTGGGCTTTATTTTCCACTTTTATATTACCTTTGGGACTAACCTATTAACCGAAGGCCCAGCCCAGAATTTCTGTTTTTTTGCCTATTTCAGTGTTTCGAAGAAATGGAATATCAAACGGAGTCCAAACGGAATGAAACCTTCGGGAACGTGATTTTCTCACCGACGTGATCCAGGAGACTTGGACCCTACGTCAAGCAACCAATAGGGAACGCAAGAGATAGGGGGCGCGCCCTCCCCCCAGGCGCGCCCTCCACCCTCGTGGGCCCCCTGTTGCTCTACTGACGTACTTCTTCCTCCTATATATACCTATGTACCCCCGACAGATCGGATACGGATCCAAAAACCTAATTCCACCGCCGCAACTTTCTGTACCCACGAGATCACATCTTGGGGCCTGTTCCGGAGCTCCGCCGGAAGGGGATTCCACCATGGAGGGCTTCTACATCATCATCATAGCCTCTCCGACGAAGTGTGAGTAGTTTATTTCAGACCTTCAGGTCCATAGTTAGTAGCTAGATGGCTTCTTCTCTCTTTTTGGATTTCAGACCCTCTCTTGTGGAGATCTATTCGATGTAATCTTCTTTTTGCGTTGTGTTTGTTGAGACTGATGAATTGTGGGTTTATGATCAAGATTATCTATGATCAATATTTGAATCTTTTCTGAATTCTTTTATGTATGATTGAGTTATCTTTGCATGTCTCTTCGAATTATCCGTTTGGTTTGGCCAACTAGATTGGTAGTTCTTGCAATGGGAGAAGTGTTTAGCTTTGGGTTCAATCTTGTGGTGTCCTTACCCAGTGACAGAAGGGGTTGCAAGGAACGTATTGTATTGTTGCCATCGAGGATAACAAGATGGGGTATTTATCATATTGCATGAATTTATTCGTCTACATCATGTCATCTTGCTTAAGGCGTTACTCTGTTTTCATTAACTTAATACTCTAGATGCATGCTGGATAGCGGTCGATGAGTGGAGTAATAGTAGTAGATGCACGCATGAGTCGATCTACTTGTCTTGGACGTGATGCCTATATACATGATCATACCTAGATATTCTCATAACTATGCTCAATTCTGTCAATTGCTCAACAGTAATTCATTCACCCACCGTAAAATACTTATGCTCTTGAGAGAAGCCACTAGTGAAATCTATGGCCCCCGGGTCTATTTTCATCATATAAATCTTCCTACACTTTACTATTGCTTTGCTCTTTACTTTGCCTTTTATTTTACCTTGCATCGTTATATCAAAAATACCAAAAATATTATCTATCATCTCTATCAGATCTCACTCTCGTAAGTGATCGTGAAGGGATTGACAACCCCTATTCGCGTTGGTTGCGAGGAGTTATTTGCTTTGTGTAGGTACGAGGGACTTGCGTGTGGTCTCCTACTGGATTGATACCTAGGTTCTCAAAAAATTGAGGGAAATACTTACGCTACTCTACTGCATCCTCTCCTCTTCGGGGAAAACCAAAACAAGCTCGATACGTAGGAAGAAGGATTTCTGGCGCCGTTGCTGGGGAGGCTGCGCAAAAGTCAACATACCAAGTACCCATCACAATCCCTTATCTCTCGCATTACATTATTTGCCATTTGCCTCTCGTTTTCCTCTCCCGCACTTCACGCTTGCCGTTTTATTCGCCCTCTCTTTCCCAACCTTGTCCTCTCTCTTCTCGCATGCCTTTTTCTCGTTCGCTTGTTTGCTTGTGTGTTGGATTACTTGTTGCCATGGCGCAAGATAATACCAACTTGTGTGATTTCTCGAATACCAATAATAATGATTTCCTTAGTACTCCGATTGCTCCTCTTAATGATGTTGAGTCTTGTGAAATCAATATCGCGCTGCTGAATCATGTTATGAAAGATTAATTCGCCGACCTTCCTAGTGAAGATGCCGCTACTCATCTAAACAACTTTGTTGATTTATGTGATATGCAAAAGAAGAAAGATACAGATAACAATATTGTCAAATTGAAGTTATTTCCATTTTCACTTAGAGATCGTGCTAAAGTTTGGTTTTCATCTTTGCCTAAAAATAGTATTGATTCTTGGAACAAGTGCAAAGATGCTTTTATCTCTAAGTATTTTCCTCCCGCTAAGATTATCACTCTTAGAAACGATATTATGAATTTTAAACAACTTGATCATGAGCATCTTGCCCAATATTGGGAAAAATGAAATTGATGCTTCGCAATTGCCCTACTCATGATTTGAATATATGGATGAACATACATAATTTTTATGCCGGTTTGAAGTTTGCTTCTAGAAATATCTTAGATTCGGCCGCGGGAGGCACTTTTATGGAAATCACTTTAGGAGATGCTACAAAACTTCTTGATAATATTATGGCCAATTATTCTCAATGGCACACTGAGAGATATTCTAGTAAAAAAGTGCATGCTATATAAGAAATCAATGTTTTGAGTGGAAAGATGGATGAACTTATGAAGATGATTGCTACTAAAAATACTCCTCTTGATCCCAATGATATGCCTTTGTCTTCTTTGATTGAGAATAATAATGAATCTATGGATGTGAATTGTGTTGGCAGGAATAGTTTTGGAAATAATGCTTATAGAGGGAATTTTAATCCTAGGCCATATCCTAGTAATCCTTCTAATAATTATGGAAATTCCTACAATAACTCTTATGGAAATTTTAATAAGATGCCCTCTGAATTTGAGAATAGTGTTAAAGAGTTTATGAATTCACAAAAGAATTTTAATGCTTTGCTTGAAGAGAAATTACTTAAAGTTGATGAATTGGCTAGGAACGTTGATAAAATTTCTCTCAATGTTGATTCTTTAAAGCTTAGATCTATTCCTCCTAAGCAGGATATCAATGAGTCTCTCAAAGTCATGAGAATTTCCATTGATGAGTGCAAGGAAAGAACCGCTAAGATGCGTGCTATGAAAGATGCCTTTATTAAAGCATGTTCTTCCAATTTCTATGAAAATCAAGATGAAGATCTAAAAGTTATTGATGTGTCTCCCATTAAATCCTTGTTTTGTAATATGAATCTTGATAATGGTGAGATTGAATATGATTCACCTTTACCTAGAAGGCGTTCTAAAAATTCAAAGTTTTTAGATTATGATGCTAAAATTGATAAAAGTGGGATTGAAGAAAGTAAAACTCTAGATGTTGCTAAACCCACTATTTTGGATTTCAAGGAATTTAATTATGAAAGTTGCTCCTTAATTGATTGTATTTCCTTGTTACAATCTGTGCTAAATTCTCCTCATGCTTATAGTCAAAATAAAGCGTTTACTAAACATATCGTTGATGCCTTGATGCAATCTTATGAGGAAAAACTTGAGTTCGAAGTCTCCATCCCTAGAAAACTTTACGATGGGTGGGAACCAACTATTAAAATTAAGATTAAGGATCATGAATTTTATGCTTTATGTGATTTGGGTGCTAGTGTATCCTCTATTCCCAAAACTTTGTGTGATTTGCTAGATTTCCGTGATTTTGATGAATGCTCTCTAAACTTGCACCTTGTGGATTCCACTATTAAGAAACCTATGGGAAGAATTAATGATGTTCTTATTGTTGCAAATAGGAATTATGTGCCCGTAGACTTTATCGTTCTTGATATAGATTGCAATCCTTCATGTCCTATTATTCTTGGTAGACCTTTCTTTAGAACGATTGGTGCAATTATTGATATGAAGGAAGGGAATATTAGATTCCAATTCCCATTAATTAAAGAAAGGCATGGAACACTTCCCTAGGAAAAAGATAAAATTACCATATGAATCTATTATTAGAGCCACCTATGGATTGCCTACGAAAGATGGCAATACTTAGATCTATCCTTGCCTTTATGCCTAGCTAGGGGCGTTAAACGATAGCGCTTGTTGGGAGGCAACCAAATTTTTCTTTATGTTTTTGTTTTTGCTCCTGTTTAGTAATAAATATTGCATCTACCTTCTGTTTAGATGTGTTTTTATCTTTTAATTAGTGTTTGTTCCAAGTAGAATCTATAGGATAACCTACGATGATAGTTGATTTGATTCTGCTGAAAAACAGAAACTTTGCGCGCACGAATATAATTTTGTTAAATCACAGGAACGTCCTTTTGCGTTGATTCTTTTTTCTGCTGATAAATACACAAATTTCCAGGGCTTCCTATTTTGGTAGAATTGTTAGAGTTCCAGAAGTTTCCGTTAGTTACAGATTACTACAGATTGTTCTATTTTTGACAGATTCTGTTTTTCGTGTGTTGTTTGCTTATTTTGATGAATCTATGGTTAGTAAAATAGTTAATAATCCATAGAGAAGTTGGAATACAGTAGGTTTAGCACCAATATAAATAAAGAATGAGTTCATTACAGTACCTTGAAGTGGTCTTTTGTTTTCCTTCGCTAACGGAGCTCACGAGATTTCTGTTGAGTTTGTGTTGTGAAGTTTTCAAGTTTTGGGTGAAATTTTTGATGGATTATGGAACAAGGAGTGGCAAGAGCCTAAGGTTGGGGATGCCCATGGCACCCCCATGAAAATACAAGGACACCAAAAAGTCAAAGCTTGGGGATTCCCCGGAAGGCATCCCCTCTTTCGTCCACTTCCATCGGTAACTTACTTGGAGCTATATTTTTATTCACCACATGATATGTGTTTTGCTTGGAGTGTCTTATATTATTTGCGTCTTTGCTTGTTAGTTTACCACAATCATATTTGCTGTACAAACCATTTGAGAGAGCCATACATGAATTGGAATTTGTTAGAATACTCTATGTGCCTCACTTATATCTTTTGAGCTTTATAGTTTTGCTCTAGTGCTTCACTTATATCTTTTAGAGCACGGTAGTGGATTTGTTTTAAAGAAACTATTGATCTCTCATGCTTCACTTATATTATTTTCAGAGTCTTAAATAGCATGGTAATTTCCTTAAAATAATAATATGCTTGGTATTCAAGATTTGTAAAACTTTCTTTTGAGTGCGTTGAATACTAAGAAAAGTTTGATGCTTGATAATTGTTTTGAGATATGGAGGTGATGATGTTAGAGTCATGCTAGTTTAGTAGTTGTGAATTTGAGATATGCTTGTGTTGAAGTTTACAAGTCCCGTAGCATGCACGTATGGTAAACGTTATGTAACAAATTTGAAACATGAGGTGTTATTTGATTCTCATCCTTATGAGTGGCGGTCGGGGACGAGCGATGGTCTTTTCCTACCAATCTATCCCCCTAGGAGCATGCGCGTAGTGCTTTGGTTTTTGATGGCTTGTATATTTTTGCAATAAGTATGTGAGTTCTTTATGACTAATGTTGAGTCCATGGATTATACGCACTCTCACCCTTCCATCATTGCTAGCCTCTTCGGTACCGTGCATTGCCCTTTCTCACATTGAGAGTTGGTGCAAACTTCGCCGGTGCATCCAAACCCCGTGATATGATACGCTCTTTCACACATAAACCTCCTTATATCTTCCTCAAAACAGCCACCATACCTACCTATTATGGCATTTCCATAGCCATTCCGAGATATATTGCCATGCAACTTTCCACCATACCGTTCTTCATGACACATTCATCATTGTCATATTGCTTAGCATGATCATGTAGTTGGCATAGTATTTGTGGCAAAGCCACCGTTCATAATCCTTTCATACATGTCACTCTTGAATCATTACATATCCCGGTACACCGCCGGAGGCATTTATATAGAGTCATACTTTGTTCTAGTATCGAGTTGTAATCATTGAGTTGTAAATAAATAGAAGTGTGATGATCATCATTACTAGAACATTGTCCCATGTGAGGTCAAATAAAAATAAAAGAGGCCAAAGAGCCCACAAAAAAAGAGGACAAAGAGCCCACAAAAAAAGAGGCCAAAGATCCCACCAAAAAAATGAGAGAAAAAGAGAGAAGGGACAATGTTACTATCTTTTTACCACACTTGTGCTTCAAAGTAGCACCATAATCTTCATGATAGAGAGTCTCTTGTTTTGTCACTTTCATATACTAGTGGGAATTTTTCATTATAGAACTTGGCTTGTATATTCCAACGATGGGCTTTCTCAAATGCCCTAGGTCTTCGTGAGCAAGCAAGTTGGATGCACACCCACTTAGTTTATTTCGTTGAGCTTTTCATACATTTATAGCTCTAGTGCATCCGTTGCATGGCAATCCCTACTCCTTACATTAACATCAATTGATGGGCATCTCCATAGCCCGTTGATTAGCCTCGTTGATGTGAGACCTTCCCCTTTTTTGTCTTATCCACATAACCCCCATCATTATATTCTATTCCACCCATAGTGCCGTGTCCATGGCTCGCGCTCATATATTGCGTGAGAGTTTATAGGTTTGAGATTACTAAAGTATGAAACAATTGCTTGGCTTGTCATCGGGGTTGTGCATGATGAGTGCATTCTTGTGTGACGAAAATGGAGCATGACTAAACTATATGATTTTGTAGGGATGAACTTTCTTTGGCCATGTTATTTTGAGAAGACATAATTTCCTAGTTAGTATGCTGGAAGTATTATTATTTTTATGTCGATATGAACTCTTGTCTTGAATCTTTCGGATCTGAAAATTCATACCACAATTAAGAAGAATTACATTGAAATTATGCCAAGTAGCACTCCGCATCAAAAATTCTCTTTTTATCATTTACCTACTCGAGGACGAGCAGGAATTAAGCTTGGGGATGCCTGATACGTCTCCAATGTATCTATAAATTTTGATTGCTCCATGCTATATTATCTATTATTTTGGACTATATTGGGCTTTATTTTCCACTTTTATATTACTTTTGGGACTAACCTATTAACTGGAGGCCCAGCCCAGAATTGCTGTTTTTTTTTGCCTATTTCAGTGTTTCGAAGAAACGCAATATAAAACGGAGTCCAAACAGAATGAAACCTTCCGGAACGTGATTTTCACACCGAACGTGATCCAGGAGACTTGGACCCTACGTCAAACAACCAACAGGGAAGGCACGAGGTAGGGGGGGGCGCCCTCCCCCCCCCCCTCCCCAGGCGCGCCCTCCACCCTCATGGGCCCCCTGTTGCTCCACCGACGTACTTCTTCCTCCTATATATACCTACATACCCCCGACAGATCAGATACGGATCCAAAAACCTAATTCCACCACTGCAACTTTCTGTACCCAGGAGATCCCATCTTGGGGCCTGTTCTGGAGCTCCGCTGGAAGGGGATTCCACCATGGAGGGCTTCTACATCATCATCATAGCCTCTCCGATGAAGTGCGAGTAGTTTATTTCAGACCTTCGGGTCCATAGTTAGTAGCTAGATAGCTTCTTCTCTCTTTTTGGATCTCAATACAATGTTCTCCCCTCTCTCGTGGAGATCCATTCGATGTAATCTTCTTTTTGCGGTGTGTTTGTTGAGACCGATGAATTCTGGGTTGATGATCAAGATTATCTATGAGCAATATTTGATTATTTTCTGAATTCTTTTATGTATGATTGAGTTATCTTTGCAAGTATCTTCTAATTATCCGTTTGGTTTGGCCAACTAGATTGGTAGTTCTTGCAATGGGAGAAGTGTTTAGCTTTGGGTTCAATCTTGCGGTGTCCTTACCCAGTGACAGAAGGGATTGCAAGGCACGTTTTGTATTGTTGCCATTGAGGATAACAAGATGGGGTATTTATCATATTGCATGAATTTATTCCTCTACATCATGTCATCTTGCTTAAGGCGTTACTCTGTTTTCATTAACTTAATACTCTAGATGCATGCTGGATAGTGGTCGATGAGTGGAGTAATAGTAGTAGATGCAGGCAGGAGTCGATCTACTTGTCTCGGACGTGATGCCTATATACATGATCATACCTAGATATTCTCATAACTATGCTCAATTCTGTCAATTGCTCAACAGTAATTCGTTCACCCACCGTAAAATACTTATGCTCTTGAGAGAAGCCACTAGTGAAATCTATGGCCCCGGGGTCTATTTTCATCATATCAATCTTCCGACGCTTTGTTATTGCTTTGCTCTTTACTTTGCCTTTTATTTTACCTTGCATCTTTATATCAAAAATACCAAAAATATTATCTATCATCTCTATCAGATCTCACTCTCGTAAGTGACCATGAAGGGATTGACAACCCCTATTCGCGTTGGTTGCGAGGAGTTATTTGCTTTGTGTAGGTACGAGGGACTTGCGCGTGGTCTCCTACTGGATTGATACCTTGGTTCTCAAGAAACTGAGGGAAATACTTATGCTACTCTGCTGCATCATCCTGTCCTCTTCGGGGAAAACCAACGCAAGCTCAAGACGTAGCAATGGTCGACCGAATCAAGGCCATCTCTCTTTCTTCTTCCAGGAGATCGACTGCATCTTGTCGAACCTGTTCTGCTTCCTCTTCTGAGAAGAGCTCGACTCGAGGCGCATTGTGGAGCGGATCACTCGGGAGTACGGCTTCAGCTCTGTAGACTAAGAAGAATGGAGTTCGTCCAGTCGACCGATTAGGAGTTGTCCTCAATCCCCAAAGTACTGATGGAAGTTCATCGACCCAGGCCCCTGCTGCATGCTTGAGGTCACGCATCAATCGGGGTTTCAGTCCTTTGAGAATCATTCCATTTGCTCTTTCAGCCTGCCCATTCGACTGAGGATTGGCGGCCGAAGCGTAATCGACCCTTGTGCCTTGGGAAGCACAAAAGGCTCTGAATTTGTCAGAGTCGAAGTTCAACCCATATCCGTGATGATGCTATGCGGAACACCATATCTGAATATCAATTCTCTGATGAAACTTACAATTGTACTTGCTTCAAGGTTTTTAATGGGCTTGGCTTCGATCCATTTGGTAAACTTGTCGACTGCCACCAGCACATGGGTAAATCCATTCCTGCCAGTCCTTAGAGGTCCAACCATGTCCAATCCCCAGATAGCGAAAGGCCAGACGAGTGGAATAGTCTTCAGAGCTGACACAGGCTTATGGGACATGTTGGAGTAAAATTGACAGCCTTCGCATTTGTCCACTATTTCTTTCGCCATCTCGTTGGCATGTGGCCAGTAAAATCCGGCTCGGTATGCTTTGGCCACGATGGTCCGAGAGGATGCATGGTTACCACAGGTCCCCGACTGAATATCATTGAGGATCATTCGGCCTTCTTCTGGTGTGATGCATTTCTGGCAGACTCCAGTTACACTTTCTTTGAACAACTGACCTTTTATCATGGTAAAGGCTTTGGATCGTTGGACGATCTGTCGAGCCTCTTCTTCATCCTTTGGAAGTTCCTTCCTAAGAATGTATGCAACGTAGGGCACTATACAGTCGGGAGTGACGACCAAAACCTCCAGGACTAAGTCGACCTCAGCTGGGATTTCGACTTCAGTCGGATCTGTGGTGCTCTTAGGCTGTGGGGGTTCTTCAGTGAAAGGATCTTCCTGAACCGAAGGTGAATGAATATGCTCCAAAAACACATTGCTGGGAATGGCCTCTCTCTTAGAACCTATCTTTGCCAATTCATCTGCAGCTTGATTTTTCAGTCGGGGTATATAGTGAAGCTCCAACCCTTCAAACTTCTTTTCCAGCTTTCTTACCGCATTGCAATAACCAGTCATGGCCGAGCTCCTGACATCCCACTCTTTCATCACTTGATTAACCACCAAATCCAAGTCACCGTAGACCATAAGGCAACGGACGCCGAGTGAAATGGCCATACGCAACCCATATAAAAGTGTTTAATAATCAGCTTCATTAATGGAGGAATCAAAATGAATCTGGAGAACATAGCTAAGCTTGTCTCCACGGGGAGATACCAATACTACCCCAGCACCCGAACCATTCAGCATCTTGGAGCCATCGAAGAACATGGTCCAATGCTCCGAGTGAACTTGAGTCGGCAGTTGCTGCTCAATCCACTTGGCAAGGAAATCTGTGATTAGATCAGAGAAATAATATGCAACCTTCTTCATGGTCAGGTAGATTCCATAGACAAGCTTCTGATAATGTGGATATCATTGCTTGGATGGAGTCAAAACTTCAGAGAGATAATATACTGGGCGCTGAACCTTGTAAGCCTTTCCTTCTTCTTGCTCGACCGTGAGTACTGTACTGACAATTTGTCCGGTGGCTATAATATAAAGCAGTGAAGGCTCTTTGCTGATTGGCACAGCAAGCACCGGCTGGGTGGAAAGCAGGGCTTTGAGCTCTGCAAACGCTGTGTCAGCTTCATCAGTCTACTCGAACTTATCAGATTTCTTCATCAATCGGTAAAGTGGTAAGGCCTTTTCACCGAGACGAGAAATGAATTGACTCAAAGCGGCCAAACAACCAGTAAGCTTCTGAACGTCATGCACACGCACAGGGCGTTTCATTCGGAGGATGGTATCAACTTTTTTCTGGATTGGCGTCGATCCCTCATTTGGAAATGAGAAAACCGAGTAACTTTCGACCTGGAACTCCGAATGTGCACTTTGACGGATTAAGCTTGATATCATACCTTGTTAGGTTGGCAAAGGTTTCTGCAAGGTTAGTCACTAGGTCGGAACCTTTGCGAGACTTGACCACGATGTCGTCCATGTATGCTTCCACATTCCGACTGATTTGAGTGAGCAGGCACTTCTGAATCATTGTCATGAATGTGGCTCCGGCATTTTTAAGACCAAATGGCATGGTAACATAGCAAAAGCACCCGAGGGGTGATGAAGGCTGTTTTGATTTCATCGGGACCATATAGTCGAATCTGATGATACCCGGAATATGCATCTAACAAAGACAAGCGTTGACACCCCGCCGTCGAGTCAACAATCTGATCGATGCGGGGGAGAGGGAAATGATCTTTCGGACAGGCCCGATTGATATGCTTGAAATCAATGCAAATACGAATTGAATCGTCCTTCTTAGGGACCATGACTACATTGGCAAGCCACTCGGAGTGGTAGATCTCACGGATGAACTCTGCTGCTAGGAGCCGAGCCACATCCTCGACAATTGCTTTTCGCTTCTGCACGGCGGACCGCCAAAGATGTTCTTTGACGGGTTTTACCTTGGGTTCGACACGCAAATGGTGCTCAGCCAGTTCTCTGGGTACATCCGGCATGTCAGAAGGTTTCCATGCAAAGATGTCCCAGTTCTCATGGAGGAACTGGATGAGCGCTTCTTCCTATTTGCTGTCGAGTGTCGTTGATATATGAGTTGGTGAGGCATTGGGATCGGTCGGGTGAATATGAATCGGCTTCGTTTCACCAGATGACTGAAATGCAGAATCTGTGGCAGGCTTCTTAGCTCGGAGCAAATCACTCGGATCTGCATTCTTCTGATACTCTTGAAATTCAATTGCCGCCATTTGTGCATCGGCAATTTTGGAACCATTCTGGAAGCACTCCTCCGCCTTCTGCCCATTGCCAGAAACTGTTATCACACCTTTGGGGCCAGGCATCTTAAACTTGAGGTACACGTAACATGGTCGAGCCATAAAACGTGCGTAGGCAGGCCTACCCAGAATGGCATGATAAGCACTCTGGAAATCCACAACTTCAAATGTTAATTTTTCCTTACGGTAATTCTTGTAATCACCGAAAACCACGTTAAGGGCGAACTGGCCTAGTGATTCGGCTTTCTTTCCAGGGATAACGCCATGGAAACTCATATTGCTCTCGCTAAGTTTGGACATCGGAATGCCCATCCCCTTCAAAGTTTCAGCATAAAGGATGTTCAGGCCGCTTCCACCATCCATTAGCACTTTGGTCAGTCTAGTGCCTTCGACCACTGGGTCGAGCACCAACGCTTGCCTCCCAGGGGTGGCTATGCGAGCAGGGTGATCAGGCTGGTCGAATGTGATGGTTGTCTGAGACCATTTCAAGTATGTGGTCGTCGTCGCCGGAGCGACCATATTCACTTCTCTGTTGATAACTTTCAACCAACTCTTGGTCTCAACATCAGCAAAAATCATGAGGTTGGAATTGACTTTGGGATAACCGTTGTCTTCCTCTTCGTCCTCGTCTTTGTCCGACTCTTTTTCCTTCCCACTGGGCTATTTCTCTCGGAACTGCTGGATCAGGAGTCGACATTGTCGAGTGGTATGCTTAGGGTAAATCAGATTACCCACTTCGTCCTTCCTCGTGTGGATGTCACACGGTAAATCCAACACATCATTTCCTGCTTGATCCTTTACTTTCTTAGGGGGCCAGGGCCCTTTAGGTTTTCCCTTAAACTTTCCTTGAGTCACTGCTGCAATCTCACCGGGTGCTGCAGGCTCGGCCTTACGTTTCTGTTTCCGATTGGAATTACCCCCACCGGCCTCTTGGCCGACTGGTTTACCCTTTCTGCTACGGAGTCGATCCTCTTCTTCTCTGTTAGCGTACCGGGTGGCTATTTCCATCATTCGAGTCAGAGTCATATCTCCAGTCCGACCAAACTTAAGGACCAACTCTTGGTATTTGACGCCTTCCTTGAAGGCACACACTGCTTGATGCTCTGATACATTTTCAACGGTGTGATGCAAAGTGGTCCACCTCTGAATGAAACCTCTTAGAGTCTCGCTCGGTTTCTGCACACAATGTTGCAACTCTGTCAATCCTGCTGGCCGCTTGCAAGTGCCCTCAAAAGTTTTGACGAACACTCGAGCCAGCTCTTCCCAACTACATATACTGTTTGGGGCTAACTGAGTCAACCACGCTCTGGCCGACCCTTCTAACATCAGAGGAAGGTGTTTCATTGCCACTTCATCATTCCCGCCACCAATCTGCACAGCCACTCGGTAATCCTCAAGCCAAGTTTCAGGCTTGGACTCTCCAGTGAACTTACTAACTCCAGTCGCCAACCTGAAGTTGGCTGGAATCACTGCAGCCCTGATGGCTCTGCTGAAACATTATGGACCCGAAACATGCACTCTACTGCTGGTCGGACGATCTCTGCCAGGGTCTTATCTATGCGCTCTGTTCCGGTCGACTAGACCTTGAAGAGGATAGATCTTGCATCGAAGCCTGGCTCTCTTGGGTCGACTGGTGCTCTGCGCTTGCCACTGTGACGGCGTCTATCATCGTACTGCCGAGGCACATATGATGCACTCCTCGGAGGAGGTGTAGGCACTCGACGGCGATTGTCGCGGTCAATTTGGTGATTATATTGCCCACGGCCTTCACGCCGCACGGGCGATCTTGGGTTGTGGGCCCACTAAACTGTATCCGCTACTACGGATCTACTGTGAATCCTATTACGCGACTGAGACACTACTGTGTTCTGTTCTCCTGCTGCCCGGAGCAAGGCCCGGATCTGCATCAAACCTCTGCTAGCCTCCGACTGGGAAGGTTGAATCGATTCTGCTATTCGGGACGCAGCTGTGAGATTTTGAATCGGAGTACGGTATACCTTAGGCGAAGGTGGGAAAAGCTATCGTCGACTAGACTCAGGAATCCGCTCCCGAGCACGCTCGTCGAGAGCGCGTTGAAGGTTCTCCAGTCGAGTGTGCTCAGTGATACGTCTCCAACATATCTGTAATTTTTGATTGCTCCATGCTACTTTATCTACTGTTTTAGGCAATATTGGGCTTTATTATCCACTTTTATATTATTTTTGGGACTAACCTATTAACCGGAGGCCCAGCCCAGATTTGTTGTTTTATGCCTATTTCAGTGTTTCAAGGAAAAGGAACATCAGACGGAGTCAAAACGGAACGAAATCAACTGGAGAAGTTATTTTTGGAAGGAAACCCACCTGATGGACTTGGACCCCACGTCAGAAGATACGGGAGGTGCTCACGAGGGTGGGGGCTCGCCCTCCCCCCTGGGCGCGCCCCCCTGCCTCGTGGGGCCCCCGTAGCTCCACCGACGTACTCCTTTCACCCATATATACCTACGTACCCTAAAACTTCCAGAACAAGAAGATAGATCGGGAGTTCCGCCACCGCAAGCCTCTTTAGCCACCAAAAACCAATTGGGATCCTGTTCCGGCACCCTGCCGGAGGGGGATCCCATCACCGGAGGCCATCTTTATCATCCCGGCGCTATCCATGACGAGGAGGGAGTAGTTCACCCTCGGGGCTGAGGATATGTGCCAGTAGCTATGTGTTTGATCTCTCTCTCTCGTGTTCTCTTTTGTGTTCCTCTATGGCACGATCTTGATGTATCCCGAGCTTTGCTATTGTAGTTGGATCTTATGATGTTTCTCCCCCTCTACTCTCTTGTGATGAATTGAGTTTCCCCTTTGAAGTTATCTTATCGGATTGAGTCTTTTATGAACACTTGATGTATGTCTTGGTGATCAACTTGCGGGTTTTGTGACACTTGGGAGCCTATGCATAGGGGTTGGCACACGTTCTTGACTCTTTGGTAGTAGCTTTGGGGCACTCTTTGAAGTACTTTTATGTTGGTTGGATGAATCTGAGATTGTGTGATGCATATCGTATAATCATGCCCACGGATACTTGAGGTGACAATGGAGAATCTAGGTGACATTAGGGTTTTGGTTGATTTGTATCTTAAGGTGTTATTCTAGTACGAACTCTTTTATAGATCGATCCGAAAGAATAGCTTTGTGGTGGTTTCGTACCCGACCATAATCTCTACGTTTGTTCTCCGCTATTAGTGGCTTTGGAGTGACTCTTTGTCGCATGTTGAGGGCTTGTCATATGTTCTATCTATGTTATTATTGTTGAGAGAACTTACACTAGTGAAAGTATGAACCCTAGGCCTTGTTTCCTACCATTGCAATACCGTTTACGCTCACTTTTATCGCTCGTTACCTTGCTGTTTTTATTATTTCAGACTACAAAAACCCATATCTACTATCTATTTTGCACTTGTATCACCATCTCTTCGCCGAACTAGTACACCTATACAATTTACCATTGTATTGGGTGTGTTGGGGACACAAGAGACTCTTTGTTATTTGGTTGCAGGGTTGTTTGAGAGAGACCATCTTCATCCTACGCCTCCTACGGATTGATAAACCTTAGGTCATCCACTTGAGGGAAATTTGCTACTGTCCTAAAAACCTGTGCACTTGCAGGCCCAACAACGTCTACAAGAAGAAGGTTGTGTAGTAGACATCACTCAGCCATATTAGCCAAGCGCACCTCTTCCAAGGCCGAGCCTCGGGGGTTTCTCCAACGATGGGTGTGTGGAGTGCATCCATGTTGCGGCGACGAAGTTCTTCCCTCTGCTGCGAAGTGAGGGGTTCGGGATGGTACTCCTCGTGGACGCGCGATGGATCGCCGCCACCATCCTCGCCTTCAGCACGGCGGAAACCAGGCGGACTACGTGGTCCATTGACCATCAAGACTTCAGCCACAGGGTCGCTGCTATCGCACTCGGATGCGTTCTCTGCGGAGCCAGTCGACAGATCAAATAGGCCATGGAGAGTTTCGTCGGGCTCGATTGCCGCGACTTGATGGGTGGCCGAATACCGGGCCACCGCGTGTTTCACCCACCGCTGAAGCCGCGACCGACCAGATTGCTTGCGGCGGCGAACAGCAGGGAGGGCAGACACCATCGGGGCCGACCGATACTGGGTCGACGGCTGCCGGAGAAGGACGCTGCGAACGCACGCGCGAAAGTGCGTCGCCCCTCGGACGGGGAGCGCCTCGACATCAAGGGGAGCTTCCTGAAGCCAAGCGGAGTCGTCGGCGATGAAAACGAGTGCACCGAGACGGATCTCGTGGCCCTCAGCCTATCCACTGCCGGAAACCATGATGATGGTGATCGAAAAAATTGCAACTTCACGAACAAGTCGCTAAGACACCAGCCCCACGGTGGGCACCAACTGTCGTGGTTCTAAGACTGACAGTAGAAAGGGGGGTAGATATGGAGAGGCAAGATCTCAACTATGATGAAGGTGTACACATAGGATTTACGAGTTCAGGCCCTTCTCAGAGGAAGTAATAGCCCTACGTCTCGGTCCCCGGAGGCGGTCGACTGGATTATATGTGTGTGATGTTACAGGGGTGTGAACCCTTGTCACAGAAGAGGGGGGTGGCTTATATACAGTGCGCCAGGACCCCAGCCGTTCTCCGTTACAAGGGGCTTAATGTACATAAAGTTGGGGCGTTACTGATAACGCCATCCTTAAGTGTTATTTATGACCTTAAAGACTACGGAGTGAATACCTGACCGTTGCAATGCTGAGTGACTCCTGATCTCCGGTGGGTCGAGCGATTCCTTGAATGGTCGAGTGGCAATAAGTAGGGGGTCACCCGAGTGATATGACTGGTCGAGTGGATTACACTCGACATCTTTGACTGGGGGTCTCTTGTTGCCTCTTGGACTTCTTATCTTCCTGGGTAGTGACCTTGGGTAGGACGTGTGGGTCAGGCCCATGACCCTACCCCAGGTCTGTATCCTCATCAGCTCCTGCTTAGCAGCTTTAAATGTTTTGTTATAATTTGTCCACAAATTAGCATCTGATTCCAATTAATATCATTCAATTAGCAGCACGACACGAATCAACCTGTGGTTGGATGGTTAGAGGAACATTGGTATCCCTAGCCCACCATGGTTTAAGTCCTGGTCCTCGCATTATTCCTGGATTTAGTTCAGGATTTCCAGCGATGCGCTTTCAGTGGGAGGAGATGTTCCTGTCGATGACGAGGCGCCTATCGTGACTTACTAAATTTCAAGATGACATGGCAGCTGAGTCTCTGGGAGTGCTTATAGGGGTAGGGTGTACGTGTGTACGTTCATAGGGGTGAATGTATGCGCGATGTATGAACGCTTGCATCTGTATTGATGTTCAAAAAAATTAGCAGCACGACATCCCATTTAATGTCATGCAGCGACGGGTAATGTCCTTGTCCGATACTCCATCACGCATGCATGACACGGCCTCCATATTTCCCTATTAATATCATATCAATCAAAATGTTAGGTCTTTTTCAATGTTTCTAAAATTTTGTTCACTTTCAGAAAAGTCTGGAATTCCAAAAAAAGTTCAAAATTGCATATTTTATTCATGTATTAAAAAATTGTTCACTTTTCAG
This sequence comes from Triticum timopheevii, assembly GCA_963921465.1. Lineage (NCBI taxonomy): Eukaryota > Viridiplantae > Streptophyta > Magnoliopsida > Poales > Poaceae > Triticum > Triticum timopheevii. The sequence continues at coordinate 49,053,097 of OY997264.1, read as the reverse complement.
AAAAATGTTCACTGTGTATAAAAAAATGTTCCTATGTATATGAAATTTATTCCACGTGCATTTGAAAAAAAATCACCATATATTTTGAAAAAATGTTGAGTGTATGTTTGAATAATGTTCATTGTATAGTAAGAAAATTTTCTGTGTCTATTTTAAATTCACTGTTAGAATAAACTGTCCACATTTTAAAAAAAATGTTCAGAATCCAAAATTTGTTCAATATTTCAAAAAATGTTTTCATTTTCAAAATTTGTTGAACTTTTTTTCCAAAATTGGTTCAGGTTTTAAAAAAAATCAGTTGATCTTCGTTTTTTTTCTTTTGCAATTTTCAGACAACGTTCACATTTTTTAAGAAAATTGTACGTATTTTTTCTAAGAGATGTTGAAGCAATTAAATAAAAAAATGATATGCCGCTCTTGTTAGTACTTTATATTTAGCACTGCATTTTAGGCATCCTCAGCCGCTAGCTCAGCTCGGTAGGGTCGCTAGTATCCAACATGAGGTGAGTTTGATTCCCGCGCTTGCGCTTTTATTTCTCCGTATACACTCGACACTTGTGAATTGGGCCAGGCCGTTTGCACGTACATTAGATTAGCCATAGTAGAGAGTAACTTCAAGAGTGAGTGCAGTGATTCGGTGCCCAGTCTCATCTGCACCTGGTCAGAAAAAAATTCAAAAAATAAACTAGAAAAATTCAAAATTTCCAAAAAAAAATTCCATGGTAGACAATTTATTGCATGAGGTTCGGTCCAAATATTAGCTCATTTGGACATCTGAGTAACTCTTAGCAAAAGAGACAAATCGGGTCAAAACAGTACGTGAACAGTAAACTGTTTTACACACCCCGAATTTGCCTTTTTTGCCGAGAGTTGCTCAGTTGTCCAAATCATATGAAAATTGGGTCAGACCTCATGCACCAAATTGTCTACCATGTGAAAGAAAATGGTAATTTTTTGAATTTTTTAGTATTTTTTTGAATTTTTTATTCAACACTGGTGCAGATGAGCTCGGGATCAGAAAAGGATTTTCGTTCAAGAGTAACGTACATATTATGATAGGCTATGTTGGGTGGTAACATAAGTGTAGTATCATGCAATTCTTCATTTATTAGGTTATAAACTCGTATTGTATTGGGATACGTGATATTACGGTAATTAGCTAAGTTACTCAATTTCCTCATTAACTCAGTGTCACATAGGCAATTTTACTGTGTGGGAGCTCATCTTAGTCTTGAAATTACTCCCACTATATGAGTACCGCATGAATGCCTAATAGTGGCGGGTGGGAAAAGGCCAGCAGTGGTGGTCAAGCCTATCAGGGGCGTCCGCCACTGACCTTCCGCCACTGCTAATAGGCCATTAGTGGAGGGCGCCCTCTCGCCAGTGGTATCCCATAAGCAGTAGCGGGCACCTGATAAGGCCTACCACTGTATTGTTTTATAAGTTGTGGCGGGTTTTATGTACACTAGTAGAAAAAGGGCCTATTGTCCCGGTTCGTAAGGAACATTTGTCCCGGTTTTTGAACTGGGACTAAAGTGTCGGTACTAATGCCCTAGACCTTTAGTCCCGATTCTTACACAAACTGGGACAGATGGGCCTCCACGTGGCCGGTGCGGTGAGCCCAGGTAGGAGACCCTTTGGTCCCGGTTGGTGGCACCAACAGGGACCAATAGGCATCCACGCGTCAGCATTTCAGGTGCTGGGGTTTTTGTTTTTTTAAAGGGGGGGTTAGGGGGTTTTGGAGGTTAATTTATGTGTTTCATATATTGTGTTCGCTAGATAATTAATAGAGAGAAGTGTCCTCTCTTATCTCCGTGCTTGGTCGATGCTACGTACTATACGTATAGAGAGGACTAGACACGCTAGCTAGTAAGCAAATGAAGGAAACAGAAGATTGTCATGAACATATGCATACAGAGAGAAGTGATATCGACCACCTCTCCTTCTCTGAGAGATTGGTCGAACAACAAGTTCTCGTATATCTATCCGACGCTACTGGCTACATATATACAATATAAGTATCTCTTACAATATAATCTCCTAATTAAAAACGAGCTGGTCAGGGTCCACATGGTATTCTCCCTCTTTAGCGATCACGTGGTCAAGAAAAAATGCCGCCAATTCCTCTTGAATTCCCCGCATCCGAAATATCTAATTTGAAGAAGGGGGTCAATACATATATATGAATAAATGAAACTGAACACAAATGATGGTAATAAAATAAAATTGTGAATATCATTATTTGCGCACTTCATATTGTTTGTCAGAGTAGCCCCGCTCACAGGTCATGTGGCGGATGGACTCGCAAATGTAGTATACACAGTAATCATTCCCTTGTTCCTGCCACAACCACTTTACAAGAAATAGAGGTCAATCAAACTGATAATTAGCAAGCATGCTAAATGGTATTGATGAAACTAGTGATTGAATCACTAGGAGATGCGTGGAACATGCTACTATAGTACTTACTTTTGGGTGTCTAAATTGCAGCTTCTTCGGCAGTCCCGGAGTTTTTGAGGTGAATTTTTTCCAAACCCTGCCAGACAAAGAAAACAATTACTTGATATTAGGAAATGAACAAAGTTGTCAATATGGTGCGATAATTATCGATTTAACTTACTTCTCTAGAATTTCAGTCATGTCCGCATACTCCTTGGGATCTTTTCGTCTCGAGTCTAAGACGGTTACTAGTCCCTTCTCAAGCTTAATCTCTAGGAGAATATAGTGGAAGCTGCACACGCATGCATAACTCATCAATTACATTACTATAACCTCGACTAATAAGGGAAGTCGAATATGCACAAGACAGTAACACTCACTGGAATTCGTAAGGGGAGAGTATTATAGCTTTGTTTTGATTTAATACAAACGATTGTAGCAGCTTGGCCTCGGTATCTTTGGCCTGAAATTCAACCATATATGCATCTCTGAGATTTGTGTTAATGAACCCAATATCACCGATTTGTCTTTTCTTCAATTCGGTGACCTTCAATTCGCATAATATAATGAGGATAATTAAAAATACATGCAATGAAAGAGCTGACCTATATATAGAGACTTAATGACAGAAGAAGTACTACTTACAGGCAGTAGCAAGTGATCATTAATTTATCGAGGGCCTTTAGATTGAAAAACGCGAAGAATTCCTCAAATGGAACATTCAACAGTTCAATTCCAACGAGGTCATGCTCCTCTCTAACTCTCAGCGTCAAAATATTCCTCCCTCAGACTCTCTGCGGGTTTTCATGTACCAATCATGGAATCTTCGCATGATCGTTGTTAGAGATCTTTCATCTTTGACGAGAGGCTTCCCGTACACGTATTTGTGTTCGTCCACCTCCAAGAAATCATAATGTACATCGTCGGGCAGGTAATCATCAAGATTGTTATAACCAGGCACCATCCCGCCCGGATCATTAGCGACGATATCGCTAGACACCTGGAGCGGGGGAACGATTGGTTCGCTTGTTCGCCGAGCTGGGCAATTTTTTTCCCAGCTCGTCGTTCTGCTAACCTTTGACCACTAACAGTACTTCCCGACCGCGACGCTTCGATAAATGACTTTGTAAGAATGCACTCATAGTTGCCTTTCACCAGAGACTTTGGTGGTTTCTTCAAGGCAGCCAGAGTACGCTTCACTTTTACTGGATCTATCTTCTCCTCCGGAGGTGGATGTTTCTTTGCTTTCACCCCTTCAAAGAAGTTCTTCACTTCGTCTTGCACGATCTTCGTGTTTTCCTCCATGCTCCTCTCATATGGTAAATTCTCTGGAGTCTTCAGAGAAGGACCAAATCTGTATTGCCTCCCGGCTCTGGCTGTACTGCTAGACGCCGGAGCAGACGGAGCGGCTGCGGCTGTCTTTCCTTTCTTACAAGGCGGAGGAGAAGGACTATGACATGCCGGAGCAGCCGGAGCGGCGGCGGGTCTCTTGATCCACCCTAGTTGACGAGGCAGAGAAGGAGGAGGCTGGCTGCTCGGGCGTGCCAGCACAGGTAGAGAAGGAGGCGGAGTAGTGCCACGTGCCAGAGAAGGAGGCTGAGTGCCCTGATCACTCGCCTGAGGAGGAGGAGGAGGAGGCAGACTGCCCTGACTCGCCGGAGGAGGAGGAGGAGGCGGAGGCGTCCAGTTCAGAAGGTTGATGAGCTCCTTCTGCCATAGGCATGGAGTCTTCAGAGAAGAACCCAGCCGAATCTCCCCTTCACCCGCAGGGTGGTCAAGCTCAAGGTCCTCAAATCGGTCCGTTTTTTGATCCACCATCACCCTAGCATATCCTTCTGGAATCGACCGGTCGTGGTAGGTTGTGCCAGGTTCAGTAGGTAAAACAGAGCCAACAGCCGCCTTGACTTTCAATGTCATCCATCACGTCATAAGGTGGCTATGTTGAGACTCCGTGATAGCATCCACGGGGTAGCTAGCAAGAGCCGTGAAGACAGGCTCCAGCTGCTGAGTTTGCTCAGTGGAAGCCGCGTTGCTTCTCCGCTGAGATGGCGGGGTAGCTTCAGGGGAAGCTTCGGCAGGTCGTTTGTTGCGATCTGCTTCTCGTTTCTCTAGCCCTTGTACCCTTTCGTGCAGCGCCTGCAGTTGGCTATGCTCCACTTTCTTCCAACTCTCCTGGCTTTTGTAACCCCCTGCGTCCGGAAACCCAGCCTTCCACGGAATGGAGCCTGGTGTGCCTCGTGTCCGTCTAGGGTGCTCAGGATTCCCGAGGGCCATTGTGAGCTCGTCCTTCTCTCTGTCAGGAACGAACGTCCCTTGCTGCGCTTTCTCGATATACACCTGAAGCCTCGTGACGGGTATTCGCAGTTGCTCTTCCGTCCAAATGCACTTTCCCGATAAAGGGTCCAAGGTTCCGCCAACCCCGAAGAACCAAGTCCGACAACAGTCTGGCCAGTTCAATGTCTCTGGTTCGACCCCTTTAGCAATCAGGTCATTCTCAGCCTTATCCCACAAAGGTCGGGCTTTGAGGTAGCCACCTAACCCCGTGCGATGGTGATGCTTCTTCTTTGCAGCATTTTTCTTGTTTGTCGCTGACATCTTCTTACTCTTTTCTGATGTCTTGTGGGCCACAAATGCGGGCCAGTGATCTCTGATCTTCTCATACTTTCCGGTGAATTCTGTTGTCATTTCTTCGTCGACAACCTCTGTTTTCAGCTCATTCTTCCACCTCCTGAATAGTTCTGCCATCTTCTTAAGAGCATGAGACTTGATCAATTGCTCTTTAACTGGCTTCTCCGGATCCTCCTCTGGCGTTAGGGTGAAATTTGCCTTAAGCGTTGTCCAAAGATCTTCTTTCTGCATATCGGAGACATAAGACACCTTAGGGTCTTCATTCTTAGGCTTTAACCATTGGTGGATACTGATCGGGATCTTGTCCCTAACAAGAACCCTGCACTGAGCACGAAATGCATCCCTTGTCCAGATGGGTTCAATTGGCTTGCCATCGTGCGCGATTGCTGTGATCTCAAACCTTTCATCCGAGCGCAACTTTTTCTTTGGGCCGCGTTTCTTTACCGAAGTTGTGTTCGATCCGGAGGGCTAAAGAAAAGAAGAAAGACGAGAGTTAATTAATATGTGTACATACAAAAACAATGCACGCATGAATTAGCTAGTCAGCACAGGCTTAACTAATATATATACCTGCCAGACTCGGTTCGGTCACCGGAGCCGTCATCATGGTCTCCTTCTTGTACCGGCATTGGATCACCGGAGCCATCATATGCATAGTCTTCTTCTTCACCATGTCCTTCCAGACCATCACTGTCGTTGAGATACGACAAGACGGCATCACTTCCTTTTGCAATTATGTCCCCCAACATCGCTTATGTTGCTTCGTCTCGGGGGTTCTCCATAGTTTCTGCAAATATTTACAACATGGCAATTATTATTCAAACATGATAGATGGATATATTAGTGGCAAACGTAGAACTAGCTAGCTAATCACAATAAGGAATCATATTAATTAGTGGCCTCGACGCTGCTTCTCTAGCGTTTGGGGTGGCCTCGGCAATGCTTCAAGGGTTTGGGGTAGCCTCGACGACAACGCTCTTTTAACTTGGTAAATTTGGGTGGCCATGAGAGAGTTTGTCGGGTAAGGGCGCGGCGGGAGGGGGTAGGAGACCGACATCATTTTTTTCTAGGGTTTGGGTGTCTCGAGAGTTTTGGTCGAGCGAGAGGGCCGGGGGGTGCTCCCGTGGTATAAGTTATCACGGTCGAGAGGGTGACCCTCGACCCTCTGCCCTAGTTCTCGACCCTCGACCCTCTGGCCTAGTTTGCGATAAAAAATAAGAAGAAGAAAAAGAGGAGAAGAAGAAGGAATAGAGGAGTAGAAGAATATTTCTTCTACTCCTCTATTCCTTCTTCTTCTCCTCTTTTTTTCTTATTCTTCTACTCCTCTATTCCTTCTTCTCCTCTTTTTTTTCTTCTTCTTCCACTTCTTATTTTTTCTGACGTCCCCCCTCATGTAAATGCGGTGGAAACACTTTATGAAAATGTGGTGGTGGCCGAGCCGGGCGGTATTCTTTTCCTTCTTCATTTTTTCCTTTGTTTTTTCTTATATGTATGTTTTCGTTTTCACTCTATATTTTCGTACATATGAAAAAATAAAGTTTCTATACAAAAGTGCATAATTTTTATAAACAAATTACAACATCTAAATTAACTACACATCTAAATAAATATAACTACACATGTGAAATTTTCCTAATCTTAAAACTAAACTAAACATAAACTAAAATAATCTAAAAACATGTAAAAACATCTAAAAATAGCATCTAAAAACATCTAAAAACCTAATAGTAGCATGGCGTAGGGGCGGAGGGGCGCAGGGGCGCGGGACAGGGGAGGGGCGTGGGAGCAGGCTGGTGCTCACAGGGGCCGGTGGGGCACGGTGGGCGGCGCGTCGGGGCTGGCAAGGGCGAGAGGGTCAACGCCGTCGTCAGGGCATAGGGTGTCGGTGGCGGCGATGACGTTGAGCAGCCTGACAGCGTCGATGGCGGCGGTGACGGCGACGTCGAGCAGCCTGACGGCGTTGGTGGCAGTGGCGACGTCAAGGTGGAGCAGGGGCATCGGGCGGCGACGGCGAGGAGGAGTAGGGGCGTTGGGGGTGAAGAAGTGATGGATTTGGTCGAAACTGCAAAATGTTTTCTTATATACCCAGGGCATTGGTACCAGTTCGTGGCACCAACCAGGACCAATGCCCCCTTGAGTCCCGGTTGGTGCCACCATCCGGGACCAAAGGTCTCTTTTCAGCAGCCCAAAGGGCGGGAAGCAGAGGCCTTTGGTCCCGGTTGGTGGCACCAACCGGGACTAAAGGGGGATCATTGGTCTCGGTTGGTGCCACCAACTGGTACCAATGCACCCCTTTAGTCCCGGTTGTTGCCACCAACCGGGACTAAAGGCCTTGCGCTGGCGCGGTGCTATGGGATGTTTAGTCCCACCTTGCTAGCTGAGGAGCGGCCGCACCTGTTTATAAGCATTGTCGCGCCATCTCCATTGAACTCCTCTGAATTGCAGGCCTATGGGCCAAATCTAACACGGCTATGCATGTGGGCCTATTGGGCCTTCTACGGGCCTGAATCCTGGCCCATGGATGGGTTTCTAGTCGTATTCAGGCTGTGGTGGCCCTGTAGGTGGCAATTTTTTTATTTTTTCCCAGTTTTTTGTTTTTTTTGCTTTATTTATTTTGTTTGGTTCTACTTACAACAAAATACTTATTTTTTATTATATTTTGTTACTAAATACTTATTTATTTAATTTTATGATAATTCTTTTTGCTATTAAAGTTTCTAACAAAAAAGTTCTTTATGCATTTTTTTCCTTTTAATGATTTTGAACAGAAAATACTTTGATATTTTTACTTGCATGAATTTTATATAATTTTAGTTTCAATAATACTAGAGATTGCTTATACTGTTTTGAACAGAAAATACTTTCATAATTTTAGTTTCATAAATTTTATTAATGTTATTAAAGTTTATTTTATTTTGTTTCTACTTATATATTTTATTAAGGTTTATATTATTTTGTTTCAAATAACTTATTTATTTTATTTTATGATAATTAGTGTACAAAACGAACAATCTGTTTCAAAGTATCAGGGTTTCATACGGAAACTCGTCTGTTACAAAGGGATTTCATTTTTTTGAACTTATTTGAACTCCATAGTTTTTTTGTGTTCAAAATGCACCATTCAAAGCCACATCACCAATTTTCAACCCTTTCTGACTTCATTTGTTATTTTTCATGCATTTACTGATTATTTTGAGCTATAAGACCATGAAATTGAAAAGCATTTGAAATGTACTCTGGAAAGGTTGAAATTTCGCATGGTATCATTATTTCACCCACATAGCATGTGCAAGAAAGTAGAGAGGGTTACGGCAAAAACTGGATTCACTTCGTGTACAAAACGGACAATCTCTTTCGAAGTATCAGGGTTTCATACGGAAACTCTGCTGTTACAAAGGGATTTCATTTTTTTGAACTTATTGGAACTCCATAGTTTTTCTGTGTTCAAAATGCACCATTCAAAGCCACATCATCAATTTTGAATCCTTTCTGACTTCATTTGTCATTTTTCATGCATTTACTGATTATTTTGAGCTGTAAGACCATGAAATTGAAAAGCATTTGAAATGAACTCTGAAAAGGATGAAAGTTGGCATGGTATCATCATTTCACCAACATAGCATGTGCAACAAACTAGAGAGGGTTACGGCAAAAAGTGGATGCACTTCGAGTACAAAACGGACAATCTCTATCGAAGTATCAGGGTTTCATACGGAAACTCGTTTATTACAAAGGGATTTCATTTTTTTGAACTTATTTGAACTCCATAGTTTTTATGTGTTCAAAATGCACCATTCAAAGCCACATCATCAATTTTCAACCCTTTCTGACTTCATTTGTTATTTTTCATGCATTTACTGATTATTTTAAGCTATAAGACCATGAAATTGAAAAGCATTTGAAATGAACTCTAAAAAGGCTGAAAGTTGGCATGGTATCATCATTTCACCCACATAGCATGTGCAACAAAGTAGAGAGGGTTACGGCAAAAACTGGATGCACTTCGTGTACAAAACGGATAATCTCTTTCGAAGTATCAGGGTTTCATACGCAAACTCGTCTGTTACAAAGGAATTTCATTTTTTTAACTTATTTGAACTCCATAATTTTTCTGTGTTCAAAATGCACCATTCAAAGCCACATCATCAATTTTCAACCCTTTCTGACTTCATTTGTTATTTTTCATGCATTTACTGATTATTTTGAGCTATAAGACCATGAAATTGAAAAGAATTTGAAATGAACTCTGAAAAGGTTGAAAGTTGTCATGATATTATCATTTCACCCACATAGCATGTGCAACAAAGTAGAGAGGGTTACAGCAAAAAATGGATGCACTTCGTGTACAAAACGGACAATCTCTTTTGAAGTATGTGGGTTTCATACGGAAACTCGTATGTTACAAAGGGATTTCATTTTTTGAACTTATTTGAACTCCATAGTGTTTATGTGTTAAAAATGCACCATTCAAAGCCACATAATCAATTTTCAACCCTTTCTGACTTCATTTGTTATTTTTCATGCATTTACTGATTATTTTGAGCTATAAGACCATGAAATTGAAAAGCATTTGAAATGAACTCTGAAAAGGTTGAAAGTTGGCATGCTATCGTCATTTCACCCACGTACCTTGTGCAACAAACTCGAGAGGGTTACGGCAAAAAATGGATGCATTTCATGTACAAAATGGACAATCTCTTTCGAAGTATCAGGGTTTCATACGGAAACTCGTCTGTTACAATGGGATTTCATTTTTTGAACTTATTTGAACTCCGTAGTTTTTCTGTGTTCAAAATGCACCATTCAAAGCCACATCACCAATTTTCAACCCTTTCTGGCTTCATTTGTTATTTTTCATGCATTTACTGATTATTTTGAGCTATAAGACCATGAAATTGAAAAGCATTTGAAATGAACTCTGAAACGGTTGAAAGTTGGCATGGTATCATCGTTTCACTCACATAGCATGTGTAAGAAAGTAGAGAGGGTTACGACAAAAACTGGATGCACTTCGTGTACAAAACGGACAATCTCTTTCGAAGTATCAGGGTTTCATATGGAAACTCGTCTGTTACAAAGGGATTTCAGTTTTTTGAACTTAGTTGAACTCCATAGTTTTTCTGTGTTTAAAATGCACCATTCAAAGCCACATCATCAATTTTCAACCCTCTCATGAATAGATAATTACCAAATTAATAGAAGTTCATCATCATATTAAAATGAAAGTACATACATAGTTCTCATTGAACAACAGATAGCTCTCCAGAGCATCTAATTAAACCATACATTGGAATTATGTAAAATATTTCAATGCAACAAGAAATGCGATCATAATCGCAACCAAGGTAACAAGTAATCCAACTGCATAATGATACCAAGCCTCGGTATGAATGGCATATTTTCCAATCTTTTTAATCTTCAACTGCATTGCATCCATCTTGATCTTGTGACCATCGACGACATCCGCAACATGCAACTCCAATATCATCTTCTCCTCCTCAATTTTTCTTATTTTTTCCTTCAAGTAATAGTTTTCTTCTTCAACTAAATTTAACCTCTCGACAATAGGGTTGGTTGGAATTTCCGGTTCAACAACTTCCTAGATAAATAAAATCTATGTCACGTTGGTCGGCATAATTGTCATAAACAATAAATGAACCAAATAGTGGTGAAAAGATAATATATACCACATCTGAATCAGACACAGGACGAGGGCCGACGGGGGCGGATACCAAAACCATCGCACTATATAATAACAAGGAATAATAAAAATAAGAAAATTAGACAAGTATCTATCTGAAGTAAGAATTTTTTTTTCAAAAAGAAGATAAGAAATGAGGCTCACCATGGTGGAGCCGGCGACGAGATCGGCGCGGGCGATCGACAGCGGTGAAGACGGGGACGGGATATGACGGACCCCTAAACCTCGACAAATCTTGGGGAAAATGGAGCTCGAAGGTCGAGTTTCGAGAGGAGAAAGATTAACTAGTGTGGCTCGGACATTTCATCGAACACCTCATGTGCATACGAGGTGAGCTAGAGAACCCAAATACCCTCCCCTCGCCAGCCAGAAAAAAAGAGCATTGTGGAGTGCTCTGCTATGGTGATGGGGTATATATAGGCAACTCATTTGTCCCGGTTCATGGTAGAAACCGGGACTAAAGCCCGGTAATCTGTCCCGGATCATGGTAGAAACCGGGACTAAAGCTCGGTAACCTGTCCCGGTTCAAGCCACAAACTGAAACCAATTGTTGTGGGTCAGGAGCGAGGACCATTGGTCCCAGTTCGTGCCTAGAACCGGGACAAATGGGTCCAGACGAACCGGGACCAATGCCCACGAGGCCCCGGCTGGCCCCCTGGGCTCATGAACCGGGACTAATGCCCCCCATGGGTCCCGATTCGTGAAGAACCAGGACTAATGGGCTAGCTAGGCCCAAACCAAAGCCCTGTTTTCTACTTGTGGTAGCACCCGCCACAAGTACTTTCCAGTTGCCAGCACGCAAACGTGACAATTAGGCAATATAAATTACCCTGGAAATTGACAATGCATAGCAGACAATACACATTACATAAGTGATCATGCACATTACACTGAATTCAAATAGATGTACAAATTAACAACTCACATGACATCATTAGTACATATAGCCTTCTTAGCCAAGCATTAAGCATGTTACATACATACAAGACCTCATGATAATAACAACACCATAATAACAACATGTTGTTGATTTTAGGAAATTGAATAAGGCTACTTGAAAAGATCATTAGCACTTGCCTTTTATTGCTCAAATGTTAGAAATATTATTATCTAAGCCTACACACTTATGCTTCCTACTTGGTTATTCTTGTTTTCTCTCAAATATCTGTAGCACTTGCAGATCAAGAGAAAACTACATTTACTTTTCCTTTTGAAACCTATGCTTTTAGACGAATTTCATTCGGTTTATTCAATGCACCCGCTACCTTTCAACGATGCAGGACTGCTATATTTTTTTATTTCTATGAAAAAATTGTTGAGCTCTTCATGGATGACTTTTCCGTTTATGAAACTTCTTTAGATGACTGTTTGAGCAATCTTAATAGAGTTTTGCAGACATGTGAAGAAACAAATTTGTCTTGAGTTAGGAGAAGGGTCACTTCATGGTAAATGAAGCTATAGTCCTTGGTAATAAGATTTCTGAAAGACACTACTAGGAAAAGTCCTACTAATGGCGCACCGGTTTTGCCTACTAATGGCGCACCACCGGTGCGCCATTAGTAGCACGCCATTAGAATTTTTTACTAATGGCGCACCACTGGTGCGCCATTAGTATCTGGTATACTAATGGCGCACCTGCCAGTGCGCCATTAGTATGTAACTCCATGTGCCATTAGTATGGCTCCCGTGGGGCCATATGTAACCATGTGCTTTGTCACACTAATGGCGCACTCTGCCTTGATGCGCCATTAGTATCCTTTGGCAAACTAATGGCGCACTCTGCCTTGATGCGCCATTAGTATGAATATTTGGTTTTTTTTGCTTTTCTGATTTTTGCACAGGTTACAAAATATATTATTGGACAGAATATAGACAGCAGCACACAGCAACATCAGATTCATCGAATACAATAGAAGATTAGTCTCCGAATACAATTCATCATATTAGTCTCCGAATTCAAAAGACCGAACAAAGGTAAAACATTACAAGTCTCAAGACCGCGAGTATCGAGTTTGTCTTCACATTACAAGTCGATATTGATCATCTAAACTACCATCACATAAAAGAGAGTTGTGGTCATCACGATGAGCATCATCGCGATCAAACTGGTCCTCATACGGTTCCTCCAACGCAGACGGTGCGGAGCGCATTCGGACGCCGGTCCTTCCTTTGCTTCTTCGATTGGCTGCCATCTGTGTGTGCGCCGCCATCATCAGTGGTGGCATCCTCGGCGGCACCATCAGTGGTGTCATCCCCGACGCCACTAGGGGTTGTGTAATCAGGATCGGTGTCTTCCGCGGCGTCCTCATAGCGGTGAGGTTGTTCCTCCATCTCTTGGGACAGCTCCTAGAATTGCTTGCCGCCCGAACCACCGGCCTCATTGTTGTGGCCCATGTTTCGCTCTAAATAGGAAAAAAGTTTGGTCAAAAAGTTGGTTATTGTCAAGGAACAAGATCATGGTCTCATCATTTAGGGTTTGTCGACACCGAGGCACCCTAAAAGCCTAAGCTTTCATCATTTAGGGTTTGTCGACGCCGAGGCACCCTAAAAGCCTAAGCGTACATCATTTAGGTTCTCATCGACACCGAGGCATCCGGGGCAGCCAAGTTAAGTTTTCATCATTTAGGGTTTATCGATGCCGAGGCACCCTAGGTTGGGCCTAATCACTTGGCTCTATTGCCACTTATGTTGGGTTTATCATCTAGGGTTTATCGATGCTAAGGAGAATTCTAAGTTGGGCCTAATCACTTGGCTCTATTGCCACCTATGGTTTAACGCAGCAAGAATGGCGGGGCAGTTGATCCTACTTAACTAAGTACTAAGATACCCCGGCCCATGCATTAGTCGCAAGTACCCCATATGTCCTATTTTTAGCAAAGTCATGCTAAAATTCACGGAAAATTTTAGCGTGACCTTTGCTGAAAATAGGACATATGGAGTACCCGAATTTGCCGGAATGGAAGTTAATCAACATTTCGACAAACTCTGTAACTAACTACACTCTGTATTTATAGTTTCATTTCAGATGAGATCAGATTGAGCTCCAAGTGTAGCTGCAGCTGAGGGATCCATGAGCCATCATGCCAGCCAGCCAGGAAATAAACTTTACTTTCCAAAGGAAATAAAAATACAATGCATACATACATACTTAATCAGCTATAGGTGTTGTTGTTAACTGAATTTTACTGATGTTGTTGTTAACTGAATTTTACTGATGTTAAATACAATGCATAAATACAATGCATACATACATACATACTGGACGTTTACTTACCAAAGGAAATAAAAATACAATGCATAAAAACAATGCATACATACATACATACTGAATTTTACTGATGTTGTTGTTAACTGAATTTTAATCAGCTGCTGAAGAACACCTTCAGTTTGGTCAGATATAGGTGTAGTTTTCAGTCTCTGTCAGTTTTGTCAGATATAACTGGATTTTACCACGTCTCCCCTCCTGGACGTTTCAGAAACAGGAGGGCCCATGTCTCCCCTCCAGAGTTTTCGAGGGCCCACGTCTCCCCTCCAAAGGGCAGGACGTTTGAGTTTTCGAGGCAACTCCCCACGTATCCCCTCCACTGGCAACTCCCCACGACGCAGAGGGGGTTTTCTTCCCACGTCCAGGTAACTCCCCTCCTATTCCACTGCTGCTCCATCTTCCTCCCTCTGCCTCCCTCCTCATTCCATTGCCTCTCCATCTTCCCCCCTCTGCCTCCCTCCTCATTCCATTGCCGCTCCATCTTCCTCCCTCTACCTCCCTCTGCCTCCAGCATCAAGCAACTGCCCGCTGCCTCCACCATCGCTGGCCAGGAGGGCAATGGCGGAGGAATCGTGGAGCAAATCCCCTCCGTCTGCCAAGAGAATGGCGGCGGCATCATGGAGCAACTCCCCTCCGTCTGCCAAGCATCACCGTGGTGAGGCGTCTGGCAAGGAGCCGCTGGTGGTCGACGACGACGCTCCGGTCCCCGGGAAGAAGCAGGACTACACCATGCCGCTCAAGGTTGATATCCACCTAAAGGAGCCGCTGGATGTCGTATGCACCAGCAATCCAGACGAAGCCGACAAGATGATCCGCAAGATGAGGAGGAGGCTCGGCGGCATGCTTCGTCGGAATATCGGCGTTGATGTCGAGTATACCAGGGAAGACAAACCTCCGCAAATTGTTGCAGTTCTGCGGTTATGCGTGGAGGATCTCGTCCTGGTATACCACATCACCGCGGCAACCAAATGGTAAAAACATCCAGTTCTGAAGTTTCTGTCTAATTAGTAGTTTCTGAAGTATATGCAATAGTTATGAAGTTCTGAAGTAGATGCAATACTAGTTCTGAAGTTATGAAGTTTCTGTTTAGTTAGTAGTTTTTTGGTGATCATACAGAATGTTGTCTAGAAGTTTTTGTGATCATTTAGGCCCTGTTTGATAGCAAAGTATTTTCTAAGTATTTTGAGAATACTAAAGTTTTTGAGATTATCATAATTTTATTTACAATGAGCTGTTTGGTTGCCCCTAACAACTGTGCTTTTAATATTGTAGTATTGGGCAAACTACAGTTTTTTCTCTGCATAAAAAAAGAACCCCAAACCTCTTTTAAAAAAACAGAGCTGCTGAGTGCTTAAATGCAACGGCTAAATAGCAAAATTTATAGCGTTATGCGGCAACAGCCAAACAGGTTCTATGTATTGTGAATACTCCAAAATACTATGTTTTGATAAAACTATGGTATCTCACACCTACATGCAAAATTACTATAGTTTTTGATACTTTGGTTTATATAATACTTTGCTATCAAACACAGCCTTAGTAGCTGTTATGAATGTTGTCTTGTAATGCAAAAGATTGCAAAAAAATACATCATTGAGATGTTATGCTTGTTGTTTTGATCATACTGAATGTTGTCTTGTAGTTGTTGTGATCATTTAGTAGTTGTTGTGATCATACTGTTTTAACTGAATTTTGGTCAGAACTGAAGATGCTATTTTAACTGAATTTTGCTTCAACTGAACCCATTTTAATTATGTAGTTTCTGAAGTTTTTGAAGTAGATGAATTTGATGCACCAGATTAATTTGATGCAGGCCCAAGGAACTCCGCCCGCTCCTACAGGAGAAGAAGCTGTACACCTTTGTTGGCTTCTGCATTGGAGGCGACAAGGAGAAGCTGAAGTTGTCTGGTTTAGAGATCAACCCCGACAATTACATCGACTTGCAGCGCAAATGGAGAGTTCCAAACAATGGAAAGAAGTGGCAGTCTTTGGCTGAGTTTGCAGGCAGCCTCATCCACCCATCCTACAAGGAAATGAAGCAGAAGATCGACAGGAAATCGGACCACCTACTATGGGGGGACAGCCCACTGCCAAACAAGCTCATCGAGTACGCCGCGAAAGATGCGTACGTCACCTACGAGGCATGGAAGAAAATCGAAATCACCAAAGAAGGTTTGGAGCTCTGGCAAAAGGCGGAGGACCATTGGGATGACCCCTACTACTGGGGATATTGAGTTGTTTGTGGTATTGGGATGACCCCTACTACTGTGTCTCAGTTTGTAGTTATGTGGTTGAACAAGTTTGCTTTTGTTATGTTGAACAAGTTTGCTTTTGTTATGTTGAACAAGTTTGCTTTTGTAATGATGAACAAGTTTGCTTTGGTTGTCAGTTGACATCACTCATCGCTGAGCATGGTTTAGTTTTACCTTTATCTATTTATTATTTAGGCAGAGCTATTCAGGCATGGAAGATATAATCATCCTTATGGTGAGGATCGCAATGTTTTTAGCTTCCAAGTTTCTAATGACACATGATCTTTCCAACCACATAATAGTAAAGTATTGAAAAAACCAAAGTATTGAAAACTACAACCTTTTAGCATGTAGGTGTAAGATACCACAGTTTTGAAATACCACATTATTTTGAAGTATTGGGAATACTTTGGAGCTGTTTGGTAGTGTTGTATATATTGACGCACCTAATAACTAGCTTGCCGTCTTCTACTTGCTTACCCTGTTACCCAAACCCAATGGCCATGCAAAGCTCAAAGTAAATACTGCATTTTGAGGAATACTGTAGTATTAGTATTACAGTTTTTTGACAGAGAAAATACTGCATTTTGAGGAATACTGTAGTATTAATATTACAGTTTTTTGACAGAGAAAATACTGCATTTTGAGGAATACTATAGTATTAATATTACAGTTTTTTGTGGAGACCAAACAGTTCAAAGTAATTAAAACCATAGTATTTAGAAAAACTGTAGTATTCACAAAATACTTAGAAAATGCAAAGCTATCAAACGGGAAACATTTCCCCTGTAAATTGTAGTTACACATTCCAACCAATACCTGTAGGTTGTAATTTCATACTGAATGACCATCAATGACTAAGTGAAGCAAATATTTGCTATGCATTTCTTGGCACGTGAGAAGGAAGAGGGGAGAGGAGGCGGAGCTCACCGGGGAGGCGCAAGGAGGCCCTGCGACAGCTTAGTAGCAACAGAGGTGGCCGAAGTTGAGGAAGACAGCAGCGACCCGAGGAAGAAGAGGTGGAGGGGGTGGAGGGATCGAGCGCCGTCGCGCCCTGGTTCCATGGCTCGCCGGCCCAGTGTTGAAGTAGATTCTGCCCGCCGCCTTGCCTCTCGCCTCGCACGGTGGAGCTCGAGGGCTGGGAAGGCGAGGGAGGGGGTGGATTGGGAGCGGACGGCGATGGAGGGCAGGGCAGGGGCTGACTGGGGGCGGCGACGGAGACGGAGGCGCGGGGGCGGCGGCGGCGTGGGTCGGGGCAGCGCGCGGGTGCATCTGGTGGCGAGGGAGAGAGTGTCGAGGGAGAGAGTGTCGAAGGGGATCTGGCGAGAGGGAGAGAGTATAGCTAGGGGGAGGGTTCTAATGGCGTACCTCCAGTCGTGCGCCATAAGTTTGACTATTCTAATGGCGCACCACCCCGCGGTGCGCCATTAGAATTTTGTTTTAATCTAGCCCACTAACCATATCTACAACCTAACCCTATCTACAACAGAACCCACCCACTAGCCCGACTGGTCAGCACGCAGCACACACACCAGGAGCTCCTGGGTTCGATTCTCAGGCTCCCCAACATTTTTTTATGCATTTTAAATGTTGTTTTTTATATTTATTTGTGTTTAAATATGTTCAAACTTGTTTAAATCATAACAGTAATATTTTTTTATAAAAACAGTAATAATTTTTTAAAAAATATGTTCAAATTTCTTACTTGAAAATATCATCGGCGGCGGCGGTGGAGCGGGGGAGGGTGTGGGGATCGAGATCGAGATGGAGGGGGAATCGAGATCGAGATGGAGGGGGATCGAGATCAAGTGTCCTCATGAATTCAAAAAGTGCCCATGAAATTTAAAAATATTCATGATATCAAAAAGTGCCCATGAAATACAATCGAGAAATGAAGACTACGATTTAAATACAATCGATCTTAGCTAGCTATCTGTTCACAATCTTCTTGCCCTTCTTTTTCGCAAATGGAGTTCTTCTGTGGAACGGACGCCCTTTAGGTAGGGTGGTCCTACTTCTTCTTGTGGTGTGTGCTGCTACTTCATCGTCGTCGTCATGTTCGATCTTCGGGTCGCCGTACTTGTCGAAGTCTTGCTCATTGGCTACTCCATCCATTCCGATGATCTTCCTTTTGCCTCTCCTCACGACAACACGACTGGGCTTTGGCGGGTCGGTAATGAAGAAGCATATTGGTCCACTTGGGAAGCCAGTACCCATGGCTCATTTTTCGCGGTGACGTTTGCGCCCGCGGTCTTGGATTTGGCTTCGGGTATAAACACGACTTGGCTTTGGCATAGTGCACCATTAGTAGGTTTGCAAAAAAGTAAAAAAATATATATATACTAATGGCGCACTGTCATAGTAATGCGCCATTACTAGTTCTAACTAGTAATGGCGCACTTTGCCATCTTTGCGCCATTAGTTTGTATGGAAAAATGGCGGAAAAAAATCAATAGTTGTGGCGCACCGTGAGCACGGTGCGCCATTAGTGTCTTCCACTCTAATGGCGCATGAGCCACAGGTGCACCATTAGTATATAGTAGTGGCGCACTACTTACCTGGTGCGCTATTAGAATCAGTCCTATCTATAGCCCTTTTCCTAGTAGTGAGAGGTATTGAGGTAGATAAAGCTAAAGTCAATGCCATCGAGAAAATGTCGTGTCCAAAAGATATCAAAGATATATGAGTTTTCTTGTTCATGTTGGTTTCTATAGAAGGTTTATTAAGGACTTTCTAAAATTTCTAGGCCTCTTACTAATCTTTTGAGAAAAGTTGTTCCATTTGTTTTTTATGATGATTGTGTAAAAGCCTTTGAAGAACTTCCGCATAATAAAAATTGCTATCAACAGGGCAATATAAAGTGACGTTCCTTTGCATTAAGAGCTTGCACATCCAAATAGAGAAAAGGGCTTGACAACCTCTGATTCCCTCTATGAACTGTTGATCTTTTAATTTTCAATTATTATCATTACGTCAGAGTCAATAATGTTGATCCTTATTTCAATATTAATTATTCTCCACTTGGGAAGCATCATGCGGTTGGGAAATATCTAGGCACATATATCCATTTGGATGTAGGTAATCATGAGTTATAATTATTGATATTATCCTTGGGATAAATAAGTTGGGTAGTGAAATTCTAAACCCCCATCTGCATGACACCCCAAGCACGCTGAGCGAGGCATGAGTAGATGGGGCACGCATCGCCGAGCCAGCCGGGGTTGGTCATGGCGGCCGGCTTCGGGCAGGGGACTACGGGCACGGAATCAAGAAGGAGAAGATGGGAGTAGGTGTGCGAGATTTTTGCGATGACAACACAGTTGTTGGGTAGGTCAACGGTGGATCAGGGTAGCTGAATTTAGGAGGGGAGGAGTGACGGCCATGGACGAGTTCGTGGTCTCGGGCGTCATCTACGGGCGGCCCCAGGCTCGATTCACTGTGCAGGGCGTAGGAGAGGCGCTCGATTGAGCTTGTGGACATGCTCATCCCGCTCGATCTGGACTCGAGCCACGGTGGCTAGTGCCGGCGTCATTGGCACAAGCTCTCAGGCACTCTCAGCCGATAGCATCGACGTTAGCAACGATGATAGTTGCGGGCGGCTCCACCCCCGCTGCCAGACAACCCAAGCATGTCATTGTGGTCCTCATGAGCAGGAGCGTTGCCCCTCGCCAGCGACGACCACCTACCGAGCCGCCAAGCTGTGCCATGACCACGTGTGAACCGGCATTGACCCTGTCAGCGAGCCCCATGGCCCACATGTCAGGGCAAGAGAGGGAGAGAGTTTTTTAATTTATTATTTTATGTTGGTTGGGGTCCACTTACAAGTGAGAGTGAGGGGGAGCTCAGTCCCACATGTAAGTAGCCCGTGCATATAGGGGCAAAAATGTCCAAGAAACATTAAGAAAAAGCGGTCAAAGATGTTTGAGTGGACGGAAACGGCATGGAAGGGCAATTTTATAAGTACAATTGACGGAAGAGGGGCAAATTTGAGCATGCTTCAAAATTAGGGGCAAATCTGAGTAATGGGTTCGAACTAGAAGCACAAATGTAAATGTGCCAATTAAATAATCACAAATTTGTAGAGAATAAAAAATAATTATTATGAAATGTTTATTAAAAATATTAAAAATTATAGAAATAGCAACTAATGTATAAAAATATCACAAATTGTATGTGCAGTTTTCGATGACATATTAGATGTACCGGTGGTTATAAACTAGTTTTTCATATAGTGTTAACCTACATCATATAAATGAAAATTGCTTTTCTAAGTTGAAACATGTTACGAGAATAAGGGGAATTGCATTGGAGCTGCAAAATACTCCGCTCGTCATATCTGACCCAATAGCTTGCCTAGGAATCGCACTCATGGAGTATATTTCTTAAATTATGGTTTTCTGAATGTATTAAATACCAGGATCTATTTCTCAAATTTCTCTTCGCCCTCTCTTTCCTCCCAACGGCATATCACACACGTATCCATCACATGCACGGTCTCTCTCCGCTCTCCTCCAATCAGACAAATGATGATTTTTTGTGATTAAGTATTAGATGGCTTCCTCCCGCATCATATCCGCACATGATACATCCATTTTGCATCATGCTTTTATATCAATATTTATTGCATTATGGGCTGTTATTACACATTATATATCAATACTTATGCCTATTCTCTCTTATTTTACAGGGTTTACCATGAAGAGGGGGAATGCCGGCAGTTGGAATTATGGCTGGAAAAGGAGCAAACATTGGAAACATATTCTGCACTGCTCCAAAAATCATGAAACTCCACGAAACCTATTTTTGGAATTAATAAGAATTATTGAGCGGAAGAAATACATCAGGGGGCCCACACCCTGTCCAGGAGGATGGGGGGCGCGCCCACCCCTACTGGGCGGGCCCCCTGTCTCCTGGGCCCCCTGGTGGCCCCCCGGTGTCCATCTTCTGCTATATGAGGGCTTTTACCCTGGAAAAAATCATGGGCAAGCTTACGAGACGAAACTCTGCCGCCACGAGGCGTAACCTTGGCGGAACCATTCTAGGGCTCTGGCGGAGCTGTTCTGCCGGGGACACTTCCCTCTGGGAGGAGGAAATCATCACCAACGTCATCACCAACGATCCTCTCATCGGGAGGGGGTCAATCTCCATCGACATCTTCACCAGCACCATCTCCTCTCAAAACCCTAGTTCATCTCTTGTATCCAATCTTGTATCCAAACAACAAATTGGTACCAGTGGGTTGCTAGTAGTGTTGATTACTCCTTGTAGTTGATGCTAATTGGTTTACTTGGTGGAAGATCATATGTTCAGATCCTTAATGCATATTATTACTCCTCTGATTATGAACATGAATATGCTTTGTGAGTAGTTACGTTTGTTCCTGAGGACATGGGTGAAGTCTTGCTATTAGTAGTCATGTGAATTTGGTATTCGTTCGATATTTTGATGAGATGTATGTTGTCTTTTCCTCTAGTGGTGTTATGTGAACGCCGACTACATGACACTTCACCATTATTTGGGCCTAGAGGAAGGCATAGGGAAGTAATAAGTAGATGATGGGTTGCTAGAGTGACAGAAGCTTAAACCCTAGTTTATGCGTTGCTTCGTTAGGGGCTGATTTGGATCCATATATTTAATGTTGTGGTTAGGTTTCCCTTAATACTTCTGTTGTAGTTGCGGACGCTTGCAATAGGGGTTAATCATAAGTGGGATGCTTGTCCATGTAAGGGCAGTACCCAAGCACCGGTCCACCCACATATCAAATTATCAAAGTACCGAACGCGAATCATATGAGCGTGATGAAAACTAGCTTGACGATAATTCCCATGTGTTCTCAGGAGCTCCTTTCTCATTATTAGAAATTGTCCAGGCTTATCCTTTGCTACATAAAGGATTGGGCCACCTTGCTGCACTTTATTTTATTTACTTGTTACTCATTACTATTTATCTTATCACAAAACTATCTATTACCTATAATTTCAGTGCTTGCAGAGGAAACCTTACTGAAAACCGCTTATCATTTCCTTCTGCTCCTCGTTGGGTTCAACACTCTTACTTATCAAAAGGACTACGATAGATCCCCTACACTTGTGGGTCATCAAGACTCTTTTCTGGCGCAGTTGCCGGGGAGTGTAGCGCTTTTGGTGAGTGGAACTTAGTAAGGAAACATTTATATAGAGTGCTGAAATTTTCTGTTACTTGTCAGTATAGAAACTAATCCTTTGAGGGGCTTGTTCGGGGTATCTTCACCCCAACCAGAAGAGCAAAGAGTTTCTCCTCAACCTACTGAACTTTATGAAAATATTTACTTTGAGATTCCTTCGGGTATGATAGAGAAACTGCTAGCTAATCCCTTTGCAGGAGATGGAATATTGCATCCCGATTTACACCTTATCTTTGTGGATGAAGTTTGTGGATTATTTAAGCTTGCAGGTATTCCCGATGATGTTGTCAAAAGGAAGGTCTTCCCTTTATCTTTGAAGGGAGATTCATTGACATGGTATAGGCTATGTGATGATACGAGATCTTGGAATTATAAACGATTGAAGTTGGAATTTCACCAGAATTCTATCCTATGCATCTTGTTCATCGTGATCATAATTACATATATAATTTCTAGCCTCGCGAAGGAGAAAGCATCGATCAAGCTTGGGGAGGCTTAGGTCAATGTTATATTCATGCCCCAATCATGAGCTCTCCCGGGAAATGATTATTCAAAACTTTTATGCTCGGCTTTCTCTTAATGATCGCAACCTGCTCGATACTTCCTGTGTTGGCTCTTATATGCTAAAGACTATTGATTTCAAATGGGACTTATTGGAAAGAATTAAATGCAACTCTGAAGATTGGGGTTCCGATGATGGTAAGGAGTCAGGTATGACACCTAAGTTCGATTGTGTTAAATCTTTTATGGATACCGATGCTTTTCGTGGATTTAGCGCTAAGTATGGACTTGACTCTGAGATAGTAACTTCTTTCGGTGAATCTTTTGCTACTCACGTTGATCTCCCTAAAGAGAAGTGGTTTAAATATAATCCTCCTGTTGAAGTGAAAGTAGTTTCACCTATTACAGTTGAAGAAAAGACTATCACCTATAGTGATCCTACTGTACCTACTACTTATGTTGAGAAACCTCCTTTTCCTGTTAGGATAAAGGATCATGCTAAAACTTTGACTGTTGTTCGTAAGAGTAATACTAGGACTTATACCCCTCCTGAGCAAATCAATGTTGAACCTAGTATTGCTATGGTTAAAGATCTCTTGGATGATGATTTAGATGGGCATGTTATTTATTTCTGTGATGAATCTGCTAATATTGCTAGACCAGATACTAAGATACATAGACATGTCGTAGGCATGCCTGTTATTTCTGTTAAAATAGGAGATCATTGTTATCAGGGCTTATGTGATATGGGTGCTAGTGCTAGTGCGATACCTTACGATTTATATAAAGAAATTATGCACGATATTGCACCCATTGAATTAGAAGACATTGATGTTACCATTAAGCTTGCTAATGGGGATACCATTAAACTAGTTGGGATTGTTAGAGATGTTGAAGTCTTGTGTGGGAAGGTTAAATACCCTGCTGATTTTTTTGTTCTTGGTTCCCCACAAGATGATTTTTGTCCCGTTATTTTTGGTAGACCCTTCTCGAATACAGCTAGTGCTAAGATTGATTGTGAAAAAGATATTGTCATCGTTGGCTTAGATGGTATGTCTCACGAGTTTAATTTTGCTAAGTTTCGTAGACAACCTCGTCATAGGGAACCACCTAGTAAAGATGAGATTATTGGTCTTGCTTCCATTGTTGTGCCTCTTACTGATCCGTTAGAACAATATTTGCTAGACCATGAAAATGATATGTTTATGAAGGAAAGAAGGGAAATAGATGAAGTGTTCCTTAAATAGGAACCTGTGCTGAAACATAATCTTCCCGTTGAAATACTTGGGGATCCCCCCCACCCAAGGGTGATCCCGTATTTGAACTCAAACCATTACCTGATAATCTTAAGTATGCTTATCTTGATGAAAAGAAAATATATCCTATTATTATTAGTGCTAACCTTTCAGAGCAATAAGAAGAAAGATTATTGAAAACTCTGAAGAAGCACCGAGCTGGTATTGGATATACTCTGGATGATCTTAAGGGCGTTAGTACCACGTTATGCCAACACAAAATTAAATTGGAGGACGATGCCAAACCAGTTAGAGATCCTCAACGACGACTGAATCCCAAGATGAAAGAAGTGGTAAGAAAGGAGATACTAAAGCTCCTTGAGGAAGGTATAATTTATCCCGTTGCTGATAGTGATTGGATAAGCCCTGTCCATTGTGTTCCTATAAAGGGAGGTATTACTGTTATTCCTAATGATAAAGATGAATTGATCCCGCAAAAAATTATTACAGGTTATAGGATGGTAATTGATTCCGTAAATTAAATAAAGCTACTAAGAAAGATCATTACCCTTTACCTTTTATTGATCAAATGCTAGAAAGACTATCCAAACACACTCATTTCTGCTTTCTAGATGGTTATTCTAGCTTCTCTCAAATACCTGTGTCAGGTGGGGATCAATCAAAAACTACTTTTACTTTCCCTTTCGGTACTTTTGCTTATAGACGTATGCCTTTTGGTTTATGTAATTCACCTGCTACCTTTCAAAGATGCATGATGCCGATATTCTCTGATTTTTGTGAAAAGATTTGTGAGGTATTCATGGATGATTTCTCCGTTTATGGATCCTCTTTTGATGATTGTTTGGGCAACCTTTATCGAGTTTTACAGAGATGCGAAGACACTAGTCTTGTTCTGAATTGGGAAAAGTGTCACTTTATGGTTAATGAAGGCATTGTCTTGGGGCACAAGATTTCCGAGAGAGGTATTGAAGTTGACAAAGCCAAAGTTGATGCTATTGAAAAGATGCCATGTCCCAAGGACATCAAAGGTATAAGAAGTTTCCTTGGTCATGTCGGTTTTTATAGGAGGTTCATTAAGGACTTTTCTAAAATCTCTAGGCCTCTGACTAATTTATTGCAAAAAGATATTCCTTTTATATTTGATGATGATTGTGTAGAAGCATTTGAAATACTTAAGAAAGCTTTGATCACTTCACCTATTGTTCAGCCACCTGATTGGAATTTACCCTTTGAAATTATGTGTGATGCTAGTGATTATGATGTAGGTGATCTTCTAGGGCAAAGAGTTGATAAGAAATTGAATGTTATCCAATATGCTAGTAAGACTCTTGATACTGCCTAGAGAAATTATGCTACTACTAAAAAAGAGTTCTTAGCAGTTGTGTTTGCATGTGATAAGTTTAGACCTTATATTGTTGATTCCAAAGTTACTATTCACACTGATCATGCTGCTATTAAATATCTTATGGAAAAGAAAGATGCTAAGCCTAGGCTCATTAGATGGGTTCTCCTGCTCCAAGAATTTGATTTGCATATTATTGATAGAAAGGGAGCTGAGAACCCCGTTGCAGACAACTTGTCTAGGTTAGAGAATGTTCTTGATGACCCACTACCTATTGATGATAGCTTTTCTGATGAAAAATTAGCGGTCACTAATGCTTCTCGTACTGCTCCTTGGTATGTTGATTATGCTAATTATATTGTTGCTAAATTTATACCGCCTAGTTTCACATACCAGCCAAAGAAAAAGTTCTTTTATGATTTAAGACATTACTTCTGGGATGACCCACACCTTTATAAAGAAGGAGTAGATGGTGTCATTAGACGTTGTGTGCCTGAGCATGAACAGGAACAGATCCTACGCAAGTGTCACTCTGAATCCTATGGAGGACACCACGCTGGAGATAGAACTGCACACAAGGTATCACAATGTGGTTTTTATTGGCCTACTCTCTTCAAAGATGCTCGTAAGTTTGTCTTATCTTGTGATGAATGTCAAAGAATAGGTAACATTAGTAGACGTCAAGAAATGCCTATGAATTATTCTCTTGTTATTGAACCGTTTGATGTTTGGGGCTTTGATTATATGGGACCTTTTCCTTCCTCTAATGATTACACACATATTTTAGTTGCTGTTGATTACGTTACTAAGTGGGTAGAAGTTATTCCAACTAGTAGTGCTGATCATAACACTTCTATTAAAATGCTTAAAGAAGTTATTTTTTCGAGGTTTGGAGTCCCTAGATATCTTATGACTGATGGTGGTTCACATTTTATTCATGGTGCTTTCCGTAAGATGCTTGCTAAGTATGATGTTAATCATAGAATCGCACTCCTTATCATCCGCAGTCTAGTGGTCAAGTAGAGTTGTGCAATAGAGAGCTCAAATTAATTTTGCAAAAGACTGTGAATAGATCTAGAAAGAATTGGTCCAAAAAACTTGATGATGCATTATGGGCCTATAGAGCTGCATACAGAAATCCTATGGGTATGTCTCCTTATAAGATGGTTTATGGAAAAGCATGTCATTTACCTCTTGAACTTGAACATAAAGCATATTGGGCTATTAAAGAGCTCAACTATGACTTCAAGCTTGCTGGTGAGAAGAGGTTGTTTGATATTAGCTCACTTGATGAATGGAGAACCCAAGCCTATGAGAATGCCAAGCTACTCAAAGTAAAAGTCAAATGCTGGCATGACAAAAGGATACAAAACCGTGAGTTTAACGTAGGAGATTATGTGTTATTATTCAACTCTCGTTTAAGATTTTTTGCAGGAAAACTTCTCTCTAAAGGGGAAGGTCCTTATGTTGTCGAGGATGTCTATCATTCTGGTGCCATAAAAATCAACAACTTCGAAGGCACAAGTCAAAGGGTGGTAAATGGTCAAAGAATTAAACATTATATTTCAGGTAATCCTATCAATGTTGAAACTAATATTATTGAAACCATAACCCCGGAGGAATACATAAGGGACACTTTCCAGAACGTTCCAAACTCCAAAAAGGAATAGGTATGTGGTACGGTAAATAAACCGACTCCAAAACAACTCCAATGGCAATTTTTATCAGTTTTGGAATATTTAAGAATTTTAGGAAGAAAGAAGTAGTCCGAAAGGGACACGATGCCCCCACGAGAGTGGAGGGCGCGCCCACCCTTACTGGGCGCGCCCCCTGTCTCGTGGGCACCTCGTGTGCCTCCTGGACTCCATTTTCTTGCACGTTACGTATTTTGGTCGGTAAAAATTCATTATATCATCCTGAAGGTTTTGACCACCGTATCACGCAAATATCCTCTGTTTTCATTTCGAGCTGTTTCTATTTCAGATCTAGAGCATCATGTCGTCTTCAAGCGCTCCCAAGGACAAGTTTTTCGAGAGGGTTATCAACCCCTATCTCGCGGAGATGCTGCAACACCCTCAAACCATTGAGATGCAAGAGGGGGTGCTGCACATCCGCGATGTGGAGGGACCAAGGCGTACCGGAAGCGTGGAGACAAAGCTTGAAGCCGTGGAGCAGCAAGTTTTCAAGTGCCAAGGGATGGTGGAGCGTGGACTCAACGCCAACCAGATGATGATCATGGATTTCACCAACAACCACAAGCTGGATGCCAAAGTCATTGGGGAGACCATCTTCAAGCTTCATGAGAAAATCGAGCACCTCCAAGCCCAAATCTATGACCTGCAAAACCAGAACTGTGAGTATGAATATAGATTCAAGAGGATGAGTTTGGCTACAGATTTAAGCATCCCAGAGACTCGATCATCCTTCTTGTAGGAGATATGCCCTAGAGGCAATAATAAATACTCTTACTTATCTCCATGTTCATAATTATGTTTATGTTCCATGCTATAACTGCTATGGTTCTCGAGTCTGCAATTACACGAGGCTCGGAGGAAGACTCATATGCACGTGTGGAATAATAAACGGTAAGAAGTATTCCTAGTCTGGCCTCTAAGACTAGCCCAAGTGTTGCATGATGATTCTTTTTTCCTGGTCATGGGCATGTCTATGCCAACAACTTTGAGGGCAAAATGTTAAGAGAACATTTGTGTTGAATCGACCCGAATTGATGTTATACTATGGGATTCATTCGTCACAAGTTTATGGTTGATAACACAGAGATGGCTAATCTTTGCATAATTCCTTAGACCATGAGAGTATCGAGTTTCTTCATACTTGCTTCATGAACTTTGGGGTTTGTTAAACATCATCCGTAAATGGGTGGCTATTACGGCGGCTTACGGGTTCATGGAAAAGTGTGTCAAGTAACTTGATAGCTCAAGATTGGGATTTGCTCCTCTGACGATGGAGAGATATTCTCGGGCCATCTCGGTGTTACGGTATCCATCATCGTCTGGCCAGACACAGTGGGATTTGATCACAGGGATGCCGGAACATGGAAACGAGAAAAGAGAACAATACCGGTAACGAGGTAACTAGCATAGTGGACAAGTTGTTGATCCACGGGAATGCCAACATGTCTCACCTCGCGTATTTGTAACATATCGCGAAGAAATAGGAATAGCACACGACAACTGGAGGTTCACTCCAATATTCATTCGTGTGGGTATAGGGGTCAATATGGGTGTCCACGGCTCCGATGTTGATCATTGATTGGAAAGGGTTCCGGTCATGTCTATACTTCACCGAACCTATAGGGTCACACGCTTAAGGGTCATCTATCTGTTGAATACTAGACAAGGAGTCTGAGAGAAAATCACTAAAAAAGTTTCGGACACCGGAAAAGTTTCGGATAGCGGAAAAGGTTCCGCAGAGAGAGGTCATCGGATGAGTTTCGGTGAAACTGAAAAGTTGTTTCAGGGGATACCTTTAAGTCAAATTGGTTTCGGCACATGCCTGATAATTCTTGGAGGGTGCCAGAATCATTCTGGAAGCTTTCTGGAATTTTCCGGGATAATAACCGGATATTCTCCGGAGCTGCCGGAACCACTTCAGATGTTTTTCGCATATGAAATTCACTAATCTGAAACTGTTTCGGAACAAATCCAAAATCATTTTAGTGGGTACTAGAATTATTCTAAGACTCACAGAAATATTTTCGGATTTAATGGACGCGAAAAAATGTCTTCATGAATAGTAAAAACGCATTCTTGTTTGCTTTGCGCAGATGAAAATCACTAAACCGGAATTGTTTCGGAACGCGTTGAAAAATATTTTAGTGGGTACTAGAAATGTTCTGAGCCCACATAAATATTTTCAGTTCGAACGAACGCTGAAAAAGGTCATCATGAATAGTGAAAGTGCTTTTTGCTTGGCTTCTTGGAGAAGCCACCTTGAGGGCCTTTTGGTATTATCCCCTTGGCTTCTTGGAGAAGCCACCCTTGGGCTTGGCCTATAAATAGGGGTGGAGGCGGCTGCCCAAAGACACATCCCTTGCTCTCATACACATGCCATGCATTATCTGGCTTCTTCTCTCCCTCCCACGAAAAGAGTTTCATAGAGCCGTAAGGATGTTTGGGTTCCGGCAGGAACTAGTTCTGGACGGCGAAGCCCTGCCGGATAGATGACACCATATGTGTGCAACTCTGTAGAGAGATCGTAGTTTCGGTCTTAGTTCGTGAGTGCCTCCCGAAGGGCCGTCCGTGTGACCGTCCGAGTTTTGAAGGTCCTCCTGAAGGGCTGTCCGAGTGACCGTTCGAGTTTCGAAGGTCCTCCCGAAGGGCTGTCCGCGACACCGTCCGGGGGGGCTGTTCGACCGCCTCCCGAAGGGCTGTCTGAGGAGCAGATGAGGGTATACATCCTCGCGGTTGGGAGGTTGTAAATCCTAGCTGCGGGGATCCGCACTGCCGTTCGTCATTGACTCTAATTCCCGCTGCGCTATGAGTCGGTAACGAAAAAGATCAAACCATGTATGCAGTCTCCATAGTGGTCCTGGGCTGGTGCGTAGGTTGGAAATTTTTTGTTTTCTACTGCGTTCCCCTACAGTGGCATCAAGAGTCGTGCTATGCGTAGATGCAGGTGACGATCTAGAATACTTGGAGATGTATGGGTATTGCATAATATAATTTTGGAGTAGATGAGATCTATTGCTTAGAATTATTTATGCGGGTGACAGGTGAAATCTATTACCCAACGTTCTTGTTGCTTCCCTAGAATTTGCGTTTGCTCAATCTCGAGACAGCATGGTGGAATTTGACAAAGTTCTGGCAATCCATGATCCTGATTGATCATGGAAGTGCTATCAGTTCTTTGGGTTCTGCCGTAGTCAAAAGAAAGATGAAATTCACAGATGAAAGGGCATTGCAGATATGATCTACACGGGGGTCATGCGTATGACGAAGTTTAGCATGGGGCTCGATATTTAATTATCTCGTGTTTCATACACCCCGAAATGTTAATCTAGAAACTTGAATAATCATACTTGATGATAAAACGTTGGTAGCTGTGGTTTAAGTCGAAACCTTAGAAGCCATGAAAAACAAGTTTTTGCATGAACCGATTAGAACGTCTAACTTGGTTTTGCAGGAGGGTTTGCATGTGCATGTGATGTGGTATAGCAATGCTCATATTCAATTTGATTATGTATGAGATGACTATATGATGTAATTAATATGACCAGCGTGTCATGATTTGGCATGATGGCTGGAGCCATATGATTGCACTTTAATGACCTGCGTGTCAACCTTAAGTAATGCATTTATTTTATCCGCTATGGAGATAGCGATATTATCTGGTGCATCGATAAGGTTGTGGCAATCTTCACGAAGGTGAACACCGACGCTAATGTCGAAGACGAAGAAATGAAAGACTTCTCCGTCAGAAAGGGCTATACCATATCATGCTATTATGAATTGCCTGAGATGTTTATCCCTTATGATGCACCCTTCTTGATTGCACGGTAGTCGCTTTTTATTAGGGTGATCTCTCACTAAAATATCAAGTAGTTATTGTTGCCCCAAGTGTAGCACCGTCACGGCACCTATCTTTTCGGGGTGCGCCATGGATGCATGGGTACGAACGATTAGAGAAGTGTGAGGCGGGTGAGGTCAGACCTTGCAGCAAGATCGCTTGGTTGTCTTGACGTTCATGGCAGGATCGTCCTGAGCTCGGAACACACGCATCGAAAGATGAGCAAGAGTCACAAAGAGATGTGATCGGCAAGTTGGCCTACCGATTAAAATTCCCATTATGAGATGATGATTCTATGGCGATGAATTGAAGTTAGGATCTTGTATCACTCAAAAGTAATTATGAGAGATATTGATTTGAGTGGGAGTGCACTATTGAATTAACATGTTTAATTTTCAGTGCAATTAATTATGAACACTGTCTAAGTGTTTCTTGCAAAATAGTTGTAGAATAATGGCTCGCGTTTCCACCTTCCCTATTAAAATTGAATAGCTGTTAAATATCTGGTTAAAACTTTATGATTGGTAACGTAATGTGAGGATTGTCCTCAAAAGTGCCGAGAAGGACTTTGTCCTATCGCATGCTTTCCGTATCCTCCCGCTAATGCTTTGGATCATGTGACTCTCGTCCTACGATCCAAAAGCTAGAATTCTGTTACGGTCAAGTGGAATATGTTTGCTTCCATGAAACCCAAACTTCGAAAGTTGGGATAGTTATATGATATTCATGGAACTGAAAATTATTTTCAGATACAAACAAAGTAATGTTTGTTTGCAAGTATTAGTAAAAGTGTTTACTATGCATTTGACTGTTGGGAAAGGTATCCAGAAGAACGCCTGTCATATAATGAAAGGTGAATAAAACAACAACTTAAAGAGAAAGGAAGTGTCCAAAGGGTGTTACTATGACTTACACGCCTAGGAAGTTCGGGGCTAACGCCACTCTTAAGTTGGGTGCTTCTCTTGCGAATAGGAGAAATACTAAAAGTTAAACTGTTAGAAGTATAAAGGCAGAAAGAAAGATGACTGGAATATCCAGCTCATGTATGAATGTCATACAAGTTTTTGATGTATAGTAGGCTGGTCAAAGATATAGTTCTTGGGAATTATGGTTAAACATGTTAATCACTAATTCTTGGGTATTGTGAGTTAATCACAAAGATACCCGCTCGATTGCATTCTGTTATGAATCAATGTAAGAGCTACTATGGCCTAAAAGGCTAGCCAGAAATGAGGTTAAGGTATACACAGGGAACATAGTAAATGTTACTATACCTTCCATCAGTGTATTGCCGTCTGTATTTATTTTCATGATTCATTTAGAGTTTTTCAAACTCTAGCCCATTGCATAAGGTATCTTGCAAGAAGGTTGTTCATAAGAGAACTTTTTATGTTTGATGTTATGAATAACACAAGGGCCATACTTTCATTATGAATGAGATATATGTTATGAATATTGATAATAATACAATACCTCTGGGTTTACTTTCATAATTCATTTTAGAGTTTCATACACTCTAGCCCATTGCACAATGTTTGTTGCAAAAGAACTGTTCATAAAAACAACAATTGTTGTTAAGTATTATGAATAACATGAAGGGCCATGCTTCGATCCAAGATGGGATGTATGTTATGAATATTGATGGTAACACGATACATCCATAACACTGACGCTAAATGCCGCAAGACTAAAAGAATACCACACAAGTGTGGCACTACATTTGGTCACATTGGAGAAACCCGCATGGAAAATTCCATTATGATGGATTTTGAAGTCTTTTTGATTTTGAATCATCTGACACTTGCAACTTTCCTCCGAAAAGTGAAGTGACTAAAATACCGTTCACAGGCCATAAGGAACGACCAACAAACTTATTAGTGATCATACATTTGATGTGTGTAGTCCGATAAGTGTTGTTAGTGGTGGATTTATTTAACTTCAGAAATGACTCAACTAGATATATGGATATTTACTTGATGAGACGTAAGTCTGGATCTTTTGAAATCATTCGAAAGGTTTTCAAAAATGAAGTAGAAGTTATTGCAGCAAGAAAATTATGTTCCTGCAATTTGATTGCACAAAGGAATATTTGAGTTACATGTTTAGCGAATGTCTGATGAGTTGTGAAAGGGGTTTCATAACTTGCACCTCCCGGAACACCACTGCAAGTGAAAAGTCTGTGGAGATGTAATCTAACCATTTATGACATGGTAAGGTCAAAGATGGCATAAATAAATTTGCCATTATCCCTTTTTAAGTGATGCTTTAGAGACCGTGGCTTTTACACTGAAAAGAGCTACATCGGGTTTGTTGAAATGAAGCCATGGTATGGTACGCCCAACCATGTTATATCTTTTCTTAACATTTGGAATATGGGGCTTGTTTAAAAGGTTACAAACCTATTCCAAATCAGACAAGTGCTACTTTGTAGGTTATACCAAAAGGTTGGGTATTCCTCCCTCACTATACCAAGGCAAATAGTTTTGCCGCAAAACGGTGTGCTTTTAAAGAGAATGGTTCTTTCAAAAAGGTGTGTGGGAGAATAGTGCAACTCGACGAGATAAACAGTATCTTCGTCATCAGATCAAAGGAAAGAGACCTTAGAAGTAATTCCAGAGTTTCCAACTGCGACTGATATGGAAGTCTCTACAATAAAATGTATGAACTTCGGTCAAACTTGCAGCTGAACCACGTAGGTAAGGCTCGTGCAAACCTCTCAGGTGCACAAATGAGATATTGTTGTTAGACAACATTATACCTACAATACACAAGGAAGCGTTGATGGGCCCTAACTCCGGAATTGGCTAAATGCCAATACAACCCGAGTTAGTTTCCATATAAGTGATCCAAGATTAAAACCTTGATACACCTTTCGGAAGACTTAGAGTCTAACGAATATTTATGGAACTTAAAACTGATACGGATAAAAATGTTTTATCCATAAAGCTTGACTTGTTGAAATAACAAGCTCAAGAGTTGACTATGATGAGGTTGTTTTCATCGTAGTGATGCTTAAAGTTGGTTCGGGTTGAACTAGCAATTAATACATATTTCAATCACGAGATATGAAACATGGATGACAATAGGATTTCCATCTGATGGAAATGAAACCAAGGACTTGCATGTGTTACAGTCCAAGGCATTTTGTCTATCCAGAGGATGCTAGTAAGGGTGCAAACTTCAGAGTTCCAGCGATGGACAGAAGAGAGCAAAATGGAGTTGGAACCTTCGTGCTTTGATGAAATGGTCAAAGGGGTTTGACTTCGTCAATGGGTAATGGAGATGCTTGTAATTCAAGAAAGTAAGTGGGAGCATAATAATATTTCTAAAAACCCTGTGTGCTTGACACATTGTTAATTGGAAATAAATTTCTTGACACGGATTAAGACTTCATTTGAAAATAGTTTTTTGATGAAGTGCTTAGGCTAAATAGCCTCAATATTAGGCATAATGATCTATGGAGATAGATTTACCTAATAGGGCTAAGCAATAAATACATATTGACAAGATGCTAAAACCGTTTAGCACTATAAACGACAAGGAGTGATTCTTGCCAAAGTCACATGGAAAGAGTTTTTGCAAGAATCAGTGTCCCAAAACACTGATGAGCAAAATACATGATGTAGATTCCACACACTTTTGTGTTTGATTAATCATGTATTCCATGGTATGTAAAACAACCAGATATGTCCGATACTCCCAAGGTGTTGCGAGTATGGATACTAAAGTGATCAAAGTACTGATCGTGGGACAACAGTGAAAGATGTCATTGAGTACTAGAGTAAGTACTCATGATATGTTTTCTCGCAAGCGGAGATCATGAAGAGTTCGTTGTAAAATGTTACATTGATACAGTCTTCATCTTTTCTCCATGCGATTTTCGATTTAAGTTAAGGGTTTTGTGTAATACACAATATGGTGGCACGGTAGTTGGAAATTATTCCCAACAGGATACTGTGGCGAATTCTATAACAAATAACTAAGTATGTTGACAATTTAGAAGCGACAAACAAGATGTTGAATCATATAGTTCATTCATGAACTTAGTATGGTTCCAAGATGGCTTTTGTCAATGGGACACTACTGCAGGTAGTTTCTCCATAACTCACTCTAAGGAATCCAAGTTCGACCTGTGATTCACATACAGAAAAGCCAAGTCCACACAAAATATGAATTTTGTGAAAGCGTGCAAACGTGAGGATATTCAAAGATACACACGGAGCTGAAGTCACAGACCCGATCGACATCAGGCTATACCACATGCGAAGCATTTTTTACACCGGTATGTCATAGGTGTAAAGTGAATTAGCATTAACTAGATTATTGACTCTAGTGCAAGTGGGAGTCTGTAGGAGATATGCCCTAGAGGCAATAATAAATACTATTACTTATCTCCATGTTCATAATTATGTTTATGTTCCATGCTATAACTGCTATGGTTCTCGAGTCTGCAATTACACGAGGCTCGGAGGAACACTCATTTGCACATGTGGAATAATAAATGGTAAGAAGTATTCCTAGTCTGGCCTCTAAGACTAGCTCAAGTGTTGCATGATGATTCTGTTTTCCTGGTCATGGGCATGTCTATGCCAGCAACTTTGAGGGCAAAATGTTAAGAGAACATTTGTGTTGAATCGACCCGGATTGATGTTATACTATGAGATTCATTCATCACAAGTTTATGGTTGATTACACAGAGATGGTTAATGTTTGCATAATTCCTTAGACCATGAGTGTATCTAGTTTCTTCATACTTGCTTCATGAACTTTGGGGTTTGTTAAACGTCATCCGTAAATGGGTGGCTATTACGGCGGCTTACGGGTTCATGGAAAAGTGTGTCAATTAACTTGATAGCTCAAGATTGGGATTTGCTCATCCGACGATGGAGAGATATTCTCGAGCCCTTTTGGTGTTACGGTATCCATCATTATCTGGCCAGACACAGTGTGATTTGATCACAGGGATGCCGGACCACGGAAACGAGAAAAGAGAACAATACCGGTAACGAGGTAACTAGCATATATAGTAGACAAGTTGTTGATCCACAGGAATGCCAACATGTCTCACCTCGGGTATTTGTAACATATCGTGAAGCAACAGGAATAGCACATGGCAACTGGAGGTTCACTCGAATATTCATTCGTGTGGGTATAGGGGTCAATATGGGTGTACATGGCTCCGATGTTGATCATTGATTGGAAAGGGTTCCGGTCATGTCTATACTTCACCGAACCTATAGGGTCACATTCTTAAGGGTCATCTATCTGTTGAATACTAGACAAGGAGTCTGAGAGAAAATCACCGAAAAAGTTTTGGACACCGGGAAAGTTTCGGATAGCGGAAAAGGTTCCGCAGAGAGAGGTCATCGGATGAGTTTCGGTGAAACTGAAAAGTTGTTTCAGGGGATACCGTTAAGTAAAATTGGTTTCGGCACATGCCTGACAATTCTTGGAGGGTACGAGAATCATTCTGGAAGCTTTCTGGAATTTTCCGGGATAATAACCGGATATGCTCCGGAGCTGCCGGAACCACTTCAGATGTTTTTCGCAAATGAAATTCACAAATCTAAAATTGTTTCGGAACAAATCCAAAATCATTTTAGTGGCTTCTGGAATTATTCTAAGACTCACAGAAATATTTTCGGATTTAATGGACGCGAAAATTTGTCTTCATGAATAGTAAAAACGCATTCTTGTTTGCTTTGCGCAGATGAAAATCACTAAACCGAAATTGTTTCGGAACGCGCTGAAAATTATTTTAGTGGGTACTAGAAATGTTCTGAGCCCAAATAAATATTTTCAGTTCAAACGGACGCTGAAAAATGTCATCATGAATAGTGAAAGTGCTTTTTGCTTGGCTTCTTGGAGAAGCCACCTTGAGGGCCTTTTGGTATTATCCCCTTGGCTTCTTGGAGAAGCCACCCTTGGGCTTGGCCTATAAATAGGGGTGGAGGGGGCTGCCTAAAGACACATCCCTTGCTCTCATACACATGCCATGCATTATCTGGCTTCTTCTCTTCCTCCCACGAAAAGAGTTTCGTAGAGCCGTAAAGCTGTCTGGGTTCCGGTGGGAACTAGTTCTGGACGGCGAAGCCCTGCCGGATAGATGACACCGTATGTGTGCAACTCTGTAGATAGATCGTAGTTTCGGTCTTAGTTCGTGAGTGCCTCCTGAAGGGCTGTTCGTGTGACCGTCTGAGTTTTGAAGGTCCTCCCGAAGGGCTGTCCGAGTGACCGTTCGAGTTTCGAAGGTCCTCCCGAAGGGCTGTCCGCGACACCGTCCGGGGGGCTGTTCGACCGCCTTCTGGAGGGCTGTCTGAGGAGCATATGAGGGTATACATCCTCGCGGTTGGGAGGTTGCAAATCCTAGCTGCGGGGATCCGCACTGCCGTTCGTCATCGACTCTACTTCTCGCTGCGCTACGAGTCGGTAACGAAAAAGATCAAACCATGTATGCAGTCTCCATAGTGGTCCTGGGCTGGTGCGTAGGTTGGAAAAAAATCTGCTGCGTTCGCCTACACTTCTATGATGGAGAGCCTATGCCTTGGAATACGGACGACAAGCCTACATCATCAACAACTCCTACTTCACCACCTCCGAGGACATAATCACATGGGTATGGGCACTCCCCTTGGAAACTGCCAAGCTTGGGGGAGGTGCCCCGGTATCGTATCACCATCATACTCCTATCTTTACCGTTTTATTTTGTTCGATCCCTTTAGCAGTATCTTGATCTAGTAGATTGAAATTTTGATATCAAATAGTTTTGAGTTTTGCTTTGTGATCTCTTTTTGTAATCGAGTCCATGAGCTATCTATAATAAAGATTAGTGTTGAGTCAAGGGCTTTGCTATGTTGCTATGATCTTGAGATAGTAGAAAGAATAAAAGAGTTCATATTGATCTTATGGTTAGTGATGACTTCACATATAGAAAGTATGAGGCATAAAAATTGTTGAGAGTTGATAAACGTAGTTTTTGTCATCGTTGCAATTAATAGGAAGTGATATGGAAAGAGAGGTTCACATATAAATATATTATCTTGGACACCTTTTATGATTGGGAGCACTCATTAAGTATGACATGCTAAAAGAGTTGACGTTGGACAAGGAAGACAACGTAATGGTTTATGTTTTCTCACATCTCAGTTAATGTATATTGTCATTGACCTTCCAAACATGTTGAGCTTGCCTTTCCCCCTCATGATAGACAAAATCCTTGCACCAAGTAGAGACACTACTTGTGCTTCCAAATATCCTTAAACCTAGTTTTGCCATGAGAGTCCACCATACCTACCTATGGATTGATTAAGATCCTTCAAGTAAGTTGTCATGTTGCAAGCAATAAAAATTGCTATCTAAATATGTATGACTTATTAGTGCAGAAAAAATAAGTTTTGTGCGATCTTGTTGTGGAAGTAATAAAAGCGACGGACCGCATAATAAAGGTCCACATACAAGGGGCAATATAAAGTGACGTTCTTTTGCATTAAGATTTTGTGCATCCAACCCTAAACGCACATGACAACCTCTGCTTCCCTCTACGAAGGGCCTATCTTTTACTTTATGTTTTTACTTTATGCTTAAGTCAAGGTGATCCTCACCTTTCCCTTTTTCATTTTATCCTTTGGCAAGCTCCTTGTGTTTGAAAGATCATGATATATATATCCAATTGGATGTAAGTTAGCATGGATTATTATTGTTGACATCACCTAAAGGTGAATACGTTGGGAGGCAACACAATAAGCCCCTATCTTTCTCAGTGTCCGGCTAAAACTCCATAACCACAAGTATTGCGTGAGTGTTAGCAATTATAGAAGACTACATGATAGTTGAGTGTGTGGACTTGCTGAAAAGCTCTATTGTTGACTCTTTCTGATGTTATGATAAATTGCAATTGCTTCAGTGACTGAGATTATAGTTTGTTAGTTCTCAATGAAGTTTTTGAACCATACTTGACATTCTGAATTGATTGTTACTTGAGCATAAGAAATCATACGATAAAATCTATTTATGTTGTTGTTATAAGAATGATCATGATGCCCTCATGTCCGTATTTTATTTTTGATCGACACCTCTATCTCTAAACATGTGGACATATTTTTCGATATCGGCTTCCGCTTGAGGACAAGCGAGGTCTAAGCTTGGGGGAGTTGATACGTCCATTTTGCATCATGCTTTTATATCAATATTTATTGCATTATGGGATGTTATTACACATTATATCTCAATACTTATGTCTATTCTCTCTTATTTTACAAGGTTTACTATGAAGAGGGGGAATGCCGGCAGCTGGAATTCTGGCTGGAAAAAGAGCAAACATTGAAAACCTATTCTGC
Organism: Triticum timopheevii; assembly: GCA_963921465.1. Lineage (NCBI taxonomy): Eukaryota > Viridiplantae > Streptophyta > Magnoliopsida > Poales > Poaceae > Triticum > Triticum timopheevii. The sequence continues at coordinate 49,013,685 of OY997264.1, read as the reverse complement.
ACTGCTCCAAAAATCCTGAAACTCCAGGAAACCTATTTTTGGAATTAATAAGAATTATTGAGCGGAAAAAATACATCAGGGGGCCCACACCCTGTCCAGGAGGGTGGGGGCGCGCCCCCCTGTCTCCTAGGCCCCCTGGTGGCCGCCCGGTGTCCATCTTCTGCTATATGAGGGCTTTTACCCTGGAAAAAATCGTGGACAAGCTTACGGGAGGAAACTCCGCCGCCACGAGGCGGAACCTTGGCGGAACCAATCTAGGGCTCCGGCGGAGCTGTTCTGCCGGGGACACTTCCCTCCGGGAGGGGAAAATCATCACCAACGATCCTCTCAACGGGAGGGGGTCAATCTCCATCAACATCTTCACCATCACCATCTCCTCTCAAAACCCTAGTTCATCTCTTGTATCCAATCTTGTATGCAAACCACAAATTAGTACCTCTGGGTTGCTAGTGGTGTTGATTACTCCTTGTAGTTGATGCTAATTGGTTTACTTAGTGGAAGATCATATGTTCAGATCCTTAATGCATATTATTACTCCACTGATTATGAACATGAATATGCTTTGTGAGTAGTTACGTTTGTTCCTGAGGACATGGGTGAAGTCTTGCTATTAGTAGTCATGTGAATTTGGTATTCGTTCGATATTTTGATGAGATGTGTGTTGTCTTTTTCTCTAGTAGTTTTATGTGAACGTCGACTACATGAAATTTCACCATTATTTGGGCCTAGAGGAAGGCATAGGGAAGTAATAAGTAGATGATGGGTTGCTAGAGTGACAGAAGCTTAAACCCTAGTTTATGTGTTGCTTCATTAGGGGCTGATTTGGATCCATATGTTTAATGATGTGGTTAGGTTTGCCTTAATACTTATTTTGTAGTTGCGGACGCTTGCAATAGGGGTTAATCATGAGTGGGATGCTTGTCCAAGTAAGGAAAGTATCCAAGCACCGATCCACTCACATATCAAATTATCAAAGTACCGAACGCGAATCATTTGAGCGTGATGAAAACTAGCTTGACGATAATTCCCGTGTGTCCTCGGGAGCTCCTTCCTCATTATTAGAAATTTTCCAGGCTTATCCTTTGCTACATAAAGGATTTGCCCACCTTGCTGCACTTTATTTACTTTATTTACTTGTTACTCATTACTATTTATCTTATCACAAAACTATCTATTACCTATAATTTCAGTGCTTGCAGAGAAAACCTTACTGAAAACCGCTTATCATTTCATTCTGCTCCTCGTTGGGTTCTACACTCTTATTTACTGAAAAGACTACGATAGATCCCCTACACTTGTGGGTCATCAGCAGACAACGTCTTAACATAAAAAAAGACATTTGTGGCGTCATTTAGGGACTAGCATTGAAGATGCCCTTGTTGAGGAACACTTTTTTTTTAGAAAAGGAGAACGACGCCCGGCCTCTGCATCTGGAAGATGCATGCGGCCATTTTATTGATTATTCACAAAAACCTTACAAAGAAATACATCAATAAGTCTGAAACCACCATCTTCGCAACATCCGTCGCTACTCCTAACTAACTGATGAAGGGGTTGCCGAGGTTAGTAATCTGACAACTAACCTCCTTCAATGAATTGAATAGCATTTACCTTGCATGTGGACTCTTGCATATAGTACCTTGCATGTGATTAACCTCCTTCAGTGAATTGAATAGCATTTGCTAGTAGTACTGCATTGCAGCCAACCTGTATGAACCGCTACAGACTAATAATTTATGTCGTACTCAAACTCTCTTCTCCATTCACAGCTCTGATGCATGTTTGGTGTCAGTTGTTTTGCATTAACTGGGGAATATGTCAAGAGGCAGGGTGTATATAGCGAGCCATTTGATGTGTACTGAAACCAGAGAATTAATTCCATATTTAATGTGACCACCTCAATGCAAAAAATCTTCAACAAAGATAAACCATTGAGTTGATCAACCGATAGCCAAAAAAAAATGCCGTCCATCTGTTAGTATTAGAACCTACTAGCTTCATTTTAAATAAAAATTACTTTATATAAATATTTGTCAAAACGTACCAAAACGGGCTACAGTTTTAGGTTCGCAAAAAAAAGGGCTACAGTTTAAAAAAACCTCACCATGAGATACCTAATGGTAAAATTGAGTCATAATTTTGATGTTTGATTTAAAATTTGTAGCATGTTGAAAAATATTTAGTTCTTGTTTGCAAAAAGAATCCAGATCTCTATTGTAGAAGTTCACCCAAAGTACAAAGCACATCAAACATAACTAAAATTACATCAAAATTTCTTGACTACCGAACGACCACTACGGTCATTAGAACGAGCCACCGTTGCATAGCTGTCGTTGCTCCCCTACTCGAGCCAGGTTGTCCATATCGGTGATAGCCGGGAAGTCTTCATGTATGTACCCCTAAGGACCAATGCCCTGAAGCCAGAGTCATCGCCGTTAAACCTTTGAATATATGTGAACTATCTAACACCAAATCTCGCCACACAACGAGACACCCTAATCTCACCAGTCCAAGAAGATGACAAGGATCTACGTCGAAGCTCGGTTGACAGCTGCCGGACGGATGAATTCGAGGAAGATCGGAGTTTGGAACTAAATCAACAAAGAAGCGCCGCCATCCGTGCGAGCGCAGAACCTGCAAGGACTGAAAACCCGAACCTAAACTACTAACCTTAGTGAAGGCACTGTGATTACCCTCACTCCGCCATCCGCCGGAGCAGCAGGTAAAGGGGAGGCGAATCCACCGGCTCGCCGACAACACCTGGAGAGCAGAGTTGCCCTGACATCCAAGGGATAGGGAAGGCAATGCTAATGGCAAAATATAAATAATTTTCTTTTGAGAACAATTACCAAAATTAAATGCACTGGAGATCACCCAAGCGTTTATGCAGAGAGAATATGTGTCACGATAGGGTGGGGATCATAGCAGGATGCTAGGTTGCTACTTTTCGCCACCAGGGAGGTCTATTAGATTAACATATATGGGGTATGTGTCTCTCCTTCATTTGCTATACTAGCAAATTTTCGCTCCCTAGTGCCGTCCTTGAAATTTTGGACCAGTCCTATTACTTAAGCGTACCAGCTTTCAGAGTAAAAAGCATTCCGTAAGTCATCATAATGTGCGCACTGTCTCTATTTAGAGAAGAACAGTGATGGTTGTCTGTGACAGATCAACTGAATGATTTGCCACCTGACAATTCAGAGAACTGTACCGTACAGTGGAACAGAAAATGTACGAATGAATACTTACTGAATAAGGTTTTCCTGTACATCTACTCCGTACAAGGTGAACTGTGCGTTTCGTCCAACGTGGTCCTCCGTTTCCAGTAACCACTCATCACGACACTCATAATGCTTGTTTCTTAAGCATGGCTAATATAGCCAGTGTTGGTTGTTGGTTATAGTATGTTACCACGGACGCGAAGTTACTGCTCCCGAACATATTTACACCTGGATGAACTCTAAACATTGAAAAAAATGTCAACTAATTCTAATTTTTTTTGTGGCAAACTTTGACAAATGTTTTAAGTGCTTGCAAATTTTTGTCGTGTAACCACATTCGTGGAAGCCGCGCCAAAAAGGAACAAAATTGGTGCTCCAAAAATGCTAATTTCGAAAACATTTTGGAGCATTGATCATGTGTTTTTTTTTGCCGCGACTTCCACGGATGTGATTTCATCATGAAGCTTTGCAAGCATATAGAACATTTGTCATACTTTGCCACAAAAAATTCAGAATTTTTTAAACTTTTTTTCAATGTTTTTTGGTGTTACGGTTCATCACAAGCTCATTTGGGCTTGCGAGCAGAAGGGACTTCCGGTTACCATGTTACTATATCCAAAATATATAGTAGTTAACTACAAAGAAGGACTACAAAAAAGGACTATGTTAGCACATATCTCACCTCACATTCTCTTAAAGTTTTTTGTGCTATAGCTAGATCTTAATCTACGGCCGCATCACTTCGCTCTTCTCATCTCTCTCTTTCAACTTGGCAAAAAATATTGTATTTAAACATTTATAACCCGCCTACATCACATTATTATTATTTTACCCGATTAAAGTAGTTGTATGATAATTCTTTGGTTGATGATATGGACATCTTTGCCAACAAGACAATCTACAAACTATTGGAGATGTGCTAACAGCGGGATTATACCCCGCTAATGTGGCAGTTTTGGCTATTTAATGGAGAGGGACATTGAAAAGTAAGGGGTGCGGGTTCTTACAGCAGGAAACAATAGTGTGCCATAAGCCAGTTACATTGCACTTTTGCCTATGTGGAAGAGAGGGACTAGGAAAAAGTGAAAGAGTGAGCTCTCATGCAAGAGCCAACCTCTACACGGGTGACTAAGTTAAACCATTTAATGAAAGACAAAATATAGAGAAGATAAAAAAATTAATCTTATAGCCAGCCTTTCAGACCTATTTTAAAAGTAATTAGTAATGCTAAATATTGATGACATGGCATATTTATATAGCCAACATCTAGTTGTACTATTTCCCTATGCGGTAGTCTGCCTATACACATGCTTCTATGCAAATACAATTAATAAATACAAAGAAAGACAATGAGAGAAGATAGATAAAGGTACTAATATAATAACGAGTTTTATAGTATGCGTTACTATACAAGTAAATATTGATAATAGTTATAGATGACATGGTAGTTTTATATTGCTATCAGTTGGCTATAATATTAGTCAGGCTGGTCATATATAGTGAGAGTAACTTATACTAGTGTCATACGTATGGCACTAGTCTAAGTTAACATCTCCATATGGAAAGTATCATAATAGTAGTGCTATAGATTATTTCATTTATTACCTTGTGGACTAGTTTTGCCTTCGGAAATACTATGTTATGGTAACATATTATGTTATCGTAAACACTTCTCTCTCCTCATTAACTATTTGCACATAGCAAGTTTTTCTTGAGATGTGTTAAGTTACTAGGTAAGTTACTCCCGCTATGGCTAGTGTCATACTAAATTCTAGGCTCCCCTTCCTATTCGCATATTTTAAACCTTCCATCAATCTGCATATATAATTAGGAAATTAGGCAGCTTTTATTTAAACTTAATTCAGATTAGCATCATAAAAAAATTATTGACATGGCAAATGGAAATACCACGGACTAGGAACATCTAGCACATAGACATATGGACCAATGACACATGTCAAAAGAGAGAGGGTTAGAACATACGAGGGCACAGACCATGGCCCTGCACGTCCAACCCTGGTTCCGTCCTTGGGTGCAGCAGCATGTTTGGCCATGATGGTCAAGACAAGGTGTTCTGCTATAGGGAAAGTAGAACGACGAACGTTGAGGGCGTAGTTGAACTTGAGAGCAGTTGTGCCGAGTGACTCTCCAAAAACCTTATTGCCCGTACCCAATGCAGGTTCTCAAGGGAAACAGTTTCGGAAGCCCGCTCTCCTGGACATCTGTGCACATAGTTGCCAAGATGGGGTCACCGGAGAAACAACTCAGCATAGAGGAACTTGGCAGGTGTGTGTATATGTGTTCTATTTTTTGTATTCTACCATGCTTATCCTCTCTCATCTGTATTTCCTCCACATAGAGAGGGCGCGTGTGGAGAGTGAAGAGATGCAACTGACATATAGTGGAAGAACTCATGCAAAACTTTAGTTCTTCCAGTAACGCGCATAACATCACTAGTGCAGAAAAGCCTAGTGATGGTGTGGCGAAAAGGGCCTTGGTGGAGTGGACACCCAATACCATCAATATGGCGCCGGTGATAAAAATTAGTGGTGGCGGTGGCAGCCAAGGCCACCACTAACATATATACTTATGGCGTGCCACGTGTACAACGCCTACAGTAATATTCATCAAAAGTGACATACCATGTTTGCCCACATTATCATTTTGATTTTCACATATAAAAAAAGTTGTATAGCTGTACTTTCCCAGCCAAATGACAACATAATTCTCTTTAACAGTAGCAGTAAAATCAAGTTTGACAGTGCTAAATAGAGGTAAATGACATAATTTTAGTTCGACAAAGTACTACAGGGTGGCGGCCAAGGACAGCCGGCAAAGGCTGGAAAACAGATGGCAAAGACATTGCTGTCAGCTTGCTCACGCCAAACATTGTCGCCAAAGAGATATTTTGTTGTCAGCTTTGATCGGACAAACGGCAAAGTCTTTGTCGTCAGTGAGAATGTGGTTGACAGCAAAGAAAAGCAACTTGATGGAATGTCATTTAACGTCAGCTCTTTGCATACTGTTTTCTTAGACTAACGGCAAAGAGGTTGGTAAATATTAAAAAGACAATGGCGTGCAGCTAGCTTTTCTAGTGTCTCCCTTCTCTTTCTTCTCCCTTGCCTCATCTCTCTCTCCCTCTCTCTGTTCCCGCAGGAGGCCACCTTGTCCATGGTGCCATGAGAACCATACTTGGTGGTGACGCCCGTTGCCATCAGGATGTGAACGATGACGGCATTGGCTTCGTCTGGCCTCGGCCCCACACTAGAATAGAACATCGGCACCACCGGCTTTGCCTCCCGGAAACGGTGGTGGGCTCTAAGGGGCTCGACCCCGACTCCCTACCTCCAACACAATGAGACCCTCCCGAAGGCGTTCATCAACCGTACGGCGCTGGAAAACACGGGCTCCAATCGGTGGCCTATGGGCTCCCAGCGTGGCACGCTCAACGCCTGGCTCACTAAGCCTGCTCGGGCTCCTCAACGGTGGCGTCCGGCTCCGGCCTCCCTGGTGGATCTTCTCCAAAAGGAGAGGCGTCCAGCCTCTCCATGCGTCGCTAGTCAAACGTTTTACTTTTGAGAAAGACCACCCATATATAATATTATTACAATGATTCCTTACAACATATGCGATGTTGAGCAGACACTACTTACAAGAACCCTATTGGAATCCCTTGCAAAAAAGAACCATAACGGAATGGTTATCAAAACTAAACTTAGCTAACTCATGTGCCACAACATTTGCCTTCTTTAGATCGACGTGGCCATCTAAATGTATATCCTCCTTGTAGCATGCATCTTTTTGGCACCTAGTTATTGTGTATCGACAATTGGTATCCTTCCCATATTCTGGTGAGGGCGAATGACATTACATTTGGCCCTTATAGTTTGTATTATACACTTGTATATGTGTTACTCCATATGCGGTTTATCTATAGTAGTGGGATGACATGGAGGTTTTTACGATGGCATGTTACATGTAGGAGCCAACAAACCGGAATATATTTTTACTGCACATGGCTGGCGGGGAGAGGATTTGTGGCACACGAGTGTGGTGACACGCAAATAACTGGTTTGGTATTTGCATGAGTTTTAACACTTAATCAAATTAGATGGGGTACATGTGTGCAGCTTTTAACAGGTTTTGGCAGCACCACCCATCCCATATTCCATGTTTTTTCTTTTGATTTTCGAACTTGAATCTATTATATCTTTTGAACCAAAAGCCTAATTTATATTTCTTTTGCATATTCATGGGTATGATCGGACAATAAGATCCTCCTCATGCAGAAGCCAGTGACTCCGCAGATCGCGAGAAAAAAGGGCGGCCAGTCAGGTTTCAACTACTAAAACTTCATAGGAATGATGATAAATTTAGCAAGTTTTAAAAACTAACATTTAAACCCTAAATCCTAAATTGTAAAACCTAAGCCCTAAACCCCTAAGCCCCAAGCCTAAACCCTAAAAGTATATGTAACTTGGTAAAACTTAATGTTACAACTATCAAGTTTCGATATTTGAAACATGTAATTTTTTGGAAGTTGTTGAAATGTATTGAAGATTTTTCATGTTCAAAAAATTACGTCACGGCAAATAGAAGTATGCAAACGAAACCTGATTTGGACTTTCAGTTCGTAAGATATAGTAAATTGAATTTGAAAGATGAAATGACAAAGGCATGGGAGGTGAGGTGGATGGCACATGCAGCTCTGGCAAAAGCTGCCAAAAGGATGCATGAATCGACCCCGCCCTACTGTAATCAAAAGTCTATGACTATATAAGCTTTTGAATCTTAAGCCAATTGGACGGCCAGGCACAACTGCAGTCAACACTTTCATACCCCTACGAATTTCCGATGGCCGGTGGTTTTGTCTACGAACCGGTGTTTCAGCATCTGCAATCTTTTCTGTGTGTTTTTGGGAACCCAAAACCTAAAAAATGGGGGCTGGCTCATTTGTCTTCTCGAGCACACACGTCTCGGCGTCGTTGGATTCGTATCGCGCGGCACGTACGTACACTAAGCGCGGCGCCAGGTGTCGCCTTGTTGGGGTGGCGTGGAGCGAGGCCCGTTGGGTGGAGCGGCGGTTGCGGTCCCACCACTTCCTTCTCCCCTCCTTCACACGGCCTCCATTTGCGAACTGCTCCCTTCCCAAATCCCGCAAATCCCACTTCCCACTTCCTTCTCCCGTCCCAAATCCCCCAAATTAGGCGAGGCGGCGACCTTGCGGCGATTCCAGGGCCGGTTTTTTCCGCTGGTGTTGAGGCGTGCAGCGACAAGAGGGTGGTACGGCGACGGGAGGCTTGCGGCGATGAGGGGGCGTGCGAGCACCGCAGGATACCAGCGGCCGTGTGGTAGCAGCAGGCCGTGGCGAAAGGAGCAGCAGTACCGGAGACGCGGCAGAGGAGGAACGACGCGCGCGTGGCCGCTGTTCGGTTGGCGCAGAGGGGCAAAATCGCGGCCAACAAATCCCTGGTAAGCCCATCGATCTCTTCCACTCCTCCGCGTTTAGGTTGTCCAAATCGATGCGCTCCGCCGCGGCAGAGGAGAAACGGCGCTCGTGCGGCCGCCGTGCTGTTGGTGCAGAGGTGCCGAATCGCGGTGGGTCGATGCGCTCCTCCATGTTTGACAAAATCGACGAGCAGATGGTAGAATGGATGAAGCACTGGTTAATTTTGGGACGGACGACGACACGGGGCATTTGGTGTTCTTAGGCTACTGGTGAACTAGGATTCGAAGGCAAGCCTTGGTACTGTAGATTTTTGAGGTGTGTGTTGGGGTTGCTCATGAAGGCTGTAGACTAGGCGATGTTTTTTGGTGCTGTAGATGTTGAGGTTGCTCCTGATTGGTGATTGACTTGCCTGACATGGTTATGTGTTGCCTACGCATGTTTTTTGACAGTGTTTTTGATTTAGTGTACGACAGTAATGCTTCTTCCATTTTGATGTTGCCCCTGTTTTGTGAGTGACTTGCCTGATATGGTTCATGTGTTGCCTATGCATATGTTTTAGCCAGTGGTTTTGAGGACAGTAATGTTTTTTCCATGTCGATGTTGCTTCTATTTTGTGAGTGACTTGCCTAATATGGTTTATGTGTTGCCTATGCATGTGTTTTTGCTAGTGTTCTTGATTTACTGCATGACAGTAATGATTTAGCAACGGAAAACGTACATGTGATGTTTGTGTGTGCGTGAGGTAGGAAGTAATCTAGTAGAGGGAGGGTAATAGGGCCAATTGCAGGACAGTTTTAAGCAGTTCATGAGAAGTCATTCAGCGATTTGTTTTAGGTGCCTTGATTTGTTTTAGATTTTCGTAATCCTGTGGTTTGTTTTTGTTCAGATTGTTTGCGTTTTTTGTACATTTTGGTTCAGAGCAGTAGTATCATCTTGGAAAACCAAGGCATTGATAGTAATTTCATCCAAAAATAGCTTAGAGAAAATATTAACTAAACAACATTATGGATGATGGTCGGGGGTTGCCGAAACCATGATGATTGTTTCCATTGGGGGAGAGTTTCAGAGATTTTTTCGTGGTGGCAAGTTGATAGGGGGCAGAGGCTTCAAGTTGCCAGAATTGTGCACATGAGTTGTGACATCTGCGGTATGGTGTTGCCACATCTTCTGTATACGAGGTGATACTAGTGTGTTTGTTCCCTTTTTCTCACAACAACTTGCACAAAGATTGTTAAGTAGTTGCCTCAAGTTCATTCTCCGACTTGCCAAATGGTTTTGACTGATACAACTCCAAATGTTGTGTATGCTGATGATGGCGGGAACGCATGGCCAAGTGAATACGATGCGGTATCTCGATGCAGATCCCATCCTTTGCTTTTTGTGTGTCTCCTTAAGTTGGACATTGTGGAGTTGTTGAGCGATATAGAACTTTTTCTTGTACAATTCTAAACTTGTCTAAATGGACAACAATTCTAAACTTGCCTAACATCTATTACTTAGTTGCCTGATATGCTCTAGAATTGGCCTAAATGGTAGTCAGTTTTTATTATTTAGGATGCCTGATATGGTTCTAGGACCTTTTTGCTAGGTGTTTCAGTTAGTGCCCTGGAAGATTTCACACAAGCACCAGATTGTATGAAACTTAATCCTAATGTCTGTTAGTTTTGCCAAAAATTGTCCAAAACTTTGTATGTAGTTGCCTCAAATAACACATGAACCTTGCTCTTCGTTTATTTTCCTTAACATTTCATAATAATTGGGGTAATTTTATACTTGAAGTTTGAATGTGACAACACATTATTACTATATGTTTTATCTCTTGTTTTGCTACATTGGGATTTTTAATCGGGGGTGCCGAACGGGGGTATTCTCCCCCCCTGTTTTTTACAGCCACATTCTTTCATTTTTCAGACGCCTCATGTTAACGACAACACATGCCTCATATGATTTTGTCCATGATGGTCCGGGTATGTTAACAACAACAGATGCCTCAGATGAGTGTTGTTTTTGTTATTCTCTGGTGCGCATTGGAAGGCTATTTGCCTGGTTTTTTCGGTTTACTTGCCTGGAATTGGTATGTGAGTTGCCAGTATCCGAGAAACAATATCCAAAAAGTCATCTGAATGCACTCTTTTTCTTTTTGTGTAGTAGGAACTCTTGGATGGACCAAGCAAAAAGGGCATTCAAGAAGATCATCAAGCAGTTAATCGTGATGTTGATCCCTCGCATGCGATTGAAGATCATCAAGAGGTGTGTCCGAAAAAAGATTCAATAAACTTGTTGTGCGTTCTTTTAACTTGTTGCGTGTTCTTTTTGCAGGGCTAGAGAAGCACACCCTTTATTGGGTACCAACATCGGGGAAGAAAGGAGATTGCTGCCCATGGCAAACGTCCGCTGGACATCAACAGCAATCCGAGTGTTTCCACAGATGGTGATGGAAATGTTGAGAAAGTCACTGTTGTGGAACAACCACCAAAAGCAAAACGTAAAAAGACCGGATCTAACGAGGTAATACACAGTTGCTTCACTTTTGATCAACACTTGCCTAAGTTCTGCTGTCAAGTTGCCTAATTGTCCAGGAAATACACATGTTTCATCTGTTGTTGTATTTTTCTTCTAGGATAAGAGAAACAGAGCATTGCCTGCAAGGCTTTTCAAGCTGAATAAACTTCTTGTACCTGTTCAACAAGGCCAAGCTCAAGTCAGTCAATTTCTGACACCAGGTACCATAAATCCATCTCTATATGGCAATAGTTGTTGCATAGTAGTAATCCTTTCTTGCCTAACATTATTTTTATTCAACCAGCGTTTTTTACATTCATTTCTTTCTTGCTTAATCATGACATGTAAGTTGCCTAAACATATCACCAAAGTTGCCGAAAACACCTGAAATTTTGCTTCAGAAGAATACCCATGCCAGTTTCATGTTTGATTCACAATACTACTGAATTTGCACAAAACAAGCCCTAAAACTTTGCCTACCATTGTTTTCTTGCAACCAGTTTTTTTACACATCATTTTCGTCCTTTGCTTAAACATAACATGTAAGTTGCCTAAAACATAACACTTAACTGGTAAAACATCTGGAGTTTTGCTTGATAATACCCATACCGGTATTTCTTGCTTCACATTTGTCCTAATTTTGCCCAAGCAAACCCTCAAACTTGCCTACATTAATTTCCTTCAACCAACCATTTTTTACATTGACTCCACACCTTTTTGCTTAATCTTAACATGTAAGTTGCCTAACCATATCACTTAACTTGCTTAAAACAACCAGTTGTTGCACAACACTCCTGGATTTTCCCAAATAGGGCTTGAAGCTTGCCGAAACATCTACACGCACCTTGCTTACGATCTACAGTTGCTCAAAACATGCCAAGCAAGTTGCTTTACCAGTAAACATACTTGTGTTTCTACCAACTTATTAAGAAGAACAACAAACCCATCAAAGCAATTAGGCAAAAAATCTGACATTTGCAGCAATTAACAGCACCTGTGCAACTTTGCATTCCTGTTTTTTTCATCCAATACATGCTCTTACCATTTTCTCAAACTGCAGCCTTATACAGATCATGGGGAAAGAGAAAGGGAGGCTTGTGTTCTTCAGTAACCAAGGGCACAGGGATGAAAGAAGCACACAACCATGGGGGAAAGTGAAAGTTAAATCTCACCTTTTTCTGTGCTTCTTCTACCCTTACTCAATATGAATTGCCTGAAGAACAAATCCTAAACTAGCCACCATTGGAGGATTGTGGAGAGTTTTCTGGATCTGGGAGTTGTCCCTTTGTGACTTGGGAGAGAAGAAGATGGGGCTGGTCGATTTGGTGGGGAGAAAAGGAGACGCCCAGGGGGGTGGAGGAGGGAAACACGTGGGGGAGAGAGGATCAAGTGAGTCCCGCGGCTCAATGGTTGGGTGCGAGGAATCGGGAGCGGGGCAGGTACTTTCCTATCCTGGACCGGGGGGCAGAAAATTACTATTTTGGGAGGGCTGCCAGGGAACGCTAGGGAGCAGCCGCACGCGTCCTTTTGGGAAACCATATGGTGTTTCTTTATTTTATTTTCAGGGATGCGATGTTTAGCGCTAACTAATCACCCTTGAATTTCATAGGTGTGGGCCCCTTCTCCCCCTAATCTTGAATCAAAACTGCCACCTACCTACAGTCTGTAACCTGTCCGTGACTCCGGAGTCGGGACACGGCACTTTGGCTAGAGTGAAGCTGCTCTATAAATATGTTCCGACCACGCCAAAGAAGATATAGCTCTCATTCATCTCGTGAGAAACACAGTGTGATATGGCGACGTCATGGCTCCTCAGGCAACCTTGTCCACCGGCCAGGCCATGGACCAGAACAAGGAATGATATAGGTCTCCATGTGACCGGCATCACCTACTGCTACTGGTACGTACGTATGTATGCTTCAGGCGAAAATGTTTGCACGCAATAGATCTGTCGATCATTACTACTTCATTGTACGCAGGAGATGCAGTAGGGCCAGTGCAGGAGGAAGAATCATGGCGGACATGAGTAAGAACGCCACCAACTGCACGGCAGAACCCGCCCTTCTACCCCAAGCTGATGCTGCCGACCCTCCTCCTAGAGTTAGTAAGAGAAGCCCGCGCACTGGCCGGGGCGCCGCCGTTGCGGCTAGGCACGAAGAGGAGGGCACCGACAACGAGTGGCTCATGTACCTGCAGCCGGCGAAGCTAGCGGTTTTCGACCATCTCGAGCCTTGGGCGGAGGCGAACGTGGTGCCGCTCCTTAAGCCTGCGGAGGTTGCCTGGCAGCCGACCGACCTGCTGCCGGACCTGGCGTGTCTCGGCGCGGACGGCTTCACCGCGGCGTGCTCCGACATCCGCGAGCGCGCGGCCGGCCTGCCCGACGCGCACCTCGTGTGCCTCGTGGGGAACATGGTCACGGAGGAGGCGCTGCCAACTTACCAGAGCATACCCAACCGCTTCGAGGCCGTGCGCGACCTCACCGGCTCCAGCGGCACTGCATGGGCGCGCTGGATCCGCGGCTGGTCCGCCGAGGAGAACCGCCACGGCGACGTGCTCAACAGGTACCTCTTCCTCTCCGGCCGCGTTGACATGCGGCAGGTGGAGAGGACCATCCACAACCTCATCCAGTCCGGCATGGTCATGAACGCCGCGCGGAGCCCCTACCACGGCTTCATCTACGTCGCCTTCCAGGAGCGTGCCACCTCCATCTCCCACGGCAACACAGCCCGGCGAGCCAAGGAGTATGGCGACGTGGCGCTCGCGCGCATATGCGGCGCCATCGCCGCTGACGAGAAGCGGCACGAGCTGGCCTACACGCGGATCGTGGGGAAGCTGTTCGAGATCGACCCGGACGGCGCCGTGCGTGCACTGGCGTACATGATGCGCCGCCGGATCGTCATGCCGGCGTCCCTCATGACAGACGGCTGCAATGGTGACCTCTTCGCGCACTACGCGGCCGTGGCGCAGCAGGCCGGCATTTACACCGCCTCCGACTACCGTAGCATCTTGGAGCACCTGATAAAGCAGTGGGGTGTGGAAGAGCTGGTGGCGGCCGAACTCTCCGACGACGGGAGGCATGCGCGGGACTACGTGTGCGCGTTGCCCCAAAAGATCCGCAGGTTGGAGGAAAAGGCTCACGAGCGCAGCGGCCAGAAAACCCAGCCTGCAACATCGGCCCCGTTTAGCTGGATCTTTGATAAGCCTCTCAACAACACCATGGGGTAATCAAATTATTGCTTTTATATACCCTAAATATCCATTAAATCATTATATTTCTCGATCCTATCTTTGAGATTAAGTATTCTTCATCTCTACTTTGCCGGTGTCGGCGCCATTAAAAGTACTTTTTCTGATCGGGTTGAAGTTATGAGTATGGTATTGTACTACTGTATTTTTGTAAGTTGTTCTATCACATTCTGAAAATAAAAACAGGGAGAGTGAAAGTTGTATTCATGCATGTCTATTTATCAATGTAACATCCTAATTCTAACTGAGAGTCATCCAAAGTCCAAACTAACTGTAATTAATAAGTGATCTTACGTCCATCTATCCCGCAAAAAAGTGTTATCACCTTTCTTTCTTCACTACTAAGATGCACCACCGTGGGCAATGAGTTTCTGGGCTCCCCTCCTGTGCAAGCCTCTTCAGCATATGAGGTGCAGGAATCTCGGTGCCAGCTCGTAGATACGTTAGGGTTAGGGTTCCACAGTGGCACTATACGCACTATGGTTTACTCGGGAAAACAAGATGAAGATTTCTATAAGCCACGAGTCCAGATTTGTAATTTCCAGCTGCTTGTTCATTTCTAATCAAGTTGAAACAGCACAGTCAGAAATCTCAAAGATAAGATGAGCTTAGCTTTGCACGTGCATCTAGGGTCATGCAGCATGCGAAGCTTGCATATAGATGTTCGCATGTTAGTGGTGCCGACGACCCATGACGCTTTGAATCCAGGAGGGAGCGTGCTGCATGCTGGGCGAGCCAGCTTGATGTACGTTTATGTACCCAAAAATTCAGGCAACTTTCCTGTAGACGGTCTCCAAAAATACGCTTTTATGTACGTGCGTAGTCCTTGATCCTGCATTGACCTACTCGTCCCGCCAATGCCTCTGCATAAATTTCAGAAATGATCTTAATTCACACGGAATGAGGCTCATGGAATTGAACCAGCGAAGAAGCAAACTCATGGACTCATAGGTAGGTTGTCGGCCGGTGGTAGTTGGTCGGTTAGCAAGATGACATTATGGATCAGAAACACGGGCAAGATTGCACTAGCCATTTTTATTTTTGAGTTGAAAATTGTAGTAGCCATTTAATAGGTTTATTCGGCAACAGGAATGCTACTAAATATAGTGGAACAGCAAAATAAGTTGAGCAAGAAGCAAGTGATTTCCTAATGTCAAATTTTAGATTCCTCAAGAACTCCGCCTACATTATTCATTTCTTTACTATGCAAGAAGAACAAACCATGCGACCATTTATTATCTTGATTGTTACTTCCTAACTAACATGCGGAGCAGGGGCGGGCCCAGGAATTGAGGACTATGTATTCAAAATTTGGAAACTTTTTTTAAAAGCATGTAGCCTTCCTTTTGGCGTGTATAACCGATTATAGAAGCATATTGTACTAGTTCTAAACTATATAAAAGATATCACATAATATATTGTACAGTTCAAGATAAAGAAGTAAAAATTGTACAACATATGGTGGCAAAATCTAAGAGATATGGAAGATAGAAAATAGCAAATGGTAAGAAACCTTACAAATGACATGCGATCCTTGATGCTTTGAAAATGAGTGATGATGTCCTCATCCTTAACGTGCAAGAAGAATTCCTTTTCAATGAATGTGGTCAAAAATCATTCAAGTATTCCTGCCCCATCTTGCTTCTTAGCTGTTTTTTACATAGTTCATTGATGATAAGACCCTCTCAACACCGGCTGTTGCAACAGGAAGAACTAACACCAATTTGAGAAGTTTGTAAACAATCTCATACGGTAAAGCCCTCCCTGTTTTAACAGGTGTCGTAGACAACTCTGCGATACTTCTCAAATCAGTAGTACCCGTATTCTTCCTCTTCATGTTTTACGCCTGAAAACTAAAACTGCTCAAGCTTTAGTGTATTGACGGTTATAGATAATGCTCACTGTGATAAATTTTCAATTTATAAAATTCTCACATTACAAATCAAAATGGCAAATTACAAATTCTCATGTCTAAACAATTCATAATTGACTGCAAACAAGTCTTCAGTTTCATTATAATTAAGTAGATAGACAACTGGTCAGTGGTCAAACTAACTTGCCTAGTCTTGTACTACTTCTGTACTGCAGCCTGTTTGGACAATACGAGAACAAAACCGAGCCCCTGTTGTCTAAATTCAGTTTGACAGTGACATATAAATTCAGTTAGAATACTTTGTATAGTTGAACTCAGGGTTAAAGGAATAGTACATGTAGTTAGCGATTATACCTTCAAAAGCTGAATTCGGGTTGTGTTTTTGAATTGAATCAATTACTGCCCCTACTCATTTCTTCACGCCTGCCAACCCACCACCTAGCAGTCTTCAGAGATCAGAAAGTTCGGAACAAAAAGGGGGCGAGGGATCAGGGATGGATTCTCTGTGCACGTCTGCGCCGCAGCCGTCACCACGCGCACCTGCGATCGATCGCCGATCAGGCGACGGAGGCTCTCGGACCTGGCCGGCGTACTGTGCCGATCAGGCGGTTGGCGGCACGGGGCGAGTGCGGTGCGCAGAGAACTGGAGAACAGGGGAAGGGTGGCGCTGCCGGTTCGTGTCATCTGATCGTGGTGCTGCAGCGATTTGGGTCATATGGGCCATATGGGCCATGTCGTGGGTGTGAGGGGGAAATAGACTATGGGCTGCCTCTGTTTTGGGGCTGAAATCCTTAACTAGCACGTTCTCATTTATCAGTATCATTTTTTCTTATAAAACACAGTATATATACTATATATACCTAATTTCTTGACAAAAATAATGGGTATTCAAGTGAATACCCTTGAATTGAGGTGGGCCCGCCCCTGATGCGGAGACATGCTCGCTGTATTTTCATACCACTATTTGCCGAATTGGACCGGCAGCGTGACACGTTAGTTCGTCCATGCATTTGACCATTTCAGCCAATAATCGATATGCAAACCTAACAGAGACTTTGTTAATAATAAATATGGTCATCGCGGCCGACGAGAAGTGGCACGAGCTTGCCTACACGCTCATCGTGGGGAAGCTGTTTGAGATTGACCCAGACGGCGTCGTGCACGCACTGATGTACATGATGCGTTGGCGGATCCCGGCGTCCCTTATGACTAACGTCTGCGATGGCGACCTCTTCACGCACTACGGGCCGTGGCACATAAGGCCAGAATTTACACTGCCTCTAACGACCGTAGCATTTTGGAGCATCTCATCAAGCAGTGGATTTTGGAGCATCTCATCAAGCAGTGGGGCGTAGAGGAGCTGGCAGCCGCCGGACTCTCAGACAAGGGAAGCTGTGCACGGGACTACGTGTGCGCCCTGCCAAAAAATCCGCAGGTTGGAGGAGAAGGCCCACGTACGTAACGCCCAGAAGGCCCGGACCATTACATCCATAGCATTCAGCTGTATCATGCATAGGCCCGTCAACATTAGCATGGGCTAATCTGCTGTCTGATCAGTATCCCTCAAAACATATATGTCTAATAAGTCCCTTAAATAAACAAAATATGTCTGATCAGTCTTGGTCGTTAGGGTTTTTCATGTGATGGTCCTTATAGCATGCGTGGTTGTTTTGGCCGTTAGGGTTTGATGCCCGCTGGTTTCCGTTAGTTTTTCTTTCGCCCCTCTCTGCTATGATATTTACTAGCACATATGCATGTGCGTTGCAACGGGAGAATTAGAACCATGTAGTGAAACTATGTTAAATCACCCATGCTTCGCTACATACTAAATAAATGCTATTTGTCATGAATCAGGATTGCCCGGATGAGGAACTTGATCATAGGAAAGAGTCGCTAATGTATTGATAAACAGGGTTCTTCAGGACGGGACTTATGAGTTATGATAGTTCTTGTTAGAGGACGACGGCCTGACGTTCCTCCACCGCCATGTTGAGCACTTTCCAGTGGCGAGCTGGGCTGTCCAAAAGCAGCGATTCATGTTGCTAATGTGACGGGCATCGCCATCGCGACTGAAGGAGACCAAGTTAAAAAGGAGTTTGGACATGGACGCATGAGGGGGTTAATATTGTAAGGCCCCTCCCAATGTTCCACCTCCCAACTAATATTATATCAATCAAAATGTTCAGTGTTTTTTCATGTTTTTAAAATTCCGTTCACTTCCAAAAAAGTTTGAAATTCCAAAAAATGTTCAAAATTGCATATTTTGTTCATGTTTTACAAAATTGTTCACGTTTGAAAAAAAAAGTTCACTATATCGAAGAAAAATGTTCCCTGCACATTGAAAAACTGTTCACTGTGTATAAAAAAATGTTCCTATATATAGAAAATTTATCTGATGCGCATTTAAAAAAATCACCATATATTTTGGAAAAATGTTGAGTGTATGTTTGAATAATGTTCATCATATACTAAGAACATGTTCCGTGTTTATTTTAATTTTGCATTTTATAAAACTGTCCACAGTTCAAACAAATTGTTCAGAATTAAAAATTTGTTCAATATGACAAAAGATGTTCACTTTTTTGGAAACAAATGTTTTCTTTTTCAAAATTTGTTCACTTTTTCCCAAAGTTGGTTCATGTTTTTTAAAAAATAGTCAATCTTTGAAAAAAATCATGATTTTCAAACAATGTTCACATTTTTTAAGAAAATTGTACACATTTTTTCTAAGAGATGTTGAAATTAAATTAAAAAACAGATATGCCACTGTTGTTAGTACTTTACATTTAACGCTAGATTTTAGGCATCCTCAGTTGCTAGCTCAGCTGGCTAGGGTCGCTAGTATCCAACGTGAGGTCTGGAGTTTGATTTCCCCACTTGCACTTTTATCTCTCCATATTTTTTTTGAGACAACGTCGCGAGGCTTTATTAATTCGTCACAATGTTTACAGGGACGGAAGGTAGGTTCCCGGGATGGCCTAACCAGACACGGCGGCCACCACCGAGAGATAATGCATGCCTCACTATGTTGTGAGCTTCATAGTTGGAGCTCCTAAATTCATGTTTAAAACTACAAAAATCAAAAGATGAGGAATGGGCTATTATTTCATGTACAATTGTGAATTGGGCCAGGCAGTTTGCGCGTACATAGCAAAACTCGACTATTGGACGTACGCGGGCCCATGTTGGTTTTTTTAGGAGAGCACAATACAGTCAACGTGGCCTAATAACAACACCAATTAGATCTTTTCAGGAGCCCTATAACAAAAATGAAGTTATTATAAATTTGGACGAGCGTGCACAAAAATTGGCACCACCTCGGATAGTAAAAAAGTCTCAAAAAGTCCAAGATAATAATATGAGCGAACGTGACCCAAAAAATCGGAGAGACACGCCTTTCTTTATTATTAGGTATACATTATACTTCCAAAAGAGTGAGAGTGTTGAATTCATGCAGCAAAATAGAGGTAGTCGAAGGAGTTTGAAATGAGAGACCCGTTACTCAAACAGACGAGTGACTCGGGAGGTGATTGCTCGGATGCTTCATGTCAGGCTGCCGGCGCTAGCTGGGAGGTGGTGCGGCAAGGTTTGTGTGCATCGTCTGTTAGCCCAGGGATGTGATCTCGCCGGGAGGGGGGAGTGGCGACCGTGAGGAACCGTTTTTGGACTCTGGCTGATGAGGATTCAGAGGCGGAGGAAGAGGCTCAGTGGGCGCGTGTTCGCCACCAGCCAAATCTGTCGGGCCTCGCTACACCGTTGGTGACTTCATCGTGCACGCCGCGCCGGCGGGTGCCTCAGCGTTCGTGGGCAAGCATCACTTCATGTCAGGTGGTTGTGCTACTCGAGCAACGGCGGCACGTATTTGGTGGCCGAAGCACGTGGGTGGTTTGTGCGGGCCAAGCCCTGGCGTCGGTGCGTCCTCCAGCATGGTTGTGGAGCCTCCTATGCCACTGGAGGTGGGAAGGAGTGTGTCGTCGCCTGTGGCTCGGTCATCTCTGCGCTAGTGGCGGTGGCGTCAATAGCCGGGAGGCGGGGGTGGTAGCTGGGCCTGGATTGGGAGATGGGTCATGGCCTAATGTCTGTCGTCTCCAACAACCAAAATGTTTGTCGACTCCCTCTTTATCGTCTTTAATAATATTGTGGCTCACCATTTTTATTTGATGTTTCTGTAATCCTTGAACATATGTACGTATGAATAGAATTATGCTACCTATGAATAGATAAGTGATTCCCTATGTTCGAATTCAATTTTTGGCGAATTTTAAATTGCAAGGATTAAATTATGGAGGAAATCGTCTATATATGTAGATCATTATGGTGCACACAGTTTGAGAAAGTGAAACTTCTGTGATCAACCTCTACTGTAGACATGTTTCTCAGATCACAACATGTGCGATGAACCCCTACCATACACATGATTCCCTCGGGACTAACGTGTGCGATGAACAACAACTGCACACTCATTTCTTCCTTGGCAAACGTGTGCGACAAGGTACACATTTTGCATTTCCAAAATGCGTGCGATGTTTGATGTATCGCAAACGACACAGTAGAGTTAAATGTTTGTGATAGGTTCCTTATAGAACACACTCTACAATCACAAATCGTTTACAATGCATGTGCATAGTAAACATTCCGCCACAAAGAGCGTGTGCAATAGGTATATCATCCACACGAGTACGACAGATGAAGCGTTTGGAACGTTTGATATATCATCACACACCATCAGAAGGTGACGGTTTAAAACTATGTCAGCGAAAGGGGGTTTAAACCGTTTGCATTGTACTTGCATGCACTACAGATGGTGGTGTTTGTTCCGAAGACATGAACCCCACTAATGCAACACACATGATTTTGGACCCAGCGCAAAATTGATCGCCGATCATGCCCCTTGTGAAAATGCTATACTCACGGGCATAACTGGTTATGGAAACTTACAAAAAAAATGTTGCCCTGATATTCGCCAATGATATTAATCTAATCCTCCGTGATGTTAACCACCCCACCCATGCTTTTAACATAATCTCCGCAAACTTCTTCCATAGTATCTACTAGAAGGGTTGGGTGTGCTTTTTTGTGCCGTTGGTGTTAGTGAGATTTTACAAAAAGATAAAGGCTTGGCATGTGAGGGAGACGATGGAGTGTGTTTTTTTAACTAGATGTGTGCCTGTGTGTTACCACAGAGGCAATAAAAGGACCATACAAAACAAATCTTGATGCAAGACAAATGGACAAAATACAAGTATGTTTTGATTAAAAAGCATAGATTTCAGTCATTGTTTAAACTGGAAAAATAGGTATGCGTCTGTGATTGAGTGAAGATAAGAGATTAATTGCTATTTATTTGTTTATGGACCATTTTTTTAATCAAAGATGTCTGACATACCAGGTTTTGCTTAAAAAATAATTTGTATATGGAGAGTAAATTTATTGCTACACAATAGATTATCTAGTTTATTGGTTTGCCAAATATTGGTTAGATGAAAACCAAGACGGGATCGAAAACCGAAAAAATTGGTGGAGGGTAGGGAGGATGGACGAAGAGATGATGGGCAGAAAAATTTACGTAAGATGATGCCTTACGTTCTTTTTAATAAGTAGAACAAAGAGATAATGTTATGATTTGGTGAACCCTTCTTGACAGTGTGGCTATGTGATACTCCCTCCGTAAAGAAATATTAGGGCATCTCCAACGCCGACCTGCAAATTCCTTCGGTGTATGTCCGTTTTTGTGTACGGACGTGATCTGTGGACCTGATACGGGAGGGAACCATCCAACGCTATTTACAAAGTATCTGGGAGGAAAAAAATTAGGTTGGGGCTATGCATAAGGTGGCTATTTGTGGTATGGTGTCCGGTTGGGAGGATAGAGAAGAGGGGATCATGCATGTGAAGAGAGAAAAAAAAGAGGAGGGTCATGCAGAGGTTTTTGGTTGGTCAAGTGGATATACCCATGTCAAGAAATGAAACCTCTTGTTCACAAAAAATTAAATATGTTCAAACATGTCAATCAGACCACGTCTACAATAAATTGCTTCTTAATGGCCAGGAAGTGGAGCATACGCCGCCACGTCGGTGGGGTTGATCAATTATTATTTTACCCAAAAAAGGTGTGGCACTGATCAATATGCCGAAGGACTGAGCAGTGTTGAGGATGAATTAACTTCTCTCTCAGATGGAAGCTTTACCTATACGTGTGCAGTCCTTTGTCCTGCATGGACCTACCTGTCTAACCAATACCTTTGTATAAACATAATTGCTATATGTAAGGCATCTGAATTTGGAATTTGAGTCCGTTGATTTTCACATGAAGGAAGGGAGAGCGGAGGGAAAGAAGGAGCTCGCCGGAGGGATCGAACGAGCTCGACTGACAGAGAATGCTACCCCATTATCTATCTTCGGGTGTGAGTGTGGGTGGGTGTGTGTGTGTGGGGGGGGGGGGGGGGGGGGAGGGGGGGACAAGTTCCCCGAAAAAAAAACAGTAATCGACGGGGTGAGAGGGATGGTCAGGGACAACAGCGGCATGGCGGTGGGCGGCGGTTGAGGGGAGGGCGGGGCGGCGAGGCGCGCTGCGGAAGTAGGAGGTTAAGCCAGGGCTAGATCGGCGGGGGTGAGAGAGCAAGAAGAGAAACATCGGTTTGGAGGTTGAAGATGAGCAGTGTCCGTTGGATCTTGATCAAACGGTTGAGAAAAGAGAAGGGAGAATCGACTGGCCCTTTTTTCATTTCCAAGCGACTGGCGCCTAGCTACTCCCTTGTATAAATCTATCAACAGTTGTAAAATCAAGAGAATTTGTTTGGGGGGGGGGGGGGGGATAAAATCTTGATGAATGCTCTTGATTCGTAGGGAATGAGAAAAATTACACCACTTACTGTATCTTGATTTGTCCATGTTGTACGGATGTAATTTTTTGTAGTGCTAGTCGCTGACTCATGGGTGGTAGTTGGTGGGTTAGCAAGTTTCCATTATTGGGGATATACCGACAAAACTGCAATAACCACAAGTTATCAAATTCCATCTTAAAGTGGCTTTATTCGGTATCAGGAAACGTTACTAAATATAGTGTAACAACAAAATGTGTGGAGCAAGAAACAAAGCCATCTCATGGTGTAACATCAAAATTTAGATTCCTCGGGAATCCCTACCTACATCACTACTCAATGTTGATTTCAATCACATTGGGAAGGACGACAAGGTTTGCCTTCATTATCTTGCACTTCGGCCAACTCTTTGCCGAATCGGACCGGCAGCTTTGCCGGTATTTTGGCGAATAGCCTTCTGTTTCGCTTAAGCGGCACATTGGTTCGCCCATGCATTTAACAAATTTGGCACATGATCGATATGCCGACCTAGCAGAGAGACTAAGCAATTTTGATGAGGTGTCATTAAATTAAATAAAGAAAGAGAGAGTTGAGTATCATATCATGATACCGTATCATATTAAATGATGTGCTATTATGTGTCATGGCAATAAATTAACTATCCTATGATACTAACATATGATACTATTATGATACTATGCACTACAGATGTAGTATCATACACTAGTATCATGTGCATGATACTAGTATATGATACTCCCCATTACAACCAGACTTAGCGCAGTAATATGTGTACCAAATCTAGTAGTAGTTGTCCATATTAATTCCTAGCGGATATTCTTAACTAATCCGTATGAGCAGCCCAGAATCACTATGCAAAATTGCATATATATGCAACCAGGATTCATAGGTAACCGGGATTCAAAATTTCATTGGAACTTTGGAAATTTTTGCGGGCAACATTTTTTTATTTGGTTAGATAATTTTGGTTGTACATAAATTAAAGGTAAGTTCAAAGAAAATTTAAATCCTGACCACAGTCATCAAACTTTGGTATGATAAAGCAATATTTTTCCAGCCTAATGACAGAAATGATATTCCAAACTGAATGAATCTTTAACTCATTTTGCCCTTTTTAGTGCTGGTACACAATCACACACACAATTTAGGCACATATACAAAAAAAGTAGGACGAAGAAAAGTTTGACAACTTAAATGGCTATATTCTCGGTACTTTAGTAACCATTTAAATTGACAAACAAACTTAGAAGCCTGACATTTAAATGGCTACTTGGGCTCATCTCTAGCCGCCACCTCCTCTCCTTCTCCACAAAAAAGGCTAGGGTTTCAGCCTCCTGTCTATGCCGCCGCACGTCCGCCTCCTCTCCGGTGGCCCTAGGGCCATGGGGGTGTGGTAGATCTTAGCAAGGGTCGGCTGGAGGGCTCCGTTTTTAGTCATTTCGTTCAGTTTTGCTAGGTTTATGTCCAACGAGGCGGCGACAGCTCCTTGAGAATGGAATAAAGGTCTCCCCACCTATCCCCCGTTCCGGCAGTGCATCTAGCACCATTGGTGGGCGTGTGGAGGTGTGTCTCTGGTGGATCTATTTTTGATGGATTTGCTCTCCATAGTGGGCAGTAACATATACTGCCTCCGTTTTTATTTACTCCGCGTATTAGCTTTGGTCAAAGTCAAACTTAGTAAATTTTGACAAAGTTTATAGGCAAAAATATTAACATACACAATAACAAATCAACATCATTAGGTTCACTATTGAATGTACTTTCACATCATATAGATTTGTTATGATAAATATTCATATTATTTTCTATAAACTTGGTCAAACTTTATGAAGTTTCATTTCAGTCACCTCTAATATGCAGACTAAATAAAAACGAAAGGAGTACTAGTAACATATGCATGTTACTAGTCTAGGTTACTCCTCACTATGACTAGCCTAAGAGCACGCGCCGGACTGATCTTTTGATAGGCTGACTAGTGTCGTTTCGTTGACCCAGTCAAAAGCATGACCAAATCCAAAATTAGATATCTCAATTGAAAAAAAAGATGCTTAAACGGGAGTACACTGAATTTAAAGATATGCCAAATATGTAGCACGACTCGGGCAGCAGAGATTGAGCTGCTGCGCAGAGACGATTGTTCCTACTATGTCATGCAATGAATTATCTAGTTCACAAAAAGACAAACATGTTCAAACATGTCAATCAGGCCACGTCTACAATAAATTGCTTCTTAATTGCTATTTGTCCTGATGACTATGAAGAGGAGCACACGTCACCACGTCGGTGGGGCAGATCAATTATATTTTCCAAGAAAAAAAGATGCGGCGTTGATCAATATGCCGAAGGACTGGTGAACAGTGATGAGGAGGAATTAATTAACTCAGATGGAAGCTTAGGGCTCCTTTGATTCAAAGGAATTATTTAGAATTTTTGGAGGATTGAAATCCTTAGGAATTTTTCCTATGTCGGCCCTTTGATTCATAGGATTGGATCCCATAGGAATTTATCCTATGGAATCTTTTGTACTACATTTCATAGGAAATCTAACATCCACTCCAACCTCTTTTTACAATTCCTTTGTTTTTCATGTGGCATCAAACACTCTTTGCTAATCCTATAGGATTCAAGTTGACATGCCACTGCAATCCTATACTTTTCCTATTCATACATTTTCAAAATCCTGTAAATCAAAGAGGCCCTTATATGTGGTGCTTCATGCTTAGTCCTGGGTCCTGCGTTGATCTACTTATCTAACCCATACCTTTGTATAAATCTATCGACAGTTCTAAGATCAAGAAAATCTGTTGTGGGAAAACAACACTTCAGGATTGCTCTTAATTAATAGAGAATGAGAAAAATAACACAACTTATCTTTTTTTTTGAAAAGAAATGCAAAATCTGCATTACTACGTGGACGAAGCTGACTCGCTCGCCACTAAAGCTTTTACATCAACAGTTACATTGTCTGCATTTAGCTCATCATACAGGTTCATAGAACATCCTTTGTGTGCAAGTACATGAGCTAAATTATTACAATTCCTACTAGCAAAGCTAAAGGTGGTCTGATAAAAGTTTTTGCTCAGGAAATCCTTGAGCTCCGCTAGCACTCTGTAGACAATCGATCGGTCTTGTTCTTCCTGCTTTGCCCCTTGTTTTAAAAGCATGGAATCAGTTTCAAAGCAGAGGGCAGTGATTCCCTTGGATGCAGCCAGCTTTGCACCATAAAGAGCAGCCAACGCTTCTGCATGAAGAGGATTTGCAAGGTTCTCCAATCTTCCTGCTCCACATGCTTGGACTACTCCATTATGATCCCGAATAATAGCCCCCCAGCCGCCACTATTTGTTTGAGGCTGAAAAGCTCCATCAATGTGCATTTTTAGCTCTCCGTGTTGAGGCGGCTTCCAACCTTCTTGCATTGTTTTCTTGAGACCCTTTTCCTTCAGGAAAGCTTGATAATATTCATTCGTCTGTTTAGTGACAGTGTAAACTATATCATCATTACTTCGTATTTTACCTTCCTCTCTTATGTTGTTCCGCTCATTCCACAGCTGCCACAAGAGTACAATCACCTTGATATTATCTTCTTCTTCTAACTTCAAGATATCATTTATAAAATGTGCAGCAGTTTGTCTCTTTACCAGCCTCCTTCTTATGCTTTCCATTCCAAGCATTTCCCATATTTGAGCTACTCTTTTGCATTTGAGGAAAAGATGGCCACCATCTTCATAGGTTCGCTTACAGATTATGCAATCCGGGTCTACCTCCACTCCTCTTCTTCTCAGATTGTTGCTCAAAGCCAAAGAGTCGTGGCCTAATCTCCAAATGAAGTGCTTTATATGATTTGGGCACTTTAACTTCCCAATCTTTTTCCAGTTTACTTCATGTTCAACATTTTGCGTAGATGGTCCTGCTACCCCTTTCTGGCTTCTCCTCCTCTCTTCCTCCACATAGACATGATATGCCGTCTTGATCGCACGTTGCGTGTGGATATAATTTCAATAGTGGTAGTCAGGGACTCATGGGTGGTAGTTGGTCGGTTAGCAAGATTCCATTACTGGGACCAAGCAAATCCGTTTTTTTCGCTGAAATTTGGAAATTAATTTTGAATTCAAATATTTCTTAGTCTAAATATACTTAGTTTAACACAATGCATACACGAAGCGCTTCCGATTAAATTGGTCAAGCTGGCTTCCTTACCTATCAAAGATCACTAGTTTGACTCATTGCTGCGGGCACCTAAATCAATAATTTTTTATAAGCTCATCTTAAAAATGGCTTTACTCGGTAACCGGAAAGGTTACTAAATAATAACGAAATCTGTTGAGCAAGAAGCAAGCGATCTCATAACATGAAGTTTTAGATTCCTCGGGAACCCCTGCCCTATATAACTATTCAATATTCATTTCCTTATTTTGGGGAGGAGAACAAGTCTTGTGATCATAATTATGTTGATTGTGATATACTTCCTAACTGAACATGAGAGACATGCCCAATATATTTTCAGCCAGCTATTTGCTGAATTGGACCGGCAGCGTTGCCCATATTTTGGTGAATAGTTTTCAGTTTGGCTTGAACGGCACACACTGGTTCGCCCATGCATTTGACCAGTTCGGCCCATGATCGACATGCAAACCTAACAGCGAGTTTAATTAGCAAATGTTTCCTTCCCGGCACGTCGGCTTGCATGCACATGGCGCAATAATGTGGGTGCCAAGTCTAATACTGGTCCAAATTAATTCTAGCAGATGTTCTCAATCAACCCATATGTGCCGTGCAACCAAGAATCACTCATGTGGACTACGCATAATTGCATTGCATATGCAACCAGGATTTAAAATACTTTGGAAACTTTGGCGGCAACAGTTTTTTCTCATTTGGTTAGATAATTTCAGTTGTACATAAATTCAAGGTAAGTTCAAAGATAAGTTTTTCAAACAATATATTTCCAGCCCACTAGCAGAACTGCTATCCCAAACTGGAAGAATTTTTCACTCATTTTGCCCTTCTAATGCTGGTACACAATCACACACAAAATTCAGGCACTTATACAAAATGTAGTCTCTGATCCAAATTAGCTAACGCTACCTCGGGTCAGCTTTATTACAAAGTTGTACTAAAGTAGCGTTAATTGATATGGATCGGAGAGAGTACGGAGAAAAGTTTGTTTGTCATTTTTAATGGTTATTCTCAGCGCTTGACTCATAGTGTGAAGCTGGTCGATAAATCATTTTTTAACATTAGCTAAATGACAGTTGATTGAATTTAAAATTGGAGACAGTCGATTCTTGAGAGTTCGTTGGAGGGAAGGAAGGAGAAGGAAGGGGCTCGCAAGAGGGCTACACCATTATCTATCTTAGGGTTTAAAGTGGGGGCGATGGTGGGGCTTCGCCGGAAAAAAAACACTTGACACATGGGGGGGGGGGGGGGGGGGCTAGAGGAATCGCCAAGAGCGGCGGAAGACCGGCGGTGAGGGGTGGTTCGTGGAGGGGGTGCGGGGCGGCGAGGCAGTAGCGCCGCCGGCCGCGGGTGGCGGGGGCCGGTGGTTCGGCCGGCGGCCGTGCGGTGGTCTGCTGAGGAAGAAGAAGAGGTGGGAAATAAGAAGTGTTAGGCGTCGTAGGATCTTTATCCAACGGTCTAAAACGGTTGACTGGCCCAAATATAAAAAGTCAGGTGACTTGCATGTAGCCATTCCTCTTTGAATTTAGCAAATTAATGCGATAATGTGATCATGACGAGGATGTACGCTCCATAGAATTTCCATGCGTATTGCCTTACTCCCAGCACTTACTCATGGAGGAGTGAAGCTAACTGCTCTATAAATATGTGGCAACCACGCAAAAGAAGATGTACTCCGCTTTCATCTTGGTAGAAGAGAGCGCGATATGGCGGCCTCATGGCTCCTCAAACAACCTTGTCCACCAGCAATGCCATGGACAAGAACAAGGAATGCTACGGCTCTCCAGATGACCAGCATCACCTACCGGTACGTACGTACATATGTACTTCAGGCGAATATATGATGAATTGAGTGCATGCAATTCAATAGATCGCTGGATTTTACGCAGGCGAACCACGTGCACTGGCCGGAGCGCCGCCGTTGCGGTTAAGCACGAGGAGGAGGGCGCCGACGACGAGTGGCTGGCGTACCTGGAGCCGGCGAAGCTAGAGGTCTTCGACCAGCTAGAGCCCTGGGCGGAGGCGAACGTGGTACCGCTCCTTAAGCCCGCGGAGGTGGCGTGGCAGCCGACGGACCTGCTGCCGGATCCGGCGTCGCTCGGCGCCGACGGCTTCCACGCGGCATGCTGCGACATCCGTGCCCGCGCGGCCGGCCTGCCCGACGCGCACCTCGTGTGCCTCGTGGGCAACATGGTGACGGAGGAGGCGCTGCCGAGTTACCAAAGCATGGCGAACCGCTTCGAGGCCGTGCACGACCTCACCGGCTCCAGCGGCACCGCCTGGGCGCGCTGGACCCGCGGCTGGTCCGCCGAGGAGAACCGGCACGGCGACGTGCTCAACAGGTACCTCTACCTCTCCGGCCGCGTCGACATGCGGCAGGTCGAGAGGACCATCCACAACCTCATCCGGTCCGGCATGGTCCTCAACGCCGCGCGGAGCCCCTACCACGGCTTCATCTACGTCGCCTTCCAGGAGCGCGCCACCTTCATCTCCCACGGCAACACCGCGCGGCATGCCAAGGAGCACGGCGACGTGGCGCTCGCGCGCATATGCGGCGCCATCGCCGCCGACGAGAAGCGCCACGAGCTGGCCTACACGCGCATCGTGGCGAAGCTGTTCGAGATCAACCCCGACGGCGCGGTGCGCGCGCTGGCCTACATGATGCGCCGTCGGATCGTCATGCCGGCGTCCCTCATGACCGACGGCCGCGACGCCCACCTCTTCTCACACTACGGAGCTGTGGCGCACCAGGCCGGCATTTACACGGCCTCAGACTACCGTGGCATTCTAGAGCACCTGATAAAGCAGTGGGGAGTGGAGGAGCTGGTGGCCGCGGGGCTCTCCGACGAGGGGAGGAGGGCGCGGGACTACGTGTGCGCCCTCCCACAAAAAATCCGAAGGTTGGAGGAGAAGGCCCACGAACGTAGCCACCACAAGGCCCAGCACACGACATCCATCCCGTTTAGCTGGATCTTTGACAGGCCCGTCAACATCACCGTGGCCTAATCAAATTTTCATTACTTACCTTATAAATATCTTTGAATAAATTTTACTATGAAATAAATAAATTGTCATTTCTCAATTCATCTAAACTTTGCTATCGCCAAGTGGCACCTATTGCCATTTCTCTATCATACTATTGTATTAGTCGTGAGTTATGGTATTGTACTACAGTATTTTCATAAGTTGTTTCATTATCACATTCCGGAAATGGAAACATGGAGGTTGAAAGTTGTATTCATGTATGTTTTTTGTCCCTGTAACATCCAAAATTATATCTGAAAGTCATCCAAACTAACTGCTAGTAATAAGTGGTCATACATCCATCTTGCAGAACGAGTTTATCTCTTTTTTTGTTCCTTAAGATGCTTTTAGACCGAGGAGCCATTTCCCACCATGTACCAACGTTGAAAGTGAATTTAACGGATTCCCTCCTCTGTGTGCCTCTTTGACGTGTAAGGTGCGAGGAACCTCGGTGCCTCGGTGCCAACTTGAAGAGAGGTTAGGGTTAGGTTTCCGTAGTGGAGCATTGCTGATGGTTGCAACGATGGCAGCCTCTTGAATAAGTTTACCTTGAGCTTTCCCATTTTGATGGTGGCATCGATGGCTCACAAGTGTAGATTCGTGTCGTCCTTTCTAGACGATGAGGCTAGGGTTTCCATGGTATTTCCAGGCACCTGCGCCGACAATTTCCCACTGCAAGTTGGTCCTTCGGCCGCATCCCCTCACGTTATTCCATCTTCGGTGCCGGCAATATGACCGTGAGTTATAATGAAAGTTTGGCTTTTGAATTTCCCGCTCTTCCAATTATGATGACTTCTTTTTCCATGGCATTGATCCGACAAGACTGTGACCTTGATGACTTTCCATCCGCATCAACTTTAGGCTGGCTCCATTGATGGAGCGGCATGGAACCAGCCCGTTTGGGAGGAAGAAAAAGATCAGCCCACGGGTTGTGATGCAAATTTATTTATTCTCACAAGTTGTTTGCACTAATAATTTACTTAATAGATCTAAGTGATTTTATTGGTAAAAACATCCGTGGGCATACAACATAAACTAGTAGTGAAAAGTAAGTTGGCAAAACAACTAAAATTTTGCTAAGCTTCACCTCAAATGTTAGACTATTAAAAAATTCACAAGCAAGTATATGTGAACAGAAACATAAGCAAAACCATGAAAATAAGTAGGAATCATTTGCATTTGTATTGTCTAGCGTTGTTGATAGGCGCCTGGAGGCGTGTCTCCGGTGGATCTCGTGGGAGTCGGTCGGTTTTGGTACTTGATGGATCTCAGTGGATCCAGTCTTCGTTCATGGCCGTTCATGTGTCTACAAGGCGGTCCTTCCGATTTACGTTTCTTTTCATTGGCGTTGTTTTGTTCTGGTGCGTTGGTCGTGTAACACAACGATTTTCTGAGTCCATTCCAATAAATTTACTCGCCTTTGAATATTTTTTTAAATTATCTGCCTTCGGTGAGTGAGGAGATGGTGGTGACGTGACTTCGACTCGTTTCTGTAGTCGTCGTTAGGTGATTTATTATAGTTTTTGTTATTTCTAATGTTTCTTATACTATCACGGCAGAAGATCAATAAATCGAAAGTTTTTTCTTGAAAAAGGAATCATTTGCATTTGTATTGACTATTGGCTGAAAATGATGCTCCCCTGATCACACAAAGACATTTTTTTACAAAAGCAGGATGACCCCCGGCCTCTGCATCTGGGCGATGCGTACGATCATTTTATTAATTATTCTCACAAGACCTTACAAAGTCATACAACAGTAAGACTAAAGCCATCGTCTAAGCAACAACTGTCGCTACACCTATCCAATTGATGAAGGGGCGCTGATAGCATGGGCCTAAAACCAAACAGACATTGCAGCCAAACCTAAACATCTAAGACCTGAGGTCCCAACCAGGACGCCTGCCTGGTATGGGGCACCTACGAGTCCGGCGCACTCCTCAACCAGGACACTTGCCGGGTATGAGGCCGCCGCAGCCACCTACCACGACTCCATCTTCAGAGCTGTAATGTTGCATCTACCTTGCCAGGTCTCTCTGCCATCGACGCCACCACGACGCCAGATAGCGTTGTCCTCCTGCGCGAGTCCATCCTCCCACATCGAACTCCGAATCTGCACTGTGCCACGCACTCAAGATCCGTCGCCATCAATGGATGGATGAAGCACCGCTCCACCAAAGAAACCGTCCGCTGGTCCCGCGAAGCAAGGTGCAACACCAAGTAGAAGGCCGAAATTGCACCGCCACCATGCCACCAGCAGCCCCGCCACCAAGAGCTGTTCCCAGCCGCCGCCTTCAAGAAGGAACACGACACCAGGGTGTCGTCGACGCCCAGAACAGGGGAACAAAAGCTTTCGCCATAGCTCGAGGAGTAGGTGGAAGGGAGAGGATCCACCCCAAAGCCTCCAGGAAGGGGGTCGCCGGCAAAGGCGTTGACTTTGGGGAGGCCGCCGCGCCAGCCAGGGGTTTCCCCCGGACCCTCACCCGCACGCCAGATCCGCCAGGCCGGCAATACGCCGAAAGCAGCCGCCAAGGACCGGTGCCATCATGGATCGGGACAGATCGGAGCAGAAGCGGATCTTCTACATGAAGCCATGACGGATTGCGAGGAGCCGCCACTGCGCCAGCGTCCACATCCCCCACACCGCCCGCGCGGCCGTGGGAGGCTGCCCACCAGAGCCCGCTGGCGCAACCCGCCGGCTGCACCGCGCCCACCTGCCGGGGGCCGCCGCCCCTGGGAACCAAGGCCCTTCAAAGAAGAGGAGGCGCCAGATCCCGCCGCCACCATCATTGGGGCCGAGCACCCGCGCCTCGGAGGCCCTCAGGCGACGGCGGAGAGGGGAGGAGAGGGGGAAAACGCGGCGGCGGCGCTAGGGTTGGCCCCCGGGTCGCCTCAAAGGAGGCGACGCGGGGGCGGGGGAGTTTATATACATCTACTCCCTCCGTTCCGAAATACATGACGTTTTACGTCTGCACGTTGAAATTTCGTAACGCTACGAAATATACGCGTTTTCCATTTTTACCCTCAACCGCATCGCTCTCAGTCCCTCTCTCTCACTCTCTCTGTCTTCCTCGCCCGTATCGCTCTCTGCCTCTCTCCCACCGCATCTCCCTCCCCCGTGGCGCCGCCACATCTCCCTCGCCCGCCTCGCCGCGCATCTCCCTCGCCTGCGTCGCTGCATCTCCCTTAACCGCGTCGCCGCTGCCCTCTTTCTCTCACATCATCTCTCGCGTCATCCCTGCTTCGTTGTCCCAAGATTCGATTTTTACCGCCGGAGGAGCTGCTGGAGTAGGAGGAGCTGCGGGAAGAGGAACTGTGGCGGTGAGAAGCTGCCGGATCTATGCGGCTGTGGGGAGCTGCTGCATCTGCGCGGCGGTGACAAGGAGCAGTAGGCGGTGCCGAGCGCCGATGCGCCGAAGGAGAGGAGGATGGTGAGCAGCTGGACCCACGACGGCACCTCCGCCCTGCCCCCGTGCTTGAGCGCGTCGTACACCACCTGACGTCGAAGGATGCGGTCTAACACCACCTGCAGCAGCTTGTCGTCGCCGTGGCCGCCGCCGTCCTCCTCGCGTGCGGCCTCCATGAGCGACTCCTTGAGGAGCAGCTGTTGCGTCAGGTGGCGAGAGGATGGACGCGGTGGCCCGGCTGTGCGTCCATGGATGATGACTCTTGGAGGTATTGCTCTCTCTTCCTCTTCCTGTCTCTTCTCCGTGAAAACTTAATGTCAGATGCTAGGAGTAGTGCTAGCAAATGGAGATTCTTGTGATCTTATGTACTGCTAGGAGTAGTGCTAGCAAATGGAGATTCTTGTGATCTTGTGTACTGCTAGGAGTAGTGCTAGCAAATGTTACGGATGCTAATGTCATATGTGAGGCCTTAATTGCCTACCGAGCTCTCTGTAATCAACCAAGCAGCAGCAGCATTTCAACATTTCTTCAGAGGTTTACTGTCGATGGTCGATTGTTTTGCTTCAGTTGTCGTTCGATTCAGAGTTCCAATCCTCTGTTGTGCTTGCAGGGCGACGCTGACGGTGGTGCTTGTGGTGCCCGACGCTGACGTCGTGCTCGTTGTGCTCGACGCCTGCTGCTTCAGTCATTCATTCAGAGGAGTATCATCTGCGTGTCCGATGTGGAATTGCATGTTTTGGAGTCTTGTTTGGAATTAAGTGAGGCTCTTTCTACTGTGCACCAACATCTGTGAGCTTAATAGGGTTAAGAGTAGGACTGATTTTACTACTCCTCTTGCAATAGTACTGTTGTTTCCTCACCAACATCTGTGCTGCTGTAGTTTTGGTTAAATTTGCAATGAGCTAGTGGAGTACTGTACTCCTCTTGCAGCAGTACTGTATTGTACTCCAACAGTACTTACTGTAGTTTCTCTCCATCTTCTCTCCATTTTAACTGAAAGTTTAATTTAAACTTTAAAATTAACTGAAGCTTTACTTCAAAACTGCAATTGTTCTGCTGTAGTTTCTGTAGTTTAAGTATTGTTTTCGAGTAGTGGTTGCAAAATTTGGAGTAGCAAACAAATCCAATATTTGGAGTACCTGAATAATCAGATTTGGAGTTTCTGGTTTGCAGTCAGATTAGCTTGGAGCAGTAGTAGTGCTTGCTCTGATCTTCTCTTCTCAAATAAAAAAAGTGAGTTCAAAATTTGGAGTAGTGTAGATCTTCTCTTCTCTTTTCAATTAATTTAAATTAACTCAAACCTTTCAGTTTCTTTAATTAAATTAACTGAAACATTTTTCTATTAATTAAACTAACTTAAACCTTTTTCTGTTAATTAAACTAATTAAATGAAACCTTTTGCTGTTTAGTGGGGTAATTTAGTGTATATTGCTCTTCTCCTCTCCTCTCCTCTCTTCTCTTCTCTTTAGTACTTGGCAGTAGGAGTAGTTCTTGGAGTAGGAGTATTGTGTAGGACAGCAGTAGTATTACCCAGTGACAATTCCAGTAAGAGTAGTTCTTGGATCTCTTCTCTTCTCCTTTCTTTTCTTGAATTGGAGTACTTCTGGACATTAGTACTGTCTTGTTTATTAATAAAGCATTGGAGTACTCCTGGACATTAGTACTCCATGGAGTTACTTACTTCAATAGCTTAATCCAGTTACTTACTCTCTTCTTATCTCTCCTCTCTTCTCTTCTCTTATCTGGGAATTAACTGTAAATTAAAACCTTTTCTGTTAATTAAATCTAAAATAAACCTTTTTAGTTAATCAAACTTAAATTAAACCTTTTTAGTTAATTAAACTTAAATTAAACCTTTTCTGTTAATTAAATCTAAATTAAACCTTTTCTACTAATTAAATCTAAATTAATCCTCTCCTCTTCTATTCCACTCCTTTCCTCTCCTAGACCTTTCCTCCTAAGAAAATAAGAGAATTCGCTCCACACAAGCCGATGCAAACATATGGAGTAAAAATGATCATACAAATGGAGTAAAAAAATCCACTCCGCACAAGCCTTTGCAAACATACTCAAATATGGATTATAATCATACTCCACACAAATAATCACAAGGATGCAACAAGCATACTCCACAAGCCTCATCTCAGGTCTCTTGACAGCAAGCATCTCAAGTCTCTTGGCAACAAGCATCTCAAGTCTCTTGACAACAAGCATCCTCAGGTCTCTTGGCAACAGCATCTCAGGTCTCTTGACAACAAGCATCTCAAGTCTCTTGGCAACAAGCATCTCAAGTCTCTTGGCAACAAGCATCTCAAGTCTCTTCGCAACAAGCATCCTCAGGTCTCTTGACAACAAGCATCCTCAGGTCTCTTGGCAACAGCATCTCAGGTCTCTTGACAACAAGCATCTCAAGTCTCTTGGCAACAAGCATCTCAAGTCTCTTGACAACAAGCATCCTCAGGTCTCTTGGCAACAACATCTCAGGTCTCTTGACAACAAGCATCTCAGGCCTCTTCCATTACTGAACCATCTCCATTAGCCCTAAGTTGTGCAGGGCATTTGCGTAAACCTCTTGAGGGCATGACAATCTTGGAGGTAGCTGCCCAACACCCTCGAGCCTTTCCTTGTTCACATGTGGTATTTTATACCCATTGCCCCCTGCATGGTTCAGGATCTCAATCATGCACGTTTGCAGAGTTAGGAAAATTCTATTGATCTTGTAAACCTCATAGACTTCAAATTCCTCCAAAACACCATTAATAAGGTCTTGTAGTGTTTTAGGACTCAGACAATCTGTTAGGGATTGAAGCGAGTTGAAAAACCCAAGGTCAAGCACATTCAAATCAGGACTGTTGGCAAGCTGTTGTATTATTCTGATGTCAAGTCCAGTTTTTGCGACAACTACTAGAAATTCTGGGTCATTTGGCAAGATATGGGGCTTAGCATTATCCTGCTGAATATAGATGGTCTGTCCAGCATCACTTTCAGGCCAAACTGCTTGTATCGCTGGCAAGACCTTCTCTATCAGGAACTCCCTCATCACTTTTCTGTCGACCTTTATGGACTTTGTCTCTATTGTACCTCTGGGCCTGTTATCACTTCTCCTCTGAGCAGGAACTTCTTTCACAAATGGCCAGATACCGATTTTCCCAGAGAAGGTCACGTTTCCTTCACGATCCCACCTTGGCCTAGCAATGGCCGTTAAGAACATCACCTTGCCAATGCAGTTGCCATGTATAGGCCTCGTAGGCTCCTCCTCCCCATCCAGCAGATAGTAGGTCTTATTTTTCTTCGTCATATTGAACCACTTCTCATCAATGTGCACAACATTGTGCATCGTCTTGAATTTAGGCCTTGAAGTTTCTATCGTTGTCTCGTCAAGCATTGACATACAAAATTCCATCCTATCCTTCATATTCTTTTCCTTTAGAGTTGGCTTCACACAGTTTGTGTGCCTTTTTATCAAATTTAGCTTGAACTTTCTATGCAGTGTGGTAGGGCTACATCCCAATTGCCAAGCTAGAGATCTGATAGTAGACCTCTTGTTTAGTGGGATGGTAGGGATTTGCTCTAAATTGATGTCCTTTGGCTTTCTTCCAGAGTTTCCTTTTCTCTGATCGGAAACATCCACCTCTAAACCTTCTGAAATTTGCTCCATCGCCTTCTGCCAAACTCTCTGTATACTCCTCACTTCTACCTTAAAAAATTGTGCAAGGTCTTTCTTATCATTTCTTTTGAATTTTCCACCTCTGCTCATGCACACTGAATGCAATGCCACATAAGCAGCATACTTTTGCTCGTTGGTGAGGGTTTTCTTTTTTCTAACTCCTTGCTCAATAACTGCAACAAGAAACAAAACAATGAAAAAAATATTAGTCCATGCTCAAATGATCAAATGAAAAACAACAAGAAATGATCAAATGATGAAATGCTCAAATGATAAATTGATGAAATGATAAATGAGCTACTGTTCATTTTCAGAAACTAGAGTTACTGTTCATTTTCAGAAACTTGCTAAATGAGCTACTCTTACTGTTCATTTTCAGAAACTAGAGTATTCAATTTGATCTAAACTTGATCATGTTTTTCATGGATTATTCAGTTTGATCACTACTTGATCATATTTTTCCTGGAGTATGATCTAAACTTTTCCTTGAGTATTCAGTTTGATCTAAAGTTGCTAAATGAACTGTTCATTTTCAGAAACTGGAGTAGTATTACTATTGTTGTTTCAGTTAACTTGGAGTAGTTCACTACTGTTTCATGATCTAACTTGGAGTATAACACTTGTAGATGATTATTAACACTTGCAGAGTACCAAATGAATTTGTTAATACCAAACTTTGTTGTTTAACATTGTTTATACCAAATGCATTTTTTAATTGCTCAACACTTGCTTGCTACTCCATTATAGGGGTACAAATGAACTATTGATTGTTCATGGCAGGAGTATTGGAGCTCACCAACTACATCTTGACCGGGATCGATGCCCTCTTCCTCTTCCATGTTCATATCATCTTGGAGTATGTCTTCTTCTTCGGCTGGAGTGCAATTGAGATCAAAATCCATGCCTCTGCCCTGACTATGTCTATTTCCTTTTTCAGGTACTGCCTATTCTGAAGTTGGTGCAATGGAGCCTGGAGCTGCACCTTCTGGACCTGGAGCCTGTTCAGGTACTGCCACAGTATAAGTTTATGCAAAATCAAGCACTGTAGTACTCCAACATCATGCAATTCTAGTCTTGTCATGAAAATGATGTTGCATGATGTTGTAAAAGTGATTCTGCCCCTGTAGTACTTCATCATGCAATTGTATTCCAACATCATGCTATTCTGTTAATGACACTCCAACATCATGCAACTGTTTCAGTAGTACTGCACTTTTACTCCAGTGCGGCACTGATTTTTGAATGCTCCAACATCATGCAACTACTCCAACATTATGCAACATCATGCTCCAGTACTGATTTTTGTCATGCTAAATTCTGTTGCCACAACCCTCAACACCATGCAACTGAATTGCCCGTTTTTGGACCTGTTGAACGACCAGGAACTGAAGCCGGCGGCGATCTGCAGTACCTGGAGGTGGAGCTGGCGAGGCCCTGGGAGGGCGACGGCAATCTGCAGTAGGGCGCTGGCCTTGGGATGACGAGGTGGGGATTTGCTGGCCCAGGACGAGGAGGGGGATCTGCTGGCCCAGGAAGACGGGGAGGATGGGAGGGGATCTGCTGGGTGAGATGGGAGGCGATGGAGGTGGAGGATCCAGAGGTGGGGGCGATGGAGTTGGAGGATCCAGAGGTGGAGGCGATGGAGTTGGAGGATCGAGATGTGGGGGGCGATGGAGGCGGGCGGATCTGGAAGACGACCTGGATGGAGATCGAGGAGAGAATTCAAAACTGAAGGGTAACCTGGTCATTTCGTTGCTTTTTCACCTGGTCGGGAAAAATCCCCAGCGTCATGTATTTCGGAACGGAGGGAGTATCACACAAGACATCACTCGAAGAAAAAAAGATTCCATCGATGCAGCACGGACTACAAGAAAAGGTAGGCGCAAAAAGGGTAGACGCACACGATCGCGGTGGACTTCTTTATCATGGTCTCCGGGAGACGTGGATTGCTTCAGGAAGGATCGACCGGCAACGTGGAGGCCGCACGTGGCAGCACCACTAGCCCAGCTCAACACTCCCTTGACCAGCCGCAGCACCGCCACCGCCGCGGACACTCCTCGCCTCCCCAGCAAGCCACGCGCGCGTGCTCACTGCTCAGCTCGCAGACCCAGCCATGGCGACGCCGACTCCGACCCCCACCTCGCCCGCTTCCATCCGGGCGTCAGGCGGCCGTGGCGGCTTCCTCCTCGCTCGCGCCCGGGCCGCCCCTGGCGCTGGCGGCCGATGGGCGGTCCGCGCGCAGCCGGCGGCGGCCGAGCTGGTGGAGCGGTCGGTGAACACCATCCGGTTCCTGGCCGTGGACGCCGTGGAGAAGGCCAAGTCCGGCCACCCGGGGCTCCCCATGGGGTGCGCGCCGCTGGGCCACATCCTCTTCGACGAGTTCCTCCGCTTCAACCCCGCCAACCACGCCTGGTTCGACCGCGACCGCTTCGTGCTCTCCGCCGGCCACGGCTGCATGCTCCACTACGCGCTGCTCCACCTCGCCGGATACCAAGGCGTCGCGGTCAGCTCTCTAACATTTTGGTTTATGCTATGCCAAACTCTGCATGTGTTGTTTGTGTGCTATGTCAAAAGTCTGAACTCTGAAGTTGTTTCATATCACACGACCCACATACTGTTTACTAATTTTTGACCAAATCTTTCACAGGAAGTTCAGTATACATGTAGAATTTCAGTATACATAAGTTGAAATTTCAGGTGTAAATTCATTACTGAAATCTGAAAAGAGATTACCGTAATCTGCAATCAGAGAATTTCAGTATACATGTAGATGTCGAATCCTGAAGTAAATTCACAACTCTGTATTTGTGCTATGTCGAATTCTGACGTGTGTTTGTCCGGGCAATAGAAAATTGTTTTGCGAACATTTAGTTCCTCTTTTCTTTTTGTAACTAGGAGCAAATTATACTGGGTGAGCATGTTGGGAAAATGATGGGTGAAGATCTAGTTACTCTGTTCTTTTAGTAACTGGGATCAATTTGTCTGAATATTGACATATACAAACAAAAAATAATCTGAACTCTGAAGTTGTTTGTGGATGCAGATAGATGATCTGAAAGCTTTCCGGCAGTGGGGAAGCAGAACTCCTGGCCATCCAGAAAATTTTGAGACAGATGGTGTTGAAGTCACCACCGGTTTGCTTCTTGAACATCTACAGTAGTGAACATTTTAAAGCTACAAAAAAAAAACTATGCCTGCCTGAACTGTTCTGATGTTTATGTAGGTCCTCTGGGGCAGGGCTTTGCAAACGCTGTTGGACTAGCACTTGCTGAGAAACACCTAGCTGCTCGTTTCAACAAGCCCGATTTAACTGTTGTGGACCACTACACGTAAGTTAATATTTACTCCGGCAGATATGATTACTAACCTAATGTGCATAGGGACAGGGGTAATACAATTCTGTCTCTTCATGGTCTCATAGGTATGTTATACTTGTGGATGGTTGTCAAATGGAAGGTGTTGCGAATGAGGCCGCCTCCCTTGCTGGTCACTGGGGTCTCGGAAAGTTGATTGCCTTCTATGATGACAATCATATATCAATCGATGGCAGTACGGCTATTGCTTTCACTGAAGATGTGCTTGCCCGATATGAGGCCCTAGGATGGCATACTATCTGGGTGGAGAATGGCAACACTGGCTACGATGACATCCGTGCAGCTATAAAAGAAGCTAAAGAGGTCAAAGATAAGCCAACTCTTGTCAAGGTGATCATGAGACTGGCAGTAATATTTCTTTTGTTTGTCAGTTTGATACAGTTTTATCAGACAAGTGACAACTGAGACTGGTCTTGTATATGTAGGTGACTACTACAATTGGTTATGGATCGCCAAACAAGGCAAGCACACACAGTGTCCATGGGAGCGCTTTAGGTCCAAAGAAGTAGAGGCAACTAGAAAAAATCTTTCCTGGGCTCATGAGCCTTTCCATGTGCCTGATGAGGTGAGAAGGTACAGTGTAGTTCTTGTAGAACTCAAGCTGCAGAGCATCACCGTACTCGCAAACAAATTGTCCTGTTATCACGAAATTCAAACATGTAGTTGTTCCTTAGGCAGTTCTTCTGGATGTTGTATGTGTCATACAATATTGAACATAGTTTTTTCATTTCCATTGTATATATATTCAAAATGGTAGATACAAATTTAATGGTGTCTGTTTCGAGGAAACAGTCTTGACAATATAGCATACTACTGTTGGCGAATCCCGATGCAAATTCTCAGTTCTGAACCTTGTTGAAAATTATTCTGCAGTGGAGACTTAACTTTTGTTTGGAACGGAGGCTCTACATTTCAGTTTTCAAATTATCGCATAGTAATGTAGTATTGCATTGAACTTAGTTTGTTCTGCACTAAAGTTTGACTGAATAATCACTCCTTCCAGGCATTGGGCTCACCATCTTGAAGAGGGTGCTTCTCTTGAAGCTGAATGGAATGCAAAGTTTGCAGAATATGAAAAGAAATACAACCAGGAGGCTGTCGAGCTAAATAGCATAATATCAGGGAAGCTTCCGGCTGGGTGGGAAGATGCTCTTCCGGTGAGTTCTCCTCTCAAACTTAAATGTCCTGTCTATGTAATATTCATCAAGTGTCAGAATGATTTATAAGTCTGACTTTTCTCCCTTGTTTGTTCTGCAGAAATATACCCCTGGAAGTCCTGCTGATGCTACAAGGAACCTATCTCAGCAATGCCTGAATGCTCTTGCTAAAGTAATACCTGGATTTCTTGGAGGCAGTGCTGATCTTGCATCGTCAAACATGACATTGCTAAAGATGTTTGGTGATTTCCAGAAGGACACACCTGAAGAGCGGAACATCCGTTTTGGTGTCAGGGAGCACGCGATGGGCGCCATTTGCAATGGCATTGCTGTACATAGCCCTGGCCTGATACCTTACTGTTCGACATTCTTCGTGTTCACCGACTACATGAGAGCTCCGATACGCCTTTCGGCCCTGTCTGAATCAGGAGTGATCTTTGTGATGACTCATGATCCCATTGGACTTGGAGAAGATGGGCCAACACATCAACCAGTTGAGCAGTTATTCAGCCTCCGAGCAATGCCGGGTATATTAATGCTCCGACCAGCTGATGGAACTGAGACTTCTGCGGCTTATAGGATCGCGGTTATCAACAGGAAGAGGCCCTCTATCCTTGCACTGTCTCGGCAGAAGCTCCCACAGCTGGAAGGTACATCGGTCGAAGGCGTTGCAAAGGGAGGATACGTCATTTCTGACAATTCCTCGGGCAAGAAACCTGACCTCATTCTCATCAGCACAGGCTCTGAGCTCGAGATCGCGGAAAAAGCGGCAGATCAGCTGAGGAAGGAAGGGAAATCTGTACGGGTTGTCTCGCTTGTTTGCTGGGAATTGTTTGAGGAGCAGTCTGAGGAGTACAAGGAGGGTGTCCTACCAAGCGATGTTACTTCCAGGATTAGCATCGAGGCTGGTGTCACATTGGGATGGGAGAAGTACATCGGACAGAAGGGCAAAGCAGTCGGCATTGACCCCTTCGGTTCAAGTGCTCCTGCTGGGAAAATATACAAGGAGCTTGGTTTGACGGTGGAGAATCTCATTGCAACAGCCAAATCACTGTAAAAGGATCGTTGCGTTGCTCAACAAATGTATCTGAAGGTTCGCTCCTATATCCTAGTATATGCTATTTTAA
This sequence comes from Triticum timopheevii, assembly GCA_963921465.1. Classification (NCBI taxonomy): domain Eukaryota; kingdom Viridiplantae; phylum Streptophyta; class Magnoliopsida; order Poales; family Poaceae; genus Triticum; species Triticum timopheevii. The sequence goes on along the minus strand of OY997264.1, from coordinate 48,970,621 downwards.
TAATCAATAAAGGCAGTCTCAAGGTTGGTTTGTTACAGCTCGGTGAGCTTATTGAGGTGTAAATAATAACAATGTCTGCCTAACAGGCCTAATAATTAAGCCAGTTTGTTTTTCCAACTCATATAGAATTACTGTGCCCCCGCGAAAAAATAAGGCACTCGTATATATTTTTGTGTCGTTAAGTTGCAAGTTACTGTGGCACGGCGATTAAATTGCCAAAATCTGAACTCCATTGCTGTCGTCAAGAAAGTCCCCATGCATGCCTTGTTTCTTGTATTTGTTTTACAAGGGTCGAAGAATCCCCCATTCTTACACATGACAAAAATGTTGGGTGTGGGATCTTACGTTAGGATGAAATCTCAGGTCCTAGCTAGTTGGTTTCTGAAAAACAAAGTGTAACCCTTGTCTAGGTACAAGTTACTATGGTCCTGGGATTATGTCGCCAGGATCTGAACATGATTGCAATCTCCTCCCTGCGTGGCGACAGCGGAGCCGCTAAGGTGACTGAGAATTCCTCCAGAGCTGCACCATTGGATAAGAGGAAATTTGCGAGTGCCCTGTCGAAGCCATTCCCAGTGTACTTGGCGATGTTGATCCTTTTGAGGCTATGGCGGGAGCAAGGGATGCCCCATCGCCACATGCTTCTGAACATCCAGTCATCATCATAGATGTCGTAGTCCTCGTTGTCACAGATCTCCGGCTCAGGGTCTGAATCTGAGTCGCCGCCGTACTCATCGTCAGAGTAGTATGTCTTGTTCAATGTCTGGGAGCCCAGAGGAAACAACGACAGCGCTTCCAGGTGTAGGGTGCTGGCGACGAGGACGGCGATGGACCGGACGATGTGATCGGCGGCCAAGAACCCCTTGAGGACCAGGTGCCGGAGCTGGGGTAAGTGGTCGCGGGCTATGGCTGTGATCTCGCTGCTGTAGTAGGCCATTGAGGGGCGCAGCTCGAGGTGAAGGTACGTCAGCTTCTTGCACCGGCTGATGAGCTCCAAGACTGGAGCAACCTTCATTGGTGCTTTGCTTGTGAGGTCCTCGCAGGTATCGATGGTCAGCGCCGCCACTTCGCCATAGTTGGGGATGTCAAGGATGGTGTCCGAAGGGAGGCCGCCCTTGTAGCGTAGGGATCGCAGGCACTGTGTCCGCAGCACGACCCGCCGGGCGTTGTGGCAGCAGACCATGGCGAAGCTCCGGAGGCGTTCGCTGGACACGGTGATCGTGGTGGCGGTCGGGCACTCCTCGAGCGTCAGGTCGGCGAGGTGCGGGCAGCTCGAGACCAGCTGCTGCAGCACCGCGCCCGGCGCCATGATCCGCTTCAGGCAGAGCGTCTGGAGCGACGCGGCGACGACGACGCCCCAGGGCAGGTCGAGCGTCCAGTTGGCCAGGCGCAGGCGACGCAGCGTGGCGCACCGGAAGAGCTGGCGCGGCGTCGTGGTGTAGCTACCCCTGACGTCTTTCCCTAAGGCGGCCTTCCCGAGCCAGTCGAAGGGGCAGAGCCTGTTAGAAGTTAATCTAGTCAATGTATGATTTAATTAATTGTTGATCATGCTCATGTGTTGATGCATGTTTGACTCCTGCCATGTGAGCCTGATGTAAGGTACATGCACATGTCGTGCATTGTGTGAGAGGACATGACACTGTGTGTCATGGCTGTCCATGCTTAGATCAGGAGCAGTACATTGTGAGTTGATGTGCTGCAGAGTTGGTAGGAGGAGTGGAGTGGGTCTCTGCTATGTAATAAGCTGAACCTTGCATTGGTTGCAAGTAGCACACAGAGCATTCGTTGCTGAAAAAAAGAAAAAAGAAGAAGGGCATTTGTTGCCTGGAACCACAACTCGTGCGTGCCTCCTCTGTTTTTCCTCCTTGCTCTGCTTCTCCTTTAGTTTCAACAAACACTTCGTGTGCGTGTGTAACCACATAGAGAAGAGAGATCGAGGGACCTGTGACCAACATTTGGCCTCAGAGCTAGATTCGGCGGCGGCGGCGGCGCCGATGGCCACGACGCTGGAGGGGCTGCAGAAGGCCCTGGAGGATGCGCTGGCCGAGATAAACGCGATGCGGCTGGAGGTGGAGGCGACCAAGGCGGAGTTGGCGGCGGAGAAAGAGAAGCTGGGGACTGTGGTACCGGTGGCGACGGCGCTGCCGGTGAGGTCCCGGGCGCCCATCAACTACCCACAGCTCACACGCAGCAACTACACGCTCTGGGCGATGCAGATGCGTGTGGCGATGCAGTCGGCGGGAGTTTGGGCGGCGACGAGCTCCGAGGACGTCGACCACGAGATGGACCGCGACGCCCTCCTCGCCATCTATCAGGGGGTGCCGGAAGATGTCCTGGCGTCCCTCGGTGGCAAGGACACGGCGAAGCAGGCGTGGGAGGCGATCAAGGTCGTGAACGTCGGCCATGACCGCGTTCGTGAGACGAACCTGCAGACCTTGCGGAAGGCGTTCGAAGCTTTGGAGATGGAGGACACAGAGGCGGTGGACGCGTTCGCGATGAGGCTGAACAGGATGGTGTCGTCCATCCGAGCGCTCGGCGACGAGGTTAAGGAGCTGACGGTGGTCCAGAAAATTCTCCAAGCTGCGTCGGCGAGGTTTATGCACTTGGTAACCTCGCTGGAGCAGTGTGTCGACTTGAAGACGCTCACCGTCGAGGACCTGTTTGGCCGGTTCAAGGCGCACGAGGAGCGCGTGCGTATGCGCTTCGGCAGTCCCGTCCACGGGCAGCATCTAATGTTGTCCATCAAGCAGTGGGAGGCATGGTCGTCGAGGAAGTCGAGCGGCGGTGCTGAAACCTCTAGCAGCGGCGGAAAAAGTGATGGCGGTAGTAGTCGCGGCGCCAACCGCGGCAAGGCTGCAGAGAAGCCACCACAAGCTGCAAAAGGTGAGAAAAAGAAAAAGAAATTCAAGTGTTATAATTGTGGTGAAAGAGGCCATTTCTCAAACGCATGTCCTAATCCAAAGAAAAAGAAAGAAACGGCGTTAGTAGCTGAGGTGCATGATGAGGATCCTGCTTTGTTACTTGCCAGTACATTCGTTGTAGTGCAAGGTAATGAAGAAGAGGAGAGAGTGTTTCTGCAAGAGGTGAATGTGAAACCAAAATTAGGAGATAATGCAGGAGAAGAATCAGATAAGTGGTACCTTGATACAGGTGCAAGCAATCATATGACAGGGTCGATTGAGAAATTCACTGAACTGGACAAAACCATTGTTGGGGCTGTCAGGTTTGGAGATGTGTCTGTTGTGGAAATTGCTGGAAGAGGTACAGTGCTCATCCTTGCACATAATGGTGGTCATAGAGGCCTGACTGATGTATACTACATTCCCAAGCTCCGTAGCAACATCATCAGTCTCGGACAGATGGAGGAGCACGGCTGTAAAGTTGTTCTGGAAGAAGGTTTCCTCAGGATCTTTGATAGAGATCGATTTCTGTTAATGAAAGTACCAAGAGGGAGGAATAGATTGTATACCATAAATCTGAAGATGGGCACTCCTGTGTGTCTGCTTGCATCAGTTGCAGACAGGGCCTGGTTATGGCATGCTCGGTTTGGGCATCTGAACTTTGAAGCACTCAAGTCTCTAGCTCAACATGACATGGTGAAAGGATTGCCGCTTGTTAATCATGTTGGACAAGTGTGTGATGGCTAATTGATTGGCAAGCAGAAACGTGCATCCTTCCCCAAACAAACATCTTACAGAGCAACTGAAAAATTATCTCTTGTCCATGCAGACCTCTGTGGTCCAATAACACCTTGTACACCTGCTGGGAACAAGTATTTTCTGCTGATGGTTGATGACTTTAGCCGGTATATGTGGCTGGTCCTGATAAAGTCAAAAGATCAAGCTTTCAGTGCATTCAAGAAGATCAAAGTTTCAGCAGAATTGCAAGTAGGCAGCAAACTAAAAATGTTGCGTACTGATCGAGGGGGTGAGTTCACCTCGAATGAGTTCAATGTCTTCTGTGAAGAAAGAGGCATTGCAAGGCAACTCACTGCACCATACACACCTCAACAAAATGGAGTGGTTGAGCGAAGAAATCAAACAATTGTGGCAATGGCTCGAAGTTTGCTAAAGAGTCAGGGAATGCCAGGGGTGTTTTGGGGGGAAGCAGTGATGACGGCTGTTTATTTGTTGAACAGATCACCCACCAAAAGTGTCATTGGAAAGACACCGTATGAAGCTTGGCGTGACCGGAAACCGAGTGTTGAGCACTTGCGTACATTTGGATGTACAGCTCATGTGAAGGTGACTGGACCGTCAGGTGGGAAACTTGCTGATAGGAGTATACCCACAGTGTTTATCGGCTATGAGCAGGGCACAAAAGCATACAGATTGTACGATCCAACATCAAAGAGAATTTGTGTCTCACGTGATGTGGTGTTTGAGGAAGGAAGAAGATGGGACTGGAACACTGCTAGTTTGCCCAGACATGGTGATATTGAAGAATACTTTGTGGTACACACTGAACCAGAAGTAGAAAATTCCACCTCTGTTGCTCCAGTACAGATTCAAATTGAAGAACACGCAGCTCGGACACCAGGATCAGGGGGTATGGGAACTCCAGGAAATTCGGCTGTGTTGGCTGATGCAGGAAGCATAGCCACAAATCAAAGTAGTGTGGCAGAAATGCCTGAATCTACTCAATTTGAAACTCCGCAAAGTGCATTGAGAATGCGTTCTCTTGATGAATTGTATGATGAAACATCTCCAAGCTGGACTCCTATTGATATGGATCATGTCCAGCAGCTAGAATTGTGCATGCTCGGAGAAGATGAACCAACACATCATACTGAAGCCTTAAAGCATGAAGCATGGAAGGCTGCAATGAAAGATGAATTAAAATCAATTGAAGACAATGAAACTTGGGAATTAACCACACTTCCGGCTGGTGCTCGTCCTATTGGTCTGAAGTGGGTTTTTAAACTCAAGAAAGATGCTGCAGGAAATACCATTCGCCACAAGGCACGACTGGTGGCTAAAGGGTATGTGCAACGACGAGGAATTGATTTTGATGAGGTGTTCGCACCGGTAGCAAGGCTGGAAACAGTACGGCTACTCATTGCAGTTGCAGCTCAGGAAGGATGGGAGATACATCATTTAGATGTGAAATCTGCTTTCCTAAATGGGGAGTTAGAGGAGGAAGTCTATGTGGTGCAGACTCCAGGCTTTGAGCAGAAGGAAAGTGAAGAGAAAGTATTCAAGCTAAGAAAAGCTTTGTATGGGTTGAGGCAAGCACCTAGAGCATGGAACATTAAGTTAGACAGAAGCTTGATCTCATTAGGATTTGTTCGAAGTCCACTTGAACATGCTGTCTATGTGAGAAGCTCTGGAGGTGCTCGGCTACTAGTTGGAGTATATGTCGATGATCTGGTGGTCACCGGCTCAAACATTGATGAAGTGAAAAAATTCAAGAAACAAATGCTTGATTTGTTCAGCATGAGTGATCTAGGATTGTTGTCTTACTATTTGGGAATAGAAGTTAAGCAATCAGAAGAAGGCATCAAGTTGAGCCAGACATCATATGCATCAAAAATACTGGAGAAAACTGGTATGCTGCAGAGCAATACTTGTCAAGTTCCCATGGAGCAAAGGCTAAAGCTAAGAAAATCTGGAGAAGGCAAGAACGTGGATGCAACATACTACAGAAGTGTTGTGGGAAGCCTTCGATACTTGGTGAATACCAGACCGGACCTCGCGTATTCAGTGGGCATTGTCAGCCGCTATATGGAGTGTCCAACATCCCAACACTTAGCAGCAGTGAAGCAGATTTTGAGGTACATTCGTGGTACTCTTAACCTCGGTTGCAGCTATGTGCGCAAGAGTTCACAGGAACTGAATTTGCTGGGATATAGTGATAGTGATCATGCTGGTGATACTGATGATTGCAAGAGCACTACAGGTGTGATGTATTTCCTTGGTGGATGTCCAATTTCCTGGTTATCACAGAAGCAAAAGGTTGTTGCTCTTTCATCTTGTGAGGCAGAATATATTGCAGCGGCAACAGCTGCTTGTCAAGGTGTTTGGCTGAGCCGTCTACTTGCAGAGATGACAGGAAAGGAGCCTGTGAAGGTGCAATTGTTGGTTGATAATAAATCAGCTATATCACTTAGTAAGAACCCAGTTCACCATGACCGAAGTAAACATATAGACACACGTTATCACTACATTAGAGAGTGTGTGGAAGATGGAAGAATTGAGGTTGAGTACACTACTACTGGAGATCAACTTGCTGATATTCTAACCAAGTCCCTTGGTCGTTTGAAGTTCCATGAGCTGAGAAGCAGAATTGGTATGGTGAGTATCTCTGAAGCTTGCCAAGATTAAGGGGGTGAATGTTAGAAGTTAATCTAGTCAATGTATGATTTAATTAATTGTTGATCATGCTCATGTGTTGATGCATGTTTGACTCCTGCCATGTGAGCCTGATGTAAGGTACATGCACATGTCGTGCATTGTGTGAGAGGACATGACACTGTGTGTCATGGCTGTCCATGCTTAGATCAGGAGCAGTACATTGTGAGTTGATGTGCTGCAGAGTTGGTAGGAGGAGTGGAGTGGGTCTCTGCTATGTAATAAGCTGAACCTTGCATTGGTTGCAAGTAGCACACAGAGCATTCGTTGCTGAAAAAAAGAAAAAAGAAGAAGGGCATTTGTTGCCTGGAACCACAACTCGTGCGTGCCTCCTCTGTTTTTCCTCCTTGCTCTGCTTCTCCTTTAGTTTCAACAAACACTTCGTGTGCGTGTGTAACCACATAGAGAAGAGAGATCGAGGGACCTGTGACCAACAGAGCCTGCGGCGGGAGTAGTGCCGGTACTGCAGCGCGATGTCGATCTCCTCGGCGCCGGAGGAGGCGGCGGTGGCGATCCATCCGTCGAGCAGGTCGTCCGGCGGCTGGCGCGCGTGCAGCCGGAGGACACGGATCGGCGTGGTGGGGCCCTTGGAGAAGATGGCGCCCGTCACCTTGCTGTCGAAGCACACGGGGAGGCTGAATCCCCGCCCCCGACGATCTGTTTTGCGGTCGACGAGGTCCACGACCGGCACGCCGTCGCAGACGCGGCGCCACCGGCGGGACAGCGAGGTGGTGCGCGTGGCCTCGTCGGAAGGGAGGTGGGAGAGGATCCGCTCCAGCACCTCGTCCGGGAGAGCGCTCAGGCGGTCTACGTGCCGGTGCCGGTGCGTGGGCATCTTCGTGTTCGTGAGCGATGATCAACTGAGATGTGAGAGTTTTCTAGGTCAGCACGAAAAGCTTTGGTTACCTGCTCCGGAATTCGCGTGATTCACGTCCCGATTGAAAATCCCAATTTGTTCGCATGCACGGCCGCCATCGCCTCCACCGCCTGTAGGACGCAACCATGCATAGCTCCGACCGCCATATATATTCAACCTTTTTTTTCGCACGTGCTCCTTTTATTTTATTTTCGAACCGGGCTTTTCCCCTTTCCATTACTTTCATAACGGAAATACACTGTCTCAGGAAACTGAAACTAGAAGGACTAGGGAAAGAAGAAAAGCGAGTTCGGGGCAATAACAGGAAACCCACTATGTGCGCCTGTCATCAGGAACAACAGATCATGGGGCGAAAACCTGCTATCACCCGAAACTGCCTACAGGAACTAGAGAAGTATCGCACATATTACAGCCGCACATCACCAGGACAAGGCCAAAGTACCACCGATTGCCAAAATGAACTACAACATCCTACGCCAGCAAAGACCCAGCAGTACGTCCTCCGCAGACGAAGCCGAGTCCAAAATGCCACCCATCTTCAGCTTCAGTCGCGCCCGTCCATGTTTGGCGCCGGAGGAGGTCCACACAGCAGCATCATCTGAGTAGTATTCGCTTTCAGCATATCCGCTCCTTTCTTCACCATCTCTTCCATCCCAGGTTTCTGAAGACCTGCCCAATATATTAGAAAGGCGCAAGCTGTGAACAGGATCTCAAAAGGAGAATTAATCCATTTGTGTTCAAAAGTAGCTCTGTTCCGGGCTAGCCATATGGCCCAGCATATCGCTGCCAAGCCCACAGTATAATTCTTTTCAAAACCAGGCAGGAAGCTGTACATCCAGGTGTAATACTGCCAGATGGAATTAGGACAGCAATCCGTCCCAAGAAGAGCCCCTAGAGTTCTCCAAACTACTCTAGACACCGGACACAGGAACAACAAGTGCGAGGTTGTTTCCAATTGGTTGCAAAAGGAGAAACAGGGGTTTCCGGGCCAAGCTCTTTTTTTCATATTATCTCTAGTCAAAATGGCATTTTGCCCCACTTGCCATAAGAAGATTTGTATTTTCAAGGGGAGCTTAGCATCCCAAATCCATTTGAAATTGGAACCAGCAATATCTTTTTCTAACCATCTATACATTGATTTGGTTGAATATATACCAGAATTATCAAACTTCCAGTAAACTTCATCAGGTAAATCATTTTGTTTGAGAGCCAGTACCTCCCTTTTCATTTCATCCCATTGACTCCTCATCTCAGGAGACATCCTCCTCCTAAAGGAGGTGATATGATTTAGACCTTCTATTCTATCAACAGTATAGTTTTGTTCAACACAAATCTCAAAAAGTACTGGAAACTTTTCTTTAAATGGTATCCTTCCTTCCAGTTCATCGAACCAAAGTCTGGCTACATCCCCTTTATTCAGTTTGACACCTCTGCTCTTCATATATAAATTTTTCACTCTCAAGAGGGATTTCCAACACGGGGAATCATTGTTCCTTGCCTCCACCATGGCCACCGAGGTTTTTTTGAGGTACTTAGCTTTAACTATATCCTGCCAGAGGCCCTTATTTTTATCTAACTTCCACCACCATTTCACCAGTAAGCTTATATTCTGTTTTCTTAGGTCCTTAATCCCTAGGCCTCCTTTCTTTTTAGACCGACAAACGCGGTCCCATTTGACCATATGATATCCTCTTTTTTCCCTTTCCTATGCCAGAAGAATTTCCTTCTCGGCTTGTCCCACCTTTCTAGAGTAGTCTTGTTTAAAAGGAACATGGACATGTAAAACGTTGGTATATGGGACAGTACCGCATTTACTTTAATAAGCCTCCCTCCCATAGACAGTACTTCACTAATCCAGGTTTCACCATGCATGGTGAATTTGTCCTCCACAAAACTCCAATCACCACATTTCAAACCAGCATAACTGACCGACATGCCTAGGTATTTCATAGGGAAGTTACCTATCTGGCAGTTAAACATCTCAGCATACTTATGCATAGTCTCATCGTCCGCACGGACAGAGAAGATCTCGCTCTTCAGGAAGTTAATTTTCAGACCTGACATGACCTCAAAGAGGTATAAAAGTAACTTAATGTTCAGAGCATTCCTGATATTATCCTCGAAGCACAAAATTGTGTCATCCGCGTACTGGATAATAGCTACTCCATTTGGAATCAAGTTCGAGGCCAGACCCTTGAACAAGCCATTTTGTTGGGCTTTAAGAATCATTTTTGTCAAACAATCAGCAGCTAAATTGAAAAGAAATGATGAGAAAGGGTCCCCTTGGCGCACCCCTTTCGAGCTTTGAAAGTATGGGCCCACCTCATCATTCAACTTCACACTAATTGTACCCCCCACTAAAATTTTACTGACCCACTCGACCCATTTCGGATGGAATTCTCTCATTCTATGGCAATCCAATAGGAAGTCCCAGTTGACTTTATCGTAAGCCTTTTCGAAGTCAAGTTTCAACACAATACCAGTTTTCTTCCTATTGTAAGTGTGGTGCAAGATTTCATGCAGGGACATGATCCCATCCATGATGTCACGCTTCTTAATGAAAGCATTTTGATGTCTACTGAAAAGAGTATCCACAAAAGGTTCCAGCCTAATAGTCAGTACTTTGGTGATCAGCTTGTATATACATCTAAGCAAGCATATAGGCCTGAATTGCTGAATCTTGTTTGCCCCCACAACCTTAGGCAGTAGAGTTATGATCCCATAATTGAGACGCTGCACATCCAGTTTGTTATCATGGAACCAGTCAAGTAACATCATCACTTCATTTTTCACTATCTCCCAACGATGTTGGAAAAACTCAATAGGAATATTATCTGGACCAGGAGCTTTATTTGGTTTCATAGAGAATAGCGCATTCTTGACTTCTGTTTCAGAAAAGGGTCTAGTAAGGATAAAGTTGTCAATGTCTGACAATTTCTCTCGTGATACCCACATATCTTCCTTCATTTTACATAAGTTTCCAACTGCTGGTCCAAAAAGGTCCTTATAGAAATTAGTGGCATGTTCCAAGAGATTTTTATTTCCTTCAATAATCACATCCCCACAACTAAGAGAAAAAATAGTATTTCTCCGCCTCCTCCCATTCACAATTCTGTGGAAGTAGTCAGTATTCCTATCAAGAGCCAGTTTTCGTGTGATTTTTGCATCCAAGCCACCTCCTCCTTCACCAACAGATTATATAATTCTGCCGATATCTCAACTTTCCTCTCATATAGCTCAGGAGACAACACATCTGTTTCTTCCAGTTTTTCTAGATGCTCTAACTCCTCCCTGAGGTCCCTTCTCCTCTTTCTTGATTTGCCAAAAAGATTTGCACCCCATCCTTTAAAGAATTTTTGGAATCTCTTCAACTTAATGTTTAGTACATCAATGGGATTTTTAGAATTAACCGGTTTCAACCACACCTTAGCAACTAAGGTTATAAACTCCGGGTTTTTGAGCCAGTTAAGATCGAATCTGAAGTCTCTCTGACGGACTGGATTAGGTAAAAAGTCATCAGTATTCAGGATCAGAGGGCTGTGATCCGAAATCTCCTTGACTAGCTTTCTAACAAACGTTAAAGGAAACTGCCTCTCCGAAGAACTGGACATAAGTACTCGGTCCAACTTTTGTAGGGTAGGGTTTTGCTGCTTATTCGACCAAGTATATAGACCTCCATTCATATCAACCTCCCTAAGACAGAAGGTATTGATGATGTAATTAAACAGATTAGAAGCATGGCTATTTCTGGTTCTCTTATTCTTCTCCCTGGCATATCTTAAAATATTGAAATCCCCACCCACAATGTATGGGTAAGTAATATTACCGCACATGTCAGACAGTTTAGTCAGGAATTCCACCTTATGCTCCTCATGAGCAGATCCATAAACCACTAGAACACAATAGTTCAACTTCTTACCCTTATCCCACACCTCCATTTTCATGATGTATTTACCTACCTCACAATTTTTAACATCAAAAGTGTCTTTCTTAGTGCCACATAAAATCCCCCCAGATTTGCCCACTGAGGGAGTCCATTTCCACTCAAAACATTCCCCAGGATCAATTTTCCTCAAGAATTTAGAGGAAAAATCCTTTTTCATAGTTTCCTGAATACCAACATAGTCCAAACCATGATCTCTAATCAAGTCTAGAATACAGGTTGCCATACCTCTCTTCCCAACCCCTCTACAGTTCCAAAACAAACTAATCATTTTTTCTTGTTTTGGGGGGAGTGGTTCTTTTTGCTAGGTTTACCAGGAGCCATGGTCAAACCAGCATCAGAACACACTTTATTCTTTTGACTTCTAGTCACAGGTTTAGATATGACTACATTAACTTTGTTTTTTTCTTTCCATCTAGATCTAACCACAGTAAAATCATCCTCCTCAATCTCCCCATCCTTCAACCATTCAGTATTTAAAGGGGATATATCTCCAGCACTATTAGTTATAAACAACACTTTTTCATGTTGTTGAGCATTAGTTTCAGTTTTCTCAGCTAAATTAGCTCTAGATTTTTCCAATTCCCTAATCACATCAACAACAGTAAAATTGTTGTCAGGGATATCCACTCCCATTTTAGCAGCAGTATCAACAATCTCTAGATTTGTAAGAATCTCAAAGGAATTGGAGTTTGGGTTTTTTTTCATTACCTTGGAGGTTTCTCTTCCTGGTCATTTTCTCTGCTCGAACCCCCATATGCTCAATATTGCCACCAGCCGTCATCTGGCTCAGTCTGGTTTGGGTCTCATTCACCACAGGTGGAGTAGGAATAACCTCCATATTTTCTTCCCCCGAATCAGCAGGAGATTGTACAGAGTACAACGCAGGGGCTTGCTGGCATATCACCTCATCAGAAGAAACTTCAGTAACCACAGGCTGTCCAAGCACAGCATCCAGATAGGATAGAGACTTCCTTATCATTGGAACACTGGGTATAATTTGCAGGGAATTAACCACAATATTATCATAGTACTGGTCCCCATGTGATTCCACTCCTTCCACCTGCTCCTTCATGTTCTGAGCAGCAAGGGTATCAATAAGAAGTTCATTATCCACCTCTTCACTTTCTTCCTCAGAGAAATTTTCCTCACTCTCTTTTTGTTTCCCCCCATCCTCTTCCTCTTCTTCCACTCTTTAACTTACAGTAGTCATATTACCTCCATTTCCAACAGAATTTGGTGGGACAGAGAGGTTCCCCATAGTAGAAGAGGAGTCCCCCTGCTCAACACTTCGAATATTTTCATTAATCCTAGCTCTCTTTGGTGACACACCTTTGTCAGATTCCTGGGCCACAACAACACTTTCTTTTGGAGGATTCTTAACCAGAATCTTGTCAACAGAGTAGAAGAAATCATAAAAGTGGTCACCCAGCACTCCCTCAGCTTTTCCTGGAATATTTTCAGCATCTCTGCACCCCAACTTAATTCTGACCGATTCAGGTCTGTTCACAGTGGATTTATCAATTTCCAAGGTCACACCCACCAAAGATCCAACATATGCAATGTTCATTTCATGCCTTTTGTCCAGAGGGATGTTGCTAACATCGACCCAAGCAATGTTAAGTACACCCTTGGCACCAACAGATTCGGACCACTTCTTAAGACTTACCACAGCCCCACAACTTTTTATATTCATGGTTTCAGTGAAACATGCCTTGTCTACATCCCTGGGCGAGGGAAATCTCATAACAAAAGTATTGAGCCCAATCAATCTGGCCGAACATTTCCAGTTTGTGTTAATGTAAGCATTGAAAAATTCCTCCAACTGTCTACCACTAGCCTGCCCCTCAGTAACAGTGATCACAATGAATCTGTTCCTATTAGTGTTCTGTTTAGGCGTGCTGGCATCATGAATATAGAAGAAACCATTCCCTTTGGCTTGGAATCCACACATAGGGGCCACACATTCCCAAGGAAGAACAGTATTGCAAATCGGAGGAAGATGACCACTAGTACCGCATCTACCACACACAGCCCGAGGACAACACATAGGAACATGCCCTGATTCTTTGCAGGTAAAGCAAACCTCAGCGCCGCCCGCTAGTGGGGCAGCATTCCTTCTTCCTGGAGTTGCTTGACGACGATCTTGTTGCAGACGTGCATCTTGTTGGGGACGAGGGTCGCGCTGTCCTGGATCTCCCGTGGCCGCCTTTCCTTGGTTGTTGTCCCCCCATCTCTCTGTCCGGCGGCCGTCGTTCTGCGTCTTCATGGCCGCCGCCTCCCACCTTGCACGATCTGACGCCCGCGCGCCCTGCTCCATGTTGGTGGAGACCTGGCCGCCCTCCTCGATGTCGCGAGTCCACACCATGTTGCGGCCGCCACCGCCGCCCCCGCACCCGGCTCCCCGACCGAAGCGACCAGCACCGCATCTGGCCCGGCCCGCTCCGAAGCCATCGAGCCGGTGTCCGCGATTCTCCGCGCCCCGATCCGCCATGGATCTTGGTGGAGATGCAGCGACCTGGGCGAAGGATCTGCGGTCGCCCCCCGCCTTCCCCTCCCACCAGCCAAACGACGGGGAAACCCTAGGTACCGAAACCCTAGGCGCCTCCCAGAAGTGGAGAAGGAGTAGATCGAGATCTGGAATGGACTGAGGTGGGTGTGGAGGCGGCGTTGTGGGATTTATCCCCTCCACAACCCTAGCCGCGTACCCTGTAGCTGTCGACCCCACCTGGCCCGGGTTCGCCTCACCTCCCGGTCCCGCCATGGCGCGCGTGTCGGGCGCAAGCCCGAGGAGCCCTGGGTCCGCGGTCCGCTGTGGTACACGGGACGCACCGAGTGGTACACGAACGCGCCCCACAACCATCATCTCCGGCGTGACTGCATCAGCGCATGTCGCCGTCGATCGACGGCCATGGCCGGCGTGAGGCGAGGGAGAGGGGAGAGAGGTCAGGACAGCCATCCTGCTCCTTTTATTTTTGAGAACAACCCGTGAATTCTCATTAAAAAAACCTGGTGTTGCAGCTTCGGTTCCAGATAAAGGTAAATGGGCCGTCCATAAGCCTGGCCCGTTAGCATAGTTTGTTTTTTCTGCTTTTTATTAAAAACATTTGTAGGCAAACTTCCAGAATTGCTATGGATGAGAAAGAGCTGATGGACAGTGATATGGAAATAAAAATCTTCAATTGGAAATGCAGAAATAACATGCAGAGATGAAAAAGCAAAACATGATCTTTGCAGAAACTGTTGCAACAGGCGTTGGAATGGAAAAATGATGCCCCCCCCCCCCCCCCAAAAAAAATTAAGTCTCCTATCAGAATATGTCTTGCAAAAATACTCCTATCCGAGTATGTCTTGCAGAAACAACTGTTGCAATGGTTTCTATCAGATTGCTTGGTTTTCTTAATGAAAATCGGGGGGGTGACCCCTTTTATCAAAAGAAAGTACAAACAATTTGAGTAATAATTTCATTAAATAACATACTAAAACCATGTTAACATATAAAGTAGAATGCTTAATCTTATTCTAAATTTTGCTAAGACAACTTGTAAGATATGTTCACACACCTAAAAATGCCAAGAGCTATGTTTATATTTGTATAGGACGAAATGGTCATATCTGTGGAAATATCATGAATTCTAAGAAAAAATTTACACAACAAAATGTTCCATGTATTTATCATGAAAAGAATAATAGAAACACATAATGGACCTCAAAAAGATTTCGCTCGTCGCACTTGCATCTACACCATGGAAGCTTTAGATACCTAACTCTTGGTGTATCAGGTATGGCTTGTTTCCTCGGATGATGTGGCTTCCAAAGCTACCAGTGTGCATTGGGAGCTCCAAGGATATTGATGCAGTGCGATGGATCTTGGAGCAAACCATCCCGCGGTGATCCACATTGATATTCTGATCTGTCATCCTTGGGGTTACGGGTTGAGACTAGAATAGGTGCACACAAATTGTAGGTACAATCTGAACACATAAACATCATGACAACATAAATGTTTTAGATCTGAAATCGTATACTCGGTCCTGGTAATATGCTTTAAGCATGGCAAGGAATAGAAACAGTGGATCAAAGCCCTAAAGATCTTAACAATGTTACATGATTGGCAACATCCGGTTCCCATCCATCCCATGACTAAATCCCTCTTTGGAGAATGAATCGGACTCTGGGAAACCTCTTAAACGATGATCAGAGCGATCGTGGTGGCCTTGCAGGTCGAGGAAAAATATGCCAAAAATATATGTGAAGTTTTAGGTCAGGGAAATGTTATAGCTGAAAGATGGGAGCCAGCTGAAAGATGGGAGCCAGTGTCCAGTGCCCCCCTTGCACACTGGCCACAGGGCTTCACTACTAGGAAGGAGGGGGAGGGGGCTGCGGTGGGAGTGGACGTCGCCGGATTTGGGGAAGGCATGAGGTGCGAGGCCGGCGGTGGTGGTGGATGAGGAAGGGAATCGCGGGTGGGATTGAGAAGCAGAATGGGAGAGCCTATGGACAAAGGGGGAAGAGTGAGGGAGAGAGGAGGGATTCGGCCGAGGATATGGAGACTTCACCTACCTTGTACTTAGTAGTAGCGAGGGGTATAAGCCCGCGCTACTACTATCAATTTAGTAGTAGCGCGGGTTCATACCCCTCGCTACTACTATAGCATGTCCCTGGGGGCACGGTAGAGACTGCTTAGTAGTAGCGAGGGTTAAAAAGCCGCGCTACTACTATCAACTTAGTAGCAGCGAGGTGTAAAAAACCACGCTACTACTAAGTAGCAGCGAGGGGTATAAACCCTCGCTACTAGTAAGCGCCTGCCTATAAGCTTTTCCCTAGTAGTGCTTGAGTCGGGCAGCTTACCTCCTGGTGGGCCCTAGGAGGCATGCTCTTGAAAGACTTTGTCTTTTGTCTTCATACTCCCAAACTAATTTCGTTATGTTATTTTTGAAGTTTATTTCTACATGTTTGTTTTTGCAATCTGCTGTCCAACAAATATTTTGAAATATAATAGAGCAAGATTAGATGGGAAACCATAAATAAGGAAAGTGATAAAAAGGTATAGACACGTTTTGAACATATCACACCTAGCAACCCAACATGTAATTTTATTTTTTTCTCTACCGTGAAAACGGTCACTTCCTAATTGTGTGAACTGAGTGATCATGGAAATATTTGCTCACCATAATTAAATGATTTGCCAACTAAATTTGTTGAAAGGTTGAGACATATTCAGTTTACTACACCTAATACCGAAACAAATCCACTCATTTCTTGACTATAGAGGATAGAAGAGTAAGACGAAGATCAATTGCAGGCAAGATCAATCAAGTAACAATTTGCAAAAAAAAATTGTGATATGCCTTTACAGTTTTGTTTGAGTGAATTGCAAAAAACATCGACACTTTAGGTAAGGTTTATAGGAACCACACATTTACGGAATTGTGCCAAAAAGCACTAATTTTTTTCATAATTTTTCTTGCAAAAAACACTGGTTGCTCGTTTGGACCGTTTTAAGTACGTTTATGACATGGGGGTCCCGCTTTTGCTGACGGCGTAACAGTTCGCAGGCGACGCGGTTAGGCAGACGGTTTTACACCAACACCCTTTTTGGAAAAATGAAAAAGCAATCGGGTCCTTGGCCCTGAAAATAAAAGCAATCAGGACCATCATCTCCCACCGGTCCGGTGGGATTGCTCCGGTGCACGGCCGGCGCTGCGTCCGTCGCCGCCTGCTCGCGCCCGTGCCTTCCCCTCTCGCGTCCGCCACCGCCTGCTCGCGACCGTGCACTGCTGCTCACGCCCACCGCCGGCTGCTCCGCAGTGTCACGTGCTCCGCCGCCAGCGCCGTGACCGCGATCAACCGCTCCGGGACAGGGCTCTCCGGCGTGCTCGCCGCATCCGCGCCGCGCCCCTGTGCGCTCCCGGCGCTCGCTGCGCTCGGCGCGTGCTCCGCCGTCACCATGCTCGCCCTCGCCTTCAACCTCCTCGCGGGCGCCGTCCCCGCGGAGCTCCTCTCCTTGCACCGTCTCCGGACGATCGACCTCAACACCAACGCGCTCACCGGGGAGATCCCCGCCGCTCCCTCCGGCTCCACTGAAGCATCCATGATGCAACCAAACTCTGGGTGCACATAGATCGAGGTGGGATCGCCACCCTCGCACGCAATACCGAGTTCAGCTCCTTCCAGAAAAGCATGGACCAAGCCGTTCTTGATCAGCCGCCACACATGGATCAACACTTTCCCCGGCGCGTTGGTGCCCCACAGCGCCAGCCAACTTCGGTGATTCACCGCCGTTGAGGACGAGCCCGGCTGTCCAGTTCTCGCCTTCTTCTTCTCTGTAGAAGTGCATGCTCTAGCCAATACAACCAAAAGACCGATCTAAGGGAGAGGGCCGGACAACATTATACTCCAACACTCCCCCTCACGTCTATGCTTCTTTGGAGCTATATGATGTGGGCAGCGGAAGCGGGGGCGCAATTATTAATTGCGATTACTGGGTTTTGAACCCTGAACCTCTTGGTTGTAAGTTTATGCACCTAACCAGTTCACCCATCAGACCGATCTGATGGAAGAGACTAGGTAGCACATTATACGTCAACACTCCCCCTCACATGTGTCTCCCTCAGGCCTATACGTGGATCGAAAGTGGGCTGCAATTTAATTGCACTAGCCGGGTCTTGAACTCAAGACCTCTTGGCTCTCATACCTTGTAGAAATGCATGCTCTAGCCAATGCAACCAAAAGACCGATCTAAGGGAGAGGGCCGGATGACATTATACTCCAACGTTCTCCATGCATAGATGGTAAGCTGACTTCACCGGAAGTTTTCCATTGTTCGTAAAATTCCAAGCTAAGAAGTCCTTTGTACCCGGTCCGCCGACACAAATCTGTAGGATATCTTGTACGTCGCCATCGGTGAACATTGCTTCTAGCTTGTGTCGATCCCAACCTGTAGCCTCATCATTGAGTAGATCGCTCACCCTCGTAATCCCCGGCATATACACCTAGACCAGTGGCCGTAGGGTACCTTTGCGAGGGATCCAATTATCATGATGAATGCGGATGGTGGAACCATCGCCCACTAGCCATATAAGTCCGTCCAAGAGCAAATTTCTGCCATGCAGAATACTTCTGAAGGTGTATGATGCACCACCCAGACTTGTTGCATTGAGGATAGAGCCATGATCATAATAGCGTGCTTTGAGGACTCGTCCACACAGAGAAGAAGGGACTTGCAACAGTCTCCATGCTTGCTTAGAAAGTAGGGCCTGATTGAACGCTTCCATGTCTCGAAACCCCATCCCTCCCTCCTGCTTGCTCTCACACATTTTCTTCCACGCGATCCAGTGAACCTTTTTCTCACCATTAGCTTCACCCCACCAAAAGATAGAAGAGATAGATGTCAGGTTCCCGCACATTTTCTTGGTGAGCTGAAAACAACTCATAGTGAAAGTTGGGGTTGACTGGAGCCCCGATTTGACCAAAACCTCCCGAGCCTTTTTTGATAGCCCTTGCCCCTTCCAACCCGTGACCTTCCCCTTTGCACTCTCCCGATCACATTTGAATGTTCCCTCCTTGGACTTTCCCACAGCTGTGGGATCCGATATTCCAATCCATGCAACAACGATCTTCTAACAGAAACTGGGGCATCAAGCCCGCCGTGCTCCGAAACCAATCCACATTTTTGTCCACATGGAACCTGATGTGCTTAATTTGGTGATTTAGCCAGTCATAAAGATTTCAAAAGTCAGCAGAAGATTTGTATCAATCAAGAAGCACGTATTTGGAACTGGGTGGTGAAGGATCACATGGGCACAAAGGGTATCACAAGATCACAAGATTCTAGTAGAAATACCACATGATCAAAAAAATATATGCACTAACAGATTTGACTTTTCTGCCACGTCAACCCTGACAGGTGTACCATGTGTTGGGGATCGTTGCAGAAATTAAAAAATTTCTACGCATCACCAAGATCAATCTATGGAGTAACTAGCAACGAGAGAGAGGGGAATGCATCTTCATACCCTTGAAGATCGCGAGACGGAAGCGATGCAAGAACGTTGATGAAGGAGTCGCACTCGAAGCGATTCAGATCGCGGTGGACTCCGATCTAAGCACCGAACTATGGCACCTCCGCGTTCAACACACGTGCAGCCCGGTGACGTCTCCCGCGCCTTGATCCAGCAAGGAGGAGGGAGAGGTTGAGGGAGAGGGCTCCAGCAGCAGCACGACGGCGTGGTGGTGATGGAGTGGAAGTTCTCCGGCAGGGCTTCGTCAAGCTCTTGTGGAGGAGGAGAGGTGTTGGGGAGGGGAGGGGCTGCGCCTTGGACGTGGTGCTTCACCCCTCCCTCCACCCCTCTATTTATAGGGAGAAGGGGAAAGGGGGCCGGCCCCTCTAGATGGGATCTAGAGGGGGGGTGGCGGCCAAGGGGGGAGGGGGCTTGCCCCCGAAGCCAAGGGGGGCGCCCCCTTTAGGGTTCCCCCCAACACTAGGCGCATGGGCCCTAGGGGGGTTGGCGCCCCAGCCCACTTGGGGCTGGTTCCCTTTCCCCTACAGCCCATAAGGCCCTTCGGGGCAGGTGGACCCTCCCGATGGACCCTCGGAACCCCTCCGGTGGTCCCGGTACAATACCGGTATACCCTCGAATATTTCCGGCGACTGTATGATGACTTCCCATATATAAATCTTCACCTCCGGACCATTCCGGAACTCCTCGTGATGTCCGGGATCTCATCTGGGACTCCGAACAACATTCGGTAATCACATACAAATCTTCCTTATAACCCTAGCGTCATCGAACCTTAAGTGTGTAGACCCTACGGGTTTGGGAACCATGCAGACATGACCGAGACAACTCTCCGGCCAATAACCAATAGAGGGATCTGGATACCCATATTGGCTCCCACATGTTCCACGATGATCTCATCGGATGAACCATGATGTCGAGGATTCAAGCAATCCCGTATACAATTCCCTTTGTCAATCGGTACGTTACTTGCCCGAGATTCGATTGTCGGTATCCCAATACCTCATTCAATCTCGTTACTGGCAAGTCACTTTACTCGTTCCGTAATGCATGATCCCGTGACCAACTACTTAGTCACATTGAGCTCATTATGATGATGCATTACTGAGTGGGCCCAGAGATACCTCTCCGTCATACGGAGTGACAAATCCCAGTCTCGATTCGTGCCAACCCAACAGACACTTTCGGAGATACCTGTAGTGCACCTTTATAGCCACCCAGTTACGTTGTGACGTTTGGTACACCCAAAGCATTCCTACGGTATCCGGGAGTTGCACAATCTCATGGTCTAAGGAAATGATACTTGACATTAGAAAAGCTCTAGCAAACGAACTACACGATCTTGTGCTATGCTTAGGATTGGGTCTTGTCCATCACATCATTCTCCTAATGATGTGATCCCGTTATCAATGACATCCAATGTCCATAGTCAAGAAACCATGACTATCTATTTGATCAACGAGCTAGTCAACTAGAGGCTCACTAGGGACATGTTGTGGTCTATGTATTTACACATGTATTACGATTTCCGGATAACACAATTATAGCATGAACAATAGACAATTATCAGGACCAAGGAAATATAATAATAACCATTTTATTATTGCCTCTAGGGCATATTTCCAATAGTCTCCCACTTGCACTAGAGTCAATAATCTTGTTACATTGTGATGAATCGAACACCCATAGAGTTCTAGTGTTGATCATTGAGGGAGTCCTGGATTAGGGGGTGTCCGGATGGCCGGACTATAGCCTTTGGCCGGACTCCTAGACTATGAAGATACAAGATTGAAGACTTCGTCCCATGTCCGGATGGGACTTTCCTTGGTGTGGAAGGCAAGCTTGGCAATACGGATATGTAGATCTCCTACCATTGTAACCGACTCTGTGTAACCCTAACCCTCTTCGGTGCCTATATAAACCGGAGGGTTTTAGTCCGTAGGACAGACAACAATCATACCATAGGCTAGCTTCTAGGGTTTAGCCTCTCTCATCTCGTGGTAGATCTACTCTTGCACTACCCATATCATCAATATTAATCAAGCAGGAGTAGGGTTTTACCTCCATCGAGAGGGCCCGAACCTGGGTAAAAACATCGTGTCCCTTGTCTCCTGTTACCATCCGCCTAGATGCACAGTTCGGGACCCCCTACCCGAGATCCGCCGGTTTTGACACTGACATTGGCGCTTTCATTGAGAATTCCTCTGTGCCGTCGCCATCAGGAAGGATGCCTCATCCTGTCTTTAAAGACGGCACTGTTGCTAAAGAAGCTTTGTCCATCGGCCAAACTCTCCGGCCAGGCGGTTTTCTTATGACCGCCTGTTCGGCCGCCGCGCCGACGATGACTTCTCGGGTCATCGAAAGCAATCTTCATGTTAACTCGGAACTCGCCGAGCAGTTAGATCTGATGGAGCTCTCTTCCTTAAACGAGCTCTTGGATCACATCGCCGCCCTGGGAGTCGCTACAGACTACGATCAGATTGGGCCTAAACCCGATCTAAGAGAGATCAACTCTCCCCAGGTTACCCACCACTTTGCTGTGGTAGAGGAACAATACGGCGACCCTTCTTCTATATTAAGGACTAACTATGTCCGGATTCCTGATCCCTCCATGCCGGATTCCCGCGGTGGGGAGGGCGTCAATCAAGCCCTGAACCTAAAGTCAGGCAGCGAGCTAGATTCATTGGACAACATCCAAGAACCCAAGCTTCCAAGTTCGGAAACTTCTTGGCCCCTGAGTCTTGAGTTGGACGGGGTTCCGAATTTAGTTCCCCCCGCCCACCCAAACATAAGCGATCTATCCCAAATCCGGCAAGAGCCCGCAGAAACAGTGCACCATTACTGGGCCAGATTCCTCCTGGTCATGAACTGGATAAAGGACTGCCACGAAGAGGACGCAATTTCATTCTTCTGCAATAATTGCACGGACGAGGGAATCCTCAACACCATAAGTCGTCGTGAAATTACACGCTTCGCTGACTTGGCGTCCATAGTACGAAAGTACTGTGCGATGAAAAGTGCCTGGAAACCCGAAATCAAATTTTGGGACAATCCGTCCTTGAATACAACCCCGGTCCAAAATAAAAGGGTGCATCATCGTCAGGCACCTGGTTTAAATACCAAAAAGCAAAAACCCTTTATAGGGCATGGAACCGTACTGGAGGGATGGCTCAATGGACCCTGTAAAATTCATAGTACAGAGGGCGCCACTCGAACTCATAGCCTTAGAGCATGTTGGATACTACGGCAGGTGGCCAAAAGTGGCGAAGAGCTTCTAGCTCCAGAGCACCAGCCCAGGGATACCAGTACAGTATCAACAGTCTTCGAGACTTTCGCATCAAATAATATGCGGAAACGAACACTCCGCAGCCTTGCCGAAGTCTACCAAGTAGCAACAATAAACCCATGGAGTGACACTGCTATTACCTTTAATGCCAGTGACGAACCTAAATTCCGAACAGCCCGAGCACCAGCCGCATTGATCCTCAGTCCAATAGTGGACGGCTTTCGCCTTACCAAGGTACTCATGGACGGCGGCAGCGGATTGAACCTCATTTATGAGGAAACCCTCCGAAAAATGGAAATAGACCGGAGCCGCATTGAGCGAAGCAGCACAACCTTTAGAGGAATAATCCCCAGTCGGGAAGCATGCTGTACAGGAAAAATCACACTGGATGTGGTGTTCGGCACGCCGGATAATTACAGGTCCGAGGAGATCACGTTCCAAGTGGCCCCGTTCAGCAGCGGATACCATGCTCTATTAGAGCGAGAGGCATTCACAATTTTTCAAGCTATACCCCATTACGGGTACATGAAGCTCAAAATGCCCGGGCCCAACGGAATCATCACTCTTGCTAGTGACCCGAACATAGCACTCTGCGCCGAAAATAAAACAGCCGCACTGGCCCTTGAGGCACTATTCGAAGCCCTAGCGGCCAAGGAACTCAATGCGTTGCGCTCCACGGTGAACAGGGATGATGTGATACTCGATAAGAGATCCAAGTCCACCTCTTTTAAACCGGCGGACGAAATAGTCAAATTCCAAGTCCATCCAACGGACCCTACAAAAACGGCCTCCATCGGGGCACAATTAAACCCTGATGTAGACGCCGCACTACGAGAATTCCTACGCGAAATTGGGACATTTTTGCCTGGCACCCTTCAGACATGCCAGGAATCCCACGCCGGTTGGCCGAGCACAGCCTAAATATCCTAAAAGGATTCAAGCCAGTCAAACAAGCTCTTCGGCGTTTCTCCGAACCCAAGAGACAGGCCATGGGAGAGGAGCTAGCCAAACTATTGGAGGTCGGATTCATCAGAGATATAAAACATCCGGACTGGCTAGCAAACCTGGTGATGGTACCAAAGAAGGACAAATCCTGGCGCCTATGCGTCGATTTCAAGGACCTTAACAAGGCTTGCCCAAAGGATCCATTCCCCCTCCCCCGCATCGATCAAATTATCGACGCTACCGCAGGACACGATTCATTGTGCTTCCTCGACGCATACTCCGGCTACCACCAAATTAAGATGGCGGAGTCCGACCAAGCCGCAACGGCATTCATCACTCCATATGGCCCATTCTGCTTCAACACAATGCCCTTCGGGCTCAAAAATGCCGGCGCATCATATCAGCGCATGATTCAAACATGTCTGGCAAACCAGATCGGCAAAACAGTGGAGGCATACGTAGACGATGTGGTCGTCAAAACCAAGCATGTCAAAACTCTAGTAGACGACTTGAGGCTCACATTCGATAATCTCCGAACATACGACATCAAGCTCAACCCGGAAAAATGCGTTTTTGGCGTACTAGCCGGAAAGCTCTTGGGTTTCATTGTATCTGGTAGAGGAATTGAAGCAAAACTAGCCAAGATCCGAGCTCTGTCACAACTGGGCATCCCAAAAGACCTCAAACAAATAAAAAAATTGACTGGATGCGTGGCGGCTCTAAGCCGCTTTATCTCCCGTTTGGGAGAAAAGGCATTATCCCATTATCGCCTCCTCCGACGCACCGAACACTTCGAGTGGACGGATGCCGCCACGGCTGGAATCGAAGAAATAAAAGCCATATTGGCAACAAACCCGGTCCTAGCCGCGCCCAACATGGGCGAACCAATGCTATTATATATCGCGGCAACTCATTAAGTTGTGAGCGCGGTGCTCGTTGTCGAACGAGAAACGGACGGACAGAAGTTCCCCCTTCAAAGACCAGTTTATTACGTGTCTACTGTCCTAACTCCATGCAAGTCACGGTACCCGCATTTTCAAAAGATAGTGTACGCGGTGTTCATGGCATCCCGGAAGCTGCGACACTACTTTCAAGAGTGCTCAATAACAGTAGCCTCCGAAGTACCTCTTAATGACATTATAAACAACCGCGACGTGACGGGCCGGATTGCCAAATGGGCCATTGATGTAACGCCCTCGATGCGGCTATATCTCCCACGTGTTGAAGCACGACTTAGAGGCATAACCGCATTGAAAGCAATGTCGCAAGTGAGGTAATGTTCGCACAACCCATGTAATACATAAGGGAAAGAGATACATAGTTGGCTTACAGTCGCCACTTCACACAATACATAAATAGACATCCATCATTCAGTTTACACTCAAGGTCCGACTACGGAACCAAAATAAAAGAAGACTACCCCAAATGCAACACAGATCCCCGATCGTCCCAACTGGGCTCCACTACTGTTCGTCTGGAAATGAAACATATAGTAACGACCACGGTCCTCGTCAAACTCCCACTTGAGCTCGACTGCGCCACTTGCACTGGTATCATCAGTACCTGCATCTGTTTTGGTAGAATCTGTGAGCCATGGGGACTCAGCAATCTCACACCCGCGAGATCAAGACTATCTAAGCTTAAGGGAAGGTTGGTGTAATGAGGTGGAGCTGCAGCAAGCGACTAACATATATGGTGGCTACATTCGCAAAAGAGAGCGAGAAGAGAAGCAAGGCACGGTCGTGAATCTAGAAGCGATCAAGAAGTGATCCTAGAGCAACCTGCGTCAAACATAACTCCAACACCGTGTTCACTTCCCGGACTCCGCCGAGAAGAGACCATCACGGCTACACACGCGGTTGATGTATTTTAATTAAGGTCAACTTCGGGTTTTCTACAACCGGACATTAACAAATTCACATCTGCCACATAACCGCGTGAAGGAAATATGCCCTAGAGGCAATAATAAAGTTATTATTTATTTCCTTATTTCATGATAAATGTTTATTATTCATGCTAGAATTGTATTAACCGGAAATATAATACATGTGTGAATACATAGACAAACATAGTGTCACTAGTATGCCTCTACTTGACTAGCTTGTTTATCAAAGATGGTTATGTTTCCTAGCCATGGACAAAAGAGTTGTCATTTGATTAACGGGATCACATCATTAGGAGAATGATGTGATTGACATGACCCATTCCGTTAGCCTAGCACTTGATCGTTTAGTATGTTGCTATTGCTTTCTTCATGACTTATACAATGTTCCTACAACTATGAGATTATGCAACTCCCGTTTACCGGAGGAACACTTTGTGTGCTACCAAACATCACAACGTAATTGGGTGATTATAAAGGTGCTCTACAGGTGTCTCCGAAGGTACATGTTGGGTTGGCGTATTTCGAGATTAGGTTTTGTCACTCCGATTGTCGGAGAGGTATCTCTGGGCCCTCTCGGTAATGCACATCACTATAAGCCTTGCAAGCAATGTGACCAATGAGTTGGTTACGGGATGATGCATTACGTAACGAGTAAAGAGACTTGCCGGTAACGAGATTGAACTAGGTATTGGATACCGACGATCGAATCTCGGGCAAGTAACATACCGATGACAAAGGGAACAACGTATGTTGTTATGCGGTTTGACCGATAAAGATCTTCGTAGAATATGTAGGAGCCAATATGAGCATCCAGGTTCCGCTATTGGTTATTGACCAAGAATAGTTCTAGGTCATGTCTACATAGTTCTCGAACCCGTAGGGTCCGCACGCTTAACGTTACGATGACAGTTATATTATGAGTTTATGAGTTTTGATGTACCGAAGGAGTTCGGAGTCCCGGATGAGATCGGGGACATGACGAGGAGTCTCGAAATGGTCGAGACGTAAAGATCGATATATTGGACGACTATATTCGGAGTTCGGAAAGGTTCCGAGTGATTCAGGTATTTATCGGAGTACCGGAGAGTTACGGGAATTCGCCGGGGAGAAGTATTGGGCCTTATTGGGCCCTGCGGGAAAGAGAGAGGGGCTGCCTGGGGCAGGCCGCGCGCCCCCCCAAGGCCTAGTCCGAATTGGACTAGGGGGAGGGGCCGCACCCCCTCCTTCCTTCCCTTCTCTCTTCCCCTTCCTTGTCTCCTACTCCTAATACATGGAAGGACTCCTAGTTGGACTAGGAAAGGGGGAATCCTACTCCCGGTGGGAGTAGGACTCCCCATGGCGCACCATAGAGAGGGCCGGCCTCCTCCTCCCTCCCTCCTTTATATACGGGGGCAGGGGGACACCCCATGACACACAAGTTGATCTACGGATCGTTCCTTAGTCGTGTGCGGTGCCCCCTTCCACCATATTCCACCTCGATCATATCGTCGCGGAGTTTAGGCGAAGCCCTGCGCCGGTAGAACATCAATCATTGTCACCACGCCGTCATGCTGACGAAACTCATCTCCGGAGCCTTTGCTGGATCGGAGGGCCGGAGATTGTCATCGAGCTGAACGTGTGCTGAACTCGGAGGCCCCGTACGTTCGGTGCTTGGATCGGTCGGATCGTGAAGACGTATGACTACATCAACCGCGTTGTGATAACGCTTCCGCTTATGGTCTACGAGGGTACGTGGACGAACACTCTCCCCTCTCGTTGCTATGCCATCACCATGATCTTGCATGTGCGTAGGAATTTTTTTGAAATTACTACGTTCCCAACAGTGGTATCAGAGCCTAGGTTTTATGCGTTGATGTTATATGCACGAGTAGAACACAAGTGAGTTGTGGACGATATAAGTCATACTGCCTACCAGCATGTCATACTTTGGTTCAGCGGTATTGTGAGATGAAGCGGCCCGGACCGACATTACGCGTACGCTTACGCGAGACTGGTTTCACCGTTACGAGCTCTCGTGCTTAAAGGTGGCTGGCGGGTGTCTGTCTCTCTCACTTTAGTTGAACCGAGTGTGGCTACGCCCGGTCCTTGCGAAGGTTAAAACGGAGTCTATTTGACAAACTATCATTGTGGTTTTGATGCGTAGGTGAGATTGGTTCTTGCTTAAGCCCGTAGCAGCCACGTAAAATTTGCAACAACAAAGTAGAGGACGTCTAACTTGTTTTTGCAGGGCATGTTGTGATGTGATATGGTCAAGACGTGATGAGATATAAGTTGTTGTATGAGATGATCATGTTTTGTTGAAGTTATCGGCAACTGGCAGAAGCCCTATGGTTGTCTCTTTGTTGCATAAGATGCAAGTGCCAAATAATTGCTTTACTTTATCGCTATGCGATAGCAATAGTTGCAAGAGCAATATTTGGTGAGACGACCATGTGACGACACATTGATATAGAGCAAGATGATGAAGATCATGGTGTCGTGCCGGTGACGATAGAGATCATGACAGTACTTTGGAGATGGAGATCAAAGGCGCAAGATGATCATGGCCATATCATGTCACATATTTTGATTGCATATGATGTTTATCTATTATACATCTTATTCTTGCTTTGATTGACGGTAGCATTTTAAGATGATCTCTCACTAATTATCAAGAAGTGTTCTCCCTGAGTATGCACCGTTGCCAAAGTTCGTCGTGCCCAGACACCACGTGATGATCGGGTGTGATAAGCTCTACGTCCATCTACAACGGGTGCAAGCCAGTTTTGCACACGCGGAATACTCAGGTTAAACTTGACGAGCCTAGCATATGCAGATATGGCCTCGGAACATGGAGACCAAAAGGTCGAGCGTGAATCATATAGTAGATATGATCAACATAATGATGTTCACCATTGAAAACTACTCCATCTCACGTGATGATCGGTTATGGTTTAGTTGATTTGGATCACGTGATCACTTAGATGACTAGAGAGATGTCTGTCTAAGTGGGAGTTCTTAAGTAATATGATTAATTGAACTTAAATTTATCATGAACTTAGTCCTGGTAGTTTTTTGCAAATTATGTTGTAGATCAATAGCTTGCATTGTTGCTTTCATATGTTTATTTTGATATGTTCCTAGAGAAAATTGTGTTGAAAATGTTAGTAGCAATGCTACGGATTGGATCCGTGATCTGAGGTTTATCCTCATTGCTGCACAGAAGAATTATGTCCTTAATGCACCGCTAGGTGACAGACCTATTGCAGGAGCAGATGCAGACGTTATGAACGTTTAGCTAAGCTCAATATGATAACTACTTGATAGTTTAGTGCACCATGCTTAACGGCTTAGAATCGGGACTTCAAAGACGTTTTTTGAACGTCATGGACCATATAAGATGTTCCAGGAGTTGAAGTTAATATTTCAAGCAAATACCCGAGTTGAGAGATATGAAGTCTCCAACAAGTTCTATAGCTAAAAGATGGAGGAGAATCGCTCAACTAGTGAGCATGTGCTCAGATTGTCTGGGTACTTCAATCGCTTGAATCAAGTGGGAGTTAATCTTCCAGATAAGATAGTGATTGACAGAATTCTCTAGTCACCATCACTAAGTTACTAGAACTTCGTGATGAACTATAGTATGCAAGGGATGACGAAAGTTATTCCCGAGCTCTTCGCGATGTTGAGATCGGCGAAGGTAGAAATCAAGAAAAGAGCATCAAGTGTTGATGGTTAACAAGATCACTAGTTTCAAGAAAAAGGCAAAGGGAAAAGAAGGGGAACTTCAAGAAGAACGGCAAGCAAGTTGCTGCTCAAGTGAAGAAACCCAAGTCTGGACCTAAGCCTGAGACTAAATGCTTCTACTGCAAAGAGACTGATCACTGGAAGAGGTACTACCCCAAGTGATTGGCGGATAAGAAGGATGGCAAAGTGAACATAAGTATATTTGATATACATGTTATTGATGTGTACTTTACTAGTGTTTATAGCAACCCCTCAGTATTTGATACTAGTTCAGTTGCTAAGATTAGTAACTCGAAATGGGAGTTGCAGAATAAATAGAGACTAGTTAAAGGGTGAAGTGACGATGTGTGTTGGAAATAGTTCCAAGATTGATATGATCATCATCACACACTCCCTATACTTTCGGGATTAGTGTTAAACCTAAATAAGTGTTATTTGGTGTTTGCGTTGAGCATGAATATGATTTGATCATGTTTATTGCAATACGGTTATTCATGTAAGTTAGAGAATAATTGTTGTTCTGTTTACATGAATAAAACCTTCTATGGTCATACACCCAATGAAAATGGTTTGTTGGATCTCGATCGCGTGATACACATATTCGTAATATTGAAGCCAAAAGATGCAAAGTTAATAATGATAGTGCAACTTATTTGTGGCACTGCCGTTTAGGTTATATCGGTGTAAAGCGCATGAAGAAACTCTATAAAAATGGATTTTCGGAATCACTTGGTTATGAATCATTTGATGCTTGCGAACCGTGCCTTTTTGGGCAAGATGACTAAAACTCCGTTCTTCGGAACAATGGAACGAGCTACTGACTTATTGAAAATAATACATACCGATTTATACGATCCAATGAGTGTTGATGCTCGTGGCAAGTATCGTTATTTTCTTACCTTCACAAGATGATTTGAGCAGATATGGGTATATCTACTTGATGAAACATAAGTCTGAAATAGTTGAAAAGTTCAAAGAATTTCAGAGTGAAGTGGAGAATCATCGTAACAAGAAAATAAAGTTTCTACGATCTGATCGTGGAGGAGAATATTTGAGTTATGAGTTTGGCCTTCATATAAAACAATGTGAAATAGTTTCACAGCTCACGCCACCTGGAACACCACAACGTTATGGTGTGTCCGAACGTCGTAATCGTACTTTGCTAGATATGGTGCGATCTATGATGTCTCTTATCAATTTACCACTATCGTTTTGGGGTTATGCATTAGAGACAGCTGCATTCACGTTTAATAGGGCAACATCTAAATCCGTTGAGACGACACCGTATGAACTATGGTTTAGCAGTAAACCTAAGCTGTCGTTTCTTAAAGTTTGGGGCTATGATGCTTATGTGAAAAAGTTTCATCCTGATAAGCTCAAACGCAAATCGGAGAAGTGCGTATTCATAGAATACCCAAAGGAAATTGTTGGGTACACCTTCTATCACAGATTCGAAGGCAAGATATTCGTTTCTAAAATGGATCCTTTCCAGAGAAGGAGTTTCTCTCGAAAGAAGTGAGTGGGAGGAAAGTAGAACTTGATGAGGTAACTGTACCTGCTCCCTTATTGGAAAGTAGTTTATCATAGAAATTAGTTCCTGTGACAAATACACCAATTAGTGAGGAAGCTAATGATATTGATCATGAAACTTCAGATCAAGTTACTACAAAACCTCGTAGGTCTTCCAGAGTAAGATCCGCACCAGAGTGGTGTAGTAATCATGTTCTGGAAGTCATGTTACTAAACCATAATGAACCTATGAACTATGAGGAAGCAATGATGAGCCCAGATTCCGCGAAATGGCTCGAGGCCATAAAATCTGAGATATAATCCATGTATGAGAACAAAGTATGGACTTTGATTGACTTGCTCGATGATCAGCAAGCCATGTTAAATAAATGGATCTTCAAGAGGAAGACGGACACTGATAGTAGTGTTACTATCCACTAAGCTCGACTTGTTGCAAAAGGTTTTCAACAAAGTTCAAAGGTGTTGAATACGATGAGATTTTCTCACTCGTATCGATGCTTAAGTTTGTCTGAATCATGTTAGCAATTGCCACATTTTATGAAATCTGGCAAATGGATGTCAAAACTGCATTCCTTAATGGATTTATTAAAGAAGAGTTGTATATGATGCAACTAGAAGGTTTTGTGAATCCTAAAGGTGCTAACAAAATGTGCAAGCTCCAGCGATCCATCTATGGACTGGTGCAAACATCTCGGAGTTGGAATATACGCTTTGATAAGTTGATCAAAGCATATAGTTTTATATGGACTTACGATGAAGCCTGTATTTACAATAAAGTGAGTGGGAGCACTACAGCCTTTCTGATTAGTATATGTGAGTGACATATTGTTGATCAGAAATGATGTAGAATTTTTCTGCAAAGCATAAAGGAGTGTTTTAAAGGAGTTCTTTAAAAAGAAAAGACATCAGTAAAAGCTACTTACATATTGAGCATCAAAGATCTATTGAGATAGATCAAGACGCTTGATAAGATTTTCAATGAGTAAATACCTTGGCAAGATTTTGAAATAGTTCAAAATGGAACAGTCAAAGAAAGAGTTCTTGCCTGTGTTGCAAAGGTATGAAATTGAGTAAGACTCAAATCCCGACCACAGCAGAAAATAGAAAGAGAATGAAAAGTCATTCCCTATGCATCAGTCATAGGTTCTATAAAGTATGCTATGCTATGTACCAGACCTATTGTATACCTTGCTCTGAATTTGGCAAGGGAGTACAATAGTGATCTAGGAGTAGATCACTGGACATTGGTCAAGAATATCCTTAGTAAGGACTAAGGAGATGTTTCTCGATTATGGAGGTGATAAAAGAGTTTGTTGTAAAAGTTACATCAGTGCAAACTTTTACACCGATCCAGATGACTCTAAGTCTCAACCTGGATACATATTGAAAGTGGGAGCAATTAGCTAGAGTAGCTCCGTGCAGAGCATTGTGGACATAAAATATTTGCAAAATACATACGACTCTGAATGTGACAGATCCGTTGACTAAGCTTCTCTCACGAGCAAAACATGATCACACCTTAGTACTCTTTGGGTGTTAATCACATAACGATGTGAACTAGATTATTGACTCTAGTAAACCCTTTGGGTGTTGGTCACATGACGATGTGAACTATGGGTGTTAATCATATACAGATATGATTATTGGTGTTAAATCACATGGCGATGTGAACTAGATTATTGACTCTAGTGCAAGTGGGAGACTGAAGGAAATATGCCCTAGAGGCAATAATAAAGTTATTATTTATTTCCTTATTTCATGATAAATGTTTATTATTCATGCTAGAATTGTATTAACCGGAAATATAATACATGTGTGAATACATAGACAAACATAGTGTCACTAGTATGCCTCTACTTGACTAGCTTGTTTATCAAAGATGGTTATGTTTCCTAGCCATGGACAAAAGAGTTGTCATTTGATTAACGGGATCACATCATTAGGAGAATGATGTGATTGACATGACCCATTCCGTTAGCCTAGCACTTGATCGTTTAGTATGTTGCTATTGCTTTCTTCATGACTTATACAATGTTCCTACAACTATGAGATTATGCAACTCCCGTTTACCGGAGGAACACTTTGTGTGCTACCAAACGTCACAACGTAATTGGGTGATTATAAAGGTGCTCTACAGGTGTCTCCGAAGGTACATGTTGGGTTGGCGTATTTCGAGATTAGGTTTTGTCACTCCGATTGTCGGAGAGGTATCTCTGGGCCCTCTCGGTAATGCACATCACTATAAGCCTTGCAAGCAATGTGACCAATGAGTTGGTTACGGGATGATGCATTACGTAACGAGTAAAGAGACTTGCCGGTAACGAGATTGAACTAGGTATTGGATACCGACGATCGAATCTCGGGCAAGTAACATACCGATGACAAAGGGAACAACGTATGTTGTTATGCGGTTTGACCGATAAAGATCTTCGTAGAATATGTAGGAGCCAATATGAGCATCCAGGTTCCGCTATTGGTTATTGACCAAGAATAGTTCTAGGTCATGTCTACATAGTTCTCGAACCCGTAGGGTCCGCACGCTTAACGTTACGATGACAGTTATATTATGAGTTTATGAGTTTTGATGTACCGAAGGAGTTCGGAGTCCCGGATGAGATCGGGGACATGACGAGGAGTCTCGAAATGGTCGAGACGTAAAGATCGATATATTGCACGACTATATTCGGAGTTCGGAAAGGTTCCGAGTGATTCAGGTATTTATCGGAGTACCGGAGAGTTACGGGAATTCGCCGGGGAGAAGTATTGGGCCTTATTGGGCCCTGCGGGAAAGAGAGAGGGGCTGCCTGGGGCAGGCCGCGCCCCCCACCCCAAGGCCTAGTCCGAATTGGACTAGGGGGAGGGGCCGCACCCCCTCCTTCCTTCCCTTCTCTCTTCCCCTTCCTTGTCTCCTACTCCTAATACATGGAAGGACTCCTAGTTGGACTAGGAAAGGGGGAATCCTACTCCCGGTGGGAGTAGGACTCCCCATGGCGCGCCATAGAGAGGGCCGGCCTCCTCCTCCCTCCCTCCTTTATATACGGGGGCAGGGGGCACCCCATGACACACAAGTTGATCTACGGATCGTTCCTTAGCCGTGTGCGGTGCCCCCTTCCACCATATTCCACCTCGGTCATATCGTCGCGGAGTTTAGGCGAAGCCCTGCGCCGGTAGAACATCAATCATCGTCACCACGCCGTCGTGCTGACGGAACTCATCTCCGGAGCCTTTGCTAGATCGGAGGGCCGGAGATTGTCATCGAGCTGAACGTGTGCTGAACTCGGAGGCCCCGTACGTTCGGTGCTTGGATCGGTCGGATCGTGAAGACGTACGACTACATCAACCGCGTTGTGCTAACGCTTCCGCTTACGGTCTACGAGGGTACGTGGACGAACACTCTCCCCTCTCGTTGCTATGCCATCACCATGATCTTGCATGTGCGTAGGAATTTTTTTGAAATTACTACGTTCCCCAACACCGCGGGCACGGCTTTCGAAAGATAATACCCTGCAGGGGTGTCCCAACTTAGCCCATCACAAGCTCTCACAGTCAACGAAGGATAAACCTTCTCCCGGGAAGACCCGATCAGTCTCGGAATCCCGGTTCGCATGACATTTCGACAATGGTAAAACTAGACCAGCAAGACCACCCGACTGTGCCGACAAATCCCGATAGGAGCTACACATATCTCGTTCTCAGGGCACACCGGATAAGCTAAGCGTACATGTACCGACGTAATCCAAGTTGCCAAGGAATGGTCCCGCACGGTGCTCTAGTTTGGGCCAACACTCAGAGGAGCACTGGCCCGGGGGGGTAAATAAAGATGACCCTCGGGCTCGCGAATACCCAAGGGAAAAAGGCTTAGGTGGCAAATGGTAAAACCAAGGTTGGGCCTTGCTGGAGGAGTTTTATTCAGAGCGAACTGTCACGGGGGTCCCATAAATCACCCAACCGCGTAAGGAACGCAAAATCAAGGAACATAACACCGGTATGACGGAAACTAGGGTGGCAAGAGTGGAACAAAACACCAGGCATAAGGCCGAGCCTTCCACCCGTTACCAAATGTATAGATGCATTAATTAAATAAGAGATATTGTGATATCCCAAAATATCCATGTTCCAACAGGAAAATAACTTCATCTTCACCTGCAACTAGCAACGCTATAAGAGGGGCTGAGCAAAAGCGGTGACATAGCCAAACAACGGTTTGCTAGGAAAGGATGGTTAGAGGTTTGACATGGCAATATGGGTGGCATGATATAGCAAGTGGTAGGTAACGTAGCATAGGCATAGCAAAAGAGCGAGCATCTAGCAAGCAAAGATAGAAGTGATATCGAAGGTATGGTCATCTTGCCTGCAAGGTTCCCAGAGTTGTCGAAGGCTTGATCCTTGTAGGCGTTCTCAACAGGTTCCTCGTTCACGTACTTGTCTCCCGGCTCTACCCAAAGCAAGAACACAAGCAATGGAACAACAATCAAACAAGGAACAATGCACAAGCAACATGATGCAATACATGACATGCTATGCGAGATGCGATATGCAATGCATATGTGTGCTCCAGAAGGAAAATGATGAACAAGGCATCAACTTGGCAAACCAAGTATGCCGCTGGAAAGATGAGATGATTTCGGTTGAAATCGATATAAAGATCACCGGAATCGGATGCATGGTTTGCAAATGACAAGCAAAACAAGAATGACGCGAATCTGCGTTTAACAGCACGATGCTACTTAGCATGCAACAAGAAACTATGCTACAGCACCCCAACATGAGAACAAAGCATATGAAAGTGATCTACAGGAGATGCTTAACAAAATAGGAACACTGAGCTACGGCTAAATCACATCATATCAGGCTCAAACAAGCATGGTGAAAGTGCAAAAAAATATCAGGTTCACAGACTTAGTGAAAATACTAGCATGCCAGAAATTAACATCAGGAAGGCATGTTTAGAGCAAGCAAACAACAAGCTACAGGAAGTAATAATAGCAAAACAAGACATGGCAGGAATCTACACAAAGCATAGATCAAAAGTCCCTTACTGACCATAAGCCAAAAAGGACCATAAGAAATGATGGCACCCATGTAAACATAGCACGTTTCATTACAGATCTCAGACTTAGCAGAAAAACTGGACATGGCAAAAACAGATAACAAGTAGGCATGTTCGTGAGCTCGATGCACTCACTACAGAGCATCTCATGATAAACTAAGCATACACCCATCAAGAAGACATGGCATAGAAGCTATACATGGCAAGAACAACATCATAGCATACACGGATCAACTACAACAACCTTGTGAAAATTGAATATCATGTAAACAATCTGCCAGGAAACATTTTGAAGCAAAAGTAGAGCACGAAAATGACATGCTAGACTACTCCATAAATGCCAACAAAGGCATGGATGGATAGAGCACATCCATATGTTCAGAACACCCTTACTGATCATGCTCAAAATGGGCATAGATCTCTCTGTAACAACATGAACACATGGCATAAAAATAACAGCAGGACATGACTTAGTGAAATTACTAAGTTCCTGAAATCAGCAACATTATCATCCCTAGTTTGCATGCTTGTGCTAGTCACCACAGAGATCACAAAAATACATGGCATACATACCTGGAAAGATAGCATGGCATAGATCAAAACATATGTAGGGCTCAAGTTCATAAGATGCACACATTAATCATGGCAAAAATGACAAAAGTGCATCTTCTGTTAAGAAACAGAAACTAAGATCACATAGCCCTCTTCCAACAGCATTTCGGGCATCAAGATGAGCTCAAATGAAAATGGTGCAATGAGATGAAATGATGTACTCTTCGAGACGAACAAACCGGTATGCTACACGTCCAAAACGGAGCCACGAGTGCAAAGATGTGATGTGATGAAGATGCAACAAAATATTGGCAGAAAAGGACTTAGACGGTTTTCGGGGTCAACCTCGTCCAGATCCAGAGCTCCTGTGGCACGCGAACCGAGGCGTGGCCGGAGCGGCTCGCCGGAGTGGAAGACGGAGGCGGCGGCCAGAGGAGTTGGGCGCCGGATCCGGGGCCGGGGTGGCCGGATCTGGCGCGGGGCGCGGGGTGGCGGTGCTTGGAGGCGGCGGCGAGCTCCGGAGGCGGCGCCGGCGGAGAGACGGCGACGCGGCGGAGGCGGGTCGGCGGGGCCGGCCGGCGAGGCGGCGAGGCGAGGCGCGGCGGTGGGACGCGGGCGCGGGGCGGAGCGGCGCGCCCGGGCGCGGGGCATAGACGGGCCGCGGAGGGGGCCCCGCGCGGGCCTCGGCGGGCCGGCGGCGCGGCGATGTGGGCGCGGCCACGTGGCGGGCTGCGGTTCGTCAGGCGGCGGCGGGCGGACGCGTCCGGCTCGCCCGGACGTGTCCAGCGGCGGCGGAGGAGCGGGCTAGGGTTTGGGGATCCGGAAAATTTGGGGGAGTGCACATATTTATAGGTAGAGGGAGCTAGGAGGCTCCAAACGTGGTGCGGTTTTCGCCGACACGATCGTGATCCGACGACGGAGAGCATGGAAGTGACTTAGATGGGTTATTGGGCTGTTTTGGAGGGGTGTTGGGCTGCAACTTAAAAGAGGCCTTTGCGAGAGTGCGGTTAACCGTTGGAGTACCAAACGAGCTCCAAATGGCACGAAACTTGACAGGTGGTCTACCGGTGTTATACCAAGGCCACTTGGCAAGGCTCGGTCCATTCCGAGAATGTTCAACACCTGCACACGAAAAGGGACAAGAGGGGTGCGCCGGTGCATGTGGGAGCGTCGGATTGCAAAACGGACAACGGGGAAAAAGCTCGGATGCATGAGACGAACACGTATGCAAATGAGGTGCACATGATGACATGATATGAGATGCATGACATGAACAAAATGCAAAATAGAGAAAAACCCAACCACGGAGGGAATACCATAGCACATAGCCGAAAATGGCAAGAGTTGGAGTTACAAATATGGAAAGTTACATCCGGGGTGTTACAGTTGAGCTCCTCCCGTTCGACATAACCTATAAGCCATGGCGAGCTATTAAGTCGCAAGTTTTGGCTGACTTCGTCGCCGAATGGACTGAAGCCGAACTCCCTAAAGAGTACAACGCATATTCCAACTGGATTATGCACTTCGACGACTCCAAGATGTTGGCGGGCCTAGGGGCTGGCGTCGTTCTGACGTCCCCAAGCGGAGATACAGTTCAATACATACTCCAGATAATGTATATGGACTCCAACAACGTAGCCGAATACGAGGCCCTTTTACATGGTCTCCGGATGGCAGTCTCCATGGGCATTCAACGCCTAGAGGTGCGTGGGGATTCGAACCTCGCGATATCCCAAATAAATGGAGACTTCGATGCCAAGGATCCGAAAATGGCAGCTTATCGCAACGCCGTCCTAAAAATGTCAGCTCGGTTTGAAGGGCTCGAATTTCACCATATAGCCCGGGATAACAACCAGGCAGCAGATGTATTGGCACGCATTGGTGCAAAGCGCGATGCTGTCCCTCCCAACATCTTCCTAGAGAGGCTGTTCAAGCCGTCCGTAGTATGGGAGGGGGAATCTGGAAACAACAACCCGGACCCAACCGCACTGCCCGACACGCCCTCAAAACTATACACATCACTTGGTCGTTCGCAGTCTGGGGGCTTGACATGATTGGACCCCTTAAAGGAGGAACCCACAAGCAAAAATACCTATTGGTCATGGTGGATAAATTCACCAAATGGATAGAGGCCAAGCCGGTTAAGACGGTCGAATCCGGACAGGTGATAGACTTCATATCAGGGGTCGTACACCGTTACGGCGTCCCCCATAGCATCATTACTGATAACGGCACGAACTTCACAGCCGACGAGGTCAAACTCTGGTGCAAAAACATGGGCATCAAGCTCGACTACGCTTCAGTCTATCACCCTCAAACTAACGTTCAAGTCGAGCGAGCAAATGGTCTAATCATGAGCGGCATTAAACCCAAACTAGTGTGGTCCCTCAAGGAATCTAACACGCACTGGGTAGAGGATCTCGACTCCATACTCTGGGGGCTGCGGACCACGCCGAATCGCACTACCGGATTCGCACCATTCTTTATGGTATACGGCGCAGAGGCAGTTCTGCCCTGCGACATAATTCATGACTCACCTCGCGTGAGCATGTACGAAGAAAGAGAAGCCGAGCTCGATCGTCAGGACAGTTTGGACGCCTTGGAGGAGGAGCGCAACGTGGCAAAAGCTTGTTACGCATTCTATCAATAGTAGGCTCGAAGATATCAAAGCAGAGAAGTACGGGCCAAAACATACAATGTCGGCGAATTAGTTCTACGCCTGCCGGACAAGAAAAAGGACAAACTCAAGCCCAAATGGGAAGGTCCCTTCATCATCGACCAAGTCCTGACCGGCGGAGCGTACCGTCTGCGAAATGCATCGGATAACCGACTCGAGCCGAACCCATGGAACGCAGCCCGTCTCCGAAGATTCTACACCTAACGCCGGACTCTGAGTTCGTCTCCTTCCTTCGTCTATGTTTTACACAATAGCTGTCTTATATTTCTCTCCTTCTCCGTCCTTTCTCTTGCAGCCTTTGAAGGCTCGTTTGCGCATTGTTCGCACACACGTGACGCGCTATCCGCGCTCATTATACCTGGGGCTTCTTTAACATAAGCTTATTTATACGGGCTTCACGCCCAACACATGTGTCACACTTCTGCATGTACCTTTTATTCGCCATTATATGCATCGATATGACTTAAGTCTTGGCCAAGCTGGGTTGCCTGGATCCTGTGCTTACCCATATGTTCCCGATTGTTCGGCTAGGTGGTAAAGGGAGCACCTCTGCGATTGTTACTGCCGGGTCAGCCGGACGTGTACCTCATACTGGGTGAAGCCGAAAGCTAGCATTCTTAAGGGAATATTCGGTCGGTGAACTAAAAGACGATTTCTTACCTATTTATTTATCTACCCCAGATGTTTTTCTGCTTTTTTCGCAGTCCAGACATGCACTTTAGGGCATGCCTCCCAGGGAAAGGAACCCCTAACGGAACTATTCTCCCTGGAAGATGTTTCTTACTAACCATGTAATATAACATAACTAGTTGGGCACTTGTCTGATAAAGCACTAATGACCACTACGCCTGGTCTCCACGCATGCCCCGGTTTTTATATAACCGCGAGGGTATTCGGACACACTTCGGACTCTTGGGTCCCGAGGTTGAAGCGAAAAGGTCCACTATGACAAACGATCTACAATCCGGCTAGAAGGCATTTTACATGTCATCTTAAATTACATAGTCAACATGACTGATTGTATTCCTATTCAATGCCATCTAATAGGCTGTCTAGTTTATAGTCCTGCTGGGAATACTTTGCGGCCAATTCTACTTGGCCGTACACTAAGCTCACAGGGATCTCCTTCCCATCGGGCCCCACAGGTACGACCTCGGCCATGTGGTTTGGGTAAGCCTTCGTGTACCGCGTCTTCACCATGGCCCAGGCCTCCCTGGTGCCTTGACGACAGGCCGATATCTTCCATAATCGGAAGCGCCGCCATGCTCCTTGAAGCCTCTCTGCAAGCTCTCCAAGGCCTTCGGGCAGGGAGATAGATGGCCACAAGGCCTGGGCGATGCCTTTCATCACCTGCCGAACTCGTTCATGCAGTTGCAATAGCTCGGGAAGAAGGTCACCCGTAGAACCGGGCATTTCCTCTGCAGGACGACCTGTGAGCATACCTACAGACATAACTCTGTTAGTCGACTTCCTCGCCGAACTCTTTTTCAAAGTTCGTTCAAGCACTTACTATAAATGCCGCGTCGAAGCCGCCGATCCTCCTTAACGGAGTCAGACAGCTGGGCACGAATATCCTTTAGTTCTTCGCCCAGCTGGGTGTTGGCATCTTGGAGATTATTTTTCTCTTGCCTCACCCTTGTAAGCACATTCTCGCCGGCCTTTAACCGGTGTAAGATCTGCTGCCATCTGCAATGTTATTGTCAGATTTATACACATGCCACACTTCACAAACTACTTATCTTTTGAAGCATATATTACCAGAGGGGGTCTCTTTGGCTTCTCCTGTTGCGGCTAGTGCAGCCTCAAGTTGGGCCTTGCACTCTTCAAGCTCTTGGGATAGTCGGGTATTCTTTTCTGTAAGATCTTGCATAACAAATGATCCTTAAATCAGTTATTCTAAATATTTCAAGTCTCGGGGGCTACTGGCATATATAACTGTCAAATTTTCTCACCCGTATGTCTTTTACATACTGCTCGGTGGCTCTGGCTAGACCATCTTGAGCGGCACGGAGGTGCGCATCTCCCGAACTGAAAGCATTCAATGCCTCTGGGGAGAAACATGTGTCACGAAGAACTGTCCGGCGGCGCATGTGATTCATGGCACTCTCCACCTCGGAGTTGGTGGCGGACAATCTGTCAGCATCCTCTGTCGGAGGAGCATCCGACGCACGCTTCATGCTCGCCTCCGCCTCTGGGCCTGGCTTTGGAGCCTAGCTGGCGGAGGCTTGATTTGCAACTTCTCCGGATGTAGTCCGGCGAGCGCTCTTTTTCCTGAAGGGAGCGCGAGTGTTAGTATGCCTTCCGGGAATCAAACCAGGGAATAAGGTGACACGCCATACCGTTGCGCCGGTGTTTCGATCCGGACCGCACTCCTTTTTATCCTGCTGGGCCGTGCTGCCCCTTGTTGGCTAGCCGCCGCGGGCTCGGCCTTCCGCCTCAGGGGCACCCCCTGCGAAACACCATTGGTATACGGTGATCAAAAATAAGCACGGACGGGTCATTATCAGAGTATTGGGACTTCAGTCTCAGTTACCGGTGAGGCTAGAAGTATTCCGGGGTGGTCGGCCATAATGGCGACCAAGGCATTATCGATGCTCCGCTGGTGAAATACCCCATCAATCAGCTCCACCAATATGTCCGGATCCTCTTGGGTGGACGGATCGAGGAACCGTTCCGGATTCTCGGGTTGTGGAGGTGGGCTGTTTATATCCTTTACGACCCGGCGCAGTTCCTGTGTCGAAATCACAAAATGAGATACTTGACTATAGGAATATGGATTGGACGCGTAAAAAGAAATGTCCGCTTACCCAGCTTGGGGTATTATTCATAGAAAATCCGTCCTGTGGATTGACGCGGAGAAATTCCTCCTCTTCTCCCTTGTACAATGCGGACAAGATCTTCACCAGATCGGCGACCGATCCTGGCCCCTTACGGCCATGGCGGGTGGCATCATCTTCCCCGTTGAAATCCCACATGGGGTGGCCTCTATACTGGAGCGGCTGCACCCCCCGTAGAATACATGTCGCCATGACCCCAATCATGGTCAGTGCAGAATGAGCCAACAACCTTATTTGGCTCATCAGATAAAGGACGTCCCTGTCATTTTCCCTCTGAGGGCTCCGTGGACGCTAGCTTAGGCGTTTCTTCAAAGGAGCATTGTTGAACTCCGGGAGGCCGACCCGAACAGGGTCCGGCAGGGGGACATCTTCTATATAAAACCATTCCGAAGGCCAGTCTTCGGACGCCTTCTTTGGGGTTCCGGATAGATATCCGGTCCCGGCGATGCGCCATAGTTCGGCTCCGCCCACTTGATATATCGACCCCTCATGAGAACGGGGTACGAGGCAGAACAACCTCTTCCACAGTGCAAAATGAGCCTCGATGCCCAAAAACAGCTCGCAAAGGGCCACGAAGCCCGCAATATGCAAAATGGAGGCAGGCGTAAGATTGTGCAACTGGAGGCCGTAGAACTCCAGGAGCCCCCGGAGAAATGGATGAATTGGAAATCCGAGCCCTCTCATCAGATAAGGGATAAGGCATACCCGCTCTCCTTTGGAGGGACTGGGGACGCTCTCCGCTTGCTTTCCGCCCTTATAAGTGGCGAGTCCGGCTCGAACCGGAACCATGAAGGCCGGGGAAGAAATCCCTTGGTTTGGAGCATCACTAGCTCGCTATGCGGGACGGAGCATCTCCCCCAATCTCCAGGCTGAGGGCTGGAGGCGCGAGAGGAGGAGCCGCGTCGACTGTCCATGATGGAATGGATTTTTGTCAGATGCGCTCCGATGAATGCTCGCGAAGGAAGGATGGTGTGATTCGGATCTAGATCCTCGCCTCTTTTATAGGCAGCTCATTTGCGCAGCTAGGGTGGTAAATGTAAAAATACCCTGGTGTTTCGCATTCGTTCAAACACGTGGAAGATGGCCATTATTGGGCGTTGAAGCCAAGGAGCGCAATATTTACGAGGAGCCGGACGCTATTCAACAGGTACATAGGATTTGGAGAAGAACCCGCCTTGCAATGCCGAAGACAATCTACACGCCGGACTCGTCGTCATTGAAGCCTGGTTCGGGGGCAACTGAGGGAGTCCTGGATTAGGGGGTGTCTGGATGGCCGGACTATAGCCTTTGGCCGGACTCCTGGACTATGAAGATACAAGATTGAAGACTTCGTCCCGTGTTCGGATGGGACTTTCCTTGGCGTGGAAGGCAAGCTTGGCGATACGGATATGTAGATCTCCTACCATTGTAACCGACTCTGTGTAACACTAACCCTCTTCGGTGCCTATATAAACCGGAGGGTTTTAGTCCATAGGACGAACAACAATCATACCATAGGCTAGCTTCTAGGGTTTAGCCTCTCTGATCTCGTGGTAGATCTACTCTTGTACTACCCATATCATCAATATTAATCAAGAAGGAGTAGGGTTTTACCTCCATCGAGAGGGCCCGAACCTGGGTAAAAACATCGTGTCCCTTGTCTCCTGTTACCATCCGCCTAGACGCACAGTTCGGGACCCCGTACCCGAGATCCACCGGTTTTGACTCCTGGAAGATGTTTAGTCAACGGATCTGCGACATTCAGATCCGTATGCACTTTACAAATATCTATGTCTCCATCTTGAACATTTTCACGAATGGAGTTGAAGCGACGCTTGATGTGTCTGGTCTTCTTGTGAAACCTGGGCTCCTTGGCAAGGGCAATAGCTCCAGTGTTGTCACAGAAGAGAGTCATCGGGTCCGATGCATTGGGAATAACTCCTAGGTCGGTAATGAACTCCTTCATCCAAATTGCTTCATGCGCTGCCTCCGAGGCTGCCATGTACTCCGCTTCACATGTAGATCCCGCCATGATGCTTTGCTTGCAACTGCACCAGCTTACTACCCCACCATTCAAAATATACAGATATCCGGTTTGTGACTTGGAGTCATCCAGATCTGTGTCGAAGCTAGCATCGACGTAACCCTTTACGACGAGCTCTTCGTCAGCTCCATAAACGAGAAACATATCATTAGTCCTTTTCAGGTACTTCAGGATATTCTTGACCGCTGTCCAGTGT
Organism: Triticum timopheevii; assembly: GCA_963921465.1. NCBI lineage: Eukaryota > Viridiplantae > Streptophyta > Magnoliopsida > Poales > Poaceae > Triticum > Triticum timopheevii. The sequence goes on along the minus strand of OY997264.1, from coordinate 48,926,723 downwards.
TCCATGCCGGGATTACTTTGGTACCTTCGTACCAAACTTACGGCAAGGTTTACATCAGGTCTGGTACACAGCATGGCATACATAATAGACCCTATGGCTGAGGCATAGGGGATGACACTGATCTTTTCTCTATCTTTTGCCGTGGTCGGGCTTTGAGCCGAGCTCAATTTCACACCATGCAATACAGGCAAGAACCCCTTCTTGGACTGATCCATATTGAACTTTTTCAATAACTTATCAAGGTATGTGCTTTGTGAAAGACCTATGAGGCGTCTCGATCTATCCCTATAGATCTTGATGCCTAATATGTAAGCAGCTTCTCCAAGGTCCATCATTGAAAAACACTTATTCAAGTATCATTTCCATCAACAGTATGTTATCCACATATTATATGAGAAATGCTATAGAGCTCCCACTCACTTTCTTGTAAATGCAGGCTTCTCCATAAGTCTGCATAAACCCAAACGCTTTGATCATTTCATCAAAGTGAATGTTCCAACTCCGACATGCTTGCACCAGCCCATAGATGGAGCACTGGAGCTTGCGTACCTTGTTAGCATTCTTAGGATCGACAAAACCTTCCGGCTGCATCATATACAATTCTTCCTTAAGGAAGCCGTTAAGGAATGCCGTTTTAACGTCCATTTGCCATATCTCATAATCATAGAATGCGGCAATTGCTAACATGATTCAGACGGACTTCAGCTTTGCTACGGGTGAGAAGGTCTCATCATAGTCAACCCGTTGAACTTGTCGATAACCCTTAGCGACAAGTCGAGATTTATGGATGGTAACATTACCATCAGCGTCCGTCTTGTTCTTAAAGATCCATTTATTTTCTATCGCTCGCCGATCATCGGGAAAGTCTGTCAAAGTCCATACTTTGTTTTCTTACATGGATCCTATCTCGGATTGCATGGCTTCAAGCCATTTGTTGGAATCTGGGCCCGCCATCGCTTCTTCATAGTTCGAAGGTTCACCGTTGTCTAACAACATGATTTCCAGGACAGGGTTGCCATACCATTCTGGTGTGGAACGTGTCCTCGTGGACCTACGAAGTTCGGTAGCAACTTGATCCGAAGTACCTTGATCATCATCATTAACTTCCTCTCTAGTCGGTGCAGGCACCACAGGAACATCTTCCTGAGCTGCGCTACTTTCCGCTTCAAGAGGCAGTACTTCATCAAGTTCTACTTTCCTCCCACTTACTTCTTTTGAGAGAAACTCTTTCTCCAGAAAGGATCCGTTCTTGGCAACAAAGATCTTGCCTTCGGATCTGAGGTAGAAGGTATACCCAATGGTTTCCTTAGGGTATCCTATGAAGACGCATTTTTCCGACTTGGGTTCGAGCTTTTCAGGTTGAAGTTTCTTGACATAAGCATCGCATCCCCAAACTTTTAGAAACGACAGCTTAGGTTTCTTCCCAAACCATAATTCATACGGTGTCGCCTCAACGGATTTTGACGGAGGCCTATTTAAAGTGAATGCGGCAGTCTCTAAAGCATAACCCCAAAATGAGAGCGGTAGATCGGTAAGAGACATCATAGATAGCACCATATCCAATAGAGTGCGATTACGACGTTCGGACACACCATTATGCTGAGGTGTTCCAGGCGGCGTGAGTTGTGAAACGATTCCACATTTCCTTAAGTGTGTGCCAAATTCGTGACTCAAATATTCCCCTCCACGGATTGTAAGAACTTTATTTTCCTGTCACGTTGATTTTCAACCTCACTCTGAAATTCCTTGAACTTTTCAAAGGTCTCAAACTTGTGTTTCATTAAGTAGACATACCCATATCTACTCAAGTCATCAGTGAGGGTGAGAACATAACGATAGCCACCGCGAGCCTCAATGCTCATTGGACCGCACACATCAGTATGTATGATTTTCAATAAGTTGGTTGCTCGCTCCATTGTTCCGGAAAACGGAGTCTTGGTCATTTTACCCATGAGGCATGGTTCGCACTTGTCAAATAATTCGTAATCATGAGACTCCAAAAGTCCATCTGCATGGAGCTTCTTCATGCGTTTGACACCAATGTGACCAAGGCGGCAGTGCCACAAGTATGTGGGACTATCATTATCAACCTTACATCTTTTGGTATTCACACTATGAATATGTGTAACATCACTTCGAGATTCATTAAGAATAAACCATTGACCAGCGGGGCATGACCAGAAAACATATCTCTCATATAAATAGAACAACCATTATTCTCGGATTTAAATGAGTAGCCATCTCGTATTAAACGAGATCCAGATACAATGTTCATGCTCAAAGCTGGCACTAAATAACAATTATTGAGGTTTAAAACTAATCCCGTAGGTAAATGTAGAGGTAGCGTGCCGATGGCGATCACATCGACCTTGGAACCATTCCCGACGCGCATCGTCACCTCGTCCTTCGCCAGTCTCCGCTTATTCCGCAGCTCCTGTTTTGAGTTACAAATATGAGTAACCGCACCGGTATCAAATACCCCGGAGCTACTATGAGCATTGGTAAGGTACACATCAATAACATGTATATCACATATACCTTTGATGTTGCCGGCCTTCTTGTCCGCTAGTACTTGGGGCAGTTCCGCTTCCAGTGACCGCTTCCCTTGCAATAAAAACACTCAGTCTCAGGCTTGGGTCCATTCTTTGGCTTCTTCCCGGCAGCTTGCTTGCCGGGCGCGGCAACTCCCTTGCCGTCTTTCTTGAAGCCCTTTTTACCCTTGCCTTTCTTGAACTTAGTGGTTTTATTCACCATCAACACTTGATGTTCCTTTTTGATTTCCACCTCCGCTGATTTCAGCATCGAATATACCTCAGGAATGGTTTTCTCCATCCCCTGCATATTGAAGTTCATCACAAAGCTCTTGTAGCTCGGTGGAAGCGACTGAAGGATTCTGTCAACGACCTACATCTTACAACTGTAGAACTTGTCGGAGACTTCATATCTCTCGACCCGGGCAAGAGCTTGGAAAACCATTTTCAGCTCTTGGAACATCTCATATGCTCCGTGCTGCTGGAAACGCTTTTGGAGCCCCGGTTCTAAGCTGTAAAGCATGCTGCACTGAATCAGGGAGTAATCATCAACACACGACAGCCAAACGTTCATAACGTCTTGGTTTGCTGGGACTAGTGCTTCACCTAGCGGTGCTTCAAGGACATATGCTTTCTTGGCAGCTATGAGGATGATCCTCAAGTTCCGGACCCAGTCTGTATAGTTGCTACCATCGTCTTTCAGCTTGGTTTTCTCTAGGAACGCGTTGAAGTTGAGGACAACATTAGCGTGGGCCATTTGATCTACAAGACATATTGTAAAGATTTAGGACTAAGTTCATCTAATCAAATTATTTAATGAACTTCTACTCAGATAGACATCCCTCTAGTCATCTAAGTGATACATGATCCGAGTCAACTAGGCCGTGTCCGATCATCACGTGAGACGGACTAGTCATCATCGGTGAACATCTTCATGTTGATCGTATCTTCTATACGAGGCATGTTCGACCTTTCGGTCTCTTGTATTCCGAGGCCATGTACGTACATGCTAGGCTCGTCAAGTCAACCTAAGTGTTTTGCTTGTGTAAATCTGGCTTACACCCACTGTATTCAAACGTTAGAATCTATCACACCCGATCATCACGTGGTGCTTTTAAACAATGAACCTTCGCAACGGTGCACAGTTAGGGGGAACACTTTCTTGAAATTTTATGAGGGATCATCTTATTTATGTTGCCGTTGTTCTAAGCAAATAAGATGTCAAACATGATAAACATCACATGCAATCAAATAGTGACATGACATGGCCAATATCATTTTTGCTCGTTTTGATCTCCATCTTCGGGCGCCACGATTATCATTGTCACCGGCATGACACCATGATCTCCATCATCATGATCTCCATCATCATGTCTTCATGAAGTTGTCTCGCCAACTATTACTTCTACCACTATGGCTAACAGTTTAGCAATAAAGTAAAGTAATTACATGGCGTTACTCAATGACACGCAGGTCATACAATAAATTAAGACAACTCCTATGGCTCCTGCCGGTTGTCATACTCATCGACATGCAAGTCGTGATTCCTATTACAAGAACATGGTCAATCTCATACATCACATATATATCATTCATCATATCCTTTTGGCCATATCATATCACACGGCACATGCTGCAAAAACAAGTTAGACGTCCTCTAATTGTTGTTGCAAGTTTTTTACGTGGCTGTTATAGGTTTTTAGCAAGAACATTTCTTTCCTACGCCAAAACCACAACGTGATATGCCAATTACTATTTACCCTTCATAAGGACCCTTTTCATCAAATCAGATCCGACTAAAGTGGGAGAGACAGACGCCCGCTAGCCACCTTATGCAACCAGTGCATGTCAGTCGGTGGAACCTGTCTCACGTAAGCATACGTGTAAGGTCCGGGCCGCTTCATCCCACGATGCCGCCGAAACACGATAAGACTAGTAGTGGCAAGTAAATTGAAAAAATTGATGCCCACAACAAACTTGTGTTCTATTCGTGCATAGAAACTACTCATAGACCTAGCTCATGATGCCACTGTTGGGGATTGTTGCAGAAATTAAAATTTTCTACGCATCACCAAGATCAATCTATGGAGTAACTAGCAACGAGAGAGACGGGAGTGCATCTTCATACCCTTGAAGATCGCGAGACGGAAGCGTTGCAAGAACATGGATGAAGGAGTCGTACTCGAAGCGATTCAGATCGCAGTGGACTCCGATCTAAGCACCAAACTACGGCACCTCCGCGTTCAATACACGTGCAGCCCGGTGACGTCTCCCTCGCCTTGATCCAGCAAGGAGGAGGGAGAGGTTGAGGAAGAGGGCTCCAGCAGCAGCACGACAGCGTGGTGGTGATGGAGTGGCAGTTCTCCGGCAGGGCTTCGCCAAGCTCTTGCGGAGGAGGAGAGGTGTTGGGGAGGGGAGGGGCTGCGCGTTGGATGTGGTGCTGCACCCCTCCCTCCACCCCTCTATTTATAGGGAGAAGGGGAAAGTGGGCCGGCCCCTCTAGATGGGATCTAGAGGGGGGGGCGGCGGCCAAGGGGGAGGGGGCTTGCCCGCCAAGCCAAGGGGGGCGCCCCCTTTAGGGTTCCTCCCCCCAACCCTAGGCGCATGGGCCCTAGGGGGGTTGGTGCCCCAGCCCACTTGGGGCTGGTTCCCTTCCACCTACAGCCCATAAGGCCCTCCGGGGCAGGTGGACCCTCCCGGTGGACCCCCGGAACCCCTCCGGTGGTCCCGGTACAATACCGGTATACCCCCGAATATTTCCGGCGACCGTATGATGACTTCCCATATATAAATCTTCACCTCCGGACCATTCCGGAACTCCTCGTGACGTCCGGGATCTCATCCGGGACTCTGAACAACATTCGGTAATCACATACAAATCTTCCTTATAACCCTAGCGTCATCGAACCTTAAGTGTGTAGACCCTACGGGTTCGGGAACCATGTAGACATGACCGAGACAACTCTCTGGCCAATAACCAACAGCGGGATCTGGATACCCATGTTGGCTCCCACATGTTCCATGATGATCTCATCGGATGAACCACGATGTCGAGGATTCAAGCAATCCCGTATACAATTCCCTTTGTCAATCGGTATGTTACTTGCCCGAGATTCGGTCGTCGGTATCCCAATACCTCGTTCAATCTCGTTACCGGAAAGTCACTTTACTCGTTCCGTAATGCATGATCCCGTGACCAACTATTTAGTCACATTGAGCTCATTATGATGATGCATTACCGAGTGGGCCCAGAGATACGTCTCCATCATATGGAGTGACAAATCCCAGTCTCGATTCGTGCCAACCCAATAGACACTTTCGGAGATACCTGTAGTGCACCTTTATAGCCACCCAGTTACGTTGTGACGTTTGGTACACCCAAAGCATTCCTACGGTATCCGGGAGTTGCACAATCTTATGGTCTAAGGAAATGATACTTGACATTAGAAAAGCTCTAGCAAACGAACTACACGATCTTGTGCTATGCTTAGGATTGGGTCTTTCCATCACATCATTCTCCTAATGATGTGATCCCGTTATCAATGACATCCAATGTCCATAGTCAGGAAACCATGACTATCTGTTTGATCAACGAGCTAGTCAACTAGAGGCTCACTAGGGACATGTTGTGGTCTATGTATTCACACATGTATTATGATTTCCGGATAATACAATTATAGCATGAACAATAGAAAATTATCAGGAACAAGGAAATATAATAATAACCATTTTATTATTGCCTCTAGGGCATATTTCCAACACCATGCCTATCAAAATCGTGATTAATTTTGTCCCAACCGCCAACTAATAGAAAGCGGTAGGGTTTTTTAACATATTACCTGTAAAGTGGTAGTTTTTTTGTCCAAATTTGAAAATTGGTAGTTTTTGGAACCCTGACCTGAATTGTGGTAGTTTTATGTTATTTACTCTTCCTACCGGTGATGAACCAAGACTGCTTCGTCGATAATGTTGTTGATCTTGGTTGGGAAGCCAGAGATTTTCTTTCTCAATTTAGGTTTGCACTCCCAACAGTTAAATAGTGCATCTACACTATTAAGACGGTAGGAAGTTTAAGTGGCCTAGAATTTATTTGTTTGTTTCTTTTTTCAAATTTGAGGGGTTGGAACACCCGGTTTCATAATTCAGAGCATCTTTGGTCCTTTCTCTGGATCTTTAACTCCCTGAAATCTAAACTTTCAGCTAGTTCCCACCTAACCATTTCCTCAAAAGTTTAGTTCTAAAAATTTGAGGAGTTACTCCTCAAACTTCTCCCCACCTCCTTAAATTTGAGCAGTTTAGATCCTCCTCCATGACGACAGGCACAGGGAAGACTTGAACCTGCGATGAACAAGGCCCCAACGACGATGTTGGCTATAGGCATGCTGACGAAGCATGACAAGACAACGTATGCAATAATTCCCTCGTCGACAGCCACGACGACAACCTCGGTGATGGCAACAATGACGGCAGTGTCAATGACCTCCGATTGTTCTGGTACTAGAGGTGGTCAGGACGGCACGTGTCAATGTGTGTAAGAAGATTTAGTAAGTTAAGTTTGAGTACAAGGACCACTACTGTAAAAGGACCATTAAGAAATGGTCTACTACTGCAAGCCGCACAAATCACCTCTTAAGTTTAATCATCAGATTTTTCGCACGACATGTTTGCATTATACTTCTCTGGCCTATCATGAGTGTTGGGCTGTTGGCTAAGAAGAAAGACTGGCATAAAACGATCAAACACGGGGATTATCTCCATACAAGAGTACTAATAATGAAATATATACCTAAGATCCAAGACCAAGACCTCTCGGACAATTGAATCGGCTTGTGTTTGAAACAAAAGGAATTACCAAAAAGAAAAACAGAGAACTACAAGAAGAAAAACAGATAATTACACAAGAAGTAGAATAAACTAGCAGCAGTCTCTTCAGAAATTTCTGGCGTGTACATATAGTGAAACCTAGATGAGGAACCACCACCATTACCAACGAAGAACTAGATGTTTTTTTTTGTAGAAAAGGAAGAACTCCAAATTAATTATCCAAATTAAAATTTATCTCTCTGAGATTTGGTGTAATCCAAATGGGGGCCGGACGGTTGGACCAAAGGTGAGGACACACAAGTTGCTCGCTGCAGTTATCATTCAAGTTGAGAATTCCCATATCGCGGTGATTATTCTGAAGTCCCATTGTCCAATACTTGCAATCGTCGGTGAAGTAGGCATGGTTCGCCTTAAGAGCCGGGTATTCCTTGGTACTAAGACAAAGCGACTGATTATGCCCGAGGAACAACGCATGACCGCGCAAGCAACTGGTTCTCTCGAGTTCGTTCGCCGCGGCATCAACTTTATATACTCTAATTTTGCCGGTAATCCAAAACAGAGATGACTGGGGCGTATCTCCTAAATCACGATCCCCAAATTTTCTCCAAACCTGCAGAAGATCACCCCATGGGGCTTGTACGATGTACATCCTAAGATATCTATAAGTCATTGGTCCTTCCATAATGATCTTCATGGTGGGCACAGGGGCAGGGCTGGTAAGATCGAAGCCATGGATTTCTCCCTTTGAAGTCACCGCATGCATGAGGCCGTCCTTGTACATGCAGTCGTCATAGGAGGTGTGTGGTGGCAGCCAGGTCCAGCTCTCGGCCCCTGCCCTTGCAAAGGAGAGCTGGCAAGACGGGTTGTGGATCAGCACCACAATGTGTCCTCCTCCTCCTCTTCCTGCTGGTGCTGCTGAGGAATAGGATGCATCGTCATCGGAAAGAGAAAACACAAAAGCCTTGTGATGGAGCTGGTGGCGCAGCTCGCTAAGAGCAAGGTTTGCTGGCAGCGCGAGAACGGTATGCCTAGTGTGGGCCGAGTATCTGTACATGCGGAGGACGCCGGAGTCGTCGTAGATGGGGCTCACCTGCCGGATGGTGATCACCGACGGGAGGGCGGTCTGTTGACCGGTGATGGGGTTGAGAAGATGCATCTCGGACCTGTCATCGGCTGTAACCAGCAAACCTTCAGGGGAGGACCCGACGAGAGACCTGGTGCGGATGGGCGGGTCCGGGAGGGTCAGCCTGTAGGCCTTCTTCTCCACGAGGCTGTAGAGACGCGCGGTGCTCTCGCCGTCGGACTCGGAGGTGTAGAGCAGGCATGGCGTCTGGGACTGGTTGTACAGCCCGAGGTTGCGCATGGTTTCGTAGGCGGAGCGCCAGGAGGAGCATACGGAGCCGGCACGCACCAGGTCTGGGATTTGGAACGCGGCGAAGATGGCCATCAGGATGTCCTGCGGCAGATTCCGCGTCGTCTGGATCCCACCGTCCTCCGTCTCCATGGGGACTGAGACGTACGAACAGCTAGTAAAGCTTTGATTGACGGAGAACGGCACGGAGATTGCAGGCAGGCTTGTAGATCAGCAGCCGAGGGTGAAGCAGCAAATAGATCTGAATCCAGCAGAAACCACGCCTCGAATTCTGGATTGCTGGGAACTCGTGTACGCTGCAACAAACATAAACGCCGATCCCGGCGGAGGAGTCCTCCTATTAAGCTCTAAGTATTTTTTTTTAAGAATCCGCTGAGGTATTTCCTTTTTGTTAGGCAAACTCACAAAACTTTATTCAACCGTCGCAATGTTTACAGGGACGAATAAAAGTTCTCCAGGCTGGCCTAACTAAGCATGGCGGCCAGTACCCAGCGTTAAAGCATGCTTTGCAAGTTTGTTTCTGGGTATTTCCTGTTTGCACCTTATGAGCCCGACGCGCGGCGTGAAAATCCCAAAAAAAAAGGAGGGCGACCGTGAGGGTAATCAAACTCACCACCTCTCTCGCTGCTTACCACTGAACTAGTGGCTCCGATCCTGGCGATAATGAGAAGTGCGAACTGTTTAAAAACTCACTGCAGCGTCCAGATTTAAGTGTGAATTTTCAAAAAAATGGGGTGCATCCAACATGAATAGAACTTCTGACCACAGGTGTATGTACAGCCGTTGCTAGCAACTTGACGCGGCCGAGTGTAAGTGACCACAGGTACCTCCTTTTTGAAGAAAAATATTAGACAAGTCAGATGCGTACAAGCTACAACCCCTTTGATTATATCTATAGTGAACACATATTCACACGTAGGCGCATATACAAATCACAACCAATTTACGCATGTCTAGAGTCAACAAATAATTCTCGTGTGCACATATACAATCAGCCACATGCGCCATATGTATAGTTGTACAATCATCCATGTGCGCCACATGTATAGTTATGCAATCATCCACGTGCACCACATGCACATAAGTAACAGAACTACGAGAGCACATCCCCTTGTCACATATCTAGATAGAGTCAACGGACACTATGTTGCCATGTGGAGAAATATACGTATTTTGCTGTTTATTAATGGGATTGCTAAATCTAAGACTTAACCAACTCTCGATGTTATATTTGTGATATCTTACGAGGATATCCATGCGAATTTTTTTCTTCTAAATGTTTCTCTTTTATTTTATTTTATGTTCTGTTACTTGACTGAGACTTGGTTAAATCTTAGTTGACTAAGATCTAGTCACACTCGTTTATTAAAGGGAAAACTTTGTTTTTGCCACTCTAGTTTTTGCCAACTTTGCTTATGCCACTCTAGAATTTGACATTTCACTTTTGCCACTCTTAGCTTTTGACAATATATCACTTTTGCCATTCCGTGACAAAAGCAAAAATTTTAGAGTGGCAATTGTGATACATGTCAAAAGCTAAGAGTGGCAAAAGTGAAATGAAAAATTATCGTTTTTGCCACAAAATGGCATTTGTGATGTATTGTCAAAAGCTAAGAGTGGCAAAAGTGAGATGTCAAATTCTAGAGTGGCATAAGCAAAGTTGGCAAAAACTAGAGTGGTAAAAACAAAGTTTTCCCTTTATTAAATCAATCGGAAATATTTAATTCGAAATAACTACCAAAAAGGGCACTCCTCCCTCCGTACCATAATATGGTGTGTTTTTTAAAAATCGAACCTCACCAAATTTGACCATATGAAGAAAAACATTTATATCTAGAATGCTAAACACATATCATTAGATTCATCATAAGACGTAGTTTCATATTATATATATTTGGTATTATGGATATAAATAGTTTGAAGATTCCCTGCAAAAAAATATCTTGAAGATATCAAGGCCATAATATTGCCAAAAGAATTTAGTTACACAATAATTTTCTTTTTTATGAAACAAAACCAGAATATAACATACAACAACGAAATGGTTTTGCGAACCAACCCGTGTTTGGATGGTTAGAGTGACAGTGGTATCCCAGGATTCAAGTCCTAGTGCTCGCATTATTTCTGTATTTGTTTGACGGCATAAATCTCAAGATATATGTCAGCTCAGTCTTTCGAAGGTGCTCATAGGGGTAGGGTATGCGTGTGTGTGTTCATAGGGGTGAGTGTATGCGCGTATGTATGAGCGCTTGCGTCTATACTATGTAAAAAACCCAAAATGGATTTAAAAAATCATAAAAAAAATTCCTTTAGATTATTTTTCAAGAATAAAATGGTCAGGAACTATATGTAACGTTAATGCACATAAAGAACTATTATGATTTATCATCCGTTTCCAAGCTTGTACTCAAACTTCTATTAAAATGTATATGAGATTTTTCGTCCAACAATTTTATTTGCCAATGGTGCATGGAAGACATGATTATATGTTCCAACTTTATTAATTTATTAACTCAAAAGATACACATGAAGTTTGGCAAATGAACTATTACTCTCGACATGTATCTACTGCGGATTAGGTGGCCTGGAGTTGGCAGCGCTGACCCTGGATCCCCATTGTAGGAGCTCCTTGCTGGTGTCGTCCTTGTGCACCACCACCTCGATGAAGCACAGGCAGTCCTTCTTCTCTCCCGTCACGGTCTCTATCGCCGCCGTCAGCTCCTCCTCGCAACTCACCTGCATTGCATGCATTATCAGTCAACCAAAGCTAAGCTTGTTTCTCATGTAAAAATATATATAAGAGCGTTTAATGATGCGTTTAAATCATTAAAGCAGTGATCTAAACGTTTTTATATTTCTTTACGGAGGAAATAAGTGTGTGCCTTTGCAGTCCAGCAGTTGCCCTCGCCGTTGTGGATGGCATTGACGAGCCCAGTGTAGTTCCAGTTCTTGATGACGTTGTACGGCCCGTCGTGGATCTCCACCTCAATGGTGTAACCTCCATTGTTGATGAGGAAGATGATGCTCTTCTGCTGGCACCGCAGCATGGTGGACACGTCCTGCGCCGTCACCTGGAAGCTCCCGTCGCCGATGCAGGCGATGACGCGCTTGTCCATGGCGCCCTGTGCGTACCCGAGCAGCGCCCCCACCGACCACCCGATGGACCCGTACTGCATCTAGAACTCGTACCCGCAACCGTCGGGCAACTTGAGCTTCTGGCAGTTGAACCACGAGTCGCCGGTCTCGGCGATGACGGCGCTGTCGCCGGTGAGCATCTTCTGGATGTGCTTGAACAACACGTTGACGCGCAGCGGCTCGCCGGGCTCGCTCTCCGGCGGCTGCCCCTGCGGCACGAAGATCCTCATGTAGTTGTCGTGCGCCGTGGTGTTCCTCTTCTTGCTCACGCGCTTGGCCAGCTCCGACTCCGACAGGAAGTCCTTCATCATGACGCACCCGAACGTCGGGCCGTTGCCGACCGTGACGCGGTCGGGCTGCACGATCACCATCTTCTCCTTCTTGAGCAGGAACGAGTACCCCACTGAGCTGTAGTCGTTGAAGATGGGGCCGGCGAAGAGGTAGGCGTCCGCCGACTCCACGATCTCCGCGCAGAAGGACGTGCTCACCGCGCCCCAGTAGGTGCCGATGAACCGTGGCAGCGTCTCCGGCACCAGCCCCTTCGCAGACGGCATCGTCGCCACAACGTAGCCGCTCGCGTCCGCCAGCTCCGCGAACGCCGCGGCTGCCTTGGCCACCCGGAGCTTCGGCCCCGCCACCATCACCGGCTTCACCGCCTTGTTTAGAAACTCCATTGTCGCGTCGAGCGCCGCCTCGAGTCCCTTCTGGTTGCTCTGCCGCGGGTCGAGGCAGTATGGGACGGGGTCGCGGAAGAAGGTGGGGTGGGAGACGCCGGGGAGGTTGCAGGCGACGCTGATGTAGACGGGCTTGCTCTCCCTGAGAGCCGTGGCGATGGCCTTGTCGAGCTGCTCGTGTGCGTCGTCGAGGTTGTTGATGACGACCTGGTGGCAGGTGACGGGCTGGAAGCAGCGGAGCTCCTGGGAGAAGTCCGGAAGGCCGATGGTGTGGTGCAGGATGCGGTTGGTGCCATGGTCGTTGGAGTTGGGCCCGCCGACGATGCAGATCACGGGGAGATTCTCGCTGTAGGCGCCGGCGATGGCGTTCAGCACGCTGAGGCCTCCGACGGTGAAGGTGACGGCGCAGGCGCCCACGCCCTTGGCTCGCGCGTACCCGTCCGCGGCGTAGCCGGCGTTGAGCTCGTTGCAGCAGCCAACGAGGCGCAGGCCTGGTTCGGCGATGAGGTGGTCGAGGAGGGCCAGGTTGAAGTCCCCTGGCACGGCGAACACGTCGCTCACGCCCACCTCCACCAGGCGCCGTGCAAGGTGGCGGCCCAGCGTGGCCTCGGCCGAGGTGATCATGGCCGCTGGCGACGACGATGTGCGGAATGCGGCGGGGCACGCCACCACGCCGTTCGACACCGCCTTGTGCCCGTCCACCGATCCGATACCATTTTCCATGATCAAGAATTCACGATGCGACACGAACGTTGGAGAAAGAAGACAAGAGTATAAGAGAGTAGTACTGTTCTCTTGGGGGTGGTTTGGCTTCTGTAGGTCATGCCAATTTATAGGCTGATCTGGTCTAGCTAATTTCATTCTGAGTTTCCACGTGTTAGTGGCGGGTAATTTCCGCGAGTTATTATTTCAATATATAATCCACATACGTCAGGCTAGCTACATGGATGGGGTGTGTTTTGTCATTTTTTTAATCACAATAGATATATGAAAGTCGCCTTAATTTGGAATTCGTGAAGGAAAGATAGAAGGAAGCAACTCGCTGGAGAAGCCTCTCAGTCTATTTTCAGTCTATTTAGGGTGGCAGACGACCCTGATTTCTATCTTATTGTGGCATGTGACCACATTATTTATCTTAAGGGTGTGGAGTGGTGCAAGTTCGCCGGAAAAAAATAACATCGCCGGGGTTAGAGGGATGGCCGGGGGTGGCATCACAATGGTGTGCGGTTAAGGGGAGGACGGGCCGGCGTGGCGGTCGCCGGAGCGCCGCCGGCCGCAGGCAGTGGAGGCAGGTGGGTAGCCCTGGGCAGGATCGGCAGGTATGAGAGGAAGGAGAGAAACAATAGGTGCCTATTTGATGTCGAAGGAAAAACGTTATTCGTTAGATCTTGATTGAATGATTGAGTGGGAAGAGAAAAATCGACTGACGATTTTCAGTTTTCAGGCGCTAGACTTGAGAGCTGGGAATAGGACGTGGTATTTTGCTTGTCTCGTTTTTCTAAAAAAAAGACCTCAGTAAGTCCCGAACGTTCGGAATTTAAGCATGTTATCCCGAACGTTTTTCTATGGCAACTTTAGTTGTTGCGAGGTGGCAACTTTAGTTGTTATAACACATGGCAACTTTGTTCCAGTTTGATTTTTTGTCAGAAAATTATCATGTTTGTCAACAACGCCTTGACTAAAGTTGCCATAAAAAAAGTTCGGATTAGCATGCTTAAAAATCAATCGTTCGGGATTTATCTATTTCGAATAAAAATGAGGCGGGGAGCCCCCTTTTATTTTTGCGGGGTTAAAAGGGATTTCATTGCTCAATGGGGAACCAGGTCGTCCATGCAAAGTTGGGGCACATCTGTAGGGCCTGACCTCAACCAAACCGCAGTCCTAGCCTCTACGCTCTAATCTATGACTAACAAATTTTGTTTCCTACTAATGCGAGCAATAGAGCTATCCCTTAGAGCATCTCCAGCCGTTGGCTCCCCAGGAGGCTTAAAAATCGCCCCCTGGGGACAAGCCGGTGTTAAAATCGGCTCTGGAGCGATTGGGTTCCCAGCCGCTATCCCTAGGTCGCCCCAGGTGCCGATATCGACCAATTTTTGGCGCAAATGTGCCCACCTTTTGGCCCACTTTCGGCAAAAAAGGGCCCGCTATCGGCCATATTCGCTGTGGTTCAGCGCAAATTTAACAGAAGTTATTTTTTTATCACATAGTTCATCATAGAAAATCAATAGAAATCAAATAGTTCAACAACAAATAGTACAATATAAATTATGTAGTTCAACAAACAAAAACTTATATTTCATCACACGTCGAGCTAGACATTTCCCTTTAGCCTACATAGGTGCTCCACCAGATCCTGCTGCAGTTGTTGATGCACCTGTGGGTCTCGGATCTCCTGACGCATATTGAGGAAGGCAGTCCAGGTTGCCGGTAGCTGGTGATCAACCTGCGCAAGAGGACCCTGCCTGTAATATGGTTCAGTGTCAAACACTCACTCTTCCTACTCGCTCTCAATGATCATGTTGTGCAAGATGACACAGCAAGTCGTGATCTCCCACATTTGATCTTTCGACCAGGTCTGCGCAGGGTACTGAACAACAGCAAATCGAGATTGGAGCACATCGAATACCCGCTCGACATCACTAGTAGAAAAACCCTCATTCGTCCCGGTTCGTGAGGGCTATTGGTCCCGGTTACCGAACCGGGACTAAAGGGTCGTCACTAAAGCCCTGACCCTTTAGTCCCGGTTCGCCCAGGAACCGGGACAGATGGGGACTCCACGTGGCCGCTGCCGCTTGCCCAGGAAGGGGGCCTTTTGTCCCGGTTGGTGCCACCAACCGGGACCAAAAGACTTCCACGCGTCAGTATTTCAGGGGCTGGGCTTTTTGTTTTTTTTCTGAAGGGGGGGGGGGGGGTTGGGGGGTTTTGTAGGGTTAATTTACGGGGTTTCATATATTGTATTAGCTAGCTAATAGAGAGAAGTGTCCTCTCTTATCTCCGTGCTTGGTCGACGCTACGTATAGAGAGGACTCGACACGCTAGCTAGCTAGTAAGCAAATGAAGGAAACTATTAAGTATACAGACGATTGTCATGAATATATCCAGAAGTGATCGACCTCCCCTTCTCCGAAAGAATGGTCGAACAACAAGTTCTCGTATATCTTACAGACGTACTGGCTATATATATAGGACAAATTTTTCCTACTACCGGGTGTAGTTACTCCCACTTATGTTTCATACGTTTTAGGTAGTATCTATCATATCGGAGAGTATGTACACGTAGTATGTAGTATATAAGAATGTTTAGGTAGTATATATACTACTTTTTTGGTAGTATGTATCATATTTTGCGCATACTTTATTTCACGTATAAATATGTACGTATTTCACAAATACAATAAAATTATGACCTCACTTGCAAATTTTTCATACAAATCACTTGGGAGTATCTTAGATATAGTATATGAACATACTAAAAATAATAAAGTAGAGTATATACTACCACATGATAGTATATGAGAAACGGGTGTAGCTACACCCGGTAGTAGGATGCATTTTCTCTCTCTCTCTCTCTCTCTCTCTCTCTCTATATATATATATATATATATATATATATATATATATATATATATATATATATATATATAGGACAGCACTATTTGGCTATATATATATAGGACAACACTATTCTAATCCTGGGATTAGAATAGTTATTTGGATCACGTTACGCCTATATAGGAGGCGCGGAGGTCCTCCCAAACTCCATCGAACAAAAAACCGACCGTCTGTCCCCACCTCGCGTACATCCCGCACCTCGATCCCCCACATCTCGCATCATGAACCTCCACCCGACCCCCACGATTCCCAGGCACCACGCGCCGTCGCCCTTGGCAACCTCGTGCGCCGCCGTCCCCGGCAACACTGCGCGCCGCCGCCACCGGCGAACCTCGCGCGCGCCGCCACAAGGCTATCCCCGCGCGCGCCGCACCCGGAAACCCTGGGCGCCGTCGCCCGGCAGAAACCCGGGAGGCTCCACCTCTCTCTCTCTCTCTCTCTCTCTCTCTCTCTATATATATATATATATATATATATATATATGACAGCACTATTCTAATCCTGGGATTAGAATAGTTATTTGGATCACGTTACGCCTATATAGGAGGCGCGGAGGTCCTCCCAAACTCCATCGAACAAAAAACCGACCGTCTGTCCCCACCTCGCGTACATCCCGCACCTCGATCCCCCACATCCCGCATCGTGAACCTCCACCCGACCCCCACGATTCCCAGGCACCACGCGCCGTCGCCCTTGGCAACCTCGTGCGCCGCCGTCCCCGGCAACACTGCGCGCCGCCGCCACCGGCCAACCTCGCGCGCGCCGCCACAAGGCTATCCCCGCGCGCGCCGCACCCGGAAACCCTGGGCGCCGTCGCCCGGTAGAAACCCGGGAGGCTCCACCTCCTACCAGATCCCTCCGGCGGCGGCGACCTTCCCAGATCCCCTGCCACCGCCGCGACCTCCCAGACCTCCCCACCGCCTCGCCATGACCGCACCCGACCTTCCTACCGCCGCCACGGCCGCACCCCGCCTCCAACCGCATCGCCGGCAACAACCGCCCCTCTCCCAACCCGCCTCCAACCACCTCTCTCCCCCCTGCACCGCCGGCAAGGCTCCCCCCCATGATTCTCGGCAGGATCCACTGCTCCTCCACGGGTCTGGCCAACCACCCCGCCGGCCGTGGATCCGCCGCTGGGACCAATCTCGATGCTGCCTGCCTCGACCACGCACTGGTGCCACATTGAACTCTGACCACGACGACGAACACCGACGTTGCAACTATTGCCTCTCCCTCCCTCTCCCCGATCTCTCCCTGTCTTCAATAATCTCTGTCTCTTCTTTAGGACTTGAACTTCTTTGAATTTACACAAAAAATTACTGCAAAAAATGTTTCTGTATTGGCTTATGGGGTCTGAATTGCAGGTCTTCACTCTTTGACCGAGTGTCGCTCTAGATGAGCAGCGACAACAAAGGGAAACAAAGGTTAAAAATGGTGCTCACGCTCATACACACCTCTCTCCACAAAAGCTCATCGCAGCCAACACATTGGTTGCTCCTGTGAGACGCTTGCCACTGCTACTTTTGTGTGGTGCAATGCTCTTTCAAAGTGTTTTACGTTTGTTGCCCGCTAGGTGTTTGTGAAAATGTCTACCAGGGAGATGCTATGTAATTCATTTGTTGGTGAAGATAGAATAAAAGCACCATTTTTAGATTCAGTTTTTGGCTGGTGCCTCATGAAGTATTTCAATGCTCTCCAATGGATGGCTCGTGTATGGTTGGATTTACCAAACTAATGTAACAGATCACTAGGTTGTTGAACTTTCAAGCTGAAGAAAACTTGCAGAATTAAGATATTCACGAAAATGAGCTCGATCGCTTGTCATTTATATGGTACCAGCACGAGGAACAACTCGTCCTATTTTGTAGCAGTGGATCATGTTGTTTGAGGAGGACTGAAGTTCAAGAGTGATGTTGTACAATTAGTGATTTTTAATATCTAAAAGACAAATTTGGGAGTTCAAAAAATTTGAGCAAGTTCAAAAAAGTGGTTCAAAAATCTTTACAATAGATTTTCCCCATTTGTAAAAAAAATCAGAGAAGTTCAAGTTAAAAAGAGGAGCATTTCAAAAGATTGTATAAAAACTGATTTTCCCCATTCTATAAAAACTAGAAGTTCAAATTAATAATAGCGGCACGGTATCATTGTTTATATAAAAAAGCATTTTTCCCGTTACCAACCAATAAAACTAAGAAGTTCAAATTTTAAAAATGGTGAAGTTTGATGTCTATAAAAAATCCGGATTTTTCACATTATTAAAAATAAAACAAAGAAGTTCAAAATTTTAAAACAAAGAGGTTCAAAAAACTCGATTTTCCTCGTTATTAGAGAGTAAAACTAAGAAGTTCAAATTAAAATAACATAGAAGTTCAAAGTTAATAAAAACCTGAGATTCTCGTTCTAAAGAATAACTGATAAGTTTAAATTAAAATAAGGGAACAACAAAAAATGTTTTAAAAAGATTTCCCCTTTTTTAAAAATTCAGATTTTCCCCGATACTAAAGATTAAACCAAGAAGTTCAATTTTAAAAAACAGAGTAATTCAATGTACATTAAAAACTCAGTTTTTCTCATTACTGAAGAGTAAAACCAAGAAGTTCAATTAAAAAACGTGGAAAAGTTTGATATTTAATTCAAAATTCGAATTTTTTTGGTTATTAAAGAATAATACAAATAAGTTCAATTCAAAATAACGAAGAAGTTTGATGTTTCTAACAAAACTACAATTTTCATATTTCTAAAATATATAAAATAAATTCAAATAAAAAAGTAAGAGCGGTTCCATATAGAAGTTCGATGATTATAAAAAACTTAGATTTTCCTCGTTGTTAAAGAATGGAAACAAGAAGTTCAAAAATAAAAAAATAAAAAGTTCAAGTTTTAAAAATAAAATGCTTCAAAATTTCATAAAAAGGATTGAGAAATAAAACTAGGAAGTCCATATTAAAAAGATGGAGAAGTTCGATGATTGTAGAAAACTCAGATTTTCCTCGTTATGAAAGAATGGAAACAAGAAGTTCAAAAATAGAATAATAAGAAGTTCAACTTTTAAAATAGAGCGCTTCAAAATTCATAAAAGGGGATTAAGAAAATCCGATTAAAAATTCATAAAAAAACTCAGATATTTTCATGTAACCAAGAGAAGTTCAGATTGATAACTGCCAGAAGTTCACGTACTACACGGCGTGCATTTTGTATTAAAAAGAACAAAAAAAACAAAGGCTAAAAGTTTTGTTGTTATAAGTTCAAGTCCTTCGTCGAAGAAAGTCAAAAAATTTATTGTGAGAGAGGTTTGTACAAAAGAAATATCATTTGTGTAGCACTTACGAATGGATGAGAAAATTACAAAAGAAAATACGTCACAGAAGTTCAACGTGGAAACAGTAGGAAGTTCAACTACTACAGTGAATGAATTTCAGATGAAAAACTTTTAAAATCATCGCGAGTATGAAAAAACGATCAACACGGGAAAGTTGCGTGTTTACAGCAGCTTTCCACCGATATATCACTTGCTCAATTTCGGTGAGTGGATGGAGAACTACGAGCAGTGGATGGAGAGCCACGGGCATAAAAAGCACGTGAAAAACAGGTGAAGTTCAAGGTTTTATACCGAGAAGTTCAGGTACTTCACGCGATGCATTTTTCACGAATCTGTTTCGCGATAAAGGCAGAACGAATGATCTCGCCATTTTCCAAATTACTTGAAAACGGCAGGAAATCACAGAAAACCATCAACATGAAATTTTTTCGCATTTTCCTTAGCTTTTCAACGGTATATTATTTGCCCCATTCCGATAAAGTTTGTGGAAATTACAGCGAAAATACGTTTTTAGCCATTTTGAAAACTGACATAAAACAGTAAGGAATTGGGAGAAATAATACATACCAAAAAGTTTCGCATTTCCTCAAGCTTTCCAACGCCATATAATTTGTTGCAGTCGGACATAGGGTTAAAAAATAGATCGAAAATACGAACTCGGTGAAACTTGTACCGTTTTCTAAATCACTTTTAAACCGTTCAAAATTAGAAAAAACTTTCAACATGAAAAAGTAGCGCATTTTCATAACCTTTGCAATGCCATATCATGTGCCTCAATTGGTTTAGCCATTTAGAGATGACATCAAAAATACGAACTCGGGTGTTCGGTTTGTGAAATTTTACGATTTTCTAAATTACTCTTTAATCGTAGGGAATTAGAGAAAACTTTCAACATGTGGAAGGAGCGGTTTTGCAGCAGAATTCCAAAGCCATATTACTTGCCTCATTCCGATAAACGGTTTTGAAATGTGTTCGAAATTACGGTTCACATTTTTTGTGTGAAGAAAAAACGGTTTTCAAAACTGCTCTTAAACCGCTTACATTTTGCGAAAAATTTAACTTGGGTCATGATACTCGTGTCCATAGCTTTCCAACGGTATATAGCAAGCCCTATTTGGGCAATGTTGCGGGAAGTTCAACCTAGCACAGGGGGAAGTTCAGGTCGAACAACTCAGGCAGTAAAATCGCAAAAAACGCGAGTTCTTCACGACCCGAGTGCAAAATCTGCCTATGAGCGAGATTCCTATCTAAAACGAGTATTTAGTTGCTAAAAATCGTTTGAAGATTACACTTACATCACATGGAACACGACTAACCAGAAAAACTCGCGGTAGACGGCACGGTTGCGAAGATAGCCCGAAGGTCGGGTTCGTACAGAGAGAAGTTCAGGCGCGCGTACAAACAAAAATACGTCACAGAAGTTCAACGTGAAAACAACATGAAGTTCAACTAGTACGCTGAATGAATTTCAGATGAAAAACTTTTAAAATCGTTGCGAGTATGAAAAAATGATCAACACGGGAAAGTTGCGTGTTTACAGCAGCTTTCCATCGGTATATCACTTGCTCAATTCTGGTGAGTGGATGGAGAGCTAGGAGCAGTGGATAGAGATATACAAGCAAAAAAAGCACGTGAAAAACAGAGTGAAGTTCAAGTACACGTGCCGAGAAGTTCAGGTTCTTCACGCGATGCATTCTCGAAGAATCAGTTTCGCGATAAAGGCAGAACGAATGATCTTGCCATTTTTGCAATTACTTGAAAACGGCTAGGAATCAGAGAAAACCATCAACATGAAAAAGTTTCGCATTTTCCGTAGCTACTCAGCGGTATATTATTTACCCTATTTCGATAAAGTATGTAGAAATTATGCCAAAAATACCTTTTTAGCCATTTTCCAATTTGAGTTAAAACTGTAAGGAATTAGGAGAAACAATATATACGAAAAAGTTTCGCATTTGCTCAAGCTTTCCAACACCTTATTATTTGTTGCATTCGGCCGTACGGTTAAAAAATTATCTCGAAAATACGAACTCGGTGGAACTTGTACTGTTTTCTGAATTACTTTTAAACCGTTCCAAATTAGAAAAAACTTTTAACATGAAAAGGTAGCGCATCTTCACAAGCTTTCCAATACCATATCATTTGCCTCAAAGGGATTAGCCATTTAGAAATTACATTGAAAATACAAACTCGGCTGTTCGGTTAGCGAAATTTTATGATTTTCAAAATTACTCTTTATCCATAAGGAATTAGAGAAAACATTCAACATGTCGAAGGAGCGGTTTTGGAGCAGCTTTCCAACGCTATGTTATTTACCTCATTCCGATAAACGGTTTAGAAATGCGATCGAAAATACGATTCACGTTTTTTGTATGAAGAAAAAACGGTTTTCAAAACTTCTCTTAAACCGCTTACATTTTGCCAAAAATTTAACTTGGATCATGATATTGGTGTCCATAGCTTTCCAACGGTATATCGCAAGCCCCATTTGGACACTTTTTAGCTGAAGTTCAACCCAGTACAGAGAGAAGTTCAGGCGCGTTACTCAGGCAGTTCAGGTTGTGATCAGAATATTATTCTGATCTCGTGATCAGAATAGTGTTTATATATATATATATATATATATATATATATATATATATATATATATATATATATATACAATGTGTAAAATCTCTTACAATACCCTAACATATGATCTCAACTTCCACATGCATAGTGGTATTCTCCGCCTTTATTGATGACATGGTCAAGAAAAAATCAAGCCAATTCCTCTTGAATTTCTCGCATGCGATCTTATGGTAGGAGTTCATTCCGCATCTCCCACATCTAATTTGAATAAGGGGGTCAATACATATATATATATATATATATGAATGAAACTCAATAGAAATGATGGTAATAAAATAAACTTATGAATATTTTTGCTTATGCACTTCATATTGTCTTTTAGAGTAGCCCCGCCTATTCTCGGCCGTCGCGTTGTAGATGAACTCGGAGACGTAGTATCCACGGTAATTATTCTCGGCTTCCTGCCACAAGCACTTTACGAGAAATAGAGCTCAATCAAACTGATAATGAAGCATTATAAATGGCATTGATGAGTAGTTAGAATCAACAAGAGATGCGCGGAACTAGCTAGCTAGTAGTGCTTACTTTCATGTATTTCCATCGCAGATCCCGCGGCAATGAAGTAACATGTGCGGTGAATACTTTCCAAACCCTGCGAGACAAAGAAGACAATTACTTGATATTGAGAAATGAACAAAGTTGCCGATATGGTGCGATAATGATCGAATCAACTTACTTCTCGAGCATCTTAGACATGTCCGCATAGTCCTCGGGATCTTTTCGTCTCGAGTCTAAGACGTTTACTAGTCCATGCTCAAGCTTAATCTCTAGGAGAATATAGTGAAACATGCGCACGCATGCATAACTCATCAATTACATTAATTACTATAACCTCAAGTAATATTTAAGGGAAACCGAATATGCACAAGACAATAACACTCACTTGAAGTTGTAAGGAAAGTGTATTGTATCTCTGTTTTGATTTTTTACCAAAGATCGTAGCAAGTTGTCCTCGGTTTCTTTGGTATTATATTTAACCGTAAATTCATCTATGAGATTTGTGTTAACGAACCTAATATCATGCATTTCATATTTTCTGCATTCGACGATCTTCAATCTGCATAATATAGTGAGGATAATTATATATACATGCAATGAAAAAGCTGAGATATATATAGAGACTTAATGACAGAAGTAGTACTTATAGACAGTAGCAAGTGACCATTAATTTATCGAGGGCCTTTAGATTGAAAAACTGGAAGAACTCCTCAATTGGAACAGACAACTCCTCAATTCCAACGAGGTCGTGCACATCCTCCTTAACTTTCAGCGTCAAAGTATCGATTTTATTCCCAACTGACAGCGCCTTTCTGCAGGTTTCCATGTACCAATCATGGAATCTTCGCATCATCATTGTTAGAGTAGTTCCACCTTTGACGAGAGGCTTCCCGTACTCGTATTTGAATTCGTCCGGCTCCATTATATCAAAATGTGCATCGTCGTAATCTCCACGATTGGTACCGGGCAAGACCCCCGGATGATTAGAGACGATATCGCTAGACACCTTGAGCGCGGGCCACGATTGGTTCGCTTGTTCGCCGAGCTGGGGAATTTTTTTCCCAGTTCTTCGTTCTTGTAACCTTTTGTCACTTCAAGTACTTCCCGTCCGCTTCGCTTCCTTATATGTCTTTACAGTAAAGCGCTCATAGTTGCTTTGCGGCGGAGACGTTGGTGGTCGCTGCAGGGCATCCAAAGTGCGCTTCGCTTTCACCGGATCTATCTTCTCCTCTGGAGGTGGATGTCTCTTAGCTCTTTGCGATGCGAAGTAGTCCCTCACTTGGGCTTGACAGATCTCCTCGTTTTCCTTCTCGGTCCTCTCGTATGGTAACTTCTCTGGAGTCTTTAGAGATGGACCGAATCTGTATTGCCTCCCGCCTGTACTGCTAGACGCCGAAGCAGGCCGAGCGGCTGCAGCTTTCTTCTTTAGTTGCTTATGAGGCGGAGGAGAAAGACTGCGATGCGTCGGAGCAGCCGGAGCGGCGGCAGGTCTCTTCCGCCCTTGCTGACGGGACGGAGAAGGAGGAGGCTGATACGTCTCCAACGTATCTATAATTTTTGATTGTTCCATGCTATTATATTACCCCTATTGGATGTTTATGGGCTTTATTTTACACATTTATATCATTTTTGGGACTAACTACTAACCGGAGGCCCAGCCCATATTGTTGTTTTTTTGCCTATTTCAGTATTTCGAAGAAAAGGAATATCAAACGGAGTCCAAACGGAATGAAACCTTCGGGAGCGTGATTTTTGGAACGAACGTGATCCAGAGAGTTTGGAGTGCAAGTCAAGAAGCTTCTGAGGGCCCCACGAGAAAGGGGTCGCGCCCCCCCCTGTAGGGCGCGCCCCCTTGTCTCGTGGGCCCCTCGGGCGGCCACTGACGTACTTCTTCCTCCTATATATACCTACGTACCCCGAAAACATCCAAGAGCACCACGAAACACAATTTCCATCGTCATAACCTTCTGTATCCGTGAGATCCCATCTTGGAGGCTTCATCGGCACTCTGCCGGAGGGGGAATCAACCACGGAGGGCCTCTACATCAACATCCTTGCCCATCCGATGAGTTGTGAGTAGTTTACCACAGACCTACGGGTCCATAGTTATTAGCTAGATGGCTTCTTCTCTCTTTTTCGATCTCAGTACAATGTTCTCCCCCTCTCTTGTGGAGATCTATTCGATGTAAACTCTTTTTGCGGTGTGTTTGTCGAGATCCGATGAATTGTGGGTTTATGATCAAGTTTATCTATGAATAATATTTGAATCTTCTATGAATTCTTTTATGTATGATTGAGTTATCTTTGCAAATCTCTTCGAATTATCAGTTTGGTTTGGCCTACTAGATTGGTATTTCTTGCCATGGGAGAAGTGCTTAGCTTTGGGTTCAATCTTGCGGTGTTCTTACCCAGTGACAGAAAGGGTTGCAAGACATGTATTGTATTGTTGCCATCGAGGATAACAAGATGGGGTTTATATCATATTGCATGTGTTTATCCCTCTACATCATGTCATCTTGCTTAATGTGTTACTCTGTTTTTATGAACTTAATACTCTAGATGCAGGCAGGAGTCGGTCGATGTGTGGAGTAATAGTAGTAGATGCAGGCAGGAGTCGGTCTACTTGTTATGGACGTGATGCCTATATACATGATCATGCCTAGATAATCTCATAACTATGCGCATTTCTATCAATTGCTCGACAGTAATTTGTTCACCCACCGTAATACTTATGCTATCTTGAGAGAAGCCTCTAGTGAAACCTATGGCCCTCGGGTCTATCTCTTATCATATTTGCTTTCAATCTACCTTTATTTGCATCTTTACTTTTTGCATCTATATTACAAAATACCAAAAATATATTTATCTTATCATACTATCTTTATTAGATCTCACTTTTGCAAGTGGCCGTGAAAGGATTGACAACCCCTTTATTGCGTCGGTTGCGAGTTCTCAGTTTGTTTGTGTAGGTGCGTGGGACTTTTGAGGAGCCTCCTACTGGATTGATACCTTGGTTCTCAAAACTGAGGGAAATACTTACGCTACAGTTTGCTGCATCACCCTCTCCTCTTCGAGGAAAACCAACGCAAGCTCAAGACGTAGCAGAGGCTGGCTGGTCGGGCGCGCCGGCACAGGCGGAGTGCCGCCACGCGCCGGGGAAGGAGGCAGAGTGCCCTGATCACTCGCCAGAGGAGCAGGCGGAGGAGGAGGTGGAGTGCCGCCACGCGCCGGAGAAGGAGGCGGAGTGCCTTGATCACTCGCCGGAGGAGCATGCGGAGGAGGCGGAGTGCCCTGACTCGCCGGAGGAGGAGGAGGCGTCCAGTTCGGAAGGTTGATGAGCTCCTTCCTCCATAGGCATGGAGTCTTCAAAGCAGAACCTAGCCGAGTCTCCCCTTCACCAGTAGGGTGGTCAAGCACGAGATCCTCAAATCCCTCCGTTATTTCTTCCACCGTCACCCTAGCATATCCTTCTGGAATTGGACGACAGTGAAAAGTTGCGCCGAGTTCAGGAGGTCGAACAGAGCCGACAGCCGCGTTGACTTTGTACTTCTTCCATTGCGTCATAAGGTGGCAATGTTGAGACTCTGTGATAGCATCCACGGGGTAGCTAGCAGGAGCCGTGAAGACAGGCTCCAGCTGAAGCCGCTCGGTGGAAGCCACGCTGCTTCCCCGCTGAGATGGCGGAGTAGCTTCAGGGGTAGCTTCGGCAGGTCCCTTGCTTCGAACTGCATCTCGTTCCTCTAGCTTCTGTACCCTTGAGTGCAGCTCCTGCAGTTCGCTCTGCTCCACCTTTCTCCTCCTCTCTTGGCATTTGTAACCGCCTGCGTTCGGAAACCCAACCTTCCACGGAACGGAGCCTGGCATGCCTCATGTCCGTCCAGGGTGCTCAGGTTTCCCGAGGCCCATTGTGAGCTCGTCCTTTTCACTGTCTCGAACGAACGTCCCATCCTGTGCTGCGTTAATATAATGTTGAAGCTTCGTGAGGGGTATTCGTAGTTGCTCCCTCGTCCAAACGCACTTCCCTATTACAGTGTCCAAGGTTCCGCCAACCACGAAGAACCAAGTCCGGCAACGGTCTGGCCAGTTCAATGTCTCTGGTTCGACCCCCTTTATCAAGCAAGTCATTCTCAGCCTTGTCCACAATGGTCGGGCTTTGGAGGTAGCCACCTGACCCCGTGCGATGGTGATGCTCCTTCTTCCCAGCATTTATCTTGTTTATGGCTGACATCTTCTTACTCCTCTCCGATGTCTTGTTGGCCAAAAATGCGTCCCATTGATCTCCGAGCTTCTCGTACCGACCGATGAATTCTGGTGTCTTTTTTGGTCGACAAACTTTGCTTTCAGGTCATTCTTCCACTTCATGAATAGATCTGCCATCTTCTTGAGAGCAAAGGACTTGATCAATGGCTCTTTAACTGGATTCTCTGGATCGTCCTCTTCCGGTAGGGTGAAATTTACCTTCAGCGCTTTCCAAAGATCATCTTTCTGTCTATCTTCGACAAAAGAAACTTGAAGCTCTTCATCCTTAGGCTGATTCCATAGCTCTATGCTGATCGGGATCATGTCCCTAACAAGAACCCCGCACTGAGTAGTAAATGCCTCCTTGGTCCGGAGGGGTTCAATCGATTGGCCATCGTACGAGATTGCTGTGATCGTGAACCTTTCATCTGATCGCAACTTTTTCTTCGAGCCTCGTCTCTTTACCAAAGTTGTGCTCGATCCGGAGGGCCAGAAATAAGAAGAAAGACGAGAGTTAATATGGTGTAGACACCAAAACAATGAATGCATCAATTAGATATATTCATCACATGCTTAATTAATATATATACCTGGCTGGACTCTGTTCGGTCACCGGAGCCGTCATCACGACCTCCTTCTTGCACCGACATTCGGTCACTGGTGACGGTCTCCTCCGTTGTTCGAGGACCGTAGCCTGCTTCTTCACCCTCTCCTTCCAGACCATCACTTTCGTTGAGATACGACATGACATCAGCTCCGGCTGCGATTATGTCCCCCAACACCCGTTCTGCTTCCTCATCTCGGCCGTGCTCCATAGTTTCTGCAAATATTACAACATGGCAATTATTATACAAACATGACAGATGGATATATTAGTGGCAAACATAGACCTAGCTATAGCTATTCACAACAAGGAATTATATTAATTAATGGCCTCGACGCTTCTCTAGGGTTTGGGGGTGGCCTCGGCAACGCTTAAAGGGTTCGGGTTGGCCTCGACGACAACGCTCTTTTAACTTGGTAAAAGAGGGGGTATATCGACAACGACGACATACATGAAAAAAAATGTTATCGGGGAGGGGGTATATCAACCCCCCTCGTGTCGAAGTTATTGGGGAGGGGGTATATCGACCCCCCTCATGTTGAATTCCCGAGAGAGTTAGGAACCGGAGGGGGACTCCTCCCCCCCCCCCCTCATGTATGAGGAGTTAACATTAAAAATTCTAACTTTTGCATATTCCTAAAACCCTCGAACCCTCGACCCTCGAACCCTTGATCATAGAACCCTCGAACCCTCGACCCCTTGAAACCCTCGAACCCTCGACGCCCCTCGAACCCTCGACCCCCTCCCCCGTCCTCATGTCGAAGTTATCGGGGAGGTGGTATATCGACCCCCCCTCCCTCCCTCATGTCAAAGTTATCGGGGAGGTGGTATATCGACAACGACATACCCAATAAAAAATAAGAAGAGGAAGAAAAAAAAGAGGAGAAGAAGAAAGGAATAGAGAATGGAGAAGATCGAAGAAAAAAAAAGAAGAAGAAAAGAGGAGAAGGAAAAAGGAATAGAGGTGAAAATAGAAATTACTCAATTTTTTCTTCTTCTCTTCCATTCCTTTATTTCTTTTTTCTCTTCTTATTTATTTCTCCTCTTCTTCTCATTTTTTCTTCTCCTTTCTTCCTCTCCTTCTTCCTCTTCTTCCTTCTTCTATATATGAATTGACAAAAAAAATACATATATATGACAAAAAAGTACATATACATATACACACATACACATATTTATACACATACACACATATATACACATATACATATAAATTGACAAAAAAATACATATATATGACAAAAAAAATAAAAAAATTGCAGGCCAGGGGCTACGGCGCAGGAAGGGGCGGCGCCGCGGCGGCCGCGTAGGGCAGGGGCGGCGCGCAGCTGCAGCGTAGGGCAGGGGGCGCGGCGGGAAGTGCGCGGCGGCGACGGCGACCAGTACAGGGAGGAGGAGTAGGGGATCGGGGCGGCGCTCACAGCGGGCTCGGACGCGGCAACGGTGTCGGTGCAGGGCGCGGCGACGGCGACGAGGAGGCAGGGCCGGCGACGAGGAGCAGGGCGTCGACGTCGGGGCGCAGGGAGTGGTGTCGGGGCGCAGGGCGACGACGACAAGGTGTGTGCGGCAACGAAGACCGCGGGGCGGCGACGGCGAGCACGGGCAGCCTGGCGGCGTCGTCGGGCGGCAACTGCGAGATGAGAAGTGAAAATTTTCACAAGCCTTGCTTATATACAATGAGCATTAGTCTCGGTTCATGGCACCAACCGGGACCAACCGGGACCAAAGGCCTCTTTTCAGCAGCCCAAAGGGCGGGAAGCAGAGGGCTTTGGTCCCGGTTGGTGGCACAAACCGGGACTAAAGGGTGGGCATTGGTACCGGTTCTTAGCACCAACCGGGACCAATGCCACCCTTTAGTCCCGGTTGATGCCACCAACCGGGACCAAAGGCCCTGTGCTGCCCGCGTCGCGGCCAAAGTTTAGTCCCACCTCGCTAGTTGAGAGAGCTCGAGAGCGGTTTATAAGCGATGTTGCGCCAACCCTCTCGAGCTCCTCTCAACTGCAGGCTTTCAGGCCTAAGCTGTCACAGTGTGCCTATGGGGCTACTAGGCCTACTGCGGGCCTGAATCCTGGCCCATTGTTGGATTTCTAGTCGTATTCAGGCCGTGGTAGCCCTTTAGGTGTCACTTTTTCTTATTTTTTGTTTTATTTTTTGCTTTTGTTTATTTTATTTTGTTTCTACTTACAGCAAAATACTTACTAGTTTTTCAGTGATTCCTTTTGCTTTTAGGTAATAAAAATTATAAACTTTCTGTTAGTGCCACTTGTTTTCTAATTTGAATAGTTTAAATTTGACTTTTTGGAAATTTGTGTGAATCACTAGTTTTTGAATAGCTTTACTATAAAAATAGATTTTTGAGTGATTCTTTTTCCTGCTATTTAATATTATTGTGTTTTAATCATTATATTCAAAAACATATTTTGTTATTTTTGTTTCGAACAAAAAATTCTTTATTATAATTCTTTTTGCTATTAAAGTTTCTAACAAAAAATTTCTTTATGAAAAATTCTTTTTTCTTTTAATGTTTTGAACAGAAAATACTTTGATAATTTTAGTTGCATAAATTTTATATAATTTTAGTTTCAATAATACTAAAGGTTTTATAAAAGTTTATTTTGTTTTTACTTATTTATTAAATTTATTTTGTTTCTACTAATTTATTTTCTTTCTTTTTTACTTTATTTTATTTATTTTGTTTCTACTTACTGTTGCTATATTTTTATTATAGTTAATTTATTTTACTTTATTAAAGCTTATTTCGTTTCTACTAACTTATTTTATTTTGTTTCTACTTATTTATTTTATTTTCTTTTTTGCTTTTTTATTTATTTTATGAAAATTCCTTTTGCTTTTAATGTTTTACACACAAAAGCCCTCTCCCCTGGCTGGTTCATTGGTCTCGGTTCATGGCTTGAACCGGCACTAAAGACAACCCTTTGGTCCCGGATTAGACCACCAACCGGGACCAATGGTGGTGGGCCAGGAGCGAGGCCCATTGGTCCCGGTTCGTCCCACCAACCGGAACCAAAGGGGCCAGACGAACCAGGACCAATGCCCCCATGAGGCCCGGTAGGCCCCCTGGCCTCATGAACCGGGACCAATGCCCCCATGGGTCCCGGTTCGTGACTGAACCGGGACTAATGGGCTTATTTGGCCCGAACGAAAGCCCTGTTTTCTAGTAGTGCATCCTTTTGCAAGCCTCCCGAACCTTCGCAAAGTGGGAGTTCTTGCCTCCTGACACAGGGTTTGAGATAGTCTTCACAAATGTAGACCATCTCGGATAGATGCCATCAGCTAGGTAGTATCCCTTGTTGTAGTGCCGTCCATTGACCTTGAAGTTCACCGGAGGAGAATGACCTTCAACAAGCTTGGGAAAGACAGGGGAGCACTGCAGCACGTTGATGTCATTGTGAGTTCCTAGCATACCAAAGAAGGAGTGCGAAATCCAGAGGTCTTGTGTGGCCACTGCCTCAAGTACCGCACTACAACCGCCTTTGGACAGTTCTTTCCATTTCCAATGCATGTAGTCGATGCTTCCAAGCATCCAGGAAATGCTCTTGCTGTATTCTGTGCTAGGATCCGAGCAGTGTCTTTAGCATTGGGTGATCGCAAGTATTGCGGTCCAAACACTGCCACCACTGCCCTGCAGAATTTATAGAAACACTCAATGGTCGTGGACTCGGCCATGCGCCTATAGTCGTCGAGTGAATCACCGGGATCTCCGTATCAAGCATCCTCATAGCTATCGTGCACTTCTGGATTGAGGTGAATCCAAGTTTGCCGGTGCAATCCTTCTTGCCTTGAAGTAACTGTCGAACTCCCGGTTGGAATTCACAATCCTGAGAAAAAGCTTTCGGCTCATCCGATAACAGCGCCAAAATACTTTGTCACCGTGCAGTGGAGCATTGGCGAAGTAGTCGGAGTAGAGCATGCAATAGCCTTCCAGACGATGCCGGTTCTTTGCTTTCAGCCGCCCCGGCGCCGAGCCACCTCGTTGCAGCTTTTCATTGCTCGCGAGCAGACTGGCGAGGGCGGGCAAGGACCATGAGATGCTCCTCGCCCTGGACGTCGGACAACGGCTTCCTCCTCCAGCAGCGCTGTGAGCGCTTCACCGTCGCCCGAGTCCATCGCCGAGCAGACGAATCGCTGAACACCTGGCGGGCCTGGTGGGCGCACAGCCGCTGGTATGCCGCTCCGTGCGGCCTGAGCGTCGGAAAACTCGCCCGGAAGGTGGTGGAGAGGTTGCCGTGGTGAAACCTTCTCTCTTTTCCGGCGAGGAATGGCCTATCTAGCAGTGCAGGGCGGCAGGCGGCCACTAGTAGAAAAAGGGTCAAATGTGAAGCACAATAGTGCCGGTTTTGGAATTTCAGCCGGCACTAATGTGTACACTAGTGCCGGTTCATGGCGGCGATCAATAGCACCGGTTCGTGGCGAACCTTTAGTACCGGTTCATGCCACGAACCGGTACTAAAGAGGCTGTGTCAGCCTGCGGTCAGGCTATGGCCCCACCATCACCATTTAGTGCCGGTTCGTACTACGAACCGGTACTAATGAGGTTATGGCAAGCTGTTTTTTAGTCCCACCTCGCGAAGTGAGAGGGACTAGGAGCGGTTTATAAGCCCTGAGTGCAGAGACGATGAAGAAGAGGCTCAATGCTCACGTTGCTTAGCTTCAAGCCTTCAGGAATACGGTGGACTGCATGGAGCTATGCGCAGTGCAGTTTACACTATTCCGAAAGGCTTGAAGCAAATTAACGAGCATTGCACCTCTTTTTTATTTTTAATAACTTATTACAACTCCGGACTTCTTCTGTTATGGCCAAAACTAATTGCACGTCGACATTTCTTTTTTTTTAAGTTATAACTCCAGACTTTGACCATCAAGTTTTGCAGAAAAGAAAAAATAGCAGAAAAGAAGAAAAACTATAGCTGAAAAGAAAAAAACAAAATAAAAAAATAACTCAGAAATAAATAGAAAAAATAAATATAGCAAAAAGAAAAAACTACTCAGAAATAAATAGAAGAGAAAATAAAGCAGAAAAGAAAAAAAAATTATATTTGCTATTTTTCAATCGTTTACAAAATGACCATGAAATTGAAAATCACTACAAAATGAACACTGAAAATGTTGAATTTTGGCAAACTAGATGAAAAACTACTCACAAATAAATAGAAGAAAATAAATATAACAGAAAAGAAAAAACTATACAAAAACTACGCAGAAATAAGAAGAAGAAGAAGAAGAAGAAGAAGAAGAA